>JAMJFZ010001012.1:10222500-11422500 GCA_026225945.1 Cricetomys ansorgei
AGGGAATTAGCCTTGGGTATAGTTCTATAGGGCATCAAAACTACACTAGAAATGTCCTTGAGCCCCACACTATTGTTATTAACTGAGTGTAGAGGGAACTTAAGTTAAGCCAAGATGGACAAGAAAATGCTAAGCTGAAATCTCTTCTTTCCCTTCTATGTCAGAAACTTCACTGCCAGCAGTTAGAATTCTTTTGTTTTTATTTGAATACTTTCTCTTGTTTTAACAGATCGAGGCAGCACTAAGTAGAATGCCTTCTCCTGGAGGAAGGATCACTTTACAAACAAGACTAAATCAGGTGAGAGAGCTTAGTGGGAGCTGCATTAGTGGCTGGATTTGAGTCCGTGTTCCAAGAAGAGTCTTATGGTCATGGCCCACCATGTTAGTGCTTCTCTATTGCTGTGATAAACACCATGACCAGTGCAGCTTACAGAAAGGAACATTTATTTTGGGCTGAGAGTTTCTAAGGGTTAGAGTCTGTGATGGCAAAGTGAAAGCAGAGCAGCAGCTGAGAGCTAACTCTCAAACACCAAAACTGGAAGTAGAGAGTGCAGGATGGATGGCAGGAAGCTTTTGCAGCCCCACCCCAGTGACACACCTCTTCCAACAAAGCCACGCCTCCTAATTCTTAAAGTTGCACCAATTGGGGACCAAGTTTTCAGACATGCCTGTGGGAGCCATTGTCATTCAAAGAACCACAGTTACTGAAGCAGCAGTCAGAGCTGCTGGCCTTTGCAGTCAGTATTTGATTATAGTTATTTCATAACTACACGTTTGCTGTCAGGAATCAAACTAATTTTTGCCTTTAGACGTTAAGAAAATGGTGTCCATGGTAGCAAATAGCATACCTTTTTTGTCTGTTTGGTAAGGCGCTGACCAAACCCAGGGCCTTGGAGCATGCTAGAGAGGTACTCCTCCACTGAGCTCCACCCTCAGCCCAATAGAATACTCGAGACAGACTTTATATTGCTAAAGAGGTGCTGCCTCTTGTGATTGTCCCCCTTCTTCGCCACCTGTCAATGACTTCTGAACCCTTTTCTGTCTAGTAAGTACCTAAAAACAGTTGTGGTTTACAAATGGAATGACTGTAGAGTAGGAAAGACAGCTAAAGAGATGAGGTTCCATACTCTGCAGCAGATGGTCAGGTGATAGGACCTATGTGCATTTCTTTCTGTTTTTTAAATTACTTTAAAAATTTGTTTTTTAGGTTTATTTCATCTTATAATGAGTGTTTGCCTGCCTGTATATGTGTGCACTACGTGCCTGGTATCTGTGGAGGTCAATTCAGTTCTCAGCACCCACATGGCAGTGCTCTTAACCACTGAGCCATCTCTCCAGCTCCCTAAAAAATTACTTTGGAGAGCTTGTTTGGATTAGTGAGGGAGGAAGGGGACACATATTTAGCTAACCATATTATCCTCATATCTGTGAAGTTTAATTTTTAAATTGATTTTATTTACTATTATGTATATGTGTGTGTATGATGTTGGGAGCATGCACATGCCATGGCACATATGTAGAGTTCAAAGGACAACTTTGTGGAATTGGCTCTCTTTCTACCTTTTCTTGGTTCCCAGGGATCAAACTCAGGTCATGAGGGTTGGCGACTAGTGGTATTACCTGCTGAGTCCTCTTACCATCCCTGACTCTGAAATTTCTCATCGAAGAATAAGACTTAACATAGGAAACTCACAGAACTTTACTAGGAAAACAGAGGGCATATGTAGTGATACTTCAGTTCTAAATCAGCATGAAATCCTTGGTGTGGATTTTTATATTATATAATGAACACCATCGTTCTGTCCTGGTTCTTACAAGACTTCTTAAAGGGCATTAGTTTCTTTTCACTTCACTAAGAAAATACGTGGCAGCAAAAAAGGGATTGACGATGTACATGAGTGAAAAAGTAAAACTGGGCCCAAAGTTGAGAAGTGTCCAGCCTCATTCTGGAGTAGCACTGTGGTAGCTACTTGAGTAGCATGCACAAGGCCCTTGCTTTTATCTGCAGCACCAGTGATGAAGAAGGCTCATCTGCTCTTAAGGATCACCCACTGACGTGGAGAATGGTGGCTTACCACGTTATCCCCACACTCTGAAGGCTGAGGCAGTATCATCCCAATTTGGAAGCCAGCCTAGGCTGTTAGACTCTGTCTCAAAATAAAACAGGGGTTGGGATGCAGCTACTTTCCTAGCATATAGAACTCTGTGTTCCATCCCTAGTACCACACAAACTTGTGTATAAGGGCTGAAGATGTGGCCGAGTAGTACTAGAGCATTTCCTAGCATATGCAGTACCCTGAGTTCAATTCCCAGTAATACACACACACACACACACACACACACACACACACGTAATAATAAAGTGAAAACTGGATGTGGCGATGCACAGGTATGGTTCCAGTATTTGAGAGATGAAGGCAGGATCAGAAGTTCAAGGTCATCAACCATATATTAAATTCAAAGTCACCATGGGCTACTTGACTTATCTTTATTATTTTTAATCCTTTAAAGATTATTTTATGTGCATGGGTGTTTTGCGTATATGTATATCTGTGCACCACATTTGTGCCAGGTGCCCAAGGATGCCAGAGGAAGTCATCCCCTGGAACTGGAGTGAGAGCCCATTGTGAGCCAAACTGTGGGTGTTGGGAATCAAACCCTGGTCCTCTACAAGAGCAGGAAGTGCTCCTAACTGCTAATCCATCTCTCCATCCCTTACAAAGACTAGTAGTAATGAAAAGACAGAAAAATAAAACAACCTGCTGATAAAAGTTTTTTAAGGTCTTTTTTTCTTTCTTTCTCTAATTAGATTAGCAGATTTAGTTTTGGGTTCTTTGAGACAGGTCCCAGGATGGCTTTGAACTCAGCTTACTGCCTCAGCTTCACTGTTCCGAGGTTATAAGCATGCACCACTGTGGCCAATTACCAGGTGCTTTGTTTTGTTTCTCTAACAACTTATAGAATGTAGACAATGCAGACACAGTAGAAATTATCAGACTTTATGGAATGCAGAGGGTTCTGTATTTCTTTGAACCGAAACACTTCTTTTTTATTTTTCCCTCTCTGCCAGTGATTGCACAGACAGTATTTATAGATACTGCAATGAGTTATGTTAAAGAGCTGTACTGCGGCCTTATTTATAGTGTCCAAAATTAGAAGCAACCTAAATTTCTACTGAAAGATTCCTGGTTAAACGTATTTCTTGTGAAGGAATAGTGTACATTAATTCAGGAGGATGTTGTCAGAAGATACTTTATAACATGCCAAGAAAGTTCAGAGGAAACAGTATTTGAATGTTTCATTCTGTGTTTTCTCTTTCTAAAAAGAATGTGCATATATGCAAGCAAAACTGGAAAGAAGAGAGTGGTCCTTCCCCACTCATCTGTCTTCTCAGTGTTCTACAGTAGACATTCACTCTATTTAACAATAGTTAAATATAAAAATTTCAAGTTTTATTTCAGGGTACCCTTTGAGTCAATACAGAATAAATGATCTGAGCTGATAAATATAAATTCCAGGTGTCATTAGCTGTACTTCTTCATTGTAATTGCAAAATCTTTTTTCCTCAAGTTTCCGCTAATGTTTCTAAGGGAGAAATTTTTGTCAGAAGATTTCTTGGTTATGTGTAAGTGGCTGCTGCAGCCTCATCTAGCATGCCTACTTCCCTGGTGACCTGTGGAGAGCACCTCAGACTCTGTACATACTGCTCTCAAGTCATCACCCCCTCCTTGGCTGTATTGCTGTGCAGAATTTCCACATGCCAAGAGTGCCAAACAGACCAAGGACACTTAACATACCATGCTTATTTGGAAGGGCAGAGAAGCCAATTCATTGTTTAGTTTAAGAAATTTTGTCAATAAGATGATATATGTAGAAAGTCAAATCTGTGGTTTTGATGTTTATATACTTCCTCTCGTGCTGCAACTCAAAGGTTTGTGGGTGGCAGGTAACTCAACCCAGAGGACTCGATGTGGATTCTCATGACATTTTTCCCATTTTTTCTAGGAAGCCTTGGAAGATCGTTTGGAAAGGATCAATCGTGAACTGGGTTCAGTTCGAATGACACTCAAGAAGTTTCATGTTTTGCGCAGCTCTGCAAATCTTTGAGATTGGAGCCATTAAATTTGAGACATTTTTGTTTGCACTAATGTACAATTATGCACTTGGAAAAGGCAAGCTCTTTTTGTACTGTTTATAAGCCTTCAAACAGTAGTTTTACAATCATGCTATTCTTACACTTGCTATTTTATACTTCGAAAATGGTCACATATTTTCAAGATATTTTTGTTATGCTCAGGAACCTCTATATATTTTACTATTTAAAAAGCATTATTTTTAAATAACATATGTCTTCACTTTTTAACCAACAATAAGAAAATTAAACAGGGGAGGCAACTTGTTTCTAAAGAAATAGTGTTACCCTTTTACGATGAACTTTGCACACTGATTTTATAAACTTGTACATTGTAAATATAATCCATCTTTAAAATAAATGCTTAACAGCTTCCATAAGGATAGACTAACACGCCGAATATTTAAAAAATACAGTATAGCTGCATTTAGGTTCTGTAGAAGTTTTTAAGAAATGATAACACGATTCCAATGTGAAACTTATGCCTTGTAGTGAATAGTAGAATAATCGGGCCAGAAGATGGCTCAGTGGGTAAAAGTGCTCACTGCCAAGCCTGAGGACCAGTCTGAATTCCAGGACGGACATGTTAGAAAAAGAGAGATGACTCCTGCAAGTTGTCTTCTGAACTCTACATACACACTGGCACATTCACACCTTTCCCACCCCAATGAGTAAGTAAAGGTAAAAGGATTAGTGATACTTGAGCTTGGAGAGTATAGAAACTACATAAATATAACTTATTTCCCTAAAGTATTTTTGTAAGAAAGAAAACAATTAGAGATAGAAAGGATCAATTAGAGAGCTGTGGTTTTTGCCCATCCACCATGGTTTAAGTTGTGACACACTATGGGCGGTTTCCAGGGTAGTTCTAGTTCCCATTCAGCACACAGCTTTAGTTCCCAAAGTCATTGCCAAATATTTTCACCCTCTTAACCTCACCTGACCCACCACTCCACCCTTCAAAAAGAAAAATACTTTGATAGTAGCTCCTGTAATAACTGTTGATCTGGGCTTAGAGTACTCTATTCTGCCTGATAATGGACAGGGGATGTGTCCAGGTGGAGTCTGGTGCCTTTCCCAGGGCCACCTTGCTGCAGAGTAGCCCACCGCCTAGGTGGCATTCCCTAGCTCTTTCTAAGAGCACTGTGTGGGCAGGAGAAACTGTTATGATCTAGGAGCAGCAAGTATCCTGTTTGTGTTGGGACTGTCTGAGTTGCTCACCCACTCACTTTCTGGTGACCAGTCCGAACCCAACCCACACATTTGTGCTCAGAATCTGCAGATAGTCTCATCTGAGCTCTCACAATTGAGAGCTAACCCAGGGCTAGTGCTCAGGGTTTTGATTTTGGTTTGCCTCTTGAGTTTTTTTCTCCATAGGTAGCTCTTTGTATGTAGTTACAATGAACCAAGACATCCCAGCAATTCCATTAGATTGTGTTTGCCTCAGCAGGATTTCAGGTGGTCTTTGAGCATTTTCTCACCAAAGCTTCACCTGGCCTTAGGCCTGGGACCTGTTCTACTTGTGGGGACTCTCAGGCAGGAGGGGACCCTTGGGATGGAATTGAACCTTTGAGTTTCATCTTCACTAACCAGTTGAAGACTTAATCAGGATTTATCATTAGAAGAAAGTGCCTTTATTCTTGTTTTTTTCTTTTAACCTTTAAAAATTATGTTACAGTAAAAAAAGTTCATTTTAATCAAGTTTCTGTATAGCTAGTGACTAGAGCTTATAAAGGGATAGTCTATTTTTAGTTATGACCCTGTATGTGACATGCAAAACTAACGAGCTGAGAGTATAATGCGCACAGCGGTAGAGTGCTTGCCGTGCATGTGAGGGACGGGTTCTGGCCCCAGCACCAAAAACCAAGACAACAAGAGCAAGCCAGCAGTGTTTCTGTGAATCTCATTGTTTCCTCCTTTCATTGTATAGTCTACTACATTCTTAAGGAAATTGCCACTTCAGAAGAGGTGGTAGCTTTATCTTGCCAAGGAATTATCTTATTCCAAAAAAGGCATTAACCTCCATCAAAACATCTCCTGTGCTTCTCAGAAAGCACATGCTTTGATTTTTGAAGTGTGTAATAGATTTAAACTATCAATTACTTATTTGAAAAGGAAATTTTATTCTTTTCTTCTTCATAGCAATGAAGAAAGACACCAAGGAAAATTCTTGCAGCTGCCTCTCCCCTTAGTGTCAACTAAAAAGCACCTCAGCCTAAAAGTGGGGAAGGTCTTAAAGAGTGTCTGTTATCCAAGACAGGCAAACTGTTTCTGTGCTGCAGCTAGTAAAAAAGGTCAGGGGAGGAGAGACTGAGACTGCAGCTTCTGGGTAGTGCCTTTTAAAATGTACATAGAAAGTAAAGTATCCTGCTGCTAAGATCTGCCCCTTTTTTCTCACAAAGCCAATTTGCAAAAGTCAGGTGACATACTAGCTATAGCTAAAGCACCCATGGTGGGAAGGGGAGAAGAGCCAGACAGACCTGGCTCCAGCCTGCTTTTCTCAGTTTAAAGACCAAATGGTAGGTGAGCACAGGAGGCAGATAGGCCAGTACTTGGTAAGCCTTCACCAAACAACATGTTTCAGACTCATCAGTTACTAGGATTTTGAAATAGTGGTTTTTTTAAAGGCATACTAGGCCTTACACATGCTAGAGAGCTTCACCACTGAGCCATTTCTTTTTACAGTTGATGATTATGTCCCAGTCACTATATTAGGCTGTCATTTGTGTTAGATGCCCTTGGATAAAAATCAAGGATTTTCTTGGATTTTAAATTAATTTCCTTGGTATGTTATTTATTGACTACAAATTATCAAAGTTAACCCATCAAACGTAAATTCAGAAAGCATTTTGATCTCAATGAATGAATGGTAATTATTAGGTATCCATTATACTTTATTGCTAATTTAACCAAAATAATTTTTTCTTCAGATGTTCCATAATTAGACCTCTAAAGACAATGAACCACCTGCAGAGGTGGCTGCAACTGAGTGTTAGATTTATATGGATTTATAATTATCAAGAGACCACTGTTTCCCTTTCACTCTAGGAAAACCAGGGGCTTTGTCTTTTCAACCCTGCACCCAATTAAGTAGTAAAATCAGACATTTACATCATCTCAAGTCTCACATGTCTCAAGAACAGATTTGACTAATTTTAAATGTAGGACTTCGTACTGCAAGTCTTTAAGAACCTTAGAAAAACAAGTGACATGTAGAGACCTTCAGGAGTCACAAAGAGAAACCATGTTCACCAGTGGATCATGCATACTAGTGGGTTTTGCAAATCAGATGAAAGCCCTGATATTGCACAGATTTTTCCAAGGATTATTTCCTGCCCTGCCAAGAGCAGCATGGAAGTTTAATACCTTATTAAACTAGTCCAGTGCCCTTAGGACCACTCCCCATCTGATTGCCCTTTATTTCACTGGAGACCTCAGACACATGAGGCATCAAGCCATAACTTTGCATTTGCTGAACGTATTACCTCCCATGCCTTCTCTATGACTACGGATTTCAAAGATAACTGTTTTACACACTGGACACTTACACTGGACACTTTCACTGTACCAGTGACCCACAATGTGAAAAACAGTCGCTTTATACAGGGCTGCTGATGGTCAGACAACAAGTGCTTGTTGTAGTAGTTTTTTAAATCTGGTCAAATACTGTAGTGATGCAATTGTAAGCTCCTCGAGAGCAGGGACCATTTCATCTTCCATCTTGCATCGAGGCACTCAATAAATACTTGTGGGTTTGAGCTGTCTTATGGTATTCATGAGTTTATTCATACTGGCTGTGAATGCCAGCTTTTAATGGTCTTCAAGCTACAGGAGTTGCTGGTTTGGTTAACAGTCATGGAAATACTAAAATTAACACAGAAAGCAACCAACAGCATAGAGCCTCACTCTGGAAATGTGTCTAAATGTACCTTAGGGCACCTTTGGGTGACTCCAGAGTGAGTATTTAATGGGCACCTTGACTTGTCTGGGTGTGGGCAGCACGTTCTGTAAACTGCCTTTCCTAGTGTCTACTCTGCCTGAGGAGATGAACACCTGGCGTGGTCCTCTGCTCCTGGCTTTACCTAGACACTGTCTCGGGGCAGTGTCCAACTCTCTCTTTCCATATGGTCAGCCATCACTAAGTGTTAGGTCTCCGCTTTTTAGTTCCATGACTTCAAGTTTTGACAAACACGGCTGTCTTTGTGCAACCCACAAAACCCCTTAACCTTTTCTTTGACTCTCACCAAGTACCCTCTTGGTCTTTTAATGTGGCAACCGGAGAGCCCCATGAGAGAGGAGCTCCAAGATGAAGCTATTTCTGGTCTCGCTCCTGCTCTCTGGGAGGTGGGAGCCTGAGTCGCACACTCTGTCAGGCGGCTGCTACTCCCTCTGCTGATGGCCAACAGGCGCTTTCACTTTTTCCCGCCCGGAGTCTTGTGCAAAGGACTCGACAGCGGTGGGCAGAGACCTCGGGTTTCCACACGGACCCAGCGCGGGGCCTGCCCCGGTATACCCAGCGCCCCGTGGCTTTCGTCACAGCTTGCTCCTTGAGTGTGTCGTCTGGCTCCCGGGGAGTTTAATCGAAAACAAAACCCCAAGGCCGCCAGCTACCGGCTCCCTCCCGCGCGCGGGCTCAGCGGTGCGGAGCCGGAGTCGGAGCGGCTCTTCCGGCGCAGGCGGCGGCCCGGCTCCTCCGCGCCGCGCCCCCGCCGCTCCCCCGCGCGGCCTGAGGAGGCGCCGCCCGCCGTCGCCGCGACTGAGGGAATGCGAGCCGGGCCGGCGTGCGCGGGAGGCAGCGGCCGCTGAGGCGCGTGGGGCACGGCGGCGCCGCGGCTCGGAGCGCTCCAGCCGGCCCGGCCCGCGTCCCCTCAGCCGGCGCTCGCGGAGGCCAGAGTCCGGCGGCCCGAGTCCCACGCCGGCACGTGCGCCGCCGCCGACGGCCCGGAGCATGCCCGCCGCCGTCCGGACGCTCGCGCGGGGCCAGCTGGCAGCGAGGGCGCGCGGGGCCACCGGGTGCTGCCGGCCGGGCCGGGGCTGTGGGGCCCGCGCGGCTCCGGACGCGTGAGGCGTGAGGCGGCGGCCGAGGAGCCCGGAGCGCGGCCGGCGGAGCGGGTGAGTGAGCTGGCGGGAGGGCGGGTGGCGGGCGGGCCCTCCGGGGCCGGGGGAGCCCGCAGTGCCGGGCAGCGGTGTGCGCGGCCTGCTGTCGGGCCCTCGGGGCGCTGCGTGGGAGGGAGAACCGTGTGGGGCGCGGGACCCTCGCCCCGGGCATTGCTTAGTGACCACCCCCTCCCCGTTCGGACTATTAATGCTGATTCCTAAATTCATCGGTTGTGGAGGCTCCCCTCCCCTCCCCCAGTGACAAGTGTCACAGCAGGTCAAGGAGCAAGTGTGTTTGCTGTGCCGGCTTGCCCCAGGAGACCCCCATTCTCTGATACCTGGCAGGAAGTGCAGGGCAGAGCCATGGTCTGGGTTTTTCTTGCATCCTTACGGCCGGCCGGACATCCCTGCAGTCTTGCTGGGTTGGGTGGATATTGGGGCCTAAGGATGGGGTGTGGCCCCACTCCATCCCAAAGCTCCCTTTCCTGATGTCCTGGGAGAGTCTAAATTCTTAAGGTAGTGAGGGGGTTCCTCTTCCACCCACCCCATAATCTTTCCCATCAGTGGAAAGACTGGAGAGCTTGCCACTGGGAAACTTAGTGTCCTCCTTCCCCACTACCACCTCGCCTTATCCTAAATGCTCATCCCAAGTAAAAATTCTGTACAAATGCCACTTCAAGGCAAGGCCTCTAGCTTTGTCCCCTTTTAAAGTAGCCTTCCTGCCTCCTACGTTGAAATCCCGGATTTCTCCCTTATCCCCCTCTTTTTCTCCAAAACTCTTGGGCCTACCTACCTCCCAAATCTGGATTCTCCAAGAAACCACAACTAAGCATCATTCTTTGTCCATGTCAGTCCTTGCCCCTGCCGGATCTAAGAGTGGCCCCAACTGACAGGGTAGCCCCTCCAGCAGGTAGTAAATGTTCCTCTTTATTTGTGTGGCAGCTACCACCCAGCCCCAGGCTCCCTGTTCTGCTCTGAACCCCCTACTGCACATCTATCCCGGTGGCTCTTATCACTGACTGTCTTATAGGTACTTTCGTGCTCTGCTTATCTCTCCTGCTGGCTTGTCTGCTCCCAGGTGAAGTTGATTCGCATCTGGTCTCCCACCCTGGTCAGCCCTATTGTGTGCAGCCAGCATCTACCCAGGAGCAGAATTCCCTCCCTGACCCTTGCTCTTCTGGTTCCTGTTCTGCTGTGGTCAAATTCTTTTTCTCCTGTGAAGAGACTGTGTTCTGGGGTTGGAATAGATGCCCAGACCGCTCCCACTGCAGAGAAACACAGTGACTTGGAAGGGCTGATCTTGGAGGGAGTGACTTTGCCAAATGACTGAGACAGCACATTCCCTGCTGTGGAGATGACCAAGGCCTGGCTTTGGGTTCTCCAGGTGGTGAACTTTGCATGGGCAGCTAGCTTTTTTTCCTTCCTTGCCTTCCCTTCCCTTCCCTGCCCGTGATTACTTGAGAGGCTCCAGGGTAGAGGATGGGAGTTGAGGAGCCCAGAGGTCTGGAAATGATTCCATGCTTGGCTTTCCCTGAACTTTGCTGTGTGAGTTAAACAGTTGAGTGGCTTTTCTTGGTCTTGGTTATTTCTTAGGGAATCCAAAATTGTTCAGAGGATAAGACTCTTGGGACACCTGGAACCTATTTGTCTCAGCTGTCCCTCTCTGAAGCGTCATCCCTCACATTCTGAGTTCCACCCGACTTGGCTTCCTTGAGCTTTTCCAAGTCTGTGTGCCTTTTCAGCCCTTCTCTGCAGGATACTGAGCTAGCTTGTGTTCCCTGGCCTGGCTGGAGGTTCATGCCTTCCCTCCATCTTTGCATTGGCCTAATCTGACATCACATGAAATGGGGCTTCTGTCTCCACGTGGCTCCCTGCTAGTCTGTAACTTCCCAGATGGTCAGGGCTAAATCCCATTTCTGTGTCCCCAGTGCTTCACACCCAGTATGCACTTAGGAAAATGTTGTCTAGATGGCAAGAGAGTGACCGCCAAGAGCCCTCCTTTGCTACAGTTCATATGACCCCTTCTCTCTCACACTGCCTTTCTGTCTAGAGGCCTGCTTTGCTACCAGGCAGCTTTCCTAAACAGTCCATCCGGTTGGGGCTTCCCAACTTAATTTTTACGAAGAGCCAGTAATGAAGTGTGTGCAGTTGTTTGTAGAGATTAGCGGAGGAAGCATCTGTTGCTTCAAGATCACTGCCCTGTTCTTTCGCGAAGGGCCCAGGAGATCCGTGCTCCTGTATAGAAGGGCGAAGATAGGCTCCTGAGCCTCGCCGTTTACCACTGGCAGGAGGGGCTGATGTTGATGACCAAGCAGGCCACCACCCCAAGAGAGCCATTGGTCCCTGCAGGCCAGTTCTTAGCTTTGCAGAGAGATTAATCCCTTTGCACACAGTCACCCTGAAACTGCTTAACAGGACCTGCTGCTTCTAGGCACCCAACCGCGAAATGGTCTTCCAACAACTAAGTGGTCTTCACACAGCTTCTCTTCAGGTCATGTGGTCAATGTTTAGTAAGCTTTTACTGGATAGTCAGGGGTGTTTTTGAATAGAGCTAGGACAGATTCTCATCTGATTTTTGTTCTAAAACCTAATCTTAGCCCATACCCATTTTTTGACAGCTTTCTTACAGTGTTTCACATGGGAAATAATTTTTTAAAGATGTATCTAAATTATTTTATATGTATGGGTGTTTTGCTTACATGTATATCTGTACCATATGTATGCCTGGTGCCAATAGACACCAGAAAAGGGCGTTGAATCCCCTGGAACCAGAGTTACAGATGGTTGTGAGCTGCCATGTGGGTGCCGGGAATTGAACTTGGGTCCTCCGGAAGAGAAGCTGGTGTTCTTAACCTCTGAGCCCTCTCTCTAATCCCTGTGGATTTTTTGTTTTTGTTTTGTTTTGTTTGTTTGTTTAGAATTTAGGGACAGGCACACTTGGTCTTCCCCGGGAAACTAGGCTGCTCTTTTCTTGATAACAAGGAGGAAAGTGGGGAAGGCAGCAGAGTATTGTTTATGTCATCGGCACCCACAGTGTGTACACAGGGCTCCCACACACACCACACAGTACCTGCTTCCTCCCCCTCCCCCCGCCCCCAGCACACCTTTCTAGAGAGAGAAAGGGAGAAATAGAGAGATCAACTGATTTGATCAGAGTCTGTCTGGATTTGTACCACTCATTTCTGCTTTACTCTTCCTGTACCACAACATTTTTGTTTATCCCATTGATTGTGATTTCCTTCTTAAGACTCTTCGGCATTCAGGATACTCAGCATACAATAGGATGTTCATCCCATGTAGCAGTTATACCCTCAAAGTCTGCATATTTATATCTATTTTACAGTCTCTCTTTCTCTATATGTTGATGTGTTTATCTATTCATATTCTTGTTTTTGTGTGTTCATGTGGGGTACATGTATGTGGGGGGGGCATTGCGTGTGGAGATTAGAGGACCTCAGTTGTCATTCCTTGGGTGCTTTCCACCTTGTATTTTGAGACAAGTTCTCTGATTGGCCAAAGACTTGCAGAGTAGGTTGGACTGGCTCACCTTGAGAACCCTAGAGATTCCTACTGTGTCTGCCTCCCCAGTGCTGGCATTGCAAGCATAAACCACCAAGCTTGGCCTTTTAAATGGGTCCTGGGGTTAAACTCAAGTCTTTATGCGTGCATGGAACAGACTAAACTAAGCTCTCTCCCCAGCCCCCTGGTTTTTGTTTTGTATTCTGGAGACAAATTCTTACTGGGTAGCCTGGGTTGGCTTCAAATCCTCTTGCCTCGGCTTACCAAATGCTAGGATTAAAGGTATGAACCATCACATCTGCGTGATCTGTATTTTATATGAGGCATCACAACAGGTTTCTCTGAAACAGTGAATTGAATACAATAAGTAGCATTTCACCTAATGCTTATTCCAACTCATAGTACAGCGAGTATAGTCAAGTCCTCAGGGATGACTTTCCGTGAGTGTGACGTTCGAAGAACTTTTTTTTTTTTTTAAAGAGATAAAAGATTTGTTTTGGCTTACAGTTGAGAGGATTCATTCCATTCTGGTAGAAAAGGTGTAGGGGAGCAAAGAGACCCCATTATGGTGGGCCAGAAAACAGAGGGAATGGTGGTTAGGCAGATTCTGACTAGCCATGGCAATTCTAAAGATATACATAGGGCTTTGTTTAAACTCTATGGAAGTTACCATGACCCAACCAGAGCAGGGTTTCTGGGACAGGGATGGGGAAATCGCTCTGAAACCTGATGGGAGAGGCTGGTGAAAATCTCATCTGGCAGTGCTGGAGATGGGTTGGGGCTGCTGATAGGAATGAGAGATTGAGGATGTCGGGAAGAACTGATTTGCCCCAAGACTACACTACCAGCCTACAGCCAAGGCTCCTGCTTGCCAGTTAGTCCTCTTCATGCCTCTGAGTCAGCTGCAGCAGCGCTTACGCTGCTTCTTCGGGCTGTAGTGAGTATAAAAGGTGCTGACTTCCTCAGGCCCAGCCCAGCAAACACTGTGATAGACCTCTGCTAAGCCTTTATGGTGTGGACACAAAGAACCATGAGAAAGGGCAGATTGGCATTCGCTGAAATTACTTATTTCCACAATTGTCCTTGCCAGAGGACAAAATGGAAGTTAACCAGCAGCAGGGATCCGGTAACAGGACAACCACAACCCTAAGCCACAACCTTGGGGAAAAGACAGCCATGACAAATAAGCATCACAGCACCCACTCCTTACTGAAGCCCTGGCTGCTCCAATTGGCTTTCCCTGGAGTGACCTCACCCTGCCACCCATCTCTCTATTGTAGAGGTCAGGGATTGAGGTCAGAGAGAACAAGGAAGGGTGGGTGGGACCCAGCAGGGGAGACCAGATGCTGATTCTGAACTCAGAGCAGAAGCTGGTAGCTCTCCTCGATGTGCATGTACTGACCACCTGTGGGCATGGGAGCCTCATGGTTACATGGACAGTTGAGTTGTCCTGTTCAAAGTACTTTTATTGCCCAAAGTAACATTGGATACTGAACTGGGGCACATTGGGCCTTTGCTTAGGAGAATAAAAGGTTAGGTTCCTGGGAGCTTCTGGTTGTGGCATTTCCATCAACTGTTCAACACATTACCTTACTTTATGTGTATTTCTGTTAGAAGACATCTTGCTTAAAATATATCATTGGTTCACTGACCGTCAGCTCACTGCAGCTCAGGCCTGAAGGAAGTCCATCTAACACGTATTATCTTTGCATGTCATAACCTGTGCTCAGGGACACCAGATAGCACTTCAGCACTGTGCTGGGGACATTTTACAACAAAATCAACAGAACTCACAGACAAGCAAAACGCATGGCACTAAACCAACCACAGAAAGGCACTTGTTTACGATATGAGAGCGGAAACAGAAGGTGAAACGTCACCTTGTTCTTCCTCAGTGGGGAACCTGCACATCAGGCGACCCACATTTGCCATCTGTAGAAGTTTGTAAATGACCTTGAAGACATTAGGAGCCTTGGTTGGGAGTACAAGTAGATCTTTCTCTTTGAAAAACAAACCAGCTGTTTTTATTTATGTTTATGTGTGTTTGTCTGTGTGAGCATATGCCGCATATGTGCTGTGTCTGAGGAGACCAAAAGAGGGCGTTGGGAGCTGGAGTTGCAGGTAGTTGTGAGCCAACAGGACATGGCTGTTGGGAACCTAACCTGGGTCTGCTGAGCCATCTCTCCAGCCTGAGAAGTAGATCTTAGTGACTGGATGTTTTCATGAGTATGCAGCCCCCCAATAATAATGGCCCTGTCATCCTGGACATCTGCCCGCCTTAGGGGATCTTGCCACAACTCAGCCTGAGGAGTCCAAGACCCGGTTGGTGGCAGAGTCTCACGTTTGCTTATCATCATAATGCTGAAGACAGGAGACCGATATCCTCCCTTTGCCCTCCTATAGCTTCTTCCAGAAAGCCCCACTTCCTGCTCAGTGCCTATTTCCCCTCTCCAAAAGCAGAGAGGAGGCCAGGTGCTCACACACAAAGGGTGCCAGCATCTGCTGTGACAGAACTGGCCCCTGCTACAGACTGCTGAGGGTAGGCTTTCAGACAGAATGGTCTTCTCAAGGAGGTGTTCAGGTGAAACTGGAGCTTCCACAACTCAGACCCACAGCAGATTTCCCAAAGGTGCACCCATGGACTCGTACTAAAAGGTCACAGGTCTCCAGAGTACTCCTGCTCCTTTCCCCCAGGGCTCTGTAGCTTGCTTTGAGAGTGGCTCCTGACAAGGGCCTCCCCAGAAAGCTGTGCCTCTGTCCCACTGTTTTCCTCCTGGGTGTCAGACCCTATATCCTCCTGGCCCCCTGGAAAGGACCCAAGGGGACACGAATGTCCTGTCAGAAGTAGGCACTAGGTAGAACTGGGTGGCTGTTCCTGTGTCCTTCAAGACGGAACAGCTCCCCTTGGCACAGGGGTAGGGCTGCCCCATGGTCAGGCCAGTGCTTATCTCTCCTGAGGACTAGCGTGCACTTCCTCTTCTCTGCCCAAGGCCGTAATTGCTTTTCTTGCCACTTTGTAAGAACTGACTCTTCACTTGCCTTTCTTTTTTCCAATGAGGGAGAAAAACCAAACATTTTTTTGCAATTAGACTTTTCCTCACTTGGGTAATCACACTGAAAAAAAGCATTTAAGTCTTTTGAAAACCGCACACCAGTGAGGCTGGCGGGGTGGCTGGTGGGGAGGCACATTCCATCAGCAGGGCTAGCCAGACACGCAGGCGATTCGGTGGGCTATAACACAAGGAAACAATGATTTCACATTTATTTGGGGTTTGCTCTTTGCAGCATATTTCAATTAGTTCGTCAGTGTTGTGCATCTGACAGGCCAAACGTTTATTGTGGTTGGACCATCTGGGAGGTGGGAGGCCCACAGTCTTCCCTGTGGCAGTCGGTAACTACCAGTCTAAGGGAATTTGATGTGTTTAAGAACCCAACACTAAAACACCGTTAATAACAAAAGCTTCCAGAGTTCCCTAAGCACTCTCCCTTGCACAGCTGTCAATTGGACATGCATCACCTGGGCCTTCATTTCCCCCCCATGCTTGACATTTTCCAATACAATGAAGCAAAGACCTGAAGTAGCTTATTTAATTGGCCCAGAGCACGATTTGTATTAAAGTAGCGAGGAGCTTGCTGATTTACACTCAGGCGCCACGGAGCCTGAGCATTGGCTGCTGGGGTAGCAAGGGATGTGTGTCACGGATTCTTGCCATTAGCAATCAGACTAGCTTCTAGCCCATACAGTGACTGAGGGCTCTAGACTGATGTCAGTTCCCAGCCTTGGGTGACTCACCAAAGCATCGTGAGTTCACAGTAATGACTGCTGACCAGTGCTGCTTTCCTGTGCTCCTTGTGTAGCAGGGTGTCACGTTTCCTGACTTCACTCACTTTTTTTTCATTTCACCTTGGTTATTCCCACCCCACGAAGACCTTTCCTGAAAAATGTTCTAACTTTCCAGTGGGAGGCTGGCGGGGGGCGGTGGAGGGAGTTTAGAATCAAATAAACAGGCACGCCAGAAAGAGCACTGGGAAAAAGCAAGAGTTTGACCTTTCCACAAGGAGCAATGACATTCCCTGTCCTAGAAACCCTAGGATCACAGGGCTGGGCACAGGACAGTGAAGTGGGGTTAGTACTCAAGGAACTAGAGGTTAACTCATAAAATCTGAGATGTCTGGTCCACTAGACGCTGTGCCGATGGCCCAGGGTGGTGTGACTGACTGCTACTTGGGTACATGCTGGTAGCATTCTGACTGTACCCCACCAGAGAGTCTTTCTACAGAGATTCCTCTAGGAGGCTGCTCTTCTCTGTGTTTGGGAACCTCCCAACCACAGGAACCCATCTGGCCCCCTGCTGCACAGGCTGCAGGGGGTTTAACTCCATTGTCTTGGAGTCAACAGTTCCTGGCAGAGTGGCTTGGTGTTGATTTGGTGTCTTGGGCCTGTCTGAGAGGCAGAGGTAAGGAGCCGCTTTTCAGTTATCCACCTTTGTGTGGTGCTTCAGCCGGATGGGGACCCTGTGACTCAGAGAGGTCATGATTTAACCCCAACATTCAGTATGTCAGCTGTCCAGGCCTGTGGAGGTCCCCATTTCTTGTGTGCCCGTTTGTGTTTAGTCATGGTGCTGTAAGTGACCAAACTGTGGGTTATTCTTCTGTTGTGTTTAATCCGTCAGTGTTTTCCAATCTAGCTCTGTGTAGATGGTACAAAGAACTTCGAAGTTTGAGTTCGTGTGTTGCTTCTTTTCTTTTTTTTTTTTTTCTAGAGGGAAATAGAATTTCTCTTCTGTTTGTTCTGAAGCTTTTACTTTCTAAAAAGAGGCCAAAGGGCTCTGCAGACTGACAGCAAATTCCCTGAGATAGGATCACATGTGCTGGGATCCTATCTATTTATGGAGTTTTGAGGCCAAATCCTGATCCTGTTGTCCAGTCCTCCAGCCATTCACCTTTGGGGGTCAGAGGTCAGAGGTCAGTTACAGGCTGACCTGGAGTGTGGTAGACATCTTAGGAGGTGAGTTAATTGAAAGTAGGTGCTTTTTTTTATACCCTGAAGGAAAAACACAGCAGGCCAAGGGTCCAGAAGTATGGCCTCCTTTCTGCAGGGGGGTAAGGTGGGACTTGTTCAGGAGGGGGAGGCCACATCAGGGTTCTCTGTCCCTGTCATTCTCCTGTGCTTGTTTGGTCTTCTTGGTCTCTGCCTCCTTAGAGAAAGCATAGGACCCAGGATATTGTGAAGATGGTAACAGGAAGCCAGCCAAGAGAAGAGGAGAAGACTGGATCTGCTTCGAAGTGGCTATTGAGATAAGGGGCTCAAGGATCTGTAGCTACTGAAACAGGAGGTTGACCTGGTAGGCCCAGTTTAGCCCAGTTTAGGAACCTCAGACTGTGTTGTTTAGCTTTTTTGTCAATTTGGCACAAGCTAGAGTCATCTGAGGAGAGAGAATCTCAACTGAGGAATTTCCTCCACCAGACTAGTCTGTAAGCAAGTCTGGAGGGAGGCATTTTCTTGATTGTATGGAAGGGCCAGCCTACTATGAGCAGTGTCGTCATCCTGGGCTGTGTAAGAAAGCTAGCAGAGCAAGCCAGAAAGAGCAAGCCAGTAAGTAACATTCTTCCATGCTTTTGCTTTAGTTCCTGTCTCCAGGTTCCTGCCCCAGATTCTCTTTATTATAGACTACAAGCTATCAGCAGAAATAAACTCTTTCCTCCCTGGCTTAGTCACTGTTCTATTGCTGTGAAGAGACACCATGACCAACGCAATTATTATAAAGTATTTAGCCAGGTGGTGGCGGCGCATGCCTTTAATCCCAGCACTTGGGAGGCAGACAGATCTCTGTGAATTTGAGGCCAGCCTGGTCTACAGAGGGAGTTCCAGGACAGCTAGAGTTACAACAGAGAAATCCTGTCTCAGAAAATGAGGGGAGGGGAAATTAATGGGGGCTTGGAGAGAGAGAGAGAGAGAGAGAGGGAGAGAGAGAGAGAGAGAGAACGAGAACATTAATGGGGGCTTGGCTTGCTTACAGCTTCAGAGGTTTAGTCCCTTATCATCACAGCAAGGAGCATGGAGGCATGAAGGCAGGTGCTGGAGCAGTAGCTGAGAGCTACATCCTGATCTATAGGTAAAGAGAGCAAGAGAGATACAGAGACAGACACTCTGGGCTTAGCATGCGCTTTTGAAGCCTCAAAGCCCATCCTTAGTGATACACTTCCTCCAACAAGGCCACACCTCCTAATCCTTCTAATCTTTTCAAATAGTGCCACTCCCCGGTGATAAGCATTCAGATATGAGCCTATGAGGGCCATTCTTACGCAAACCACCACACTTCTCAGTTGCTTTTGGTCATGGTGTTCATCACAGCAATAGAAAGAGAACTAAGAGGTGGGTACTTTCCTGGATGCCCAGGCATTCCCAGATGCTGCTTAGGGTGCAGATACCCTATTAAAGACTTCTCTGACCATCTGAAGTCACACCTGCATTGCTGGCCTCTTGGTTTAGCTCCTGGGGCCTAAGTGTCCCAGTCAGATAGGACAGGCTGATTTAACTCTTGCAGTTCCCAGAGTGCCTGGGCTGATTCTGATCTCAAAGAAGGGGATTAGTAAAATCTCTGAATGAAAGAAAATGGGGAGGTGGCCAGGAGGGGGGCACTTTACTGGGGGCACTGGAGTAATGTCATACATGGAGAAGTAGAGGCCCTGAGGACCCCTGGAAAGCCTCACTAGGGTCCTCAGGTCTGGGCTCATCGGTTCCCCCAAGCTGTGGATTGCTAGCTTCCCCCCCCCAACCCCATATCTTGACAGAGCACTTGAAATAACCCAGGATCCCAGCCTTTGGTCACAGAGAAGGTCGAGTGGGCTCCAACATAAGGCATAGCTGTGTAGAGTTCGAGAAAGGGGCCGGGAAGAAAGCAGAGAAGAGAGGCAGTAGGGGAACCTTCCACACAGCAGGAGAGTGTGTTGTGTAGCTATAATCTCTTGTTGGATTTGATCACTGCTGTGGTTCTGATGCAAGATCTTTCTGAGATGGGGCCTATTCACATCCCTTATTCAGGGAGTGGGGAGGCCCACAGGTATCCTGCTGCTATGGGTGTTCACAAGCCTTCAGGAGATCCTTACAAGTCCCTCCTCGTGCTACTCAGAAGGTGGAAGATTAACTTGGGGGAGGCGGTGCTCTTTGATGGGATAGCTGCCATCTGCTGTCCAATGGTCTTCAGTGGTGTGTCTTCTTGTGATTTGTCTGAGCTGCAGGTGTGACTCTTCAGTGGTATTGTTGCCCAGTGGATGTCTCACTTGTGTAGCTGCTTTTGAGTCATCCACATAAGTACCCCAGTGATTGCATTGGCTCACCGAGCTGGATTGAGTGGAATCCTTCTTTTGGCACCCTCTTGGTGTGGGGAGACTATATGTCTCTTTACATTTCTCCAGGGAAAGTTGTGATGAAGCATGGTGACATTTATATTGTGGAAACTAAACTCTTTCAAGGTGTACAACTTGGTGACGTTTAGTGCATCCACAGTGTCATGCCACCCTCTTTCTCATTCTAGAACACGGTCCCTCGAAAGGGGAACCCCATACCCACTGGCAGTCCCCATCCTCCTCCCGCCCCCTGACAACAATGAATGGGCATCTGTTTCCATAGAGTCACCTATTCTCGACATTTTCTGTAAGCAGAATCCTGTGACGTGTGGCCTTTTGTGTCTCGCTTCTTTGTCACTTCCCACTCCCTCCAGGTAGCACCCGTGTCAGAGCCTCACTCCTTTTTTCCTGTGGGAATACACACAACATGAAACCCTTTACTTTGACTGTGTCACTCAAGTGGCTGTGCAGCCATCCCCACCATCCAGCCACAGAACTCTTCCGTCTTCCCATGCTGAAACTGTCCCCATTGCACGACTCCCCACTCTCCCCCCTAGCCCCTGGCCGCCATTCTTCTGCTTCCTGCCTTTATGGATTTGATTGCTATCGAGATGTCATTGGTGGCGTCACACCTTGTTTTGGGACTGTCCTTTTTCACTTGGTGTCATGTCAGGGGTCACTTATAGTATGTGCCAGAATTGCCTGCTCATTTAGGGGTTTACAGCATTGTGTGGTACACTACATTTTGTTTGGATGTTTTCTGGGCAGGAAGGTTTTGACTTTGGCTTACTTCTAGTTGAAAAATGATACTGGGCCAGGAGGCTGGAGCCAGAGGCGGGGTGGCCTTTGATAGTCATACCTCCCTGTGCCTTGACTTCCATATCCACCTCTGGGGTGCTGGGCAGAAGATGACTTGTGAGGGTGGCTTTGCATGTGCACAATCACCCTGGCTGGTTGTATACTGGGTTTTCATGTCACAGCTATGAAGGTTGGTAGGTCTCAGTCTCACCATCAGGACATTCTGGAGGGGCTCACCTGCAGCTTGGACCCAGGAAAGCTCCTTCCCTCGCTGAAGACCTGGAACAAGGAGAAGAAGGGGGTGAAGAAGAAGGACTAGCTGTCAGTGGCTGACTCAGTGCCTGAGTTTTCACAGAGTCCCAGAAGATAATGATCGGGAACACAAAGGACACATCCCCTGGGTCATTGTCCCTTGGTACTCCAGGAAAGGTAGCCAGGAGAATGACATGACATCACCAGCCTCCAGAGTGGCTGAGTGAGAGCAGGAATTCAGTCTGGAATTCACAAAGTCACAGTTGCTTTCATTACCCTAATTAACTTCCATGTGCCTGAGGAGCAAGTGGCTTGGGAAGTCCATAATCAGTGGCCAGTGAGGCCAGTTGTGCTTCACATTCACGATTAAGGATACATAATGATTAACTCAGACCATGAAGAATGGCTAGTTGTATTCACCGTGTCTTACTGGGGAATTTTGAGGCTGTTTATAAATTAGCCGTAACATAGTCATGTTAGGAGTCCACGTTAGAGACTACGGACAAGTGAGAGGGCGGCTCTGTCCACAGATTGAGTTGCAGGTTGAGACCGAGGGAGGAGGCAAGTAGCCGCTTTTTAGTCCTAGCTTAAATTTTTATTTTCCTAGTTCTAAAAATCTTCAGGGGGAGAGAGAGAGAGAGAGAGAGAGAGAGAGAGAGAGAGGGAGGGAGGGAGAGAGAGAGAGAGAGGGAGGGAGGGAGGGAGGGAGGGAGAGGGAGGGAGAGCGCGAGCGCGCATGCGCTATGGTTAAGAGCACTTGCTGCTCTTGCAGAGGACCTAAGTCCAGTTCTCAGCACCCACATCAGGCACAACTGCCTGTAACTCCAGCTCCAGGAGGATCAGCCACTTCTGACCTCCTTGGGCACCTGCACTCACATACATATACCCACCCCACACAGACACACAATTAAAAGTAAATCATTAAAAATTTCAAAGTAATATATGTTCATGGTAAATCAACAAGGACAATTTAAACGTCATAGTTTCACAAAGTCTGTTGCTGGATGAAGCATGTATATCTACAGAATGGATATGTGACACAGTACATTGCAGATTAATCTTGGGGTCATTATGCTAAGTGAAGCAAGTGAGTCACAAAAAGTACTGCATGATTCCACCTAGGCAAGGTATTGAGAGAGAACCAGCATGGAATGGTGGGTGTGGGTGGGGTGGGGTGAGGGTGATGGTGATGGAGAGGTGTTAGTGACAGGGAGAGTTTTGGTGACATGGAGCCTGAAGTCTATAACATATCACTCGTGAAAATCTGAAGGGACAGAGCCCATGTGAAGTAGTCCCATTTTGAGAATGTTTTTTAATCACTTAAAAAGGGCTTTAAATAGGGCTAGAGAGTGGGCTCAGCAACTAAGAGCTTGTTGTTCATCCATAGGACCCAGGTTTGTTCCCAGCATCTACATTGTGGCCCAACCATCTGTAACGCCAGTCCCAGGGGATCTGATGCCCTTTTATAGCCTCCAAGGGCATCAGGCACAGACATACATCTAGGCAAAGCGCTCATACACACAAAATAAAATCAAAGATAGATAGATAGATAGATAGATAGATAATGATTTTAAATAATCAAGTTGCTTTAGAATATGTAAATGAAAAGTGATACTTTCATTTTGTGAACACTTTCTTTTAAAAAACAAAAAAACAACTGTTCTTCCTCACAGTGCTGAGGGTGGAGAATTGCGCTGTTCCCGCTAGGCAAGCCCTGTACCATTGAGCTGTATACCACCCCTGTTTGGTTTTTTAGTGACACCGGAAGCTGGTGGTTTGCCAGTGTGTTCCTGCCACTGGCAAAGGTTCTGTGCTTATCCTACACATCCCTGTTTTACCTTTGGGGTCTTCTGGACCAAGCTAAGCTCGGGGTGTGTGTGTGTGTGTGTGTGTGTGTGTGCGCGCACACACACGCACGCACGTGTCTGTCTGCGTGTGTTATTGACTGATGTGGCAGTGTCCAGCTGGCAAACAGCTGCTTCACATGGAACTGTCCATTCACAGAGTTGGGTCTCCAGACTAGCCCAGTATCACAATATACCCTTTTTCAGTCCTGCCAAGCACGGTACTGCGTGCCCTCACTTTGCCACACAGCTGCCCTTTGAAGTCAGCCTACTGTAGAAAAGAGACTGCTTGAGGTCAAGGGGAAGGCAGTGTCCTCAGGGTTCCTGCCTCCCGTCTCAGATGCTTGCCACCCAGCACTGAGCTCTCCACTGGCTTCCGGCTTTGGACATCTTACCACCTTGTGTACCCATTTTGGGGTTGAACAGGTCTGGGATTACCTACTCAGTAGCTGCATGGCTTCATTGTGGGATCTGATCTGAGTATTGTGTGAACTGTGTGTGTGTGAGGTTCTCACAGGGCGCACGCAGCTGGAAAGGGAGTGCTTCTTAGTGTCAAGGCTTAGAAGAGTCCCTTAGGGTGGCGTGCTGGGAAGGGGAGATTGTCTGCACAAGAGCAAGAATGCTGGTGACTGCAGGCCTTCCGGGGCCACCCACATAGAGCCCATTAGCTCAGGACCTTGGCTGAGCTGAGTGTGCTGTCACCTTCTAATGGCCCAAGGGCCTCTGCTGTTGCGATCTTGAACCCCAGGTTTTCAGAGCCCCACGCATCTGGAACTGGACAGACAGGGCTTTCATCAGGTAGAGGTTCTATTTTTAGCCCCACTGCCTGTGTCACTCTGTCACTATGGAGATGTTAGCTAGCGGCCCGTGAGGACGCAAGCCTCCATAGCAGTGGGGAAGAGGGTCCTGCCTCATTCCTGGGCTTCTCAGTCAGGACCTGGTCAGCACGAACATATTTGTTCATATTCATTATCTCTCTCTCCTCTCTCAGAATAGGCAGAAGAGAGAGGGAGGACTCTCCCTTTCTACAGAGACAGAGACAGTGATAGAGTAATGGCAGCAGGGCTGTTTCTGGGGTGTGGCCCTGTGTGGACGGTGCCACAGCTGTCTCTTGTATTGGCTGGACTGGTCTAGGAGGATGGGCCTCTATTTGAGGGGGGCCTACTGTGTGATCTTGGGGTGTTGCTTCACCTCTTTAGACCTTCATGCCTTGGCTAGCTGTTTGGATCTGATAGCATAATTGACTGGGGAAACGGAGTTTATAGTGAAGGATGAGTGCAATATGGCTCTGTGTATGTATGTGTGTGTAGACGTGTGTGTTTGTGTGTGTGGACATGTGTGTCTGTAATGTGTGGATGTGTGTGTATGTGTGTGGACATGTGTGTGTGTGTGGACATGTGTGTCTGTGTATGGACATGTGTGTCTGTGTGTGTAGATGTGTGTCTGTGTATGGACATGTGTGCATATGTGGACATGTGTCTCTGTGTAATATGTGGACATGTGTGTATGTGTATGGACATGTGTACATATGTGGACATGTGTGTGTGTAGACACATTTGTGGACGTGTGTGTGTGTCTGTGTATGTGTGGACATGTATGTGGACATGTGTGTGTATGTCTGTATATGTGTGTGGATATGTGTGTGTGTGTGCGTGTGTGTGTGAACATGTGTATGTGTGTGTGTATGTGTGTGTGGACATGTGGATATGTGTGTGTGTGTACACGTGTGTGTGTGTGTGGAGACATGTGGATATGTGTGTGTGTGTACGTGTGTGTGTGTGTGTGTGGACATGTGGATATTGTGTGTGTGTATGTGCATGTGGACGTGGATGTATGTGTGTGTGTGTATGTGGATATTTGTGTATGTGTGTGTGGACACGTGTGTGTGTGTACATGTAGATATGTGTGTGTGTACACATGTGGACACTTGTGTGTGTCTGTGTATGTGTGTGTGTGTATGTATGTGTGTGTGTGTATGGACACGTGTGTGTGTGTGTGCATGTGTATGTGTGTGTATGTGTGTGTGTGTGTGTATGGACACGTGTGTGTGTGTGTGTGTGTGCATGTGGATGTGTGTGTGTGTGTGTGTGTGTGTGTGTGTGCGTGCGTGTTTGTTGCTAAGATTGTCCTCAGAAGAACATCTGGATTTCCCCTACTCCTTGTTTTTCTTTTATTTTGTCTTCTCCATTTGAAGGCAGGGGAGAGGAGGTTGAAGAGAAAGGATTCTAACCCTTTTCATGCTTATCATAAAAGATAGGGCGAAGATGGAGGAAGCAGCCCTATCCTACCACTTACGTGTCATCCTACAGACTTTATGACAAGACTCTAGAGTCAGTTACAGCCTTGTTTCAGGGCCATGTGACACTTTCCACATGAGTTCCTTCCCCACATTGGGAGTAACTAAGACTGAGAGAGGTTAATGTATTCGTCCATAGTCACACAGCCAGTGAGCCCTAAAAGCAGGAACCCAAAATGAATCCTCCCAACTTCACCAACATTGTCCTGTGCTGAGTGATTATCGGTCTAAAGTGGATACCTGACCACCCTGAGCCATGGAGCCACATCCTGTGGGTTGTGTCTGTTCAGACTCTCGGGTTGTCTGTGATCATAAACCTTCAAAAATAAAGTAAAACAAGTGTTAGAGAGGATGTGGAGGAGTTGGTGGGCTGTAAACTGCTGCAGCAGCTGGGGAGGACAGCCCAGCAGCCCCTCAGACAGCCATCTGCAGGATTCCCACGTGACCAGTGGGTCCAAGAGTGGAGAGCAGAGGCTACAGCAGCCTTCCTCCGTGTTCACAGCCAAAAGGGAGAACAGCTCGGACTTTCAGCACCAGATAAACAACGTGGTCCATGCGTACGGTGGAGCTTCCAGCCATAAAAAGGAGTGAAGTGTTAACTCTCTACCGCAGGGATGAAGCTTTGGAAGTCTCTGCTGAGTGAAAGAAAGAAGACAGTCACAAAGCTGTGTGACGCCACTCACTGTCAGCCCCAACTAGAGATGGGAAGTAGAATGGCAGCAGGGCGGCGTGTAGGGAAGCTGGGGCTGCTGTTCAGTTGGATGACGGAATGTTCTAGAAGAGCGGCAGTGGCTGTACAACCTTTTGTTGCACTGCAGGCTGTTGGACTGTAAACCTAAAATGATGAAATGGTAGAAGAAGGAAAACAAATAGAAATCTCAGGCTTTGTGCTTGGCACGGGCATTCTTAGAACCTTCAGTACTCATGGGGCTAGATGATGCCTCAGTGTGTTTGTGGGCGCATGGGGACAGTGCTCATGTCTGCGGCCTGCCTAAGACCTGCCGCACAGCAGGGCCCCGGGTCCTTCTGCAAGGGCAGTCCTGGCAGTTAACAGCTTCATGCACGTGTGAACAACATCTGTCTCTGTGGGCCACTTCTGCACCTGACATTGGGCATGTCCTTTTATGGCTCTCGTTTGCTCTCAGCAAGTGGAAAGATAAATACCTTTTCAAAGAGCAGATGCCAGCTGCCCACGGTCCCTGCTTGGGTCCCCAGCTGCAGAGTGGGTGGGAGATAGCACTGCTGGGGGGGATACAGAATGCTGGCTAGGACGTTGGATGTGGGTGATGTAGACAGCTTGGTGAAATTTGCTGCAGACCCCCTGTGGGCCTTGCTGCAGATCTGCTGGTAGACCTTAAGTGGGTCTTGTACTCCTTCAGAACCTTTGTGTTCTCTCCTGCTTCTGGCTAGGCCTGAGGCTTCAAGGAACAAGTATGAGAGTGCCCAGCTGGGCCTAGCCAGATGGCCAATATTTCTGTGAGTGGTCACAGTCCACTGAATCTTCTTTCCTCATCAGGACCTCAAGTACAGGGAGACAAGACAGGCAGCAGGGAAAGGACTATTGATCATGGTAGGGGAAGGGTCACCGTGTAGAACCAACTGTCTCTTAGGGCCTTAAAGGGCAAACTACAGAGGCTGATCTCATGTCTTTCTGTTAGTATCTCGGGACATCATAACTAAGTACCAAAGATTTCCAACACCAAGAATTCATTCTGCACAGTCAGAAGTTCAAATGCTGGATGAAGTGTTCCCCCTGGAACCAATGAGTTTATTGTTTATATGAATGTGGATGTAGTTTAATTTCAGGATCAGGAATAACTCAAAAGCAGTAACAACATTGAAAACCTATCTGAAAATGGGTGACCACTTACAAAATCTGGAATCCTAGAGTTCACTGCACAACTTTCAGAGGTACAATAGGTTAGGGAGCGCCTCTCCTAGGCATCTGGGTTACTCTAGGTCTCTCTTCCAGTTCCAAATAGCTTAATTGGCCTAACAGTGTCTCTCTGCAGTCCTTAATGCTTATCCAAGCTTGGGAGGAAGGATTCTAGTACACCTAGTTACTTCAACTTCTGAATTCTGTATTTCCTAAGTTTTTTTTTAATAATACTTCTATTAATAATTTGAGTTTCATACAATGTATCTTGATAACACCCTTTTCATTCCTCCCTGTTCCACCCTCCCACCTCTGTTCCCTTAAAAAATAAAATAAATTTAAGTCCACTTGTGTGATAGGAGCTTGGGTCACAGCATCCTCATGCTTTTTTGAGGTAGCAGGCTGCTCTGATCATGGTCATTCGCCTAGCCTATATTAGCCTGAGACCAAACATGATGAGTTTGACCTAAAGTTGGGCTTCACTGCCCAAACCCACGGATACTCAGGCATCATATAGGCCACTGGACATCCTGGAGGCACCCTGATATCCTGCAAGCACCAGGGCCTCTAGCAGGCACCTAGGCATTGCTCAGGCACCTAGACACTGAGTAGGTACCCTGATATCCTCCAAATACCAGGACATTCTGCAGGCCCCAGACACCAAGAGGCACCAGGATATCCTGCAGGTGCCCAAGCATCATGCAGGCACTGGGCCAACCCACAGATATCCAGACATCATTCAGGCACCCAGATACCACACAGGTACCCAGACATCCCTCAGGCACTCAGACATCCTACAAGCACCAGGGCATCCTGCCAGAGCCCAGACATCCTGCAGGCACCAGGGCCTCTGGCAGGTACCTGGACAACCCACAGGCACCAGGGCATTCCTCAGGTACCAGAGCAATCCCGTAGATGGGTGGGCATCACATAGACAATAGGCCAACCCACAGACATCTGGACATCACGCAGATACCCAACTGCTCCCTTCTTGAAGCTGCAGGAGAATCTGCCCCAGGCTTCCTTCTAGCTGCTGCTGATGGCTAGTACTTGCAGATGCATGGCTACACTGTGTCTTGTCATCACATGCATTGCTCCCTTTGTGTCATTCTTCTTTCATCATTTTAAACTTTATTTATTTTATGTATGTATGTATGTATGTATAAGTGCACATGCATGTGCATTCCACAGCATGCATGTAGAGGTCAGAGAACAATTTATGGGAATTGATTCTTCTTGTTCTGGGGATCAAACTCAGGTCATCAATTTTGGTGCAAGTCCTTTTACTTACTGAGCAATCTTGCAAGCTCAAAAGCTAGTCTTATTTTTATTTTTATGTTTTTGCAATGCTGGAGGTTGAATCTAGAATCGCATGCATGCTAGGCATGTGTTCTACCATAGGATAAGACTAAGCCCTGTGTCTGTTTTCTTGTATGGACTAAATCCAGTCACACTTGATTAGAACCCACACTACTTCACTGTGACCTCACCTTAGCTACTTATATTTTCAGAGATCCTATGTCCAAAGCAGTGTTTCTAAGAAAAACATGAACTTGGGGTAACCTACTCAACTCTGTAGTTGTTAGATGAACAACCGAATGAGCCTGAGTGTTCATCCTTGAACAACTGTTTATGTGTGCATAATGAGGGACACCTCTCTCGACCTAAGTATAAGGTGGGGTGGTTCCAGGCTCTCCCCACTCCCTCACTGCTCTAAGCCTAGCATAGTGGCTACTTTCATACTCAACCCTTTTTCTAGCTAAGAGCCCTAACACTTATTACAGGGAATCATGACTTGCGGGGGTGTTCTCTTCCTTTCTGTGCATGGCCTCAGTCTCACTGATTTTTCTTCCCTTGCCCTTGGAGCCAAGAGGGAGATAGGGATGACTCTGACTTTGGATAGATCAGCTCTTTCTTGGAACCTCAGCCTCAGCCTGTAAATGGAGTCTGTACTGGCTACTGCCCTAGGTCCCTTTCAGTTTGTAATTATTTCCACTGTTTTCCAGCAGAGAAAATTGTAGACAAGAAGTATGCCTGGGGGCCTATGTGATTGGACTCCAATCCAGAGCTGCCATCCCACCCCTTGGCCCATTCTCTGTGCCACCTCCTGCAGAAACCCTCTGTGACTAGCTTGATTTGTGTGTAGGGTCCTCACTGTGCCCTGTGAATGACACATGACTCAGAAGGACTAGCTGGCTGTCCCCATGGTGTGTAGGCGTGTGCACATTTGCACCTGCTGTGGTTTCCCTGTGCTCTTCCCTTTCCCTCTTCCACAGGCAGGAGCTCTTCTTTTATTTGTATCTGTGTTTCCCAACTAAAATGTCCAGCCCAGGACTTGTTACAGCCTTGTAAACATAAAAGATGATTAAATAGTAGATGGCCTACTAAAGGAAAAGATGCGTGGTGGGGGCAAGACCACAATGATTTGGCCAGGACATTTGATGAAGTTCATGTTTGTTACTCTGAAAGACATAGAAACTGAGGGACAGGTGAAGCCTTCTGGGTGATAACATCACCCATCAGTGCTCACTCCCCATTATAAACTAGCCAGACACTCCAGTGCAGATTCCAAAGCAGGCCTAGGTAGCAGGCTGCTCCTGGCCCTTGCAGAAGGACAAGCAGGGTCCCAGGGCCAAGTGCAGCTAGAGACACCAAGTGTCTGTAAATGTCTGTTTTTTTAAAACTGTGAACACCCGTCTCTTTATTAGTCACTAGTCTACATTCAAGCTATACAATAGCTTGGAACAGAGAAGCATGCATAACTCTTAGAAGAGATTTTTAAAGTAATTAAAAATTAATGTTTTGAGTGGATACAGTTGTCTTAGGTTTGTAAAGTAAACTGGAAAGTGACTAGCAGTGCAATAGTCAGACAATATGGCAGTCAGTTAGAAGATAAGTAAGCAACTGCCATCACATTCCAATGTGTCAGCGGAAACTGGCTGGTGAACTTGGTGGGGAAGAGACCTCTGACAGTTGTTTGCTTGGGTGTCAGGAGATGGGGCCCCATTTTCCAGTTAATAAGAGTTATACTCAGGCAGTTCAGGCAGCTGCCTCCCTGGGACCCAGGATCTCAGGAGATAGAGGGGCAGTGATGGGCAGGGTACACTGCAGAGTGCTCCAGATCTCCCAATGGAGTTCTAACGAGTCTCCCAGAGTGTTCCAGAACATATTTGTGTACCATTAAGTCAAGTCATCATTACAGAAGCCAGATGTCCATTATCTCAGTCCTGGATGATGAAGGCAGTTCTGGGAAAGATAAGCCATGCTCCATCCCAGAGTGGGCCTCAGAATGTCCCATTTGCTTTGAGGTCCCTGCCTTGGCATCCCAATGCTACAGTGTAGAATGGAACAGTGTACCGTATATCCAGGAGAGCCTGGAGAGAGGAGCAGGGGTTTGGAAGTAAATTACTACCTCCTGTCAGAAAGCAGAACTCAGCTCAGACCATGACATCATCTGCACAAGAGTACCTTGCCAGCCAGCCCATCACATTTCTTAACCTTTTTCCTGATCTTTCTCAAATTTTTTTTTTTACTTTTATTTATTTTACTTTTATTTTATTTAATTTTATTTATTTTTAAAATAAATATTTTATTTATCTTTTATACATTGGTGTTTTGCCTGCATGTATGTCTGTGTGATGGTGTTGGATTCCCTATACAGGAGTTAGAGACAGTTATGAGTTGCCATGTGGGCACAGGGGTTGAACCTGGGTCCTCCGAAAGAGCAGCCAGTCCTCTTAACCACTGAGCCATCTCTACAGCCTCCTCTTGCCTGTCTTTAGGGATCACTAGAGGTAGTTCATTTGATGGCTGAATCACTGGACTGCAGGGAGCTATGGAATGGTAGGTAATGTCCCTTCATCACAGGCTGTTCTCTAGAGACCTCAGAGTGATGAGTGTGTGCCCTCCAGGGCTCTCAGGCTGAAGCCATTGGGACCCCATAACTTCCTTTCTCAATGGCCTCGCCTCCTCTCCAGTTCTTTCCTTTGGTTTTGTGATTTCTCACTTCTACCTTATTTCGTCAGAGGAGGCTTGTATGCCACACCAGGGGGCTAGTATGATTGCCATAGGACTGAGGTCCTGTGCCATAGCTTTTCCTCAAATCCATATGGTGACTGGGTAGTCAGCCTAGTAGGAGCTGCTGCCATCCTGCTTGGCCAGCTTATGAATAAGACAGGAGTTGGAAGTGAATATGCAGGGTTCCTCAGCTAGGAATTCAGTGATTCCAGTAGAGTTCCGGTAGAATTGAATCAATTCATGAGGCAGATTGGTGGGCTTTTGTCATTTGTTTTTTAATTCTGCTTTTTAGGGGTTGGAGAGATGGCTCAGTGATTAAGAGCACTGACTATTCTTCCAGAAGTGTCCTGAGTTCAATTCCCAGCAACCACATGATGGCTCACAACCATCTATAATGAGGTCTGATGCCCTGTTCCGGCATGTAGGCATCCACAGAAATATATACATCTTTAAAAAAAAAAAAACACTTGCTGAAAAAATATTAAAGATAAATAAATAAATTCTGTTTTCTGAGTCTTTTGGATCATAGAATGAGGTTTGCAGAATTAGTTTATAATGTTGTTCCAAACAATGTTATCTTAAAGTTATTTAAACCACTTATTATTTTCTTTGCATTTTGGACCCCTCCCCCCCCCTGCCTTCCATTCTCTCACCTTTCCTCCCTTCTTCCTTCCTCCTTTCTTTTCCTTGATGGAGGTTGGGGGTTGAGACAAGGTTTCATGTAGCCTAGGCTGGCCTCAGACTTGTTATATAGCCTAGCCTGGTCTTCAGCTTTTGATCTTCCTGACTCCACCTCCCAACTCCTGGGGTTACAGGTATGTGCTACCACATCTAGCTTTGCTGTGCTATTTCAAAACAAGCATTAAATGTCATCATTTTAAGATAATTGTTAAAAAACGATATAAAGGTCTATTAGTTGTACCATGAGTGGTGTGCATCATCTTTAGCATCCCAGTTTTGTAACCTCGCCTTCTCACAACTCAAGACTTAGAGTTTCTTAGTATCCAAAGAACATGAGTTTTCCAATGTTTTTCTTTGTTATTCATTAATCATTTGCTCAGTCATTCATTTTTTAAAAAACATATGGCAAAACGTTGAAAAAGTTATGCATGGCACATGACTCTAAAGATAAATTTGATTATGTCTGTGATTTGTGGAACTAAAACATATAGACTATAGAAACAATAAAATAGTCAGGAGGACCTGATGCGTTTTTTCTAACGTTGCTTGGATAAGCAATACATTTTATATTTGATAGCAACTTGAGAAGGGTCCGTGTACAAACATCAGATGTCTTGCCACCCTTTGCTTCCGTGTCCTAGTTTCCCTCTCCAGGGGCAATGATGGACAGTAGCTTGGTGTGTGTTTGTGTTTGTGGATATGTGTAGCTGTATGTATGTTTGTGTTTGTGTATGTTAATGTGTATGTGTGTGTTCTTTGGTTATGAATGTGTGTACGTGTATATATGCCTGTGTATTTATGTATCTGTGTGTGTGCTCGTATTTATTTGTGAGTGCTTGTTGTGTATATACGTGTATGCATGTTTATGTATATAGGTGTGTAAATTTGACTGTATTTACATGTAGTAGGTGTGTGTGAACGTGTATATGTATGTTCTTTGCAAGTCATTCTCTGCATGTATCAGTATATATTGTTTTAAGAACAGAAAGGTCTGCCAGCTGTTATTCATACGTGCTGAACTTACCGAAGTGTACGTTGCCGAGGGAGCTCCTGTTGGTGCATTTAGTATTGCCAGATTCCTTAAATGGCCAGCTTTGAATTCTGCAGATTGGCTCCGCTGGGGATGGGTGTTGATGGAGTTCAGGGTGCTAGAATATGGGAAGCAAGGGTACTGCTGCCAGAGTGCTGGCTTACATGGGTCTCATGCAGATACCCTGTTATTTGGAACACAGTCTGGAGGCTACGTGTCCAAGTCAGTTGGAGCCTTTTTCTTCTGCTTGGGCCACTTGTGGCTCTTGTGACTGGATTGCTCCCATACGTCAGCCAGCGTATGGCATATGAAAGTGAGGGGTTGGTTTTCAAACTCAAAACTCCAGATAAGGAAAGATTTTAAGTAAAATAAACTCTGAGATAACTCTTGGCTGAGAAGGGAGCCTGGAAGGTAGCCTAAGGCTACGTTGGCCTTGCCTCTCCTTTGTCAGTTTGTCCATCACAGGGTATCTAATTAACAACTGGAGTTTTCTGGGTCCCCAGTGGTCTGGCCTGATAAAACTTTTCTTTCAGGAAACCATGTTTAGGTGGAGCCCATACATACCTAGGAGGACCTTTAGCAAGCTTGGATTGCACAGACCTGTAATGTTAAAACTAATTTTCCGTATAAGGACATTGTAAGGTGCTACAGTACACAGAAGTTACCAGGGGTTGGGGCTGGGGGTAGATGGTTAGTTCATGTTTAATGAGGACAGAGCTCAGTTTGGAGGATGACACTCTAGAGATGGAGGGTGGCGGCAGCAATGGTTGCACAACATGATAAATGAACCTAGTGCCACTGCACTGTACACTTAAAAATGATCAACAGATAAATGTTCCATCTACGTAACCACACACAAAAGCTACAGCTAGCTAGTGTCTTCCCCTTGTGAGCAAAAGGACAGGAAGAAATAGAAAAGATCACTCTAAAGAGAAGGCACGGAGAGCTCTCTCAACTTGGCCCGCTAGCTGGTGGTTCTTGGACCACCTTGATTAGTGAGAGCTTGACCAGCTCTGGAGCTCACTCATTCCCTGAGGTTCGGTTGGGGAGTTGTAGCAAAGCCAGTGACACCAGAGCCAAAGAAGGCCCCTAAAAGAGAGTAGTTGGTCCAGCTGGGCTCCATGACCTGACATGTGTCTTAACAGGGAGGCCTCAGCTGCCCGATTCTATGGTGTCTGCAGGTTTTGCTCCAGCCTGTTCCTGGACCTTTTGGAACCTGACACCAGCGAAGCTCCTTGTGACCTGGGCATGGTCTTCCTCATGACTTTCCTGTTTTCTTGGGAACTCAGATAACATTTGTAAAAAGAGCATTTGCCTGGCTCCTCCAGTTGCAGGTGTCTATTTAGAACCTCACAGCAGCTTAGACCAGCTGCTCATGGGTGCTCCTCTCTGCTGGGCTCAGGGTTCCAAGCTCCAAGCTTCTTGGAGATATGTTGGCCCCTCACAGCTGCACCCCTTGCTGAGATGCTGATGTTCCGTCAGTGACAGCCCTTGCCCACACTGTACTTGTTCTCAGGGGACACGACCACTAAGTCTCAGTGCTGTGCCATGGTCAGGTGTGCACTCATTCAGGGTGGATAGGAATTGTCTTAAGTGTCTTAGGCTTCTGTCACCTCTGGCCAAGGGCTCTGACATTGATCATCGTCCTCTCTCCATAGGGGAGGTTTGTGGACCCCACCCACTGCAAAGAGAAAAGCTAAGGGAAGATCAGTGACCATCTGGAGTATGGAGTGTTTGGACACAGAGAGAGAGACCCCCTGGCCTGAGTTAGCTCATCCCAGCATGCAGGAAGTGGTTAGGACAATGTGGTCATTTTATAGCCAAAGCAGGTTCCAAGAAACCGGTACCACCTAAGCCCACACAGTCGGGAGAGTCAGCACTGTCAGCCTAGAGTGTGTTTATTTTATGGTCTCACAATGCTCTTGTTGGGAATGTTTGTTTCTTTATTTTTTTGAAACAGGGTATTGCTTTATTCCAGATTGGCCTGGCACTCACTATCTCAGACTGGCCTTGAACTTGAGATCTTATTGCTCAGCCTCTAGAGTGCTGGGAATAAAGGTATGAGCCACCATGCCTGGAGCTTATTTTATGATATTCTATTAAGAACATTATTATTTCTGGATGTTCTGAAATGATTAAGCTTTCCGTGTTTCGAGAACGAATTGAAGACTACCCACTGTTTTCTGATTGCCCCTGAAGAGCAGAACCAGTTCTATAGATCATTCTCTATCCCCTTCAAATAATAATTTTATTTTGCTTTTTTGTTCTGTTCTGTTTGAGACAGTGTCTCTCACTATATAGCTTAGGCTGGCTGTGAACTCACTGGCTGGCCTTGACCTCTGTCTGTCTCAGCCTCCTAAATGCTGGGTCTGTAGGGATATATCACCACATCTAGCTTCATTGGGGGGGGTCACTTGAAATTGTAGATAGAATAAGTTTTGCCTTGGGCTCATATGTGAAGAAGCATGGCTAGGCCTCACCTGCTAGTACACCCCAGGGAAGCCCATGCCAGTGCCTGAAGTAAACCCCAGCTGGCCACATGGTGCATGGACAAGCAGCTCCCCTTGACTCACCAGCTGTCAGGGAGGTAACATGACTTGCCACATTCACGGGGCAATGTGATCAGCACTGACACAGCCTCCTCAAGTGGGTGGCAAGCGTATGCTTCTCATTAAGAAAATTGCTACTTTAGAACAGGCTTTGAAAAGAGCTTTTTTGCCTTTACTAAAATTAAGAAAATAATAATAAAACATCCTACCCAACACCCTAAACTTAAAAAGAAAAAAGAAAAAAAACTTGACGTCAACCCAGGAAAAAAAAATCTATATAGGTCCAGTGTGGAGTTGGAACTTGGCAGAGACGGACAGTGCAAAGAAGAAATTCTCTCTGGGTAGGGCTAAAGCTACCATCCTCCACTCACTGCAGTTGTAAAGCCTGCATGTTGGAGAGTGACACAGTACAGTCAGAAGCAGCTTTCAAGATAGACAACTGAATTGATTTGCCTCTGAGAATTCCCAGCCATCCCTTCAGTTGTTCTCCTAGTTGGCTCCGTGAAACCTCATTTGGAACACTTGACTTCAGCTGGAACTTGACTGTTAGGATTGCTGCGCTCAGTCATATCAGGGGTGGAAGGTGGAGGCCCTGCTCCCTGCTCACACCGCATGTGACCGAGGCTGCCCATGGGCATGAGCCACCAGAGACATAATAGGAGATGGCCTCTCTGGTTCTCCATAGTAGAGGAACGATGGGCATGGGGTGCAGTGTTGCCACTTCAGTCGCTAGGGTCCAGCCTCCAGCACAGTGTTGGTGGAAGGGCCATGTGTTTGACAATACTTAACGCATCCAGTAGCCAGATGGGCCAAACAACCCATCAGTAGTGTGGTATGTAAATATTTCCCATCATTACCACAGTGCTGCTGTGTTGACACTAGCAAAGATGAAGAATAACTGTGAGGAGCTCCTGACAGCCAGGTGGACCACAGGCAGGGCTGCACAGCCACCTCTTACACCCTAGAGGCTTCAGGCAAGCATGGTCTCTGGCTATTCCTCCCCAGATACTGAGGCCCTAAGAGGCACCATATTCCCCTTAGCTCTTCACCAATACAAGGTTTGCTTCTCAGGAGCCATTGCTTTCCAGTTTGCAAGAGCTCTGTGGCTCAGCTTGTTTCCCTCTTTGTTTTGCTTACCAAGAAGCACACAGATGAGTGTTTTGTTTTATTATTTTTCCCATTCACTTGATTGCAGATTGCCCCCAACTAGAATCTTGGTCCAATGTTCCTTCCCCGTTGTTTTCATCTCACGTTTGGGGTGTGTGTGTGAGCATATGCTGTGAGGGTTTCAGGACAAAGGAGTACTGGATATTATGGTCAGAGCTTCTATCATGTGCTCATGGTATGATTGCCAAGTGTCCAGTTGTTCTGTGTTGAATCTCCCTGGACTATCAATATAGCATGAGTCTGGCGAGTGTATTAGGTAGCATAAGCAATGATAGCTGCTGTAACAATCAACCTCCTAGTCTTAGTTGCTTTTAGAAACAAAGGTTGTGTGTGTGTGAGAGAGAGAGAGAGAGAGGAGAGAGAGAGGTGTGCGAGAGAGAAAGGAGAGAGAGGTCTCACTGTGTAGCCTAGACTAGCCTCAAATTCACCACCTTATTACTCCTTCCTCTTGCACGCTGGCATCACAGGCATTTGTCCCCACGTCACGCATCATCATCACTCTTGGTTATCATTGAATTGGATGCTGGTTTCCATGTAGTGGATTAGGGACCTGTGGTTCTTTCATATTGTTCTGCCATCCCCTGGGGCTCCATTGGAGTTCTCCTCTGGAGCTGTCAGTCAGCTGGCTGGTTAGGTGGAGTGAGGAGAGAGCGCACAGTTCTGTGCATGTTCTGATTGCGTGGTCTCACCTAGAGTCCACTTAGGGTTTGGATCACGCGTCCATACTCCCTTCTATTAGAACTGTAGGGTTGTGGGATGTTGCAGCTGAGTTGGGATGCTTTTTAGAGAGCATTTAGGTCACATTCACGTTCAGAAGATGGGGAAACTAAGGCTTAGACAGTAGAGCTGACTGACACACTAGGGAATCACCCACTATACATCAGGAAGTCCCCCCAGTGTCACTCCCCAACCATGTTCAAGTCCCTACTCTGGACAGTGCAGCACATGACAAGGAAGAGCTGGAGCTAGTCAGCGGATGGCCTGGCTTCTCCCCCAGGTCTCTAGAGAAGCTCTCAGCTTGGGCGCAGCTGTGGGACCTCAGCACCGGCTTCATTCCAGCACCCACCCCGCTGGGATACCGAGAGTGGAAAGTTAGTCTCTTCCCAAGCCTCGCTGAAGCACTGGCTCCTCTTAGTGACTCATGTGTTCTGAAGAGGGCAAAAGGTCCTCCCTAGTCTCCTGTTAGGACCAGAGGTTCCTGCAAACTCCTCATTTATACCACACCAGTTTTTTATTGCTGCCTAACAGTGGCCCCAAGCTTAGCCTCTTGTGTGTCTCCTTCTGAAGTGTAATTTGGGCAGAACCTGGCAGCAGCAGCACCTCTGCTCACTGGAGTCTACTGCAGCAGCTTGACTCAGGCTGGAGACCCCACTTCCAGGCCAGCCCAACTCCTGTGGCAGAGAGACCACTAGTACTTGGCAGCACCAGACAGGGCTCCTTGTATGCACCCGTTTCCCATGCCCAGGCCGGGCTTCTCCCAGCTCAGCAACCTCCAGGGAGCTAGTTTCCTTAGTAGCTGCTGCTTCCCCCAGAGCACAAACTCCGAAGCATCCAGGCCATGCCGCCTCTTCTGCTCCTTCCTTCTTTTTTTTTTTTTTTTTTACTTTTTCCACTGTGATAATATATATAAATCATGCAGTTGAGCATGTAACTATTCTTAAATGTGCAACAGAGTGGCATTAAGGTATATCCTTATTAAGGTATATCCTTATATCCTTATCCTTATTGTTGATGAACCCATTCATCTATGGAATATCTTCTGTGAAACTGAAACTCAGTCATCATGTCTGCCTCCCTGTCTCCTTGTTTCCCTCCTTTCGGCCTCTGCCCCCAATACCCCATTATACTTTCTGTGTCTACCAGTCTGACTACCCTGGCTGACTCATATGATGGATGATATTTATCCTCTTGTGACCAGCGTAATCCACTTGGCAGAATGTTTTCAAGTATTGTAGGATGTATCTGGTCCCTCTTTTTTACGATGGATGTGCACTGTTCTGATGACCATGTTTTGCTTACCCGGACCTCCCTCTTAGACACTGGGGCTCCTCCCACCTTTTTCTGTTGGACACAGTGCTACCATGAACCTGGGGACACACACCTGTTTGCATACCTGCCTTCAGTTTTTAGCCAAACTTCCCAAGATGGAGGTTCAACCAGGCATAGTGTCACTTCCAACCTACTCTGTTGGTTACAACAGGTCAAAGGGCCATTCAAAGAGAGGGAACACCACAAGATCCTGGATTCTTAAAGGCCATCAAAGTAGCAGTCTGTCGTAACCACTCTGAGAAAGGTCTTTGCAGACCAGTTCAAGAGCTGGCACTGCTGGCTGATGCCTCTGGAGCACACAGGTTCCCCTGGGTGGGCTCTCCGAGACAGGGTCCTGGTGGATCAGCGCAGGCCAGCCTCCACTGGTTCCCCTTGGAGAAGGCCACAGCCTACCACTGGCACTGTTCTGTGTTGCTGAAGGCTGTGCCTCTCATTACATAATCTGTTATTCTGTGCTGCACCAGGCCCTGGTTACTTGTCAGAAGTTTCTAAAAGCCAGCTGAATCAGCTCCAGGCAACTGGGGGTGCTGCCTCTCCCTCATAGTATTAGTCACTCTGTACTTAGCTAAATTTAACTTTTTATCATCCAAATGATATTTTTGTGGGCTTGGGATTTTACATAATGCTACCAACTGCTGCAGGCTAAGAATTTCTCCTTTTTGTATGTGTTCGTGTGTGTGTGTGTGTGTACTGGGCTTTTCCCTCATGAACTCTTGCACTCTCAAGGAAACATGCTGGGTTCCTTTTCCCTGGCTCTGCTTTCCCAGCTCCTGGTATCATGCTTTAGCTCTGCACTCAGCATCCACCAGTCTGGAGCAGAAGAGCTCCTCATAGCTTCCCCATGGCCCCACTTATGCTTCTGCCTGCACTTGAGGGCTCTCTACTCTGAAGCTCTTGAGAGTCCCCACTGTCTGCAGCACGCTGGGCCTGAGAAATAGTAGCTCAGCTCCAGAGCAGTGTGGTGAATGAGTGGGTACAGAAGATGAAGCTGCAGGAGCCAAGCAGTGAGATACTCAGCAAACCTGCCCAGACATGGGGTCCCAGGGGCAAACTCTTCTTGGTCTCACTCAGGTGGGGGAGACACAGTGGGAGGCCAGGAACTAGTCTCGTGGAGAACACAGAGACTCATCAAAACAGAGCTATAGCATAGTGGCACCTGCCTTTAATCCCAGCACTCAGCAAGCAGAAGCAGGATGATCTCTGAGTTAGTGGCTAGCCTCATCCTCATAATGAATTTGAAATTAGCCAGGGTTACATAGTGAGACCTTGTCTGGGGAAGGTGGGGTGGAGAAGAGCAGGGATCATATGTGGGGAACTAGGCATGCAGGTAGGGACCTGGGCATACTGCTCAGCCCCCTGACTATCTGGACCCTCACCCAGAAGTGACTGTGTGCTGAGCTCTCACCTCAGGGTCTGGTGTGCATTCACATGTCTATGAGGAAGCAACGGTAGTAGCAAGGTTCTGAGTTGTTCTCATGGACTCATTCTTACAGTGTGTGGGGTCTGTACTAGTGTCCATTCTCTAAGACAAGAAAACTGAGTCCCAGAAGCTCACTTGAGGCCCTCAGAGCCTGGATGCGACAGAGCCTGACTCCCATCAGTTTACAGGCCTCCTCTAGAGAGCAGCTTGGACCCACCGCTTTTTCTAGGCTAAGTGCAGCCTAGGTGGAGTACCCACATGGGACTCATACTGTGCCCTGTGTACCAGTCCTGGCCTGATTTGGTCACCCAGTTTCTGCCAGGCACTGTCTTCACAATGAACCAAGGTTGTATAGAGGCAGCCTCTGGGTAGAGGAAGGAGGTGCTGGCTACAGGAGCAAGAGAGGAACTCACTGCACCCAGTACCCAATTTATCTGTTGAGTTTTGATAGTTTTCAAAATGCAGATGTATTTATTCCTTGCTGTAAATTAGTGACTGACATGGACCTGGGAATATAACCCAATGGTAGAGCATTTGTCTAGCATTCATGAGGCCCTAGGTTTAATGCCCAATGTAACAACAAAGAAGCAAACTACATTACATATTTTATTTAAAGATTGAGAAAGATTAGAAACATGTCCATACAAGAACTTGTCCATAAATGCTTACAGCAACTTCTCCACAATTGTCAGACCTGTCCAGGTGTCAAATGGCAGGTAAACAGAGAAGCAAAACATATTCTCTCCATTCAGCAGGATATTGCTAAGAAGGAATGGAATAAGCTGGAAATGTGGTTCAGAGGCAGAGAGCTTGCCTGACATTTGTTAGCCTTTGGGTTCCGTCACAGGCACTGCAAAAAAAAATTACATTAAAAATTCCGACAAAGGGAATAATGTGACTCATGCTATGGTCTCTGCAAACACAACCCTAGAGAAAGAAGCCAGACATGAAAGGGCCATATACTGTACGACTCCACTGATGTGAAATGTCTAAAATAGGCAAATCTACATAGACAGAAGGCAAATTAGCAGTCCCCAGGGGCTGGGAGGGAAGAGAGAACGAGAAGTGACTCTCATGGGTGCTGGGTTCCTTTGAAGGGTGACAAAAATGCTGTGGATTAAGATAGCAGGATGGCTGCACAGCCTTGTGAATTGACTGATGAGGGCAGATAATAACTATGCTTTCAAAGAGTAAGCTTCGTGGCACTGTGGCATATAATCTTCATATATAAATGTTTCAAAGTTATAGTGACCCTGTTTCCCCATGGCATTCCAAGGCCCTGGGCAGTTTGCTTTGGAGCCACCTGCCATGTGTGCTGGCCTCTCTACCCTGCCTCAGTCTCCATGTCAACGGGGGTGGGGACAGCCGTGTTGGCTTCAGTCTAGCTACCCACTCATAGTTGCTTCCAGCCAGGGCCAGCTTGAGGCATACGGACGTCTGGGCAAGCGAGCTACTTGGCGCCCCATCAAACTGGTATTCTTTAAGTGTTTGTTTGACATTTATTTAGTGGGGATGAGGAGCAACTGATATTCTATTAATGGAAACCATATAGAGAAACAGATTCGCTTACCAATTCACTTCCACTGACTGAGACAGCATCAGGGTTCTGCAAACTTTTTAGGAAAGCAATTCCAACTCCTGCCATTCTTGAGTCTCAGGCGGGTTTGGTTTGGTTTTCTTTTCTCTTTTTGCTGCAATTCTCTACATCTTCATGGGGCATTCTGGGAACCTAAGTTTAAAACTTACGGTAGCAAAATGTTTTCTTCTTGCTCCTAATAATAGCAGCACACGCTGTGTTATCTGGTAAAAACTCCGGTTCATGGGGTCATGGTTACACACATGTGGAGCAGGCATGCAAGAGATCTCAGCAAGGGGATGCTTCACTTCGCCCTGTATATTTCCCAGGTGTTTGAAGGGAGTTTGGGCTGACCAGTGACGTATTTTGTTTCATTCTCACAGGACTCTATGCACTCACCCTGAGCTCTGCTCTACAAGTGATTGTCTGTGATGCCTGCTGCTTAGCCTGGTGTGGCACATCTCAGATAGTCAGTGGCTTTGGTCAGGGATGTATGTCCCCACAGCACCCCTCTTTGCTTTTTTCATTTTATTTCTTTTTGTCCCAGAGTGCTTCTTTTCCCTAGTCTCTGCAGAAGTGGTTTTGCTGGGTGTAAGTTACCATTAACCTTTTCACCCATGGGGAGGATAGTCATGTTGGATGGAGGGGCTTGCCTGACAGAACTGGCTCACCACTGACTGAGGTGTTACCATGACAAAGCCCCAACCCTCCCCACAGTTCCCTTTACCTCGAATGTGGGGACATTAAATGGTGACCTCATAGCTACTGAGAAGTGTGACAGTGAGAGCTAAGAATCAGGATGGTGTGGTTTGTGTAGAGCTGGGTGAGCTGTGACACTAGGTCCATGTAGCATGAACTGGGCAGCCTGGGCAGCTGCTCCGCTGGGCTGTGGGAAACCTGGAATGTTCTGCCGGCTCAGGGGTCAGGAACGTATGAGGATGTGTGCGTGAACGTGAGGGTCAGAGGCAGGACTGCCAAGGAGCCTGTGTCTCTGGAGGCCAGCCTCAAAAAGTTGCTTGCTCCCTCACCACGGTGTTCCCTGGGGTGTAGGATGGGCGGTGTGGGTGGTGTGTGAAGAGCCGCCGTTCCTGCAGCCACACCTCCCACTACTGTGCATCACTAGCTCTCCGCACATCCCCGTTCCCTCTTTCCCTCCTCTGGCTCTTGCTGACTGTGCTGCTCACTGGCAGTCGATCATGTCATCCTGATCCTCCATTAAACACCCCTTGAGTGTTACCTTTACCTCTCTCAAGACTACTCACCCTTGCCCTTAAGACTGGTGTCTTACTAGTAGTGCTGGTGCCTGGCCTCAGCCTTTGAAGTTGTACTGTCCTTGGCGTGGTCATTGGTTCCTGGAATATTCCAGTGTCTGTAACCTGCTGAAGAATTGTAGAGGAGGTCATTGGAGGACCTCCTAGATGGCTGCGTGTTCTGTAGGCATAGGCATAGGTATAGGGATAGGGGAGCGGAGCTCTTAATGTGTCTGGCAAACAAGGACTAGTACTGAGCTATGTGGACCTGGACACATCTCAGGTTCTCGTGGCAGCCCTGGGTTGGGCAGTGGCTTCATTGGTACTTGTGAATGAATATTCTGTTGTCTATAAGGCCAGTTGGGCCTGGAACTTCCTGAAAATCCAATTCTCTGTTTTTTAAAAATCTTGTTTTGTGAGCTCAGCCCTGGCCTCTGGGTGCTCAGCAGAATTGGGCATCTGTTCCTCCCATGTCTAGATGAAAGGACTTAGAGGCTTACTGGCAAGGCTGGAGGCCACGTGCATCTTCCACCCAAGTATCTGCCAAGTGGCTCCCAACTCCTTACCTCTTTGCCTGGTTCTCCAGCTGTCCTACCTCCACCCCATGGCCTGGCTTTCTCCAATCCTAACAGGGTCCTGGGTGAAACCCTTAGGCTGGAAGCCAAGTTCTGGTCATTTATAAGAAGGCAGCTGTGTGCTGGCATTTCAGTCCCCAGTCCCTGTATAGTTTTCCTAACTGGGCAGGGTAGAGGCATATCCATCACTGGTTCTGAGTTTGGTGTTTCTTCCCTGAATGTATTCATCAGGATTTGTAAAATGGATACTTCCCTGTCATACATACCCCTTTGGCCCTCTTGCTCCACTGTGACTTTGGGTCTGATACTGCTCAGACTGAGGCTGGGCCTGCCAATTTCCCTGTTGATTGGCATACAGAGAGGAGATGTTCAGGTGGCTCATCTCCTCTACTTCTGGATTTTTCCTTGCAGGATGCTGGCACCTGTATCCTGGCCCCTGAATCCCTTCTGTGGACATCCTGGACATTCCTTCTCCTGTGGTGGAGACATCAACAGAGCTACTCAGATCCACAGGTAAAGATCCGCTGCCTATGCAGTGGCCCCACCTTCCTGCCCAGCCTTGAAAGTTTGAGGGCTATGGAGCCTTTGCCATTTCTTCTTTCCCTTAAAAACCTGTGGAAGACAGCAATCTATTGGTTAAAGAAAATATCTTCATTAACTAGAAAGTATTGTATCTCTTGTAGCAGCTACTGTTCCTCCCCACACAGAGCAAACCAAGGGGGTCCTCTGCCATTTGATCTCAGGGCTCAGTTTGGGCCCTCTGCTCCAGGTGACAGATGAGACATGGGACAGGGTAGGCAGAAGTTTTGATTTGAAGGTACTTTCTCCCTGGCTGGGGATCTGGCACCCCAGTGACTGGCCTCTACAAACAGCCAAGGCTAGGTTACTTGCTCACCCTGTTGCCGACAAGCAGCGGTGACCTGGAGACTAGACTCCATGTGTTTCCCAGGCTCTGTCCCTTGCACCCACTTGGCATTTTGTCTGTTTTGTTTCCTAGATAATATGTCTTCTGACCTGTTTCACATGAAGTCCTCTAGTGGGTAGGACAGGTGGTAAAGTGACTTTTCCTTTCCTCCCTAACTTCCCATGGACTCTGTTTTCTGGATACTCATCAAAGGGCTTGAGCTTTGGGATTTCAGAGGCTGCACAGTCATTCTAGGAAAGAAAGCTGGGAGGGGATTCCAGCTTACTAACCTCTGCTGTGGCCATTGGACTTCCATCTTGCTTGAAGGAGCTGAAGCTTCCAGTGTTAAACTCAATCGCATGGCTGGCCAGCAGCAGGCTTGAGATCAACTCAAGTCCAGGCCTGGAGCATATAGCCCAGCTTTCCAAACAAGGTGCCTGGGCCTTTGGGTCCAGCCCTGATAGCTCTTAGTTCCTTTCCTCTGGGCCCCTTCCTCACTGGGAAACTCTCAGGGCACAGGGCTGCCTGGGCTGCCTCTGGCTTCTGCTTGAAGGCTGGCGCCAAGGGCTGTTTTTTCCACTAATTGCTCATTTTCTTCACTTGCCAAGAAAAGGCCTCCAAGTGCTAAGGAGAGAGCTTGCTGTATTGTGTTTATTTATTTATTTATTGTCTATTTTTTGCTTTGTTTGTCTTGTTTTTACTTCACTTTCTCAAGGTGTCTCAGCATAGAAGGGGCTATAGTGACATCAGAGCACTCAGCTGCAACTCATGGCTTCTGTGGTCAGATCTGAGCCCCATGGTTGGCCATGTGCTAGTATACTTGGCCTCCAACATGAGGCAGGACCCCATAGAACCCTGCCCTGCAGGACTTAAATGTTGATGTCACCTCTCGGTGTTCAGAGAACCCCGCCCCTGTTTTAGCTTGGGGCCTCCACTTCCTGTTTCCTTTCTCACAGGAAGGGGCTCTTTCCTGCTTAGCAGCTGCATCCCAGATACCAGTGATGCAAAGGTGATGGCCTCACAGCCTGCCTCACCCAAGGTCCTCTGTGACTTCTCTGCATCACTCCTGTATCCTGCAAACATTTATCAAGTACTCGGTGTACATTGGGTGCACTGTGCACCCTGTGCCAGCCTGAAAACGCAGAAGGGGGAGGTACCATTCCAGGTGCCAGAGATGCAGCTGTGAACAAAGCAGACAGAAGCTCCCAAGTGAGCAGTTTGCATCTTGTTGCATCCCATGCTGTGCCAGTGCCCTGAAGTCTCCTGTATCTACCTCATTTGCCAGCTTCCTGTCTTCCCTCCCAAACCCATTTCAAGTACTTCCTTATAAGCCCCTACCCATACTAACCTATCCTTCCTTCTCATACTGTCCCAGCCTACTGCTGTGCCTCTGGTAAGATTATTGTCACCATAAGCTCTGAAGCATTTGTGTGTCTGTGTGCCATCAGGCTGAGGGCCCTTTAATGGATGAGACTTTGTACCTCTTTTACTCCCTCAGCCTGTCCTGCAAACCCAGATCTGGAGCACAGCAAGTATGAATGGGATAATCACATTTGCTTGCTGCAGGCCTCTGTGCTGCTCTGGGAGTTTGTAGTTACATGATGGACACAGAACTCCGGACAGATAGAAAGTCTTTGAATGGATAACAGCCCTGTCAGGGGTGACTGGGAATAGCAATGCTCCACCCTGTCCTCTGCCAGGGTGAGGAAGGAAAGGGCCCAATAGAGTTTATTTTTAGAGAAGTTTCTTGCTCCAAAGGAACTCCAAGCTTTTTTCCTTCCAGTGGTGGATTGGCTTGTTTCTCAGCAGCCTCTTATTTTCTGTGTTTGCCTGTCCCAGAGGCAGGGCATCACAGAGAGTCTGCCTCAGAGAGGGTCCCAGCTGGGGACAGCATTTGCCCTCAGCAAGTTGAACATGCTTCATTCTGAGTGACAGAGCAGGACTCTTAGCCTTGACTGCACCAGGTGTCCTTGAGGCTGGAGTGCAGCAAAGAAGGTCTCCGGCACAGGCTTCCTTCCGACTTCCTGGTGTAGCTTAGGATGGGAGGGGTACTTCCTGCCATTGTCTCCATGACAAGTTGCAAGGTCACTGTCTCCTCCAGAGGAAGAGGAAGGGCCACAGAGCATAGCAGTAATAGACACAGACTCCGGGTGTCTGCCCACCTCCCTTACCTTGTTCAGACCTGAGCTGGACCAGGACCTATATGCTGTGTCACCTGGGCAACTGAGACTCTGGATCATAGTTTCTTGTCCCTCTCTGTGGCCAGCCTTGTCCCCACATGAGAAAGTTGTTCAGTTTATCACCTTGGGTCTAGACCACACCACAGCCCAGAACAGGAGAGGACAAAATGGAAAGGACTAATTGACATAATGACATGGAGTGAAGGCACCACCTGAGGCTCCTGAGGGTCAAGAGCTTGTCCTCAGCTCTTTCCCCACAGTTTCAGCAGAAGAACTGGGTGAGATCTGACAGCCTAGCCAAGCTGTGGCCAGCTTCGCACTTTGCATCTGCTGGCCTGTCCTGCCTGTATTCCTGTGGTTGGATGCGCCACTTTGACTCACATCCAGCAGTATACAGGACACAGAGTTTGACCACAAATCTCCAAAGACTCACTCTCTTTGCCCACAGGCCTCTCCTTCCCTGGTGTACACTCCCTGGAGGACAGTCCTTTTCACTCTCCCTGGTTCCTATCTGCTTAGACAGAGCACTGCTTCCTGCAGATGTGCTTAATGTTCAAAAAGATGGCAGAATCTGACTGGTGTTTCATTCTCTCTACTGCTCATGACCACCTGTTGAAGTATGCTCTGTGTTAACCAGCTTTCTGTTATAGTAACAAATACCTGAAATAATCAGCTTATAAAGAGAAAAGATTTGGGTTGGCTGATGCTTTTAGAAGCTCCAGTTTATGACTGGTTGTCCCTGTTGCTTTTAGGCTTATGCTAGGTCCTACATCACGATGGTGCATGTGGCAAAGCAGAGAGCTCTTCCCTCAAGGACAGAAATGAAAGACAGAAAAGAAAGGGGATGGGGTCTTTTTCCCCCTTGAAGGCAAGTTCCCAGTGTTATAAGATCTCCCACAAGGCCCACCTCTTAAATGTTTCTACCACCTCCCAGTAATAACCCAAGAGCACTGTTGTTCAGGGTGTTCAGCTTGCTGGAAAGTTGGGCCTGGGAGTGCAGCTTAGCGGTAGAACTTGCTTAGCATGTACGAGGCTCTGTGCTTATGGGAGGGAGGACTGACAGAGGGAGTCTGTCTGGGACTGACTGAGTAGAGAGTGAGGGGAGGGGAAGAGGTCAGAGAAGGAAGAGGGCATGGCCTTCCTTATAGGTTGATGTTAAGGCCTTGACCTTGACTTTGAGTAGCATGAAGCCATGAAATTTGGACAATTGAGGAACAGGATCAGCCCATGACTACTGTGTTGTGAGCAGGCTGGAGGGCTGGAGGGAAGAATCAGGAAGAACATGGGGTGACTGCAGTAATGGGAAGCAATGGATGCTGGGACTTAGGTGCCAAACTCTAGTTCTGTCTTAAAGAGAGCTGGAAGGACTCTTTGAGGCTTTAATCCACATCTAAAAGAAGGTTCTTGTAGACATGGAAAACCCAGGAGACCTTCTGGTCTGACTTTTAATATAACCTGTGGGGAGAGTGAAGCTCAATAAAGGAAGTTCTGTGTCCAAAGTCAAGCTGGTTAGTGGCAGATCCAAGAGTTGGGATCTTGGAGTCTAAGTCTAGTAGTTTGCAGCTGAGCTTGGTGGGCTTATGAGCCACAGGCAGAAGGGCTGGTCCCAGAGTGCTGTAGCTGAGCAGTGGGATCTGATGGTGCCAGCAGCACCAACAGTGGCGGCCTCTGCTATGGGCAGGACCCAAGGCTTTATAAGCTGAACTTTCTTGGCACGGCAGGCTTTCAGCAGCTTTTTCTAAGATTTGACTCTAGCTGTACTGCAGTGTTGGTGATATCCAAGGCCTGTGGCAAATCAAAGCTAAAGCTCATACTCTTCATTTAGCTTTTACTGCGCTTCTGCTGGGTAAGGGCAGAGTCCAGAAAGAAACCTTCCTGCCCTCTAGATGCTGACAGGTCTTGGGAGACTGACAGGTCAGCCAAAGGTGTGTGTGGTGGAGGTGGGACAAAATGTCCATATTTGAGGCTTGTGCAAGACTGGCCAAGGTCAGGGGATCATTGATCTAAGGTATGAAACAGCCTCCATACCCTCCAGATGTCCCAGTGTGCACAGCCAGACCTCATGTCTACCATGATGGTCCACTTCAGTCTGTGATTTCACTTGTTAATAAAGGGATGCAGAAGCGCAGCTGTGTCATTGAGCACGGATGTCATTTACAATCAGGAGGGTCTGCTGTGCTCCTAATGCCATCACTCTGCTGGGAGGGAGGCTTCTGTGTCTCCTTGGTGTTTCTTTGGACGGGGATATGGTTGGTTACTATGTTTTTGGCACTCAAGACTACTTTAATGGCAGGCTTTGCAGTGCCCTCTAGCTGGTGGATAGAAGAGACCTATACTGTTTTCAGTTCCAAAGAGTATAACCTGGGTGTCCTCTTCAGACCTCAGCAGGAGGGCCATGTGGGGAAGGTAGAGGAAGATCTTGTTTCTGTTCTCTTGAGGAAGCATGAGTCTGTAGGCCAAAGTAGAAGCAAACATCTAGTTTGATTTTCATCTGTGCTGTTTAACTTGGCCTTTTGCATTCACCATACACAGGCTGTTGAGGAGTAACAACATGGAAATTGCTGTCGCTCACTGCTTTACAGACGGCCCCTGACACCTGCCCTTTGCTCTGATGAACAACCTGGCAATCACAGGACATGGCTAAGAACATGGTACCATAGGCAGAGCAACGGGGCTAGGTACCAGGTGGTGAGGAGGCCTGGCCAGACTCCAGGCATCTGTATGCAACAAGCTTCTGGAAAGCCAGTTTTTGGCACCTTCCCAAGAATAGAGGGTGAGGGCAGCAAAGCAGCCAGAATCAAGCTTTCTGCCCTGAAAATGTAGCTAAGAGGCTGAGCATAGCGGCACAGGGCTGGAACTGTACTTAGGGGCCTGAACTAGGGGAATTTCAAGGGTGATGCCAACCTGGACTACTCTGTCTCCAAATAAAGCAAAATAAAACTCCAGCAAACAAAACCAAAGACAAGCTCTCTGTCCAAAGAACCAGGGGCCTGTGAAGACACGCCCTGCTTCCTCTCCATCCTCCCCCAATGCTGCAGCCCCCTGGACAGCCTCTTCTTATGCTGGCCTGCAGCGTCTGACATGCCTTGCCCAGGGGTCAGGACCCTTGTGACTCTCTGGGATCCCCAAGGCTGGTGCTGTTTCCCACAGTGTGATAGCTTCAGGACTTACCCTTCTCTAGGCTTCTGTCACCCTAAGAAAGGGGGTGCTGACTTGCCCCTGGATTGAGGAGTGACCAATCATCAGACTAGTATGAATTAAATGTGCTCTGTGCTGGAGCTGTGCCAGGGGTAAAAAGAAGCCAGGGCTGTGTTGAGAGGGACCAGGGAGAGCCATCCTGTTCTCTAGATCCCTCCTCCTCCACCTAAGCACCACTCTCCCCCACTTGTCAGAGGACAGATGACCTTGGGAGATGGGTCATGGTCGCTCCCTGATGTACAAGTCAGGGAGTACACTGGTGGCATCTCAGCAGGGAACCTTCTGCGTCACAGTCTCCCAGGGCTGGCCATCAGATACCCCTCTCAAGGCACCTCTCATGCCACAGGTGACTTTTTAAAAACTTTAGTTTTTTTAATTAGTTTACAAACGAATAGCCTTCCATATGGGGTTTTCATACTTATTTCATTTGGTTGACTCTCCCCTTCCCCTGACTTCCCCATTAGCCCCCACCTTCTTTCTTGTCTGTACCTTTATCCCAGCCGTCTCCTTTCCGCTGGAAATAACAGGCTTGAAGGGAAGGAAATGGGGAAGACAGGTGCAGTTTTTGAAAGCTAGGAAGGATTCCCCAGGGATAGTTTAGACTTGGAAAGATAGCAGCAAAGGAAAACAAGAACACTAGAGCCCAGCAGTGCCAGGCCTTTAGCAAGTGCACTGCAGAGTACCATCCTTCGTGCAGTGTGCTGGCTGATCTGGCCCTACAGCAAACTGTCTAAGATACCTTGCAGGTCCCCTCAGCTTTGGCCTCACTTTCTCCCTATGTGAGAGGAGGGAGCATCAGGGCTTACTGTAGGTCTTTGTGAGGATTGAGCAAGTAAGCATCTGTAGAGTCCTGAGAACAAACTGTATACGTCAGCTGCTGTAACCATTCCAGGCCCTGCCTGCCATTACGGTTTACAGAGCTGGCCTTTTGGAAACTGCTTTTTCTCTTTTCTCTTCCTTCCTTCCTTTCTTCCATATTTATTTATTTGTTTAATTATTTATTTATTTGTTTGTTTGTTTTGCAAGGTCTCAGTATGTAGCCCTGGCTAGCCTGAAATTCTCTATGCAGATCAGGCTAGCCTTGAACTCATTGAAATTTTCCTGCCTCTTCCTCCCATATGCTGGGATTAAAGACATACAACACCATGCCTGGTCTGTAAATAATTTTTTAGGAAAAAAAAAAAGGAAGAAAGAACGAAAAAGCCTCCCAGGAAGCCCAGCACTGTAGGGCATGGCTGCCAGCCTGCAAGTAAGTGTGAAGGCGGCTCTCCTCCCTTGCTGCTGGCTCTGTTGACAAAGTGCAGCAGAGCAACAGCTTCCCAGATGAGAAACACTGGCAAGGCAGCTTCAGAGAGCACCCGGATCTGCCTTTGTCCAGGGCACCATTCTGGTGTTTTGTTGTTGTTGTATAATGACAGCTCTAAGTGAACATTCATGCTCTCATCTGGCCAGGCAGTAGGATCCAGTGATGTAGAAGAGTGTGCCTTCTGGGATAGAGGGACAGATGTAGGTTGGAGTTTGTGACTCATGGCTGGAGAGACCTGTAGTGCAGCTGGGCAAGGAGAAGACAACAATTAATTGCCTAATGGGGAAAGATCTCTTAGAAGAGAGAAAAATTCAGCTAGGCTTTAAAGAGTGCAGTTGAGTTTACTTAGAGAAAGGGAAAAAGAAGACAGAATGGCAAAGTACTTTAATACTCAAAGTTCTTGTGTTTGGTGTTTCAGGAAGTACCAGGTTGCTGAAGTATAAGATTAGAGGCTGGCAGGACAGAGTCTGGGCACACAGCACAGGTGTCAGGAGTAGAGACTTTGACACGATGGGATTCAAGGAACTCATTCCTTTTGTGGCTCTGTGTGCTTGCTACCAGCAGGAAGGAACCTCACTTCTCCATCTACATGTTTCTGACCTTACTCTTGTTCTCCACTGTGATGGGGCCTGCTGACAGCCTGCTCTGCGTGCATCTTTAGCCCCTGGTTATGGTTCTGAAATACCCCTCAAGGTCTTTTTGGCCTATTCCAGGCTTCTCCCAGCACTCAGAGCCCAATTTCTCAGAACTGTGGACCAGCCTCTTCTCCCCATAGAAAAACAGCATTTGTATAGGACCTCAGAGTAAGTTTTCTAGAAAAGTCCTGAATATAGTGCCATTAGGTTCTGGCCCCAGTTTTAGCCTTCCAGCTTTCTTGGATGAAGATATTAGGTCTCCAGAATGCTGAGCCTTATCCACCATGCCATTGGTGATAGAGCAGGGGCTCGTCCTAAAACTGAAGGTTGATTCCTTTGGACACTTCATTTCCAGCTGGGAGAGCCTTGACTCGACACTGAGGTTCAAGAAGAGGAGGAGGAGTCCTCAGTGCTCTGGCTAGCAGGGCTGTCCATGCATCTTCTTTCCATTTGAGGTTGAAAGGGAATGGGTACACAGGAAGCAGGACCCAGCTTCCTCCTGCAGGCACATGCCAAGTTCGATTTGAGGGTCAAGCAGGAGGGCTGCTCCCCAGGGTAGCAGTGACCTGCTTTCAGTGAGTCCAGGCCTGCGCCTTAGCTCTCCTCTCCTTTCCGAGCTGGACAGTCTGCTCCGATTAGCACACTGATGTCGAGAAAGCGTGTCACCTTCGGTCTCCCCTCAGCCTGACAGCTGTGATATATCAGTTCAGATGTGTCCCCTGCCTCACTACAGAGGACCAAGGCCAGCGGGAAAGAAGGATTATGTTGTTCCCATCTGTCTGTGGCCGTCTGCCCAGCCCCATCCAGCTGTTCCTCATTCCCCACTGCCAAGTGGCAGATGTTGGGGTGAGGTCAGCCTGGGAGCTGGGGACCTGCCCATCAGCTTCACGTGAATGTCTTCAAGGCTATTTCTGGCCTTGCCATTATCCCAACGGCTTCAAGTGATAAATATAGACACAGATTGAAAAGCCCCAGTTGCAGGCAGGCAGGCAGGCAGGCAGCACTGGGGGAGCGTGTGGACGGGGGCTCGGCTATAAATAAGTGTGCTGAAACACCTCCCCAGCCATGCCACCACTGCTGCTACCAGGCCAGCATGCTTGCGTGTGTGCACTCTGAGACATGCACTGCCTCCCCAACTCCCTGCTTGAGCACACTCATTTCTTTGGGGTCATGGATAGAGAAGGTGGTCGGAGGTTCTACTAAGGAGAGGGAAGGAAAGGGATGTGTTGGGGCAGCAGAGTGGACTGCTACTGAACTGCTACTGTCTTCAGCCCTGAGTGATCACTGTAGAAGGGAAATGGTGAGTGACCCAGCAAGAGGGTCCTGGGAACAGCCACATAGCATGAGGAGTACACTGTACTAAGAGTGGTGGCCCCATTCCTGCATCCTTCAATCCTCTCAGCATCTTAGTGTTCTGGGAAGGAAGAGGCTGGCCTAGGGAACGGTAGAGCCCTGGGCAGTGCTCCTGGGAGGCTCTCCTGTGCCTCCTTTGGTGTCTTTTATCCATCCTCTTTGTGAGAGCCACAGCTTTGTTTATCTTTAGCCACTCTGCTAACCCCTAGTCCTCACTGTCAGGCCCCAGGCTGGCTCACCAGGTGACCCTTGTTTGGGCTGAGTGTGCACAGGCAGGAATTCCAGATGTTCCCCAACCAGCGCCTCATGCCTGTTCCATCTACTTGCCTGTCTTGACATCCTGTGCCTTCCCTTTCCTGTCTTTTTCCTCCTCCGCCTTCTCTCAGCCAGAAACAATTACCTGGGGCTGCTGGATGGGGAGTTGCGCTGTGCTCAAGAGATGCTTCACTTCTTGTGAAAAGGATAAAAGCCGGTAAGCTGGCAAGGATCCTGGGTGCTCACCATGAAGAAAGTACCATTGCCATGAAGTCACCAATCATGGGAAGTGGCACCCTGTGAGCCTGTTGCCCCTCTGTGGCCTCATTTAACAAGGGCTGAGCATTGAAGCATGCAAGCTGGGCCAGTTAAGAAGTGGCATGTATTAATTTTGTATAAATAAATGATGCCCTGGGTGTTCTTGCAAATTGCAGGTGAGGACTAGGCTGTCTTGTATATGAGTGGGTTTGATGGGGGGAACCATGACCTCTTCCCCATATTCCCTGTGCTGTAGGGTCAGGGGACAAAGGAAAGCCGAGGGCCACTTTGACCTATTGAGTGGTAGTAAATGTAAGGATCTGCTACTCAGTCCTAAGTGTTCACTCTGAGCTCTCAGTACTACTGCCAGGATGAACCAGGTCTTGCTGTTGGTTTCAATGCACTCATGAGCCACAGGAGGGGGCAAAGTCACGTGCTTTTGTGATACTCCTGTGAATGCTTCTGCTCTTGTGGTGCTGACATCTGAACTGTGCCAAAGAGAATGCTGCGTTTGCTGAACACAGATGTGGGGTATGCAAGGGAAGGCCTCCCAGGTGGAAGGAATGGCTCGAGGCTGAGGGAGGCACTGTGGCACCCATATCTGTTATGGACAGCCTGGAATTCTGGTTGTGGTACCTGGTCAGGACTGCCAAGGGAAGCTGGGCTGAGGAAAGAACCAAGTGGAGCCTTGTGTGTGGTGAAGTTTAGATGTCATTTTGGAATCTAGGAGACAGTTGAAGGGCTTTACCTGGAGGAATCCCAGGTGTGTATTAGCAGTCTCATTTGACGTTATGTGAGTAACATGTTGGAGGCAGGGGATGGGGCAGACTGCTGACATCACAATGTCTTACTTCATTGAGTACCTAGAAGGCTTTCCTTCCCTGTTCTTTCTTTTCATAACGGCCTGCAAAACTGGGGTGTGTGCACATGGGCACACACCCAAGAGACAGTTGTTTCTAAAGATGGCAGTGCTGAGCAGCCATGAGCTGAGGCTCTCAGGGGCTTGTGACAAATGCAGAGATATCAGTTCCAATTTGCTTAGCTGTCCTCCTCAGGGGTGACTTTGTCCAGCAAGTTTGGCCCAAGACAGTAGCAAGGCCTACACAGAGATAACTGATCCCCCAGGGATTGGCCTAGGGCTCCCTCAACAAGCTCCCGGAAACCAAAATTGCACAGTCTGCTTCTTGCCCAGCCTTCAAATCCCTGCCTGCCAACTGGATCCATTCACCTCTGTGGTTATGTGGAGCCCAAAACTTTAGCCTCCAAAGAAACGTGAATGAAGAAAGCATGCTATGTGAGGAACAGATAAACACATTTCAGGGACTGCAGACCTGAGTGCAGACCAGCCCACAGTCTCCTGATGTAAATATTGTTGTGTGGGTTTTGCGGGTGTGGACTGGTAAATAGTGTGATGAAAGGAGACTGGAGTCAGTCATAGTGAGAGACTGGGAACAGAGGAGCTGTTTGTGAAAAGCTGGTAGATGAGGTCAGCTGCACTGCTGTTCCTAGACAGAGCCTCTGTCTGGCTCTTCAGTTTCAGGCCTCTTCCTCAGATGGGGAAACTCACCCCAGGAGGGGTCGGGGGCGGCGCACACCAGGTACCCACAGAGAACCTATGCCATCCTGGTACCTGTGGCTATTGTCCTCCTGAACAGGGAGGTGGGAAGCTCATGACATTGCTGAGGTAAGGAGGAACCAAAGAGGCCTTCTAGAACCCTCTCTGGCTCACTCCACCTCCTTCCTAGCTAGTTGTCATGCAGTGCATGCTATAGCTTGATGTACAGTTCTGACTTCTTTGTCAGGCTGGCTCTTTCCGCTTGTACTTCTGGCCAAGCTGGCCTATTGTCTGCATCTGCTTCCTATGTCTAGGAAAATGTGTCAGTGTTCAGTGGAGGTCCTGAACTTCAGAATCTGAATGGCCTTGGGCACTCTGGTACTGTCCCTCAAAGCTTCCACTTGTGCTGTAAAATAGGGATCCTAAAATGTCACCCACCTGGTGTGTATGCAGTTTTAGATAAAACAGGCCAATTGAGGTCAGCCAATACAGCTGGACTTACTGACCATTCAGCAGCCCCTTTAAGGAGATAGTGGCACAGAGGGAGAAACTGAGGTTCAGGAAAGCTGTGACTGGAAGAACAGAGGAGTTTGTGCCTGCCTGGATAGGTCCCTTGCCTGTTGAGGTCTCCATTCTCTTTTCCTGGGTTGTGGTAGAGCATCTAAGAAGAATGGGAAGAGGTCTCCTGTCAAAGGTTAGGATCCAGCCAGATAACCTTGAACAAGCCTCTCCAGGCTCAGTTTCTTTGTCTGCGCAAGTGGCTGAGCACACAGCCCAAGCCAGCTTCTGCTAGCACAATTGCTGCTGCTTAATCATTCACTGGACACTAAGGGTCAGTATGATGCTAGCACCAGAAGGTTGGGGAGACTGCAAACCTTCTGTTTCTTTTTCCTATCCTTCCTTTGGCCTGATACCCTCTGGCCCAGGTTTAAGGATGGAGGTGGGAGGACTTATTCTAGGTTGGAGACAGGTCTCCTGCAGGCTGCCATCTCTCTTTCTCCTCAGCTATCTGGAAGCTGGCTGGCCTAAGGACTGCAGGGCCCTTGGGCTGGGCTTTGACAGAGCTCTGTCTGGCCAGTGCAGATGGAGGGTGGTGATTTATAGTGCTGTGAGGGAGAAGAACTCTTCCAATTATCAGCTTCCCCAATTTCTTGCTTTATGGCCAGAGTTGAAGGCAGCTGTTTGAATAATGTCCCCAGAGTACTTAGCTGGCTTTCCTAGGCCAGAGAAGATGATAGAGACCTCAGTGTTGTCATGTGTGAGCCAGATGCACCAGATTTCAAGCTTTGGGGGAAAACCCTTGGCAGGCTGCCCCTTCAGGAATACCTAAGGACATAGGGCCCCAGACTGGGGCCAGTGAGGGCTGCTTCCTCTGAGGAGCCTTCTCTGAGCTTTCTGAGCATCTGGACTGATTCTCAGGGATCCAAATCACCTGGACCACATTAGTTCCATCTGTTTGACCAGACTAAGCTGCTCCTCTGAGCCCAGATCACCTCCTTGAAGTCTGTGGTTAGCCTGGGATAGTGAACTTCAGATGAGACATATACTTCTGAAAAGCACTGCCTACTTCTACTGGCCAGACCGGCAGCTCCACAACAGAAAGCTGCGGATCCCAGGATGTGGCAGAAACAGCTCCATAGTCACCATACTTTCCACACTGGGCCAGTAGTAGTCTCTCATTCAAATGGCTGGGGAAGAGGGTCTGTGTCTCTGAGTTGAGGGATTGATCCCAGGAAAGCATGTTGGAATGCCTCTTGCCAGAGCATTCAGTGTTATCCTAGCCTAGGCCTGCTGGCTCTGGGTCATCTCATACCCTGTCCTAAGCCTCACTGACTCTGCCTCTGCAGCCTCTGAGACTCTTTGGTGTCCTGTGCTGTTAGTAAGTGGGGGCAGGATATACTGGGGCCTGATGTGTACAGATAACTGTGCGAGGCATGTCTCTTCTCGGGTAGCTGTTTGTTGTTGGTGTTACTTCACAGACTCAGTCAGCCCCGTTCATTGGCAATCCAGCTGTATACAGTGTAGGAGGGATCAAATATATGGGAGGAGGGTCCACACTTCTTCTATGAGCCATATTCTATCTGCTGGGTCTCTGGACTCCACCTGGATCATTCCACAGAGCCATATCTTTGTTCTCTAGCCCAGCGACAACCCCAGGTAGGTGCTTCTTGGGGGGGTGGTGGTAATAAGCTGCTTCCTCAGGGCAAGAGGAGAGAAGGGATGTGGGAATGGAGGGTCTCTACCAGGAGTTACCTTCAGCAGCTACCTAGATGGTTGTCTAGGGCTAGTTTGTTATTTTTCTGCATTTAAAAATAAGCATTCTAAATTAAATATTTATTTAAGATAAATGCCTAATAATATTAAGATACAGTCGCATACCATTCAAGTAGCTTAAAGTGCTGACCCAGGCATTGTTTAAAGTGTTCTGAATTGTGTGACTGTCACCACAGTCAACTTAAGAACATTTTCATCACCTCACAGATTCCCTGCTTCTCTTCAGACCCTCTGCCCTAGGCCGCTGCCAGTCTGCTTCTGTCTCCTGTGACTTGCTGGTCCTGGATGTTGCACTGAGACAGAATCCTATAGTACTTGACCTCTGTCATCTATCACAGAACATGGTTTTTCAAGTTTACCCATTAGCATGGATCAGCACATCATTCCCTTTTTATGGCTGAGTTGTATTCCGTCATAACCAGTGAATTTTGAAAGGATGACTATACATCTTAATAAAGTTCTGAGTTGGTGAGGGGATGGGAGTAGGGGGCCCTGGTGGGGAATGTAAACAGAAGCAGCTCCCAGAGGTCCTCAGGTGATCAAATTAGAGACTGGGCCTAGATACTATGTCTGATGTCCTTTCTTACATAGCTTGACAGGAAACAGTGATGGGGCCTGTAAGAATGGGGTCAGAATAGGGTCTCTCGGTTGCCTGGTGGTTCTCATTTTCTCTTTGCAAGACTCAGGGAGATTACACTGATAGTGAGGACAGGGCTCATCCCAGGCAGATGTGACTGTGTCACAGCAGGAGACGGAAGCCCTGGGGCCCTCTTCAGTTTCTTCTTTGAGGAGGTCCTGCTTTGAGGAGCAGATTTAAGGCCTGGAGGAGCCTTGCAGGCAGATCCGGAAATTGAACCAAGATTAGAACCAGTGTGATTGATAACAGCCTAGGGATTAGAAGAAGGGCAGTTAAATATTTGTTTAATCTTGGCTCTGATTGTCTGTCTGACTGCTAACAATGTTTATTCCCGGTAGCAGTGGTTTCTGGAGAATGGGGTGCTTTTATTCAAAGGAAGAGCCCCTTTCAGCTAGTTCTTAGACCCAGAGGTAACATAGGGGTCTCAGACAATGAGCCTTCAGCTTCAAGGAGTGACCTATCCATATCACCCTCCACCCAAGCTGAATGCTGGCAAGGGGACTCCCTCCTCTAGGGGACCCCCCCCCAAGCCTCCAAAACAAAACTAAATAACAAGGAAACCAGAGAAATGCCTCAAGGAATGGCTCTCCCTGGCAGAGGCCTCACAGGAGTCATATCTTGAGTTCCCCTTGCAATCCATCCACCCGCAAGATATGTGAGAGAAGAGGGCACTGTCATGTACGTGGTCTCACAGGTTGTAGGTAGACAGAATAGCTTAGCTCCCCAAGGTCTAGGGGCAGTCCAGATTGTGGCGTGTCTTCTGTGAGAGACTTCAGGCTGGTCAGGCTTCTGTGGGCTGGGGATAACAGGGAGATGCCTTCCCTGCATGAGTCAGCATGGCCCACCTGAGAGTCATAGTGTCTCTTCACAGCTATCAGCAAAGCTGTCCCTAGTGCTTGCTTTGCATGTAGCACCTGTGTCCCATCTCAGGAGCTAGACCGGGCTCCCTGGGTAAATAGTGTGCAAGCTTCTGTCTCATTGACCTCAGCTGACTCTTACCATACAGGGAAAGAGTTACTTGTGTCCCAAATGGAGCCCTGGAGGGAGAAGCTGGATTTATACATCGGCATCTTCTTTTCATGAGTAGTGTAAGAACAAAGTGGGGAAAATGGATAAGCCTTGGCTGTGTTTTCCTGTGAGACTAGGAGGCTCTGGCAGCTGGCAGGGCCAACGCATTTGTTACCTGGGTACTGCACCTCTGAGCAGCTGTAAATTGCACACCCTGTGAGGTAGACCTGCTACCCGCAGGCCACTCAGGCACCTCAAGCAGGTGGCCTCCTAATGAAGTGGCTGCAGGACAGGGACCCTGCTGTGAAGCCAGGCACCTCTGCAGGGGGTGGGGTAGCCAAGTAGAGAGAAGAGATGCTTCTTGCTGTTTCTGTAAGGCCACCTGTGGCTGGGGAGCCAGGCCATGACAGCAAGGGAATGACTGAGCCATCCAAGCCCTTGCTGCCTCGCTTCTCTCAGCCACCTGTGTGCTGTACACTATGGCCGTCTCACCACTTAGCTCACTGCTAGATCTCTCCGCCCAAGAAAGCTGGTCAGGGGCCAGCAGGAGTTGTGACAGTCATGTAGGAATGTAGGATAGAGGTAAATCAAGACACTTATAGCAGTTACCAGTTCTTTGTAAAAAAGAATATATATATTTGTTTTGTGTGTTTGTACATTTGTATGGGTGGAATGTACGGTCCAGGTCACATGTGGAGTCAATTCTCTTCTATCATATGGGTCCCAGGGCCCCTACTTAGGCCTTCAGGCTTAGTGGCAAGCACTTTTACTGATGAGCCATCTTGTTGGCCCTGAACTACTGGTTCTTGAGAAACAGTCCTGTAACATGGCTGTATTGCTAGCCTGACCTTTGATGGCTAGTGGGACTCAGGGCAGTTACCTTCTTTGAACTTTGTGTCTGTATCTGTAAAATAGAGATAAAATACTTGTCTTCAGGGGCTGCCCAGAAGATGAGAAGACACAGGTTAGATCAAAGGTTGGAGCACAGTGTGGCCATGCAGGTGGTCTCCGGGATTCTGCCTCCTGCCTCTCTGGTCACACCCATTGTCCCTTCTGAGATAAAATTATTAAGACAATGGGGCTTCCACTGTTCTTTCTCTTAGCTCATTTGTTCTGGGAAGCTGTTGTCTTGTGAGGACTTTTAGGAAGCTCTCTGGAAAGTTCTGGAATTATGGTAAGATGCAGAGGTAGACTTCTGGCCATCAGCTTGCACCTGATATCAGTCACATGAGTGTGTTCTTCAGAAGTGGCTCTTCTAGTCCCAGCCAAGCTTTCAGATGACCATAGCCTCTACCTTGGTCAACTTGTTGGTTTTGATGATTATGGCTGGAGCAAAGCTACTAGCCAACCACTCTGGGCTGGGTTTTTTTTTTTTTTTTTTTTTTTTTTGCCTCCTGAGTGCTGGGATTAAAGGCATGTGCCATCACCACCCGGCCATCCTGGACTTCTTAATCACCAGAAGCAGTGTGAGGTAGTGAATGATTATTGTTTGAACTATTCTTTGGGGGTGGTGCTGCTTTACACAGCCATAGATACCTTGTACAGGACTCCATACCTACCACCTCCCTTTCTCCTGCGCCGAGGTGTCTTTGTTTCCAGGACAAAACTGTTTTATTTACTGACTGCAGAGGTGCCTCTCAGTGGCTCTGACATGTATCTGCAGGTTTTGATGGCCACAGCAGGATTTCCATAAAGAGCCATGTTTTGCTATATCCATGGCCTGGAAGATCCAGTTATGACCCTGCCTCATGGAACTGGCAGCAGTTGGTCTGCATCTGAGGGCTGATAAGAGTGTGAAGGACTCAGCTTAGTCCTAGAACAGTAAAGACAGGGGCCTCTCAGGCTTGTTTGATAGGTGCCTCAAGATGGGGGTGAAGCATGGATGTTTGTGCTCTTAAGAATATGGAAGGCCAAGTCCTCTTCACCTCCTGTGTTTCCCCTCCCTCAACTCAGCTTGTAGGCCTCCTGAGATGCCAGCCTTGCTTCCTTGTTTCTTACTTTGTTCTCCAGCCCTCACTAGGAGGAAGGACTTCAAATTGAGCTTCATGAATGGGAAGCAGAGAGTTAGATGCACCCCTTTAGGTGTCCCCAGCCTCACTGGAGAGGGGTGTGACTTCTGTTGGTCACCTTCTTGCTCACAGAGGGAGCCCGAGAAAGACAAAGTCTAGTGCGCTCAGCTTCCCCGAGGCCCTGCTACCTGAGCTCACTGCATGTGTTTAAAGATGGCTTAGAACCAGAGAGCCTAGGCACCATGGCCCATGTGCCCACAGCAGCAGCTCCTGAAGACTTACTTCTCTTAAGTGTTGACTGCCTTGAGCCGTTCATATATGCTATGCATGTTCTTAACCATGTCTGAATACCTGATGTGTTTCCAGGCATCGGGGTGCCAGGGTGAAGGAGATGGAATTCCTCTCTTGCTTTTTAATTATCCAGAAATGGACATGTAAACAATGCGTCCAAGAGTGTCTGGCATTTGTGGGATACTCACTTTGTGCTTTAGTGACCAAGGTGATGGAGAGTGTTGGGTGAGGGAGACAAAGGGACAGCACAGAGGCCAGATGAAGGAGGACATTCTGGAGAAGGCAGCATGGTCACAGAAGTGACACTGCACATGGTTCCCTGGGGGGAACCGGGGGACCTGACGTTCTTATTGCTGTGCTCCTTGTCTGGCCTACTTTAGGGCTTATTTGTGAAGTATGCCTGTTTTTATCCTCTTTAACACAGAGTGACTTTTCCCCTGAATTTTTCAGAGGTTTGCTAGAATCACCTGTAGAACTTCTTAGGCTTGGTGCTTTTTTTGAGGGTGGGTGTGGCAGAGAAAATTTCTGTTTACCATTTAAATTATTTCACATTTGGTTATTTAATCTCTGTATTTCTTATTTACACAGAGGCGCCTGTCACTCCCACCTTTACCCTACTTCCAGTTGCCACCTTCTAAAGCCACCAGCCAACTTTTTAGATGTTGCTAGTGTGTCAGGTGTATTTTAAGCACTAGATATTGATCAGGAAGCCACATGAAATCCCTCCCCAAAATATACTGTTTGATCATTGTGGTAGTTTGAATGGGAAAGGCCCCTATAGGTTCATCTACTTGAATATTTGGTCCTTAGTTGGTAGAACTATTTTGGGAAGGATTAGGAGGTATGGCCTTGTTGAAGGAGATGTGGCCTTGTTGGAGGAGGTGTATCATTGGGGGTAAAGTTTTAAAAGCCCAAGCCAGGCTCAGTCTCTCCCCCCACTCCCCCTACTTCCCTCCTTTCCTCCCTCACTCCCTCCAACTTGTTGATAAGATGTGAGCTCTCAGCTACTATACCATCACCACACTTACCTGCCTACTGCCATTGTCTCTACCAAGATGATAATGGACTCACCTTCTGAAAGTATAAGCAAGCTCCCAATTAAATGCTTTCTTCCATAAGTTGCCTTGGTCATGATGTCTCTTCACAGCAACTGAACAGTAACTAAGACAATAGTGTCAATGCAGGAAAGCAAACAAGCAAGGGGAGGGAACAGCGAGAAGTTTTAGATAGGGTGGTTGGAAAGGGCATCTCTGGAAACCTGTATAAATTGGGGAAGAAAGTTGTGTGACAGCTAGGAAAGCAGCAGGAGGCGGAGCAGTGGTCCTGGGGTAGAAGTATGCTTAGCAAGTTTGAGAAACAGTGAGACTGGAACCTAACAAAAGAGGAAAAGGCCATAGGAAGTGAAGAGAGAGCCAGAGTGCCATCCTGGGGCCTCGGGTCATGGTGAAGACTTTGGACCTGATCCTAAGTGTGAAGGAAGTCCTGGGAGGCTTTTGGGGTACACATCTACATCTAAACTTGCTCACCATGGACCCTTCATGGGAGCAAGAGTGTTAGCGGGACCCACCCTGTGAGTCACCAGCTGGGAGTTTCCAGCAAGGACAGAAGACCCGGACCCTAGCCTGCCCGGGATTTGCTTGTGGGGCAGCCTGACACCATCCCACCAATTTGAAATCAGCTTCCCCTCCTGCTGTGCACATAGAATCTTCCATCTGTGTGAAAGACCTCCATGTCCCTGAGTCTCTGAGGTCTTGGAAGACCCCTAAGCCAGGGGTGTGGAGATCTTCCCTCAGCACCCAGTCCTGGCTTTGAGGGAGTTAATTTTGTGCAATGCTGACCTAACAGATGGCCTAGGGGAATGCTCAGTTCTGACCCTGGGGAGACTAAAGATGCGCCAAACCTGCCCCACCATTCTGTGGGGTTCCCAGGAGACTTGCATGGAGACCTTCCCTCAGGCTTCCAGAGGCTCATGTCAGAGTTTTGGAAGCAGTTGGGATCAGCCTCTACCTGCTCCAGGCTCCTCTCTGTGCCTCATTCCTTCCTTGCTTCTCTTGACACATGCTGTGGAACAGTATTAATCAGCTTGGGCCTGGAGGAATGGAACAGAGTTTAAATCCAGGTTTCATCACCTCTTAGCTGTGTGACCGGCGGCAAATTACTAACCTCTTTGGGATTTGATTTCCTCTCATTCAAAATGTGGAGCAAAGGATCAAATCAGTTCTTCCGAATGTTGTGTGGCAGGGCAGCCCCTGCCTCTGGCCAGCCTTAAGTAATTAGTGTTACATGGTGGCCTTCTTGAGCTTTCTGGGATGGCTACCCTGATCCTCTTAAGAACATTCCTGCATGATGGGGAGATTATGATCATAATACATTTGTCCTTACCATTTATGACTTGACCAGGGACCTGCCATATGCTAAACACTATTTGTGGGTCATTTATGTAGTCCTCAAAAAAGCTGGAGAGCTATGTACTATGAGCTCCCCTACGGTGTAGAAGAAAACCCCAAGCCTAGAGGGATGAGAGAACTTGCCAAACCCTCTAGCTGGCTAATGATAGTGCCAGCCCTTGACAGTTCTCTGTGAATGGCCTCCCTCCAGCCAAGAAAAGCCCACAGGGACTGGGTGCTTGTCATGGGGAGGCTAGGGTCCAGGTCTTCTGTCCTTGTTTGTAGTGCCCCCTCCCTGGCCCTAGTGACCTTTCCTGCCTCTCTCTGAACGTAGATGATCAGAGAGAGCTCAGAGAGGAGCTCTCACAAATAAACAAAAGAAGCTAATTATGTAACATCTGGGGCAGTGCATTCTAGAGAGAAGACATGGCCAGTGCAAAGGCCCTCCAGTGCCTCCTAGAGAAGATGTCCCCTGGGCTTTCTCAGCTCCTGCCTGCCCTCTGGCATCTGGCATGCCACAAGCTACTGGAGAAACAGGGACTCTTGGCTCAGGGACACTGGCCAACACAGGAGCCTGTCCCTGGTAAGAGAGGATCCTGCAACAGTCACCATGGAGTAGCTGGCCACTCTTGAGTTTCCAAACGGCATTTGGGATGCCCTTCTGTTGTCTAGTATTTTTTTTACAAGACATTTTTACACATAATATAAACTTGTCTATGCTAGCCATTTGTTAGCACATGCATGAGGCATGGACCACCTTCACCTTGCTATTTTTATCTTGCCAGCAGACACTCTACCCATTTCTAAGTGCTGTACCTTCCCATACTGTGTCGTCTGTGGATGTCCCTTTGCTGGACGAGCCACATGAATGGCTCATAGGACATGTGGCCTTTGAATCTATCTGGCTTCTGCCGCTAGGCAGCATGTTTTCTGGACTCATCCACATTGTTGGGGTAGACATTTTTAAACAAATAGGATGTCTGTGCTGTGTCACCAACTGCTGCAGGAGGGGTGCAAGTCATGGCATCTGTACCACAATAGGTGGTAAGAACTCACACTGCCCCTGCTTTGGCACCTCAGCCCTGGGTTCTTTGGCATAGGAGCACCTGGAAACCCATAGTCCCTGCTCCACACTCCACGCTCCACAGCTTGTTCCATGCTCCATAGCGTCATAGGGCGTGTGCTTAAGCACGTCTCCTCTCTGTCTGCCTTCCCATCTGTGAAATGGAAAGAGTTCTCTGTGGCCTGATCCAGTCTTGGACCAGCCCTGTGTGCCAGTATGAAGGGGGGGGGGTGGGAGAGGCTGGCGGTGAGTCTTACACTGCGATTGTCTTATTTATTAAAAATTAATTGAGGGGCTTTGATGCATCCGGACTTGAGAGGAGCGGACAAGTCATGTGGTCTCTGAGAGCACAGGGCTGGTAATCCATTTAAAAAAACATTTTCTTCTTCTTTTTAATTTAATGGAGGAAATCATTAGCTGGGAGATTGGTAGCACTGATTTATTCCTGTTTTGGGGAGTGGGGGCAGGAGAGAAGATCGCCTCTAATTGCTGCTTGTTCTAGAAATATGCCAGCCAGACATTCCCATCGGCTGGGAGTGCTGGGTGGATGAAGGTGGGAGATTACATCACAACTTCTTCCTTTCAGACCCTGGGGGTGGCAAGGGGCTCTCAGGGTGCAGGTGGGTGGCCCTGATGTCAGCAGCACCTCTTCACAGTAGTAGCAAAGCTGCTCTTGGTGCACAGGTCCCTCAAGTGAGCCCGAGCAGAGCACGCAGTGTATAGTGCTGGGGCAGCCCTCCAGATAGCCTGTGTTCAAGACTTTATTCCCAGGGAAACAGGAGCAGGACCCCCCATCTGGGAAAAAGGACTACGTGCCTCTTCTGGGGCTTCATCCGGTTCCAAGGGGAGGCAATTGGGTTCACCCTAAAAATAACCAAAGATGCAAACAGCCAGAGTTCAAATGTTTTTCATATCTGAGGGCCAGATCATTTAAAGGTACAGCAGTTCTAACACTGTCACAATGTTTTTTTCTCCTAGAGCAGACAGTAACTTTGAGATGATCTGGGCTTTATAGGATTCCCATCTTCTAGCACCCCAAAGTTGAGATGCCTGGGCTGCTGCATGGATACCTGCTCCCTGGGACACCACACACCTGTCAGAGTACAGGCCCTGAGAACCCAGCACAAGACAAGGGGTACAGGTAGACCCAGCCACATCATGAAGCCTTCTGGATAAGAAGGTGGGGTCCTCCTGACTTCAGTTTACCAAGTCTGCTCAGCTCAGGAAAAAAAAGGGGGGGGGAGTAGTTCTCAGAGAGAGATGATGGCTATAAATAGCTAGACAGGATGTGGAAAAGGTGAGAGGCAAATTGCCGCCAAGCTTGTAGGCCCAGCTGCAAAGCAGGGCTGAAGGTCTAGCCCTCAGCCTACCCTGGCTGCTTCCTGGCCTTTGCAGGCTCTGCAGCTTAGTGGAATGTATGTTTCAGGCACTTCCTGGCCTCCCATTCTCTTTGCCACACCCTGGATTGGTGGTTGCCACCTGAGGCTCCTAGGCACCTTTACAATTGCAGCTGGGAGCCCTGGATAGTGGCACAAGATTTTAATCCCAGCACTCAGAAGGCAGAGACAAGAGTTCTAGATCAGTCATGGCTACATAGTGAGACCCTGTTTCAGAAACAAAACAAATAAATACTGTAATTAGGAATTCTTAGTTGTCTAGAAAATTCTCCTTGGATATGCCACATCTGAGAGGAACACCCTGAAGGGGCTAACCATAAGAGAAAAGTCAATGGGGGAGTCCTGCCACATTAAATATGACCATACTTGAGGGGTGGTGGCCTTGGGCATCAGAGCAAGTGGCTATATCATTAGGTAGGACCAAGAATTAATTCTGCATATAACTCTGGGCCAGGCACAGACCTGTGAAATGACGTACTAACTCTGCAGCTTATCTTCTCCATCTATGTACCTGTCATTCAGCCATCTAGTCATCCATCTGTTTCCCATTCACCTATCTGTCCATTCATTCATCCATCTGCCTGTGTATTCACCCATTATTCATCCATTCAGAACATTTGCTCAATGCCTGTTGTGTACCAGGTATTCTTACAGACACACCCTGGGATAGAACAGTGAATGCAAGCATCCTAGAAGCCTCCATTCTAATAAGTGAGACAAACTTTTTTTTTTTTTTTAATTTGGTTGGTTTTGGTTTTTTGAGACAGGGTTTCTCTTTGTAGCCCTGGCTGTCCCTAGAACTCACTCTGAGGACCAGGCTGGCCTCAAACTCATAGAGATCCACCTACTAGATTAAATCCCAAGTACTGAGAACAAAGGCATGTGCTACCTTACCCAGAGTGACAGACAGTTTAGAAAGGAACACTCTGTAGCACGAATGAACTGCTAAGTGAAAGAAGCCAAGCACAGAAGGACAATGGTGTGATTCCAAGGACTGTAATGATGCTGTGGTCACTGGAGTCAGATTCATAGAGACAGAAGACAAGTGTAGGGTAGCAGGAAGCAGGTGAGGTGGGGGAGGATTAGTATTTAATGAGCGCTAATTTGGTTTAGGAGATGAAAAGGTGGTGGTAGAGATAGTGGCAAGGGCTGCATAGCCATGTTAATGTCTTTAATGCCACTGAACTGAGCAATCACAAGGGATCAAGGATAGCAAATGTTAACATTTACCACCATTTGAAAATAAAAACAGCAAAAAATAGTACATCATATTAGGTAAGGATTAAGTAAGGATCAAGAGAATTCAAGGGCAGGGCCAAGGTTAACTAAGTAAATGGTTAAGATGTTCTGTGTAAAATATGCTTGAGCAGAGGCTGGCAGGAAGAGGGTGTGCTGGTGCAAATGCCCTGAGGGAAGAGATAGGCCCTAGTCTGGACAGCATGAATAAGATGCAGGAGGCCACTTGGGGATTTGAGCTGTGGGAGACATGATGTTTCTACAGGTTGTGGTGGGTCCCTGGGCCTTCTGCTACAGGAGTCTGGGAACCAGGGAGGCAAAGAAAGGCTTTCTAGGAAGGGAACAGGCCTGTCCTCAGCAGCACCTGGCAGCTCAGGGCATGCCCACAGACAGAGTACTAGTGCTTGACAGTCACCCCTCAGTGTCTGAAGGGATTAGTTCTACTAGAGTGTGCCAGCCCCTCTGTAGAAGAAGGGTACTATATATGCCCTGTGCATGTCCTCCTAGATACCTTAACCCATCTCTCTAGATTATTTGTGATGCAAACAGTCTGTAGAGCCCTGTGAGGAACTTTCACACTGCACCATACCCACAAAGAGCTGCCCCACTGCACCATTCAGGGAATATGTACTCAGTACAAATGCAGGTTCTTTTTCCTTACCATTTTCCACTCAATCTGTGGTTGGTCGAGTCTCTGGATGTGGAAACCACAGAGATTGAAGCCAGCTGTGCTTTGTGGCTATGTTTGAATTTGCCCCATTTGTTAGAGTCTTCATGGTCACTACTGTCATCTCTCACATATTAGTTCGAGTGACCGAGGACAGGAGAGTGATGCTGTCTAGACTTTGGGACAAATAGCTCTTTTCCTGGCCAGCAGTAGAAGTCCCAGGAGAGTGAGTTTGAGCAATCCTCCATACCAGGGCAGCCATAGGCCTGGGACTAGCCTTGCTGGTGGAGCCTGGGAAAGCCACTTCACCTTCTGAGTATGTACTTAAGCATCTGCAGAGGGAGAAGGCAGGATCAGATTGTGGTCTGGTTTCCTGTGAGACCATCCATGCATTGTGAGTCTCAAGGGCAGCTGTAGGGTGGTGATGGGCTGTTTCTCTGAGCACCTGACCCTCAGTCTAGCCTGGAACCAGGGTTGTGCTCTGCATAGCCACACAGAGTTCTGCTACTACATGGAGATGGTAGGGAAGTTCCAATCCCGCCCTGACCAGACATTCCAAGGATGACCTCAGGAGTTGCTGGGGGAGACGAGGGAAGGGAGTGGTTCTAGAACAGGGCAGACAGGAGTATCCACATCTGAGGTTCAGAGACTCTGGTCATTATGGAGTGTAAGGAGCCTACTCCCCAGCTGCTATCTGTTTGGTTCCCTGAGAGCCCCACAGCATACTCTCTGTTCTTCTAGAAAGGCCCTTGTCCAGGCTGCAGACAGAAACCCCACTCCCCCACCCAGACAGTTAAGGTAAGTAGAGAGAAAGGAAGGGGAAAATGGAGGTTGAGGAGCTAGGCCATACGGTTCTTCCATCCTTTGAGCTGTCCTATCTGGCGATTGCCACAGCTCCATATGAGTCTTAATTTCAGTAGTAAATAAAAGTGAAACAAAATGAAAGGCTCCATTTCCCACTGGCACTAGCTGCATTTTGAGTCTCAGTACCCACCTAGGCCTGTGGGGTGGAAACAGCTGCCCCGGCTGGTGAAGCTATAGAGTGTGGCCATCCTCATGGAGAGGTCCACTGGGCAGCGCTGGCCTTGTCTCTGAAGCAACCCCATGAAATAGAGACCTGAGAGGCTTTAGCTAAAGAGAACGCTCACCAGTTGCACAGCTAGGAATGCCAGTGGTACCAGAACCCGGCTTCATCTGTCAGAGAAGGTATGGAGTTGGGAACTTGAGATTCCTCCTGCCCGGTTAGCAGCTTCCCCAGACAGAGGAGACTGAGGCCACTTGGAATCTCTGCCTTAGTCTCCATGTCAGAAGCAGGTGAGTTTTGCTTAATCGAAGGACAAGTGGGTAAACATTCAGTTTGAAGTCTCTGGGGGCTTGCAGCTTGAAGACTAAATGCCCAGAATACTTCTTGGATTTTAGTGGGAGGAATGAGAGGAGAACCCCAATGTAGAAATAATCCGCATGTCCATCCTATGATGATTGAAGTGTTTTAAGAGAAAGCTAGTCCCAAAAGGTTGCATGCGCTTTGTAATTCCATTTGTTTGAAACACCCAAAGCAAGCATGTCTGTGGATAGTAGATTAGTGGTGGTCAAGGGCTAGAGAGAAGTGGTAATGGGATGGTTTTCCCATGCGCCTCCTTTTGGGGTGATGCAGATGTCTGCAATGAGATAGAGGTGGTGGCTGTTCCACATTGTGGATATCCATGTCACTGACGTGTATGCTCTAAATGGTAAATTCTGTGTTGTATGTATTTTACAATAGAAAAGTGAGAATAGTCAAAATCTGAGTAGTGACTGTATGTGTTCCTTATAACGTTTTCCTGACTTATTCTTACGCTAGGACATTTTCATAGCAAATTGTTGGGAGTTGGGTTAGAGAAAATGTTTTCTTTGCTACAGGCTTCATGGGCAAGGTTGGACATAGTACTCTTCAGATGTTCCCCTCAAGAGCAGGAGGTCTGGGGTCACTGCTCTTGGCTCTAGGTTCTGTCCTAAGGTTTGTCAGTCAAGTGTACAAGGGGAGGCAGAGCACTGGGTGCTGCTCCTTTCACAGGACACAGGCCCACAGACTCAGCACCATTGCATGCCCCAGAGTGCAGCTTGGTAAAGAAAATGGTCTTGTTTGTACCAAGAAATGAAAGCCTAGAGATGTGACTAGACTTGCAAAGGCCCTATGATCTCCAAAGGGAGAAAATGACTCTAGCCCAGGCTCCTACCCTCCTCTAGCCATCTCTGCCACACAGAGCCTTTGTAGGGCTGGGGGCAAAGAGCCAACCCTGCAGGGGGCTTGCACAGCAATTGCAGCAAGATTGGTAGTTTGCAGGTGGGGATACAGCCCAATGTGGGCCTGGCTCAGGGTCCCTTCTTTAACCAGCAGGTGCCCAGCAGCCTTCTATCTTGGCTCCTTGCCTGGGTGACTCTGGGCCACAGGAACCTTCTTGTAGGTGGGCATCCCCTCCTTCCTGAGGGTGGGAAACTGTGACTCAGGGTTTGGTGGCTGAGTTTTAGAAACAGGACACAAAGATAGAGTGGCAGTGCTTTCATGCCTAGGGAGGGGACTGGGTTCCTGGGACCTTGACCTTAGGTTCTGAGTGAGCAGAACACAGTGAGAAGCGTGAAGAGGCAGGCCAGGCCCCAGCTGAAGGGGGCAGCTGAGCAGCCTGAGTCAGGGAAACGCTTCCTGGGCTTCCGTTTTCCTCAGGGTGGCTGTAGTGGAGGACTGTATTTCTGCCCACCGTCCAGCCGTGCTCCATCCTGCCTTGGTGTGCAGGCCAAGGCCTGTTTAGAGAGGTTGCCACAGCAGAACTGTGGGATTGGCTGTGCTGACGCCTTCCCCTGGCATATGGCTCCTCCGCCCGCCTTGAGCTCTGCCAGCGGCTCCCCTTTCTCCATGGCAACTTAGCTCAGTGGTCCCAGTGGAGGAGAGAGAATCAATTCTCCCTCCTTCCCGCCCTCCAGCTCCATTCCCCACCCCTTCCTCTCCTGCTTGCCTTCCTCCTTGCCTCTGTTGTCCCTGCCTGGTGACTCTTCATACAGCCAGGGGATGTGTGCTGGCACTTTCAGGCATGAGCTGCCTGTAGCGCTCCAGGGTGGCTCTCTGAGACCTGCACATGGGCAGCCAGCAGAGTCTGCAGGATGGGGCTGCTGAGCAGGGGGCCCCAGCCAGCTCCTGCTGCACAAGGCTCCAGCTCTGGTACTTTGTGTCCCCCTCCCCTTACCTCTCGTTGGCTTCCTGAAAGGTAATTTTCTGCTTCTTCTTGAACGTGTCTCAGCCTTAAGGTTGGTTTGTTAGCGAGGAAGGCTCCGTCTGGTCAAGGGTCTGGTTTCTCTCCGAAAAGCTGGGATGGAAGGGAGAGGCCTGGGCTGCCCTGCCCAAGCACTGGCTGTAGGGACAGTGTTGGGGTGTACAGCTCCTCTCCTGAATAGCCCAGCTCCTGTCTTCCTCCCGGGGCTGGGGACAGTGTGCTGCTGCACTTCCAATTTTGCCTGTGATTGCTAGAGCTCGAACAGTCTGCTTTCCTAGAGCGTGGTCACACCAAGGAAAGGACGAAATTGAGACGCTCATGTGCCCCCCAGTGGGCAAGAGCTCTGGCTACAGGCTGCCTGGCTTTCTGAAAATGGGTACTCAGTGTGGAAATGTTTGGTTCCTCCACCAAGATCTCAAGAGGGTGCTTTCAGGAGACTCATTCCAGCTGGGTTTTTGGTAGATTGGTCCTGCTGGTGTGTCCCATGTACATCTTCAGACACCCTACTGGCTTAGAACCACTGCTCAGCACAGCTGGTTTCAAATGGATGAGCATGCTCCATATCTTCACATCCTAGCAATGGGCATTCAAAGAGGGACTTGGTGGTGTTGACCCCTCAACAGCCAAGCCCAGGGGGGAGGCAGCTACCCCATGGCCCCTCCTTCCTGTGCAGCTGGCAGTGGAAAAAAGAATCCTCGGTTGTCAACAAGAACATCTCCTGTGTTGATGGAAAGTGAGGGCCGAAGATACCGGATTTAGCACCCAGTTCTTAGAAGCTACAGGCTTGAATGGTGTCTGCGTGTAAGCCCTGTCTGATCTTTAAATAGAAAAATGCACACCAAGTAGCCCTTTCTGACTCACAGGGAGCATCAAAGTTTGGTGTGGTATCAGTATCAGTATCCAACTCTGAAAGAGGTACACAGCTCGGAGGGGCTGCCTGCAGATGAGTTGAGCCATTCAGATGTGGACCTGGGTTGTCAGGTGCTGTGAGACTGAGGATGAGACATGCCCGTTAGCTCACCGAGTGAATAGGAGGTAGTAGGACTCAAGATTGTGTTGATAAGTCAGGTTATGGCCACCTGATTGTGGTCTATTTTTGTTTCCACATACTCCCCGACAGATTTCTTTAATAATGGCATCAGAACATCAACAGCAAGCAGCTCAAGGCCTGTGTAACTCTGTTGTTGGGTGTATCTCTCCCATAGTCCCTTTCTTTAAAATTGCACGAGAGCTGCCGTGGACTCTGTGTTCTAATGCTTCCCTCTGAGCACTTAAACAGCCCTGATGGGCAGAGCAAGGACTCTGTGTGTCTGCAGACACAGCAGAGTGCTGCCTGGCTCTCAGCTTCCAAGCTCTGCACTCACCTGGCATCTGGTCTGTACAGGCTTCTCAATGACATTACCCACGTCTGGGTTTGTTGGCTGGCTGTGAATTCTGATGGGTTTACGAGTTGATGATGCTAGGGAGGCTGTGTGCTGGTTTTGTTTTGTTTGAGAATGGAAAATATGTGACACGTAAAGGCAAGAAAGTGCATCTCCTTTCTCGTCTCTGTTCTTAGCTTGGGTGGGAGGCTGGTCCAGTGCTGCCACCACCACTGCTGCTATCACAGCAAGGATCCCTCTGTCCTGGATCTTTCATGCTCCCCCAGGACCAATCAGGCACCCATTCCAATCATTCAATTGGCAAACCCAGAAAGGACAGCAAGAGCTGAGCTTAGAAGAGAGGTAGGCTCCACCCCTAAGTGCTTGTATCCCAGGTAGACCCTGATGCAGCCTTCCAGCCCTGCCTCCTCCCACCCAAGTCCCTGCTTAGTGGATGCTCCCGAGTGTAATTGTGATTGCAAGATTGCACATAGTGCTGACTTACTTGAAAGCATCTTGGGGGAGCTGCAGAGGGTGTGAGAGCAGCTTGGAGAGGTGGGAACCCTGGCTGCCGATGGCTTCAGCCAGCAAAAGTGTGGAAGGCTCATTCCAGGAAAAGCGGAATAATCACCGTATTGGCTGGCATTCAGGCGGTGAGTGGTTCTTTTTTTCTTTAATTTGACAGGAGCTCCGGGATTCAGGGAAGGGATGGCGGGAAGCCGGGGAGCCTGTGGCTCACACAGACCTCATGAATCCCTGGTGCTGTAAGGAGAAAGTTGGATTCATTTCTACCACACTAGGTTGACTGCCCAGGCTATGCCCAGGCAGAACAGTCAGGTGCAATCTCTGTTCAGGGATTCTGGGGCTCAGGACAGCATCTGTCTGGGAGGTTGAACCTCTGTCCCCACCTAGGGTATCTTGTGCACAGCTCTTAAAAAGTCTCTTAAGGGTGTTAACTGAATGACCTCAACTGTGCAGGAAGAAGGAAGCTCATGAGTTAAACATTCCCCCACGTTCTTGTTATTTCCTTGGACACACACATACATATGCATGTACACATGCTCACACCCTTGTATACATACATACATGTATACATGCATGCACATATGCACACTTGTTCAGCCTGTGCCTGCATGTGCACACACACAAATATGCATGTGCATATCCACATGTGCATGAGCTTGAACCACACACTAACACATATGTTTCTTCTGCTAGCAGGAGCTCATATATCTGTTGACATTCTGCTTACGCTCTGATCTTGATACTATTCCTAGCACTGCCAGGATCACACAGTTGTGCCTTTACTCATTTCTTTACAGCTCACTGTCTCACCTGAGCAAAGCAGTCTGTCCTTGTCCACATCTAGAGAGTCCACCCTCCTCTCCTGTCCCTCTTCCCTTATCCTGTACAACAGTGTCTGGGCGTTAAAGAGATTGGCATGTTCTTCTGGAAGAGAAGTAAGCAAATGCTCATTATTGACGGTCTCTAGCTTTGAAGGTAGGAGATTTTCAGAGAGATTGATAAGCTTAAGGTGTGCTGAGATGCAAGCCTCTGTGTGTGGTATGTATGTTGGTTTGTGATGTGTGTATGTGAGGAAGTGTGTGTATAAATATGGGGCATATGCTTGCATATGTGCTTTTTGTATATAGCTGTGCTTGTAAGTGTGTGATCTGTGAAACATTTACATTGTGTGTGCATGTGAATATGTGAGTACATACATTTATTTGTGTGCATGTATGTATAGTCCATGTATATGTGTGAATTAATGTGTGTGTGTGTGTGTATGTCTGTATGTGTTTTGAGTATATTACATGTGATATGTATGATTGGGGCTGTGTGCATGTGTATTGGTATTTGTATGATTGTAGTATTTTATGTGGAGTTGTGTGCTTATGTGTGGTATGTGCTTGTATATTGTGGCATGTATAGTGTGTTGTGTGCTTTTATGTGAACTGTGTTCAAGGTGTGAGTTTTTTTGTGTAGTATGTTCATTGTATTTGTAGTATACATGTAGTGTGTGTATCTATAGGGCTCTGTGAAAGTGTGTTGTGTTTGTGGTATTATGAGTGTGAATGTAAGGGTACAAATGTACATATGTGTGGTGTGTATGTAATATATTGGTGTTGTGTGTACATGAGTGTGGTTATATGTGAGGGTGCATATAAATATTATGTATTAGTATGTGTATGTATATATGTGCTGTTATGTTTGTATGTAGGGTATTGGTGTTGTGTGCATATGGGTAATGTACTGATTTGTATTAAGTGTGATAAGCTATAGGTGGTGTGTTTGTGTGTACATTGGCTTATGTGAAAGTATGTATGTATATGCTCATATATGTGTAGTATTCTGTGAGCATATGGGTATTTGTGTGGTAATTCATGTATGTGTGCTTTTGGAGTATTTATGTGTAATATGTAATGTGTGTGTGTGTGTGATGCATATCTCACATGTGTATATTTTCTGCATGTAGATGTATGTCTGTGTAATTCTACATTGCTTTTTTTTTTTTTTTTTTTTTTTTTTTTTTAATGTCTGGGCACCTTGGCTTTCCATCCATTTCAATTTACTGGCTCGGTTTCTGAGCAGCTCTGGGTAGATGTTTTTGGTGTGACTGTCTTAGAATCTTCCTGACCATTGCACGGGTACCTTCATCATTCTGTCTCATTGATGATATGCAGACACACCATTTTACATGCTCACACACCATCCCGGGGTTTGAGCAGCTTGCACTCTGAAGATTGAGCCAGAACTCAGCTGTCTTGACTAACTTGTTCATCAGTTACAAATGCAGCTGCTCTGTGTGACAGGCCTTTGGCTCCAGATGAAGACTAGACCTGGCTCTTGCCATGAGAGGAAACCTGCATGGGACCAGGCTAAGCAGGCAGGAGAACGGAGACAAAGACAGTGGTTGTCCCACTTGGCCTTTCTTTCTTCCACCCCAACTGTCTGAGGAGGAGGCTTGGGAGTGACAGTGGGAGAGATTTCCTGTCCCCAGCCCACACTCTAACTCATGGCTCCTGCCCAGGTGTGGTACAGTTCAAGCCTCAGCTATGAAATAGAGAACATAGTATACCCAGACACCTGCTCCCCCACCCACCCCTACCTTTATTCTTCTGTAGACTCAGTGTGATTCTCTTTTAAAAGTCATCGCACAATCAGGAAAAAATCTGCATTGCAAAGTCTGTTTGTCTTGTACTGGGGTATCAGTGCCTTATGTAGTTGGAAGGGCTGTGTACATCATGGGACCTATTTCCTGTCTGTAACATAGAGATAGCACTGTCTGCTTGCATGCCTAACATTCAGAACAGATGTGAAGTACTTGGAAATGGACAGTGTATATTGGCAATGCTGTTGTAGACAAATCATTCCAGTAGTTTCTTTCATGGGCCAGGATAGATAATACACCCATGCAGACATACACCTAGGAAGAGGATACATTCATAAAGCAGACAGTGCAAAAGGAGAGTAATCCGCAATTCTGGGTAGCTATAAGGGAATTCTTGTTTTCATTTTGTAATTTTTCTGAAAATTTGAGATTATGAAGAAAGGTGGGTTTTTTGTTATGTTTGTTTGTTTATTTGTTCGTTTGTTTTTAAAGCCGTAGACACTTGAAGATTCTTCCTAAAAGGTTGCTAGAATACTGGATCACACAGCAGTGTTCTTACCTTAAGGCATCTACTAGAAGCCAAATGAGTGAAAATTGTAGGTGGCCATGAACCCTCCAGATGAGGAGAGGGAGCCATAAGGACAGGGACTGCACCTTCTAGGTTACCAGCCTGAAATAGTTTCCCCTAAACATGAGAACCTCCAGGGTCTGGGCTCAAGAATCAGGCTCTGTTACCCAGAGTGGCCCTAACTGTGCCTTTTCATGTGCTAGGTGAGAGGAAGCTGGATCTTACACTAGTGTAAGGATTGGGTGGATCTTACACTGGTGTTGGGACTGGGTGCTGGTTTGTTTGTTTGTTTTGGTTGGGGATCCAATATGCAATAGCGGTTCCCCTGAAAGGTGAGCTTTGTGGCCTTTTCATTGCCATGAGCGACTTCTCGTAAATGTCCAACCTCAGAACCTTGACAGCTGTTACAAGGGAGTAGTAGGCCCACAGCTCAAGAGTCTGGAGTCTCTGCTCTGTGACATGGGAACTCTGAGCTGCTACTAACCCTTGACAAAGCCAGTCTTGATGGAAATGAATGAACTATACAAAAAGCTGCTGGGGTGGGGCGGAGTGTCTTAGGAGAGAGAAGAAATGAGACACTTACCAGCTTAACTCAGTGTCTGCATTTTCAGCAACTACCCACTCTTTGCCTCAGTTTCCCCACTTTGTTGCCGTAGCAAAAATACCCCTCACTAATACCAAAAGCAAGGCTGAGGGACAAAAGCAAGTCCAAAGACCCTGTCCTTGTTCCCGCTCTGCCATCAGCCTGCTCCTGAGGTCCTGGAGATCCCCTCAGCCTCTCTGAGCCTGTTTCCTGGTTTGCAGGATAGGATTCGTGACGGATACCCTCACGGGTCTATGAGGGACAAAAGATGCAGCATTTTTGCAGAACACTTTCTTCCATGTTAGTGCCCTTTCTGCCTTGTGCCCTTGTAAAATAGTTCACAGCTTTCTAGGCGTGAGCACACCACCGATTGCAGCCTATGGCTGTGAGCAGGCTTTGTCAAGGCTGCTCAGGTAGGGAGTAGGGATTAGTTAATTTTTAAAACATTCTTGCTACCTTGTCTCATTTGTTTGGGGTGGGAGATGTACTGTTTGTTGCAGAATTCCTATTTCCAGGACTGAGCCCCTGGGATGGAGGGAATGGGGCTGAGCTGCTTGGAGACAGGAACCTCCTTAGACAGTAGGGAGCACTAAGTGTGGCAGCTCACTAGACCCAGGTTTGAGTCCTAGCTGTGTGACCATGGTACCTGCTGAGTCCTATTGTACTTTGGCTTCCTGAGGAACAGAACAGGGCAGTTGTCCCCACTGTCCCTCATGATGTGTATGTACAACTCCAAGTCTCCTTTCCCTGATCGTAAAGAGACACAGGAGCCAGGTGGTGGTGGCACACGCCTTTAATCCCAGCACTTGGAGGCAGAGGCAGGCAGATAACTGTGAGTTCAAGGCCAGCCTGGTCTACAGAGTTTCAGGACAGCTAGAGTTAAAACAGAGAAACCTTGTCTCAAAAACAAACAAACAAAAAATCCCAGAAAAAAACAGAAAGAGGGAGAGAGAGGAGGGGGGAGGGAGGGAGGGAGGTAGAGAGAGAGAAAGAGAGAGAGAGAGAGAGAAACAGCTGATGATTTCACAGGGTGAAATCCTACCTCCAAATGTCTTTTCTGTATTAAAGTTTATCCTAGTATTTGAGACCATGACAGCCCCTCAAAAATGTCTGTACCTCACCATTGCAGACTCCAGTGTGTCCCCTAGACTAGCCATGCTTTGAAGTGGGAGTAGCATTGGTGCGCACCAACCCTCAGGACTCTCTGATTGTCCTTCCACCCCAGGTTCCAGGGTGTAGCTCTGTGTCTCACTGCTGGAGCTCAGGTATAGCCAGAGTGCAAAGGAGGAGCCTTCACAGGCCCAGAGAAGGGGCAGAGATCAGTAGTCATGCAGGAGTCCCTGACCAGCAGCCTGGTCTTAGAGCAGAGTGGTGGTTTTTCTATCCCCATCTCTGCTTCCTGCAGCCTTGTCTTTATATTGCAGAGTTAAATCTGCTCCTTCCTGTTGCTTCATGGCTCCCAGGTCAGGCCTGATAGAGGGAGAAGCCAACACAGAGACTCAGGAAGTTTTTCCCAAGTCACATGAGGCCACAACTGGAGACATTTATATTGTATAGATTGGGCAGATCTGTAAAGGGAATATTACTGCCCAGCCCTCAGAGATAACCCTCAGTAGCTAACTAACTGAAGAACCAGTTGATCCCCTTAAGAAGATGTAGATGGGCTCAGGCCTAGGCTCCTCCAGGTCCTCCTTAACAAAGCCTGGCCTTATCTGAGCCATTCCTGCCCAACATTAAGAAGCCACCACCAAGTAATATCCCCTCACATGGCAGCACTTCTTTCAGCCTCAGCACAGAGTGGATTCCTTTAGTTGCCCCACCTCGGGCCTTTTAGAGACCTCTCTATAGGGACAGAACTTTCTGGCTACCCATACCTACACAGATATCCTGAGAACATTTACTAACAGCTGGAAGAGACAGCAGTGCTGCTGACTACCCAACCCTGGAGCCTTGGGTATGGCCCAGCACAAACCCAGCCTCCAGACCACTGTCTGATGTAACCTCCTGTCTGCAGCCTGGTAGCATTCAGGATCTCCAGTGGACCATGCTAGGGCAGGACCAAGGCATGGCCATCTCTCCCCCAACACATCTCTGTGTGGGAGGAAGTGAGCAGAGCTTCTGTAATCCATATATCTACCCCATCTCAGAGCCTCATCTGCCCTTCTGGCTCCCTCCCACTGCCCCTGCCCCCTGCAGTCTTCTGGCTTGGTCTCACACCTTGAACTCTTTGGGCTTGGTGCCATCTGTCCATTGTATGGGATTAAGTGTGCAGGCTGAAGCCTCTCTTCCACCTTGTAGTTGTGCTTGGTCTGTCAGCTGACTCTTATTATGGCCTGTGACATGGTTGAGGCAGATGGCCAGAATCTGTTCCACACAGGTCATAAAGGTTGAATGACCTTCCCAAGGTCAGAGAACTATCCAGGAACAGGGTTTGGAATTAAACTCACTTTCCTAAACAATATTTACTGGGCACCGTAGCTTATTGAGTAACCGTTCTGGTCAAGCCCTGTGGAACCAGTTTGAAAAAGGCTCAGGGCCTGAGCTCAAAGGCAAATAAATACATGGTCAAAGAATAGGCCAATAATAGCCAAGAACAAAGTTGGCATATGGTGCTCAGGGGCCAGGAAAGGATAAGGAAGTGCTCCCTGGACAGATAGATCAGCATGGAGGACTCCAGGCCCATGGGGACAGTGACCAAGTTTGGAGACAGCAGAGCTTGGCTCTTGTGTGAAACCTTTCCAAGCCTGTCCTGCCTCTGCTGTCTCCATCTCTGTATGAAAGAGGTTGATCCAGACCCTTGTTGTCATTTTCCAGTGGTTTCTCCATCACTCTGGAGAGAGATGTTTAAAACACAAGTTGCTGAACCTCCCTTGGAGGTGTGATTTGGAGAGCCTGAGAGGGAGAGTCAAGAGTCTGAATTTTTAAATTACATTTATTTGGTTATTGGCACAAAGGTGGGATGCATGAGTGTGCTACAGTGCACCTGTGGAGGTCAGAGGCAACCTGAGGGATTCAGCCCTTCCTTTCACTGTGTGCGCTCTAGGGATGGAACTCAGATTGTTAGGCTTGGCTGCTGAACCATCTTGCCAGCCCAGCAGCCTGCATTTTAAAGAGACCCTTTAAACAGATATTTAGAAATACCTATTTCTAAAGCCTCATGGCTGCACCTGGCTTGAGCGATGCTAGACTCAGCTATCTTGCAACCCTTTGAGCCCTGACCCAACCACCAATCTGTGGCATCCCTGACCTTGCCTGTTGGCCTGGCAAACCCATAGCACTGGGGTGGGGTGGGGGTAAAGGCCTGCCTTGCTGTAGCACCCTGCCACCCCCACTTTGCCAGCTGTCAGAAAAACCCTTGTTAGTGGTCCTAAAGTTTCCAAAAGCCTTGACTATTGCCCGCCTCTGAGAGACTCCCAAACTGGAGGCAGGTTGAGAACCAAGCAGAAGGGTGGGAAGTCCTGTGTGTCTCAGGCACATGTGAAGCTTGCTTTTCTCCCTGAGACAAGTCTGAAAGCTGTTTGCATAGGGCCGGTGCACATCAGTTTTGGCAATGTCTGGCCTGGCCTGGCTGACATAGCATCCTACAATAGTCGAGGGTGAAGAAGCGGAGAGAACAGAGAAGTCAGTCAGCACACACTGGGCTGAGTGGCCAATTCCCCTCGAGTGTTTTAACAGCCTGAACACAGACAAGCTTCTCATTAGTATGAGAAAGCTCCTTAAGTGCCCCAAGATAATTGGACCACAGTCCTGGTAACAGCCTGGCAACAGACTGGCTCCGTCCTGCCTATGTGCTGAGGTTGCTCTCACAGCTAGAGCAGCAGTGGTCATTTCCCACAGTGAACTCAGAGCAGAAAGAATGCCTGGCAGATGTGGGGAAGCCTGGGGTGTGTGTTCTCTCCAGGGAACAAGCCTAAGGTACTAGTTCCTGCAGCGGTCTGCCATGACAGTGCTGAATCTGGTGACTTAAACTGCAGAACTATATATCACCACTGCTTTAGAAGCCTGAAATCTGGAGCTGGGTGTCTACACGGCCACCCAACCTCTGACGGCCGCTTCTGGTGGCTCCAGGACTTCCTCAGCTTGTGGCTGCTGTCACTCCGCTTGTCCCCTTTGTAATTCCTTGCCGTCTCTCGCTTTCTCCCAAAACACAGTTGTTAGATTTTGAGCCCACTCTAAATCCAGTATGATCTAATCACAAAATCATCTTGATTCATTATTTGCCAAGACCCCATTTCCAAATAAGTTCCCATTCTGATATCCCCCATGGATATAAACTTGGGGGGGGCACTGTTCCTATTATAACCAGCAGGCAGAATGTCCCCAAAGGATATGCCTACTGTGCTGGCTAAGAAACAATGGCCTGGGAGCCGGTCCTAGGAAACAGATCAGGCATTTTTAGCACTTCCTGTCCCATCACCAGCTAAGTTAATTTGCCTCCAACAATAGAATCAGAGAGACTAGGAGAGGGTGTGCCATTCAATACCTCCATTCTTGTCCTCAGAAGAAAGATCCAAGGTGACTGTAAAGTGCTGACAAGAACCTGTGTTGAGTTCCAAGGAGGCAAACTGCCGAACATAAGAACTTTCTTGTAACACCTGTGGGTGGTGAGCAGCCTAACCCCAGAAGTGACTGAACCCCTCTTGCAGAGCAGGCTTTGGAGGGGGGATTCCCATCTATGTGCTCCTCCCGTAGATCCAGGCCCCATCCGATGACTGCAGAAGGAGGTTAGGGGCTCCCAAAGCCGGCTAAGACGATGGCAGCAGACCCAGCCTCAGATCCTGAGATCGTCCCTGCAAACCTGACTCAGGCTCTTACTCTTGGCTCATTTGTGGGTTTATGGGTAGGAAGCATGGCCACAATTGCCCGGTCTCCAAGGTATTAACAACCATAGACCTTGTTTACTTGGCCTCTCTTGCACTGTTGAGCATGGCCTGTTCCACAGATGGGGTCTCCTGCTTCTACTCAGGTCTTCTTACCCTGTTTTGAAGCACTGCCTCCTGCTCAGGCTCCTCAGAAGCTACTACTCCTCGGATTGGCTGATGCTAGCCTCAAATGTAGCTCTGCTGTCCTGAGCTGCTGGCCCTTGGTGTACTTGTCACCTGCTATCAGTTCATTTCTCATGTGGGAGAGCCAAGGCCTGTCTTAGATAAGGAGCACCATACACCTCTTGCAGCAAGAGTGAGCATGCCCTCCATATGTTCTCCCATGTTCTGGGTTAGGTTGGGGAGGAGCCAGATACAACTCAGGGTTCATCTATGTTGTAGCCTGTGTCAATTTCTTCTTGGTTAAGGCCAAGTCATATTTCCTTGCCTGGATAGACGTCTCTTTACTCACCCATCAGTAGACATTTGGGCTTTTCTCACCTTCTGGCTATTTCCTAATCCAACCCTGGAGTTTCTAGAGAACTGGATAAAAAAGCACAGGGCTAGGCGTCTGGCAGGGCTAGTTAGACCTCCAAGCCCCCTTAGCTCCAGTGTAAAGATTTCATTCTAGAGAAAGCTCTATCTACCCTGTCCTCTCCTAGCCTGTGTCTTTCCTGCCTGGGGCCTGTTTCTCATCCAGGAGATAGCACACAGCATGCTGAGAACCTCAGTCCAGCTGGAGCCTGCTGCCTGCCACCAGGCTTCACACCCACTTGTTGAGTGACCTCGGACATGTCCTTTCCCTTCCCAAGCCCTTTCCTGTCATCTCTCAAAAAGACATAGTCATCCGTGACAGTTTGTGTCAGCTCCTCACACAGATGCAAAGCCCAGCCCTCTGCTGACAGACCCTCTCCCATTCTGTCACCACAGATATTACTGGACTTCTGTTCTGGGTGAGACACTGCCCTCCACCCCTGAAACCTAAGAGCAATAGCTTTTGCTCAGCTGAGTACTGCCGTGTCCTCTGTGACAGTGTTGCAGGTGAGGACTCTCTGTTCCTTGCTCTTCTGATTCCTTGGACGCAGGGTAGCCCCTTGGGCTTGTCTTCACAGATGGGTTGAGCAGATGCTGTGACCTCAGCAATGTGGTCACTCATGAAAGGACAAGTGCTTTGTTCCACTGTTCAGTAGCTTCAGCTGTCCTGGGCAACCAGTGCCTGTAAGTGAAGGACTATAGTCGGACTGCACACAGAATCAGGGAAGGTCTTAAGGGATGACCAGGACACTTGAGGAAAAAGTGGACAGCAGGTACTAGTCCTTCAGACATGTGCCTAGCACCTACCATGACATCCCGTTCTCCCAGTTCTGTGAGACTGATGCTGTCCCTGTATGCAGAAGTGAGCCCTAGAGCAGCCAAGCAACTTTCTCAAAGACAGAGCTTGGGGCTAGACATGTAGCTCAGTGGTAGAGTGCTTGCCTAGCATATATACCAAGGTCCTGTGTGCCATGGCCAGGAAAACACACAAACACACACATGAACACAGATATGAACACAGACGCATACATAGACATGGACACGGACAAAGCTTGCCTTTGAACTTAGGTCTGTCTGACTCCAGTCTTTCCCACAGTGCTTTGTGACTTTCAGTTTTTTCACTGTACTCCCCTTTCTTTTTCAAGGTGGGAGTGACTGTGCTCCCCTTGCCTCCCTCAGCTTACCCCGTTCCTGCTGTTCTGTTCAGGGCTGTTCAGTGCCTCTTCACCTCCCACCCTGTTGACATTGGGCTGTTGCTGGGCTGGTTTTGTTTTTGACCCAGTCAGCCTGGCAGGGAAGTGGCAGGCTGTGTGCAGAGCTTCCCAGAATAGCCCCCGGCTCCCCGCCAAAGATAGAGGAGCCAGACTGTGTGTGATGGGCTTGGACCAGTTGGAAGATGACTCAGTTCTCTGTACCCCAGCCACCCCCTCTCCTTCTTGTTCTCCCCTTTCTGCTCTCCTGCCCCAAACACCCACCAGGCTGGGCCACTGGATGCTTCTCTGCACCTGTGACCTGGAGTATTCAAGAAGATGCTGTGGCCATTGGCTTCAGGGTGTTAGTTGGAATGACTTTGGTGGTTTTTTGTGCCCACAATGAAGAGTTCTTTCCCCTCCTTGTCACTGACTTGTTTGATGACCTTAGCCAAGTCCCTTTCATTTCATGGCTTCAATTGCAGAGGGAAAGGACACCTTCCCAGCTGTTCACACACTGTGAGTGTGAGTAAGGCATGAGGGCAGCTGCTGCTGATACAGAGTGACCAAGTAGTAATAAAACCAATTAATTCCTTCTGACCTTGACTGCTTAGAGGGAAGGGGAACACTCCATTAGCACTGTCACCCTGTCGTTGTCATCATGGCAGCCACCTCTAAAGTGCTGCACCCTGGATGCTCAGCACTACCTCTTTGCTTATTTCTGCTGTCCACCCTCTTTGAGACATCCAGCTTTATAAATATAGCAACTAAGGCTCAAACTCTAAGTAACTTGATCCAGACCAATGAGGGGTAGAATTGCAACTAGAGCCTCCATCCTGACTTCAAAGCCGGTGCCTGTCATTGATGCCATGCCTCCTCATTGATGAGAAGCCTTCATTGAATTTTCTGGGCTCTTCCCTCCAAACCCTGAGCTCCTCTTAAAAGAATATCTAAAAGGTCATACCTGCATTAGGGATGGCCAAAAGACTTTACCCTAGGATATAGAGACATTTCTGGGCTGAAGGGGCACACCCATGTAAACTCCTCTGTTGTGTTGTACATGTAAACAGCTCTACACAACAGTGAGCACACATTCACAAGACACCACCAGGAAGCCCTGAAGCCTCATGTTCTCTATCCCAAGCCCCCAACTCCCCACCAAAGTCTTGTGTAGCCTGTAGTGATCATTGATGGGGAGAGACACAGCTCATCTAGGTCAGCCTGGCTCAGGAGCTGCAGTGCTAAGAGCCGAACCATACTTGGTGCTCCATCTCCCCTGCTCTGTATGCAGACTAGGAAGCTGTGCTCTACTGCACCCTGGCCCCATTCCTCATGCTGGCTCTTGTCATCAACAGGTGGCCATAGGGTGCTGTCCAGGTTTTATCCCAGAATTAGACTCTCCTTCTATATTTGTCCCTCCACACCCAGCCTTCATGGTTACTTTTATAGGTATTGTTCTCCCCCCATCCTCCCTCCCTCTCTCTTTCTCCTCCGTGTGTGTGTGTGTGTGTGTGTGTGTGTGTGTTGCACATGCATTTGCCTAATGTCCTTGGACTGTCCCCCAAGATCCGAGGGCCTAGTGAGTTTGGAGGGCAAGACACACATAACCATGCTCAAAACCATGTGGGTTTCAGGATGAGCCAGGCCTGATGTACAGTTGGCTCACGACATGAGGAGAGAACATTGACATGCACACCCACAATGCCTTACTCTTTATCCCCAAATGCAGCAAGCGCTGAAAACTAAGTGCTTTGTCATAGCTCATTTAGCAGCAGAGTCCCGCGTGAACTGAGGTAAGGCTATTTATAGGCCACGTGCAGCTATTTATAGCCATTATATATCCTATACTCACAAGTTCACTGCAGAAACTTCAATGTATTCGATTATTGAAAGCTGTGGAAATGTGCTACCTGCCTGACATTCAGGAAGCTGAAATCCCACACGCATCAACCCCAGAGGTGAGTGTTCTATGATGCTTTACTGGTTGTAAAAAGCCTCTGCCCTCAGTACCTGCCACAGTGTCTCTCTCTTGCGATTCTTGGAGCTAGGGATGTAATGCCAGCCATGGGGTTCCTGCCCCCACCCCCAGCCTCACAGCATCCATCAGAGTGTCCAGCAGTCAGATGTTTTTAGTATCGCTTGGGTGGCTGGATACTTTTTTTTTTTCCAGGCCTGGTATAAGAAGCTCTCCACACTTACACTGGACCAACAGACGGACGGACACACACACACATACACACACACACACACACACACACATTGACTATATTACCTTCTCTTCCTTTCCAGAAGGTTCTGAGTTGCTAGTATCTTGTCTCAGTGTAGGGAGATGAAAAGGGATGGCTGAGCCTTAAACTCTCTTTTACTATGCTGCCTATGGGGAATCTTGGGCACAGGGCTCTTGTGTTTCTGAATTTGCAGTCAAAGCATATTGAAATTGGGGTGGAGAGCAAGTACTTGGGGACCCAGGTACATGTGGGAGAAGGGGATATGCAGACCTGGCTGCTTCCCTTGGGAAGGGGGAGCCAGCCTTGGTAGCTAGTTCCTCAGAATACTCCTTTAGCACCAACCCAGCAGATCATGGGGAGGAGAACCCAGAGAAGTCCTGGGTACAGCCTGGGGCTGCATGGGCAAGTAACCAGCTCTCAGAAGCCTTGGATCCCACTGCCCTCAGCCTCAGTCACATGGGTCTCTACAGGGCACTGGTCTGCAGGCATGCTCTATCCCCAGGCACATGCTTCCTGTACTCTTCCTGTAGTACCCAGTTCAGCTGCTGGGATCTTAAGCAACCAGCTCTGAGTGCCCCAAATCCAGCAGCACATGGGGCCCCAGCTCCAGTCTTCACCACATGGTTTCTATGCCAGACTGGGGCTATGCCTCAGTGAATCATTAGGTGCTGGGTCCACAAGATCCTGTGGGGAAACTCTGCTTCCCACCCTCTGTCATCGCAGCATCTCTTGTAATGAAGACATGGGCCCTCAATGCTGCTTGTGGGAAGAATCAGATGTTGAGGTCATCTTCATCCCTGGCCAGCCCTCTTCAAGGAAATACTTAAATTCTAGGGGTGTCTAATATTTCTCAGGGTAGGAAGAGCCCTTCTGTAAAACTAGGAAGACCTACCAGAAGAGAAGGACCACACAGTTCAGCTGTCTCCCATCTTAGTATGGGAGGGGTAGTGCCAGGTCCCCAGCCTCCTCAGTTGGCAGGGGCTGCTGGCAGATGACCTGCACTGTGAAGGAGGCCTCCAGGGTCACAATGACCTCACACCCGTCTGCATGGATGAGGCCTTTGTAGTCTGTCCAGCACAGAGTACTCTGGAGTAGTTCTGAATGAAAAATAAGTGTTTGTCTCTCAGGTGGTAGGAAAGTAACATATGGGCCTGCACTCTCTCAGCACTGCCTAAAAGTCTGGTTTAATTCAGGTATTAGCTTTCATTCCAGTAAATTGAAGCCAGGAGTGTGCCATACCTTGAGTAGCCAGCTCAATCATATACCTTCCCCTGACCCACAGTCAAGACTCACCACTGCCATAGTGATTTGGGGGACAAACCCCTCAGAGTTGACTTCACAGCAGATTGGGCTAAGCAGTGTTCTAGGACACCGAGAGGTTAGCACCCTAGGAGAAAATCCCAGAGACGAGGCCCTGCTGATGGCCAGCATGTTTCTGTGCAGCTTGCTCTCACATCTTGCAAGTGCATGTATGTCTCTTAAAATTACCACGTCAGTGTACTGGGGACACTTGCTGACTAGACTCCTAGTCAACCCCTGTCCCCCACCCTGTGTGCTTTTCCAGGTAGGAGGACAAGAGAGGGGGGTATCTGGAGAGAGCCTAACAAGAAGGCGAACCACTGGATCTGTTGAAAGGGTCTGATCTAGGTGGAACAGAGGATCCTGTCACCCACTCTAGCCTCAAAGTGGTCCAGAAACATGGATAACGGAGCCAAGTGTACTGATGTGAGATTAATTTACAAATAGGCATGCAGAGTGGAACAATGTGTACACAGGAGCCTGCTGTTCCTACAAAACTGCATCAAGATGTCACCAAGCTGGGTGTTATTTTAGTCCCAAGTATTGTATCTGTTTAGCACCCAGTCTGCACAGTGCCGTGCACAGTGGGTGGGCCAAAGCTGGCAGTGTTTGAGGCACCCTGGACTGGTGACTTTCTTGAGGTGGCTCCAGGCTCTAGAGCAGTTCCCTAGATTTGTAGAAAGTGATCACATTTCACAGATGGTGGCATATGTCTAACACATGCATGGTCCATCAGGCTGCCCTGCATGTGCACTCCACCCACAGACAGGTGTGGTGTCTTTTCCAGGACCATATTCATACCACATCTTATAAGAAGGCAGAATAGAGGATTTCAAAATGATACAGGCAAAGCTATGTAACCAGTTGTGAATTTGTAAGCATTTTTTCCTGGCCTTGGTGTAGAATGAATTGTGTCTTTATGGCCAATTAAGAGGATTTGCCTAGCAATCAGATAAAATGAAGAAGCTCCGAAGACGTCTCACTCTAGATCACTCACTCACAGGCATTTCTCACTGTAACAGAGATCCCATCCGAGCTTGCTCAGGTGAAAGGGAACTGAATCGGAAAGCTTATGTTGCCACGGGAGTACATCCTGCTTCCACTATAGCAGGAGCCGAGCCGCCTCCCAGACTGCTGTGGATGTGGATGCCTACAGATTCATGGCCTTGGCTACCATCAAGGGACTGGCTCATGTTCTCTTTGACCGCCCCTCTTTAAAAACAAAAGAGTCCCTGGGAAGCTCAAAGCAGGACTGAGATCATGAATGTGGTGGAGGCTGTGCTGCTGTCTCCTTCTGCTCAGATCCCCCGCTCTGACACAGCATATGCTGCCAGAGCCCCATGTCCCCTGGGGCAGACCAGGAGGGACACTGAGGATCAAGTGAAAACATGCAGTGTTGAGAGTCGATGGCAGCAGATCAAGGGTCAACAGTCTGAGAAACAGGCGATCACTACAGCCCAAAGCCATTTATTCAGGTACAAGTAAGACAGAACTCAGCTTTCAATTCAAGAAACCCCCCCCAAAAAAACCATTCAAAGAAAAATGTTAAAAACAAAACTGAGTTATACTTATCAATAGTTAAAAAAAGTAAAATAAAACAGTCTTTGATAAGACTGAAAAAATAAGGTAAGAGGTAGGAGTCTGGTTTCAAACAAAACAACAGCAAGCACAAGACAGAAAGTTGGAAAACCTAACAGAAAGATGTGATTTGACTTAATTTGATTCTTTTATAGAGTTTTTCTACACAGTCCAGACTCGCCTGCAAAATCACAGGCATTTGCAGCCATACCCAGCCATGAGATGTATGACTTTCTAAGTAAATTTAAATGACCTAAATTGGCTCATTAGAAAGAAAAATATGCCTCAAGAAAGAGTAAATTTTTCCAGCCTTCAAGAAGTACTGCATTCATGTATAAGATTCATTATTTCCAAGCCTGCAGAAAGATGTTACAGCTTGTCTTACAGGAACCATGGAACCAAAACCCTGAGAAGAATAACTCAGTAACTCAACAAGTATAAAACCAAGTGAGATAGTAGCAAGTTTAATCCAACCAAATATTACAAGGGTAATATACACCATTAGATAAGATTATCCCAAGGATGGAAGGAAGATTTGGTATTAGAAAATATTTTTAAGGGCTGGAGAGATGATTCAGCAGTTAAGAGCACTTGTTCTTATATAGGACCCAGGCTGAATATCCAGCACCCACATGGTGGCTCGCAACCATCTATAACTCCAGTTCCAGGAGATACAACACCTTCTTTTGACCTCTGTGGGCACCAGGCTCACAGTTGGTGCACAGACATACATGCAGGCAAAACATTCAAGCACATAAAATAAATAAATAAATAAATAAATAAATAAATAAATAAATAAATAAATAAATAATTTTTGGTTTTTCAAGACAAGGTTTCTCTGTTGTAGCTCTGGCTGTCCTGGAACTCACTCTGTAGTCCAGGCTGGCCTCGAACTCACAGAGATCTGCTTGCTTCTGTCTCACAAGTGCTGGGATTAAAGGCGTGTGCCACCATTGCCTGGCTAAAATAAATTTTTAAAGAAAATGTTTTCATCTATGGCTGGAGAGATGGTTCAGTGGGTGAACCACACACACACAATCAATAAAGTAAAAAAAAAAAAAATTAAGAAACATGTCTTAAAGTCGACCATGTAAAGACACAGGAGCAGATAAAGAACATGCCCTGGGACAACAGAGGCAGAGTTAGATTCATGTGGCTACCAGCCATAGATGGCCAAAAGTCACAGGCAACCACCATGAGTTAGGAGAGTAATCAGATTCCCCCTCATAGCTTCAAGAGGCATTGGCCTTATTGACACTTTGGTTCTAGACTTCTGACCTCCAAATCAGAAGGAGAAATTGACATTACTTGAAGCCACCCAGTTTGCAGTGCATTGTAATGGCAGCCCCAGGAAACAAATCTACCCAGTGTCGATTCAGAAGGAAGAGCAGTGTGGAAAGATGAGTGGCAAACTTAGACCTACTGGTCCAAAACAACCTCTGACTTTTAGTAATCTCACAGCAGCTGACAAGGCAGATAGAATTGCTTTTTAGAAAAACAGACTCTTGTCCCAGGTGTCAAAGATGTTCTCCAATAACTCCTCTAGAAAACAGGTAGTTCTGGGCTGAGAGTGTAACTCTTGTGTGTGGCTGGCATGCGTAAGACCTTGGGTTGGTTCTGGCACCACAGTAATCCAGGAAACAAAACAAAAAGGCAAGAGGAGAGGAGTACCACGAGCTAGGATCAGCATGAATGACTGTCAGCAGAAACAGTCCTGGGGATGCCTCCGATGCTGCAGCTGAAGCACAGCCTGTAAAGCAGCCATGCTTCACGCATTTCAGTCAGCAGATGGCAAAGTTAAAGACCAATGCGGGGAATAAAGAGCTCTGAAGATGATGAAGCAGGTTTGAGAAAGAACCAAACAGTAGTTCGTAAACAGAGGAAAGGGTTGATGTGTGGAAGCAGACTGAAGGCAGCCTGTGGAACGAAGCACGGTGGAAAGGACAGCTCAGAGTAGGGCAAGAACAATTCAAGGAAAAGTCCAGGGAGAGAAGAGGAAAAGCCAGAGTCCACAGAAGTGGAGGCAGCTCTTTAGAGATGGCTGATGCTTATTTCTCCAGGGTCCTCTGCTTAGAGGAAGGACCCAGCCCTGCCCTTTGAAATGACCAAAAATGGACAATCAGGGCTTTGTTTTAACTCCTCCCACTTACTCATTTCCTCTTTCCTGAGGTTTCCCAATGAGCATTTCCTAAAAATCAAGCAATAGTCAAACTAGGACAAGGTATTGGGCTGCGGCCCGGGGTGGGGTGGGAGCTTGGACATTACCCTGCATCTGGCAGGGTCCTTTCCCTGCACTACCTAATTCAAAGGTGTGCTGCTTGATGCCCAGAGAATGGCCCCACTTAAGAGCTGGCTAGTGCACTGTCTGTGCAGCGGCATCAGCTACTCAGAGGCAGGCCTTCCCTTCCCAAGTTCGCACTCATGGGGTTTTCCAGGTTTGACCTGTAGTATTGTTTTTTCCTTTGTGCTTTCTTTCCTCTCTTTTCCCTGGAGAGGGATGGGCATCCATCATCAGCTAGAGGGTCTTATGGGGGCTCTGAAAGGAAGCTAATAGCTCTGTAAAGAAGACCTAGGTACCTGGGAAACTTTCCAGGCATGTGTTGCTGGCAGCCCTGGGAGGCTTGGTGGACAAGGCCACAGCGACGGAGCAAGGTCTGGGCACAAGTGTTCAGACACATGAGTGTGCCTGTCTGGCCTTTTCCTAGGGACACTGCCTGGGTATTGCTTGTCCTCTAGGGTCCAGGAGACTGCCTTCAGAGATAGGCATTTGGGCACCATTGTTGATGACCTGTGACACCCAGGACTCTTGCTGAACCTGAGTGCAGTTGGTTAGGCCTGGATCACTGGCAGGGAACCGAATATTGTGTCATTCTGTTCTGGCATGCTGGGTGGCCTCATCAAATGATACCCCACCCACTCTAGCTACCCTTTTTCTCTCTTATCCTGATTGGAGTGTTTTGTGTACTTGCCATTGCTGGATTTCACTAGGTCCAAGCAGGCTTCTCCAAACTCACCCCATTAGAAGAGAGCCAAGGAGCCCTGGCTGCTTCCTCACCACCACAAGATCTCCAGCCACTGTCTGTGTTATTGGTGCCCCTGCATGCACCCTTGGGGAGGCAAGTCTGGCCCCATGAGAAGTCTGAGTCACAGATGCTGTCACAAAACAGGGACATAGCAGGCAGGGAGGCTGCACTATTCTTAGAGACACTTACAGTTGCTCTAAGGAATCACTAACAGAGCAGCTCAGATTAACACTTTGCCTGTTTAGGAGCACTGTCTGCCTGGAGACAGAGCAGCGAGCGTTTGCTAGGCTGCCTTTCTTAGGTACTTACTAACTGCATCCTAGAGCTCACTGCATAAAGAATGAACTCCACAGATAGACTGCCTTGTTCATTTGCTCCTCTAGCTCCTGGGGCTATAGCAACAATAAGCCAGGAAGACTTTGGCTCCCTGTCAGCTGTGAGGGATAGAGAGGAATCAGCAATAAACAAGGCTTTTCAGAGGTGTTCAGGTTCAGAGGAGTCTCCAAGAGGAATCAGGTGGGAGCTGGAGACACTCAGAAGGGCAAGAAGAGTGTGACATTTGGACTGGGGCTGAATGATGACAAGAACAGATGTGCCTGGGGCCTGGGGACAAATGGACACTTCAGGGGCACAACAGCAGCTCAGCAGCATTGAGAGGAAGTTTGTGTAATCAAGAAAGGCACAGTGCAGAGGTGGAGTTGTGGTTGGGTGGGCAGGCAGGGCTAGGGCTGCAGGGACTCTCAGAGACAGAGACCAGGTGCAGAGCTGCAGGAGTCCTGAGCAAAATCCCACCCACAAGACAGGGAGCAATGACTGGCCTTGCCTATGGCTTGGGAAAGAGGGAAGAATTAAGGGTCTGGACACCCTCACCCTCATTATGGGACCTTTTACAACTCTACTTTGACCCCCAACAGAGCTTTGGATTGTAATTGTAGCAATATATGCATAACCTACAATTTCACTTGTTGAAAATATCTCCCTGTCCAGTTGTACAGCCTGAAGAACAACCATACACATAGCTGGGTGGTAGTGGTGCACGCCTTTAATCTCAGCGCTCAGGAGGCAGAGAGGGAGGGGAAGAAAAAATGAACTGTACAGTGCAAACCATCACCAGCCACCTCCAAAGCATCCCACCGTTCTAAGCTGAAGTGGGGTCCATTAACCGCTGACTTCCACCCTTCCACCCTCACCCCCCTGACCCCCCTGCTGCCCTTCTTCTCACCTCTATAGATGTAACTGCTCCAGCCAGCACATAGAAAGGGAATCACCCATCTTTGGGGGACTGGTCTTTGCATTTTAGCCATGTCAACAGGTGTTAGTATTTCCAATTGAGGGCTGAATAATATTTCCTACCAGGTTTTGATGACATATGTGCTTCTTGTCCTCCAGTGGCCGGAGGATCCCTTAGTACTCTTGTCTTGGCCCACAGGACCCTCAGTGCACATCACAGATCCTGTCTCCTGGTAGCTCCCTGGACTTGCTCAGGGTATGAAGTCAAGACTGGCTGGGGTTGATTCTTATTAGATGAGGCTGGGAGTTGTGTTGAGACTATAGGGAAAAAATCTTGTTAACCGAGCTGTAGAGCTTTACTCCCTAGACTGACCTGGGGGAACACGTGAGACATTCACAGGCCTTTGTTTGGAAATTAGAGTTAGAGCTGGAACAGAGCAGTCTGTTTAAAAAGAGACACCACCTCTTCCTTCCTTGCTTGCTTACTCTTTAAATTAATTTTAAAAGTTAGCATACAAACGATGGGTTTCGTTGTGGTATTTAGTATAGGCACGCCATTATATTTTGTTATTATCCAGTCCTCTCCCATAGCCCTCCCTCAGCCCTCCCCCACCCCTCCTGGCCCTCTTCCTGTATGCCCCCTTCCTCCCCCTGCCAGCCTTGGTTCCTAACATAATTAATATCATTCAACACATTACAAACCCCTAGTAGCCCCTCTCTGATGAAATTGAATTAGAGTGCTGCCTCAGCCAGGAGGTATGGACCCCTACAAAGTGAACTGACAGAAAATGAGGCAGTAATCTCTCTATCTTTGGGGAAAGCCTTCAAGCTGCTGTGTTCCCTCCTGGTGTGTGCAGATCAGATGCCATCTCCATTCATCCTTCGGTAAACATCACTAGCTCTGAATATTCAATGTGCAATTCAGTAGCCTTGATTCCTTCCCAACGTGGAGACATCCTTGCCTTTTACATTTGGAAAGATTGTTCTGGGAAAGCAAGGTATAAAAGCTAAGAGCATTTGTGAATGATACAGTGTTGTTATCAATACTTGGGGAATATGTTTATACAAATGGCTGCCCATTAAGAAGGTGATGGTTCAGTTCTCAGGCTGCTTGCCTGGCTGGGAAATAAGATAAACCTGACTGTTTGCCTACTGAGATTGTGGTGAGGTGCCTTAGAGACACAAAGTTATGGTCTCCTAGGTTATAAACCAGGACCATTAACATGCAGTGCAGCATCATTCAATATAAAAAGAAATGAAGCCCTTTTGTGATACACTGGACATGAGTCCAAGTGGGAGAAGCCAGCTCGGCAGGATATGTCCTGTAGGTATAGGTTGGGTCCTGGATACACAGATCCGTGTGCAGATAATGGAAGGATAATGGGAGCCATGGGGCAGAGGTGGGTGGGGCTGTGACAATGGGGAGGGACTGCTGATGCCCTCAGGGTTTCTTTGTGAGTGGAGAAAATGTTTTGGAATTAGATAGTGGTGATGGTGGCACAGATATGAGTACATTAACAACCACTTTAGAGGGTGAACTGCAGGGTGTGTGAGTTCTATGCCCACAACAGAAGTAAATTCATGGGTAGTACTTTCGACTCAAGGTAGCAGGGAGGATGGCGTATATAGCCTGAGTATAGGAAATGGTCTGTAAATCAAAGAGGTAAGGTTTGCAGGATGTGCAACTCCAGGGTGGGGCTGTCATGTGGGGTTCAGTGGAGCTCAGTGCTTGCCTGAGGCCCCCAGGTCATGTCCCAGGGGCGTAGTGTCAGGCACACTATGTGCTTTCCCTTCTATCTTCACAGAACCATGAAGAACTGAGGGCAGGTGGAGGGAAAGACTGATACTCTAATCTCTAGTCGTGCTGAGTGCTCTAGTCTGTCTTGGAGAAACACTCTTTGTAGTTGGGGAGCACTGGGCAGTTTCTCAAGATAAAAGGGTTCCAGTGCTCTCCCCATGATGCCCAGGGGCAGCTGGACCCCAACCTATTAGCCATGGGAATCAGAGCCTCAGGATTGTGTGCCTGCCTTTGTGGTCCATAAGCAGGAATTAGAACCCCGGTTCCTAGCTTTCTAGATGAGGTGAGCCCCACAAGTCTACTTGCAGACCTCACAATATCTGCTGGTTTGGGAACAGAAAGAAAATCCAACTTACAAATGATAGGCCCCTAAGTGAGTCAGAGAGCTGGTGCTGGAATCTTGCACCCAGAGGACTCCAGCTGAGGTTCATTGTGGGTGTGTTGGCCAAGTGAGTGGGAAAACATTGTTCAGACAGAAATATAGTGCAGGGTTGAAACCATCTGCCTGCAAGCTCCAGAAGCTCCCGTAGCAGTGCTCTCCATCTGCTAAGTGCAGCAGATAAGGAAAGGATCTAATGAGGATCCCACCCATTTAGCCACTGGGAGGCCATTGAGGCCCTTGATCAATGCAGCTTCAGTGGAATGGGGAGGGGTATGCCAAAGTGGGTTGGACAGAGACCAGATGTGAGAGAGACAGTGAGGGTGGCAAATATTATTGACCTTTAGGGGGTCTTGTTAACTCAAATGTCAGAGGAATGGCATGGGATCAAGGAGGTCAGAGTTAGGGCGGGCAGAGGCTTTGGCTTTATTTTTGCAATTATAGTAGTTGTCCACATTAGGATGCTGACAAGGTGAGGGTCTCCAGCAGATGGTAGGGCTTGGGGAGTGCTACAGAAGAAGATTCCTGAATGACAGACACGGGACCTATTGTCCATGTCAGTCTTCAGAGAGGAACAGAGACATCCCACCTGTTTCCAGGATAGTGGGTTTGGTGCAGTGGGGTTTCTCCAGTTAAAAGGAGGGGATTGGAGGATATAAAGAAGACATACAAAATCAAAAGCAGCAATGTGGGAACTCGCTCAGTGTAGTGGGATCTCAGGAGCTGGGCCCTTCTGAGGTATCACTTCAAACCCTGACCAGGGCTGGCCCAGAGAAGTTCATACCTCACAGTGGTGAGGTGGTTCCTGGAAAAATCTAGCTGGTATCATCATACCGGGTCACAGCTCTTATTGCCAGTCGTCTGGCTGGGGTGACCAGGATAGGAACTGTAGGCAGGCGACGAGCCACTCCTTTAGGGCTGGTCTTTAGCAGCTTTTTTATTTGTTTGTTTGTTTTTTTGTTTTGTTCTGTTTTGAGACAGGGTTTTTCTGTTGTAACTCTAACTGTCCTAGAACTCACTATGTAGACCAGGATGGCCACGAACTCACAGAGATCCACTTGCCTCTGCCTCCTGAGTGGTGGGATTAAAGGCGTGTGCCATCACTGGCCTGCTCTTTGGCAGCTTTTTATTCTTCTATTTTTACAGCAGCAGGCAGCAGGTGACACCCTGCCTCCTGGTGCATGCCTCTGGTAAAAAGACCCTCTGCTTTACAAGTGTAACAGCCCTGTAGGCGCCTGAGTCAGGGTTAAACATTCTAACTGGCATTAGCTTCCGAGTGCGCCTGGGTACAGGAATTCCTCATCCCTTGACAGCAACAGTGTCCAGCCCCTGCTTGAAGGGATGTGTCCGAGACTCTTGTCCCTACAGGCTCAACAGTTCTCTTAAACTCTTGGAATGATCAGGGCCTGCAGCTTCTCTTCTCTCACTTGTTACAGCCTTCATCCCTCTGCAGCCTCAGCTCTCCATCCTCTCTCTACTTCTACCATCTCCCTTGTTCCTGCCCTGGCTGCTTCCTTGGTTGTTCAATTGTTGGCTGTCAAGCAGCTGCCTGTTCCACAGCTCAGTCCGTTGTCTTCTCTTTCACTGTTGCCGTTACTCCTCTGTCTCTGCTGCTTCTTCATGTTAACTCCTGGTCTGCACTACTAAAAGCAGGCAAGAAGAACCACTTGAGAGAAGACTTTTATTGAGAAGTCTTTAATGTAACACCAAATGGGGCAGCACAGCTGGGAGATACCCCAAAAGAGCCAAACAGCCAGCCTGCTTTTATAGCCAGAGAAGAGATCCTTTGCACCAGTCACACTGGACCTCACATTGCAAATGAAGGTTGTGTTTGCATCTATCTCATCTTGCCTCTTTAACCACAGTCACACCAGGGGAATACCCCCCTCTGGTCTAGGTAGTGGAAAGGGTTGCAGGGTCATGGAGAGTTCACGGAGACTTGTGATAGCAAAGAGCCCAGTGCAAACTGAAAACAGTCCTGGCTGGAGCCCTGCCTGCAGAAGTTGGAGCAGGCAGCTGTGATCTCCATGTAGTTTCCCCCCAAGGCACCATGAAGTGTTCAGGATGGCCGGTCTTCTGGCATAAAAGTAGTCAGGCTGCAATTTGACAGCCCTTTTGCTCAAGGCGGCAGGCAGCAAGGGAGCATCCAACAGCTGCCCCACCCTCTTTGCTCATCTATGGTTGAAAGCACTGTCAGCAGGAGTGCTTACAGCAGGAACTCAGAGAACTTAGCAGTCAGAGTATTTGTAAATAGATTCAAACAGTGCTAAGTCCCCTCCTCACTCCATCATGGCACGATTCCTGCCTACTTGGGAATGAAAGGCCCTAGTAAAAATCCCACCTGTGCCTCTTAGGAACTCTGACATCTTGGGACCTCTCAGAAGCTTGAGTTTCCATTAAGGGTTGATATAACTGAGGGCTTTGGGAGAGAACCTGAAGCCCAATAAACTCCTTGTTTACAAATGTTCCCCAGACATCCCACCTCAGGGATCCTCCCTCCTGAAATCCCAGGAGCTAGGGACTCTGTCCCTTAAAGGTAAGCCTATTTCTCGGGAGCAGGCGCCCTGCGTCTGGAGGATACCAGCCTCCTGCTACTGAAGTGGAGGTGTGCCGGGGAAAGGATGTTTTCTTCTGCCCTTGTCACCCTGGTTGAGGCTGCAGTTCCAGCAGCCCCTCCAGGAAGTTGGAGTAATAAGGACAGGGCTTTCCTATCATGATGCTGGTCTTAAGCAAGGTGCCACCTTCTCAAAGCTGTTTGGTCCTCAGTACCTGCTGCTTCCTTAATGCTGTTCTGGAGGTGAGGTGTCACAGCTGAAATACCCTGCTGGGCCATGGAGTCTGATGACACATCCTGCAGTGGCTTGGCAGTCACCCTAGTGTGGCACCCCAGGTGCACAGTGGTAAAATTTAGAGCCCTCTATGGCACTTGAGGTGAGTGTAACAGTACTCAGGATTTGAAGTTCTCTGAGCCCCTCCCTTTATTATCCATAGTAAAGGAGGGCTGTGTGTTACTCAGGGGTGGAGGACACGAGGGTGGCAAGGCACAGGGAGAGTGGCTGTGTATTCTAGCTCAGTTTTCCTGACCCTGGACCCTGCCCAGGATGGCAAAAGAGAGGAAGAGCGGCCTGACACCAGGGCCAGCCTCTGGAACCTAGTGTGAGCCAGCAACCTCAGTCTCTTCATTATAGACAATTATAGGCCCCGTCCATGTGGGGGCCAGGACTCAGGGGCTCTGGGGTGATGTGCCCTCTCCTACACTGATCTCATACATCCAGAGCAGCTGTGCCCAAGGAAATCCACACCTAGGGCCTGGTTTTCCTTCTGTCCCATGGCTGGCCCTTTTGTTACCCCTTCATCACTAGATACAGATGAACAAAGGTAGCAAGTTGCTGTTTTGTTCTTTGGCTCCTGCTTGGAGACTAGGGGCTTGGGAAACAGAGAGAAGCAGTAGGACTCCCTAGAACAGGAGACCAAGGGACCAGAAGGTTCCTGTACACACACATACACACACACACACACACACACACACACACACACATGAGTCTCAGCATGTCCCCTCCCTTGCAATGTGGTTCCCTGTCTCCCTCTAAGCTGTCAAAGTCAAGGCTCCTGCTCCTCTTACTTCAAGCAGCTTCCAGACTTAACAACCAGAACGCAGCTGAATTGCCTTTGGATGGGTTCCATCCTGTGTCTGCTTAGCCTCACTCCTGACGCCCATCTGTGACGTCAAACTCAGCTAATCCCGGAAAAACAGATTAAGTTCTGTAAACTGGATTCTCCTGCCTTCTCTCTTGCTCAGTATGTCTGGAGGATCTGCCCTCTCCCTGCTTGGTCCGTTCCCTTAGCGCCAAACCCTAGTAATCCCCCATAAACTCTATGTGTCTTCAGCTGGCAGGCTCTACCTGTGGAGCTTGGCTCTTCCCTTCTGCAAGGCTCAGTCATTTGGGAAGACCTTTGGGCTCCTAGCCTAGGAGCCCAGCCAGGTTTTCTGCATTATTGTGAGAGACTGGAACCTTGATTTCTTGGGTGACATCCAGTACACCTCCCCTCTGCCTGGTCCCTGACCTGGAAACAGCTCAGACTCTGCACTCTGTCAAGGGCTCTACCCTACTGCTTCCAGGGCCTTCCTGGACAATGCACCAAGTGGCCCCACTCTGACATGCTCTGACCATATTGGACTGTCAAGAATACTAAAGAATTTGGGGATGGTCTCCTTTCTAGGGTCCTAAAAGCAGAATCCGAAACCCAAGGTGTCAGTAAAGGCTCGGGTCTGTTTGAGACTCTAGAGAAGGTCCCTGTCTTGCCTGAACAGCTTTGTGAGGGGTGTGCATGTGGGGACATTCAGGTCCTTGGTGTTTCCCACTAAAGAGCCTCTGGAGACTTCTATTTTCCATCATGCCTCTTGATGTGCCAGGCCCTGAAAGCCACCCTGTGGCCAGCAAGAACTATAATTTTGTCTGTGCTGTCACGATTCCAGCAGGGATGAGACGAAGCATGCCTGTCTCATGCCCAAGCTGTTGGAGTGGTTGTCATGAGGTTGCCTGAGTTAGGGTTTGGCTGAGATGAAGGAAGGGACAGCAGACACAGCCCTGTTCCTTCCCCACATGGGATGCTCCTTGGCCTGAGGCTCAGCAGTAACAGAACCAGGGGTACTGTCTGGCCAGATACGGGCAATAATATTAATCAGCCAGACCAAGGGAACCATGTATGCCTGTCAGGCCAGCCAGCGAAGCCCCTGTATGCAGGGCATTATTCCTTTTGGCCTCAGCCTCAAGGTCCAAGTCAGTGGGTCTAATGTTTGCTACTGAGAGTGGCATCCCAGCCAGGGATGGCCATCTGCCTGTGATGACTTTCTGAACCCTGATAGGCCAGTAGCAATACCAGTGGGTTGAGTGTTGTGACAGTGGGTTGAGACTTGCTTTGTTATATCACACTTCATCCACAGGACACCCCAAGTGCTGTTCTCACTCCTATTTGTAGAAGATAAAACAAAAGGTCAGAAACAGTAGGTAATTGCCCCCAGAGTCACAGCCAAGAGGGGCAGGTGTAGCCAACGACCTTCCTCACTGCACTGTTGCCCTTCTCTGCCCATTGGCACACATACAGCTCCAACATCAAGTCATAAAGAAAAGTACAAGTACACAAACTCTACCAACAGGGAGGCAGCTTCCTCACCAGCATCCAGCAAAGGTATATGTGGACAGACCTATGCAAAAATAAGGCTTATGGGTATTTTTTCAGGTTTTCAAAAGTTTTTCAAGCTTTTTAAACTAAAAATCAGGACAGAGCACCTGCCTGGCATATGCAAGCTGAGTCCGATCCCCAGCACATAAAAAAGAAATCAAATTAATTTTATCAGTTTTATTTTAGCACTCATATAACCTCACATATTTAAGATACACTTGAATTTATCCAAAGATACATCTGTATTAGTCAGGGTTCTCTAGAGGAACAGAACTGATAGAATGAATCTATATTAAAAAAAGGATTTATTGGAGGAGCTTACAGGTGGTGGTCCAACTAGGCCAACAGTGGCTGTCTCCCAAGGGAAAGGCCAAGAATCTGGTAATTCTCAGTCTTGAGACTGGATGTCTCAGCTGGTCTTCATATGTCAATCCCAAAGAAGCAGGCTCTAACACCAGTGAAGGAATGCACCAGCAGCAGGTTAGATGGCCTTGACAGCAAGAGTGAGGACAAGCAGGCAAAAAGCAAAAGCTTTCTTCTTCCATGTCCTTTTATGTGGGCTGCATCCAGCAAGTACGGTCCAGGTTTACGGTGTATTTTCTGACCTCAAAAAACAAACACAACAACAACAAAAAAAATCCAATAGATTTAGGGTGGGTCTGTCTTCCTCAGATGATCCAGTCAAGAAAATCCTTCACTGATGTGTCCAGATACTTGAGTTTTAGTTGATTCAGGTTGATAACCAAGATTAGCCATCACAACATCTATTTGTATATATCTAAATAAAATGGAAAAGAATTGCTAAACTTCAGAAAAACGTTTTCTTCATTGTATTAACAGTCCCCAAAAGGCTAAAGGAAAAAGATTTTCTAAAAATAGCTTTATTGAGATGGAATTCAAACACCCATTCCATTAATGTATTTAAAATGTGCATTGCAATGGTCTTAGTATATTATATTTCGGACTTCTAAATTTTGAGAGAGGATATATGACATAAAATTGCCATTTTAAAGGGCTGGGCTATAGCTCTGTGGTAGAACGCTTGCTTAGCAGGCAGAGGCCCTAGGTTCCATCTGCAGTCTTGAAGAAAAAGGAAAGTGTGCTATTTTAACCACCCCCCAGCATTGTGCTCCAGGTGGTCTGAGCGTCCCTGGTGTCCTGCAGCCACCACGCCATCGCCACTGCCATCTTCAGAGTTTCATCACCTAAATGAAAACTCTGACCATTCAAGTGACTCCCTGGGACCTCTTTCCTCGGTGCTTAGTAACCTCTTCTCTGCTTTCACAAGAAGACTTTTTAAAACTTGGAATGTTTACTTTTTCAAATAATAAATTCTATTTTTAAAGCAATTTTAGGTTAACATTAAAATTAAGAAGAAAATACAGAGTCTAATAAGATTCTTGCCGCACATTAACACCTCCCACTTCTACTTCCTACACCATGGTGGTCCTTTCAAAGATTTATTTTTTTATTGTGCGTGATATATTACTATGTGGGGTTGCACGTATGTGCTGTGGCACTGTGTGAAGATCAGGGACAACTTTGTGGAGTCAGTTCTCGCCTCCTACTTTTACATAGATTTCAGGGGATCAAACTTTGGTTGTCAGGCTTCATCATCAGACAGCAAGCGCCTTTATCCACTGAGCAGTCTCAGCCACCCAAAGTAGTCCTTTTGTTACAACTGATTAGCTGACACATATTCACAGAGTCCACAGTGTGTGTGTGTGATGCCCACAGAGGCCAGAAGACACCCTGAAGCTGGACTTACAGTTACAGGCTGATGTGAACTGTCTGACATGGGTGCTAGGAACCAACTTCAGGTCCTCTGTAAGAGAATCAAGTGCTCTTAGCCACTGAGCCCTTGGTGGTATATTCTGTGGGTTTAGATAAATATATAGTGACATGTCCACACGTCATATGAAGCAGTTTAACTGCCTTAAAAACCTCTGAATTTGCCTATTCTCCCACATTAATTTCTTTATGCTGTGAAAGTTGAAGCAATTACATTTCTACATTCTTCCACTCTCAGTTTTTGTTAATTGTATTATTATGTGTGTATATTGTTGAGGTTTTTATATACTTCAGTAACTATAATAGCTAGAATTGCAAAAATTACCTTGTTTACATCATGATTTTGTATGGATGAATTTACCATGATTTATCTTTTGGTTTGTTGGGTTTTAAATCCAGATAATATTTTTAAAGAAATGTATGTCTAAGCCCCTAAATTCGTATTTCAGAGTATTTGCTGACATCACACCTAAATGACAGCTTAGCTGTATAAAATTCTGGTTCCTAAGTTCTGCCCCTCAGAACTCGCAGATGGTACTGCATTGTTATGCAGTCTGATTCTCCCCACCCATCTCTCTGTGCACCCCACTTACACTTCTTTTTCTCTATCCTTGAAGGTCAATGAATTTTTCAGAATGTGCCTTGTTATTATTTGTGCCATTAGTTTTTTTCTTCTAGAACATAGAATATGAGCTAGTCTATAGGCTTAGTCCTTATTTAATTTATTATCTTTTTACTTTTAAGAAGTTTTGGAGGGCCGTGGAGACAACTCGGTGGGTGAAGTGCTTGCTCTGCAAGCATGAGGACCTGAGTTCAGGTCCCCAGTATCCACACAAAAGCCAGATGTAGCTTCGTGCAGCTGTACCTCAGTGCTGGGGGTGGTGGGTAGACACTAGAAGATCCTGAGGGCTCACTGTTCACCCATTCTATCCAAAATGGTGAGCTCCAGGTTCAATGAGATATGCTGTCTCAAAAAATAAGGTGGGGGGCAACAGAGGAAGATACCTGACAATGACCTCGGGCTTCCCATGTGCACAGACCACAATAGACATGAGTTTTTAATTGTTTATAAAGAAAGTTCCCGAGACATATTTCAATACTTGGGTCCCCTGTTCTGTTATCCTATTCTGCTCCAAGTGCACTCCAGCTATGTGTGTGCTAGAGCCTCTGCTTCCACAGCTGCATTTTTGTCTTATTCTTCTCCGGTTTCCTCAAACCCACACACATCTCCAGTTGTTCATGTTATGTTTTGCCTGTTTATTCTTGATTTCATGTACCTTTTTAAAACTGCAAGCCATATTTTTTCTTTTCCATTGCCCCTGAGCTCAGCTGGCTTACTTCTCATCTCTCCTTATTGTTGGATTAATTTCTCTGTGTGTCTCATGCGCTCACTTAAGCAGCACATATCCTGCATCTCTGTGTTTCTTCTTTTCCCTCCCTCGCAGTACTTATCAGGGGCCACACAACGAGGAAAGTAATGTTAAGTTTTGCAGTTAGTTCCCACAGAGATCTAACTGTGACCTTCTGTCACATTTGGTCACTCTTGGAATTGAGCCCTCTCTGTTGCTGTTGGTCACTGTACCCTTGGTAGTAATAGTATAAGCTGTTTGTCCCTCTGCCTGCCTGCCTGCCTACCTGCTTCTCCATAGTTCCTTGCAGGCAGAACACAGTCTCTGTACTTCACCCAGCCTGAGATGGAGCTGTGACTGTGGCCTGCATTATCTGGCAGGCCTCAGAATATATAACCCAGTATAACCCAACTCCACCCAGAAGCCTCTGCCTTAGTTGGTGCTGTCTCTGTCCTTGGGTTACTTGTGGAAGGGTGAACGCCATCTGTGTGGTGATAGCTTACAGGGCAGCTTGTCTTTGGATAGAGTATCATTATGTACTTGTTTTAGATGTATACTCACAGAGCCTCTGAAAGCCAAGAGAGTGGTGTCTGCAGGCTGACCAGGCTCTAAGATTTCATCCTTGGTCATCATTGAGATGCTGAGACTGTTAAGGAACATGCTTTGTCTAGTCTTCAGATCCTGCTTTGATCCTGGACTGGAAGCCTGCAACCTTGCCTGGTTGGTCAGAAAGCCAGTAGAACAGGTGGTCTACTGTATATGAGTGACTGGTTAAGAGCTTGAAAGCCTAACTAACTAGCCAGCTTAGACTGCTTGCTGTCTAAAGAACACTGGAGTGTGAGTTCCGTGATTCAAATGACAAAATGAGTCTCACGCAGTCGTTGTATTTCTCCTGGTGCAGTGAGGGAACACACTGGTTCTGAGAACCTCACAGGTCTGAGATCACCTGTGGCTCCAGGCCTTGTCTTTTCTCCATGCAGGTTTAGCTTCATAGAATATGTAAAGTAGATGGACTCCGATTGGTTGGATGAATCTTCATGTGGACTATAACCCAAATGAATGTGGGAACTTGAGTTGGTGGCCCCCGTGAGCTTTGGGTTAATGGTCCTGCCTTCTGTGAAGAAGTCATTTCAGGATGATACAGGCCAGCATTGGCCCATATCTAGGGCTTTCTCCGTACGTGTTCTGAAGGGTTTCCTATTGACTGAACTAAGGGTTTCTCAGGCCACTGGAGACCCATGTGTGCTGTAGAGCCATGGTGCTGTTTGTGTATAAATTGGTACCCTGAGCTACTCTTACCACTTAGGCAGCCCCAGGTCACCATGAACCCTCACTGCCATCTCCTGGTATGATTCTGCCCCACTACTCGCCATCTGTGAAACCTGTGCTCAGCCCCCACTTACCTACCAGTAGTGAGCCTCTGAGGCAACCACCCATACCTATTCAGGGAGCAGATGACCCCTCTTTACTCCCAGAGACTGTTGATGGGGAGTTCACACAACCTCTCACTTAGGCCTTCTGGTAACTCTTCAAGATTGCTTAGCAAACAAGGAAAAGCAGGCCAGAGAGGCAAGGAATCTACTCCAGGTCACTGTTGGCCTGAGAGGGTTCAGATAAGAATTCTAGCCTCAGTCTAGATCTTGACTTTCCTCTGTTAGCACATCCACCAGACTTTGCAGAAAATGACTCTCCTGTCCTCTTTGTCTCTCTCTGTCTCTCAAAGGTCCTCAGTGAATTCTGTCATGGTTATTTAAGGAATCTTGCCTAGGAAGTCCCCACAAGCACGCAGTTCCCTGCCGCCGGGAAGACGTGGACTCCAAGATGATCATAAAGGAATACCGGATTCCCCTGCCAATGACTGTGGAGGAATATCGTATCGCCCAGTTGTACATGATACAGGTGAGTCCCGAGAGCGGCTGGACCAGGTTAAGGCGGGTGGGTCCAAGCCTAGTAGTGGGTACTGCCCCTAGTCAGTGTCTGTGAGGTGCTGCACCCACTGTCAGGGTACTGACTGAAGTCCTTGCTCTGCAGAGCTTTCCATCCCAGCTTTACAGCAATCCTTCTCCCTCACCAACCCTGGAGAGTTTCCTCTATGCCAAGGGCCCAGAGCTTCTACTCTGATTAACAGCCAGCTCTTGGCTTGACTCTGGCTCTTCTGAATATATTGGAGCCCCTTGTTCCTGTTGGGACCTGTATCTGACTGACTTCTCTATGTATAGACCTCTAGACATTGCATCACCCTGAACCCTCAGTAGGTGGGGCTAAAGGCAGGCTACAGCCTTCAAGGCTTCCACTTCTATCAGGGTTGTTTGTTGTGGAGGTGGTTTGGGTTTTTTTTGTTTTGTTTTGTTTTGTTTTGTTGTTTGGTTGGTTTGGTTTGGTTTTGAGACAAGATTACTCTGTGTAACAACTCTGTCTGTCCTGGAACTTGCTTCATAAACCAGACTGGTCTTGAACTCATAGAGATCCTCCTGCCTCTGCCTCCAAAGTACTTGGATTAAGTACTTTAAGATGTGCTCCACCATGCCCAGCTTTTCCTACCTTGGTTCTGATGGGCTTGCACCTTCAGCTCAGGTTCTAGTACCCGCCTAGGAGGAGCTTGAAGCCACTAGAGTTTAGCCAGCTCCCACAGGAGAGGTTCAGCCGGGAAAAGAGCAGGAAGTGCCCCCAGCCTCTCTGGGGGACTGTTTGCTCTGAGCTACTTCAGAAGCGCCACTCAATTCCCTCTTGAACCACTTACCCCTTAATTATTTCTAGAGAGCAGGGAGAGGAAGAGCTTAAATCAGGCCCTAGCTTTGAGCACTCTGGAAATAACTCAGTCTGTTCAAAGACCAGACTCATCTGCTGCTGCTGCCATTTGTCCTGCAGCTTCTTAGCTCCCTCTCCAGCAGTGATCCATGGCTAAGGCAATGCAGCCCCACTTCATTCCTGGGTTGGACATTCAGGGTCCAGCAGCATGACCTCCAGCCACTGGAGTGCCCCAAAGTATTTCTCAACCCCTCCAAACACTCATCATCTCCCAGCATCAGTCCTTATGCTTCTGGTCAACTTAATTGTGAAGTGACCCACAGCATCTGTGTGATACTCAGATCTATATCTGGACCAATTTGTACAATGTCTTTTGATGGATGTTGGTCTGCTAGCTGAGACTGTAGTAGGTAGTAAGCCGCCTCCCTTGTAGGTCATGAGTGTCTACGCCCTCACAAAGTGGCTCTCTCTGCTGCCGTGAGCTTTAGGTCATGAGTGTCTATGCCCTCACAAAGTGTCTCTCTCCTGCTGTGAGCTTTCGGGGCCTTTCCCTGGGCCCCTTCCAGTGAGCAAGTGCGTGTGCAAAAGATAGAGTGGTGAACAAGCTGGGTGTTGCCTGAAGAGAAGTTTCTGGGCCAAGGGCTATCTAGCTATCTAGCTGAGGGGAGGCTGAGGAGAACAGATAGCACATACACACATAGGTGTATACACACATGCATAAATATGCACACTTGTATCTACATAACATACAGTCTCACTTCAGTCCCCATCAGCTTGAGAGGCCCAGAGAGGTATCATTTGCTTCTCTGCAAGCTTTCATGGCCAGTGTAGCTCCTTTAAAACTGGGTTCCCTGCGAGAGGATCCCACGCTCTGCCCAAATAACTAAGGTTCTTTCACCCTTTCCTCCTGGCTCACAATGCAGAAAGGCAGGGAGAGTTGAGTCCCTGAGTAGAAAAGGCAATGCCACCTGTTTTAAACACGAAAACTATGATTCTATCTTAATATCAGGGACCCCAGAGTCAGTATATGCAGCTTGTCTAGAGGCTGAGGTGTGTTCTGTTTCCAGACAATAGCACAGCCAAGGATCTTGCTCTGTGGGAGGGAGTGTAGGCTTTTCCAGCTGAACCTGGCTTGAGTTCTGGCTCTGGGGAACAAGCAAGCGAGTCTCCCTGTATCTCAATTCCTGTTTATTTTTTGGTTTTAGTTACTTTTGTAATAGAGTCTCTGTGTAGCCCTGGCTGTTCTGGAACTTGCTCCATAGACCAGGCTGGCCTTGAACTTATAGATTCACCTGCTTCTACCTCCTGAGTGCTAGGGTTAAAGGTCATGCCTGGCCTCTCAATTTCTTATATAAGCTAGTTTCTTAAACAGCATTGCTCTGGAAGAGATCTCAAAAGTAGCTTTGCTGTTTACAGATGGGAAAATTGAGCCAAGTTTGGGCTTCTCGTAGGGTCAGCAGAAATCCCCGCTACTAGCCTCAGAGATGAGAGAACCCACAGCAGGCAGGAGGGACAGTGAAGGAAGGCAAGGAGTCCTGCTCATCCAGAACAGTGAGGGAGGTGCCAGAGGAGGCCTGATTTGCCCCACTTCCTATTCTGTAGCCTTCTCCTAGATGGTCCTAGTTGGAAGTGGCGTGAGCTGTGGCCAACAGTCCTGAGGGCAGAGCAAGTAGTTCAGCAAGAGGCCAGCTCAGGCAATTCAGATGTGGGGCTGGTAGGGCCTGGAACCTGGGTACTTGTGTCCTTCCTGCTCCTGAGACACCACTCACAGCCAGATTGCTATCTCTGGAGGTCCTACTCATCTCGCATGACCAGTAGATCATTTCTGTACCCAGCATTCTCTGCTGCCTACAGGGGCCTCTTTCCTCACTCCTGCCCTGTCTGCTTCTCTGTTCACTCCCTCTGCTACTGCCATGGGCTTTGTCTTCTGTCAGAACCCAGAGTTCCTGAGGGCCCGAGCCACTGCAGGATGAACATATGTCACAGTCACAGGTTGTACCTGGATGTGTGCACAACTCACTGTGTACCAGTCATGCCGCAGCAACACAGTGTTCTGTCCCCACCTGTATGAAGACTATTTCAGGGAGACTGTAGACGTACCAAGGGAAAACCAGGCAGGAGTAACAAGGGCTGAGAAATAGGAGACACGTATAGGTACACCCCAGGCAGATGCTTTAGGAGCCAGCATGTTCTGTGCCGGGCCTTTGGAGACAGCTGCATTTCCGTGGAAAGAATAGTAAGGAGGCTCATCTGGCAGCAGCTGGTTCAAGCTATGGAAAAGACCAAGCTGGCAAGTCAGAGCCATTCCCTCCCTAAGCAGGTTCTGTACCCATGGGGTCAAGGTTAGCATAAATCACTACACTATCTGTGCTGTCCTTTAGGAGCTGCTAAGCAAGATCTTGCTGCCCAGGAGTGGCCAAAGGGACTTGGTCAGTACCCTGGACAGCTCTAAGAGCAGCTGCTGGGGAGGGGTTTCTTTGGCAGTCCCATGGAGGTTGGGGACTATTTGCTGGCCCAAGGCTCCAAGGGTGAGCAACATTATGTACTGCTTAGTACATGGGCAGGGATGTGGGTGTGGCTTCCTGTGTGGGCAGAGCACAGAGGAGGCTGAGGAGAGCTTGCTTCTCTGGTATGGCTAATCCACAGCCATATTGTCCCCTTCATTACTGTGGCCAGAGAGGAGCCACAGGCCAGCCTTCACGAGTATTACCCCCAGAGTTCCTGATGATTGTGAGGACTAGGCCCCATTGATTATTGATTTTTGACCAGCCTTTCCTTAGCATCTGCTGCATGGATGGGATTGCTGCATAGATACTAGCCCTTCTTGCCCCCAAGTCTCCATACTAATCTCACTGAGTGACTACAACCATCACTCACAGCCCTGACCTGGTAATGGCAGCAGCCTGGGTACCCTACGCCTGAAGTACATTACCTGCTTTAGTCCCCACAGTGACCTTCAGAGCTGGTAATATGTTCCCTTTTTACAAATGAGGCAGCTCAGAGACGTCAAACAGCTTGTCCAGGGGAGCACAGCTGCCCCCAGGAAGCCAGTCCTTGTCTGGAGATGCAGCAGCAGCAGCCTTCCTGCACTTGGAGAATTTAGGATCTCCTAGTCTGCTGCATCTCTTCTGTCTCTGAAGTCATGGCTTTAAGGATTGGAGCAGGATGGATGCCCTTTTCCCCCATGTCCCTTTTATGGTCAGATGCCACCCCAAGGACTCAAATGCTCATATAACTTGAGGGCACACTGTACGTGGTAAGGCAGGAATCCTGTGACCTTCGCATAGAGGCACCACCACTGGGGAAAGGCCTGTGTGGTTGTGCAGGAGACACAAGGACTACTTCAGGAGGCAAGGGACTGCCCTATTAGGCAGGGGAGGGATCAGCAGTGTTGTTTCTCTAACAGACAGGCTGAAGGCTAACCACAGTGACCTCATCTAGACTAGAGTCTGTATATTTCTAATGAGTTAAGACTCTAGACATAAGATCACCTTGGATCTAGGACCTGCCCCAGGTTGACTAACTGTTGTCCCTATAAGAAGAGGGAGGAGCAGGGGGACAGCCACATATCACAGAGGCTAGAGGGTGGAATGGTCTCCCTAGAGCTTGTGAGGAGGGATGGTTTGCTGGCCATTCTGCAAGGCACCTTAGAGGTAGCTCAAGCTTAGGTCTGCTTTAATGGAGAGGGTAAGTGCTGTGTGAATCCAGATAGAAAGCTTTCCCTGCCCCTGCTGGGGTTTTGGTTTTTTTTTTTTCTTTCAGTTTTTCCTGACACCCTGTACCCCATCTCTACTTGAGAGACCTCTGAAGGTACCTTGACCCCTGTGGCTGGCCCATCTCCCCACCAACCTTCCTGGCAGGCAAGTGTATTAGCCTCCTGGTGTTGTAGCAAGAACCACATACTAGGTGGCCCCAAACAGCGTAACTTTTGGATTTCCTGTACCATCAGACAATCACCATCTCTCTTAGTCTCCACCTTACTATCTGCAAATGAAGATCATTGTAGCACTGTCCTGTGCTCTGGGGTGCAGGAACTAAAGGGTGACTGATGTGCAGTCAGCACAGCAGCAGATACAGAGCTGCCATAAAACGTGAAGGCAGAGCTGTTTGCCACACAATAGCTGCTTGCTTCAAATCTAGTCCAGGATCCAGGATCAATCCTCCCTCCCTCCCTTCTTTCCTTCTTCCTTCCTTTCTTTGAGACTGAGTCTTACTATACACCTGTGCCTAGCCTAGAACTGGAACTCACAAACATCAACCTGCCCCTGCCTCCCAAGTGCTGGGATTAAAGACGTGCCCCACCACGCCAGAACACTTCTTTCTGAAGGAGACTTAGTCACTCTGGCCCAGGAGCTGGACACAAGTTTGTGTCCTACAGAGGTCATGCTCTGGGGTGATTGGGTTGATGAAGTATGTGTTGGGCACCTGTGAGTGCACATGTATCTGTGCATATCAGTATGAGCATTTGGTTCAGGTACTGGACATATGTGCACATGGACATGCATGCTGTTTTAACTTTCTTTAGAGCACACATTAGAAATTTTCATTAAGTCCAGTTTATCTGTTTTTATTATCTATGTTTTTGCTAGTTTCCTGCTGAAGGACTACACTTCTAGTTTTCCTTGCAGACTATGGAAATCATTTCTGTCCATTTCTGCCTTTATCAGGGGCTGCATCCCATCTTCCCCTGTAGGCATTTTGGCCATCTGCACATATGGCTGACAAGATGTCCCCTTGCCATAAATAAATATGGTCCTGCCTAAGATCAGACCAAGCTCCCCCCTCCTAAAGCTGACTTTTCAAATAATCTTAACAGTTTTAGTGTCCCATTTATAAACCATTGTCTAATCCGAGGTCATAAAAACATATTCCTGCATTTCTTCTAAGTGTTTTAGCTTTTACATCAGGGGAATGTGTTTTTAATGAGCTGTCAACAGCAGCTAGCGAGAGAGTCATGTCCATTAGGAAGTTTGTGGCACTGTGTGGTGCTGGGCTCCTGCCAAAACCCCTGCTGCTTCCTCAGCTTCTCTGTCACTCTAGCTGAGTGGGATAACACTTTATTCCTGTTCCTCAGTTTCTCCATGCATGGTGAATGTCCTCCCCGTAAGTCTTTGTCCATTTCCCTTACCACCACCCCCACACACACCAGGCTGGCTTTCTGTTTAGATGGGTTCTCACTATGTAGTCCAAGCTGACCTCTCACACAGCAGTCCTCCTGGCTCAGCTGGCTCCCAAATGCTGAGAGTACAGGTGTAAGACACCACATCCATCTATGGGCAGCTCTAAGCACATTGTCCTTCTGTCTTACCTAGCAGAGCCCTGGGTCCATGGATTCTTGGCTCACACACACATACATGCTTGTCTCACACATGTGCACAGAAAAGTCACATGGACTTAGACATCCAGACCAGCAGCCTCAATGCTTAAGCCCAGTAATGGGCCACAGATCTGTCTCCCTAGGCATATGCTGATCCCAGGACACATAATTCCACCCCAGTGTCACACCTAGGTGTCTCTCCAGCAGCCTGTGCCTGGAATATTGAGAAGACTGGTATCTTAAAGCAGGACTTATGTGGTCTGGATGGGTTCTGAAGAGAAACATCCAGAGGACAGTGTGGAGACAGCATGGCATTTGTATTTCTAAGTGTACACATGATACTGCCACCACCATCTCAGGCATGGCTGCCCTCACTCTTACAGACAGGTAGCCTAGGACCAGGCCCACCCAGCAGGTGGGGATGTGTGTGTGGTTCCTGGGATTCAGGCTATCTGGAGCTTCTTCCTCTCTGCCTCCATACTGTCCCAGTTGCCTGTAGTCTGGGAGTCAGCTGTCACCTTGAGTGAGCTGTCTCCAGTTCCTTGCCTCAGTTTCCTCATTTACAGAATGGGGAGTGCCTTATTCTACCAGTCTGAGGATGAAGTGCAGACTGAGATAGGGTCTGGAATGTGTCTTCTCAGGCTTGACATTGCCTCTGGAGGGCCACCTCTCCCCAGAAGCTCTTTCCTTGCCCACAGTGTGTACACCTCAGCCCCAGTATATTCCAGACACCTACAGGTGCACATCAATCCGGTAGCCAGAAAGGACCTTCCTCCTAGCTGTACCCAGCTCAGGGCCAAGTTCCAAGCCAGCTCTTCTCTGTCCCATGTCCTTACTACCGTCTCACAGCATCAATGACTAAGTCAGAGCAGCTGGACCTCCTCACCTCTCTGTTCCTAGGACCTCCAAGCATGGGGATACAGGGTTCTCCAGGCCTAAACCCGTCCTCCTTTCTCAGATACAAACCTGAGAGATATATGGATTTTGGAGCCTTACAGACCATACCCCCTTCTTATCATAAGCCAGAGTTCACCGACTTCCAGAGGCAGACAGGGACCAGTGCCTTCCCCAGAGACCCAAGCTTCCTGTGGTGGTGAAGCTTTCCTTTATACTGTGATTCTGAAGCAGGCTTCTCATTTATTTGGTTATTTCTGGGTTTCTCTCCACTTTAAAAAAAAAAATTTACATGTATTTGGGGTGGATATGGTGGCATACACCTTTAATCCCAGCACTTGGGAGACAGAGACAGGCGAATCTCTGTGAGTTCAAGGCCAGCCTGGTCTACAGAGTGAACCAGGACTACACAGAGAGAGCCTCTCTGAAAAACAAAACGAACATTTATTTTCTTTTCTTTTTTTTTTTTTTTTTTTTTTGGTGATAGAGTATGTATTCCATAGCACTGTGTGGAGGTCGGAAGAAGACTCAACAGTCAGTTTTCCCTCCACCACGTGTGCCCTCGAGATTGAACTCAGGTTTGCAGGCTTGGTGACAGGTGCCCTACCTACCGAGCCATCTTACTGTAACACTTTGCTCTTTTTGTTTTAGTGGTGATTGTTTTCAGAGATTTTACAAAGTAGCCCAAACTGAACTGGAATTCATAATCCCCTTGCCTCTGCTGAAGTTACAGGTATGAGCAGTGTGCCCAGCTGCTCTTTTTATTTTTTGATAGTTTTATACGCGTGCACATGCAGATCATTAGCAATCAAACATTCCCCACATGAATCCAATACCTGCAAACAATACAAAATGCCAAGACATCCCCTAACAATAATTTTATACATAACTAAAAATAAACTTCCACAACAATTGAGTTTAATTAGGGTTGCTTGCATGATCATGGGTGGGAAATTTTTTACTGGAACTTGGGCAACTTATCAATGGCTACTCCACTGAGGAAAGTGACAGCTTCTCCCCAAGTCACCATTAACTGCCAAAGTCCCTCCTGAACCCATCCCCCAGTCTTGTACAGCTTTGTGTAGTAACCACGGCTGCAGTGATTTTATGACTACAATGACCATGTTGTGTCCAAAAGGTAATTTTTTGCAGCATACTTCCCCATCTTCTGGCTTTTACATCCCTTCATTCCCAATTCCACAGTGTTCCTTGAGCCTTGAATGGGATGGTGTATACATCCTATTTCGGGCCAAGCACTCCAACCATTTATTATTCTTTACTTTTAGTTCAAGAATTTACATGTATAGAAAGTACATGTGTCACGAGCACCACTATGGTGGGCTCACGTCAAATGAATATGCCCTTGTGAGCGGTGCCAGGTCTAGAAACGGAACTTTCTCAGCCCCCAGCATACCTGTGTCCTGAGGACCCCTGTTTCTTCACTTGCAGAGGCCAGAGTATGACGTCAGGTGCCCTGCTCTTTTGTTCTCCAGTTTACTATTTTGAGACAGGGTTTCTCAGCGAACTTGGGGCCTCCTCCTGTCTCTGCCTTCCACAGTGCTGGGGTTACAGACATGCATGCAGCCACACAGCTTTATATGGCTTCCAGGGTTCTGAACTCAGGTTCTCATGCTTGCATAGTAAGCATTCTTAACCACAGCCCTCCCCAGTCCAGTGTGTACCCTTTCTTCAGCTGGTGGTCATTTGGGTGGTTTCCACCTTCTGGCTGTTGTGAGTAGTGCAGCAACTCAAGTGCAAGGTTTTGTGTGATACAGGGAGTGTTGAGTCTCTTGCTTGCTTTAGTTTTTGTTTCAGTTGTTTGGGGTTTCTTGCAATAACATAAGAATTTTAGCATCCATTTGCTGTTCCTACAAAAGAAAAAAGGAAAAAAGCCACTAGAATTTTGCTGGAGATTGCATGGGTCCTACAGTCCTCTGGGGCTTATTGTTGTCTTAACAGTATTGAATCTTCTACTCTATGAAGAGAGGATGCTTTTCCAGTTGTTTAGGTCTTTAATTTCTTTTGGTTTTGTGGTCTTCCATGCACAAGTTTTTCACCTCTCTGTTTAAATGTATTCCTGTTTGTTCTTGCAAATGCTATTCTAATGCAACCTGTTTCCTTTTTGTGTTTGTGTGTTGATTTTGTATCCTGAAGCTTCTCTGAATTCATTTAATTAAGCCTAAGAAAAATTTAATTAAGCCTAAGGAAAATTCTTTGGAGTTTTCTATATAAAGATTATGTCTCAACAAACTAATATGGTTTTACTTTTTCTTTTCCAGTTTGGATGCCTCTTATTATTTCTTTTTCTGGCCTAATTATTGTGGTTGGAACAAACAGTACAAAACCGAGTAGAAGCAGGAAAGTAGGCGTCCAACCCTGGTGTGATGGCACATATTTGTAATCCCAATAGGAGGCTGAGTCAGGAGAAATGCAAATCAAGACCATCCTGGGCTACATAGTGTGACCTTGTCTCAAAACAAAATAAAATCAACAAAAATAAATAAATAAAAAGAAGAGGCCAGATGTGGCAGTGGTCACCTTTAATCCCAACACTCAGGAGGCAGGGTAAGGTAGATCAAGTGAGTTCAAGTTTAAGGCCAGTCTGGTCTACAAAGGAAGTTCAGCTTAGCCAGAGCCCCTGTCTCAGACAGGAGGAGGAAGAGGAAATGGGGTGGGGTGAGCATCTTGGGAATGCTCAGGATCTCATTCCTGATAGGATAGATGGGAGTCAGAATAGGTGATCTCTGCTTTATTACTTGGACTTAAAGAGGAAACCCAGTACTCTCTTCATTTCCAGCAGGAGGCTTGGAGCTTATGGAACCACAGTGTAGATTTAGGAGACTGGAGTGTCCTGAAATGACACAGAAAGAGCCAGCCTCAAAGCCAAAAGCTTTCCTGTTCTCAGTCCCCTGAGCCCATTCTCTTGTGCAGAATGCTTTGACTATACATCAATATGTTTTTCCCCCACAGAAGAAAAGCCGCAATGAAACCCATGGACAAGGCAGTGGTGTGGAGATCCTGGAGAACCGGCCCTACACAGATGGTCCTGGTGGCTCTGGGCAGTATACCCACAAGGTGTATCACGTGGGCATGCATATCCCTGGCTGGTTCCGCTCCATCTTGCCCAAGGCAGCCATGAGGGTGGTGGAAGAGTCCTGGAACGCCTACCCCTACACCCGAACCAGGTGTGCCTGCCTCTGCCTCCTCAGCATGCCATCTGCTGGGGGAACTCCACGGCATGTGTCCAGGAACACTCCTGGCAGGCTCAACCCGTACACCCCTGAAAGCATCAAACTCTCTCACACGTATTCCTGATGGTTCACAGGCAGTCACATACAGGAAAAGGAAGGATGCCCCTGGATGCCTGCCTCCCAGAAATGCCAGTGGAGGTCATGAAGGCAGGGAAAGTTCAGGGAATGAACAGTCACTAAGTTCCCATGAACAGAGACTGAGCCTGCCTGGAAGAAATGTGAACTAAAGGTAGACTAGGTCCGAGGTCCAAGGTCTCCCATCTCTGGCATTCTCAGCTGCTGTAGGATGTTTAATACATTCCATGGTAAGCAGGACTTTTCTCAGAATCCCAGCAGAGGATCTTCACTCATTACTCCTCAGTACTAGTTCTCACTGAGCAAGGATACTCCCCTCTAGCCTCCCAGGGCTTCCTCCCCACAAACTTCACACTTGAAGAATGCTGGGAGGTAGTTTAGATTTCAGAGAGCTCTTTTCCATCCAGAGAGGAGTTGTTCGGTTGTCAGAGTGGAGTTCTTACAGGTGTCACGTGCCAGGAGTGTCTGCCTAGCTCCACTGACTCCACAGCACACTTGCATTGTGGCTGTGTGTGCATTCCCACCACACCATACTTCTGTGGGTGCCAGATGTGGGGCTTCTAGAAGCTACCAAGGAAGTTCGGCAGGCTTTATCCCTGTCTCTCCCACTTCCCCCCCCCCCTCAAATCTGGCTTGGCTATTCTTAGGACAAGATGGTAGTATAGGAAATAAATGTGGCTGTCACATCTCAGCCAACCCCACCTATCTTAGTTACATTTCTACTGCTGTGAATAGACACCATGACCAAAGAAACTTATAGAAGAGTTTATTGGGGCTTATGGTTTTTGAGGATGATTTCATGACCATCATGGCAAGAAGCAAGCAGACATGATGCTAGAGAAGTAGCTGAGAGCTTACATGTTATCCAGAAGCAAAAAGAGAGCACCAACTGGGAGCAGTATGGGCTTTTGAAACCTAAAAGCCCACCCCCAGTGACATACCTCCAGCAAGGCTACACCTAATCCTTCCCAAACAGTTCTATCAACTAGGAGCCAAGTATTCAAATATATGAGCCTACTCATATATTTGGGGTACTCTCATTCAAACCACTGCCACACCACCTGTCCACCTTACTTGTTTCCAGTGTGGTCCAGCCAGCTGCTAGCTAGTCACAGTCCCTCCAGAGTTCAATTCCAATGGCTGTTCTTTCTCTCAGGTTCACCTGCCCCTTTGTGGAGAAGTTCTCCATTGACATTGAAACCTTTTATAAGTCTGATACCGGGGAAAACAATGATGTGTTCAACCTGTCTCCTGTGGAAAAGAACCAGCTGATAACAGGTAAGCAGGGAGACTGAAGCCCAGCAGGCAGTATTCCCACCCCAGGGCCACTCTGGCCCTGTTTCCTTGCCTGGTCTCATCCTGAGAAGAGGTTGGAGTCTCAGCTTGGGGGCAGGAGGCAGAGTGAGGCAGGACAAACTTCCATGTCCTTGATGTACATGCCAAGTCTGTTGGCTTTTTCTTCCCTGTAAGTGTACATGTGTGCTTCCAGGTGCTGTCTGGTTAAAAGCCATTTGTGAATGCCATGCCTAAGGTTGAGCTGGCCCATATTATGTTGCCTATTTCTGGAGTGATCGGTGGCCTTTGCTGCCTTGCCCTCCAGCTGATATTACCATACAAGAGACTGTCTCCATCGGTTAAGCTTCTGTTGTTGTTTTAGGCAGTGTCTTACTATGTAGTCCTGGCTGGCCTAGAACTCACAGAGGTCTGATTGCCTCTGCCTCCCAAGTGCTAGGATTAAAAGTATATACCATTGTAGTGGGACACTTGGAGGAAGTTTTGTTATTTTAGCTTCTTTTAAAATGCAAAATGGCATTTAGACTATGTTTCTGTTCCTGTCCCAGGTGTAATGGGTGATTATGAGTTTGATTTGGATAGTTTCTTGCCAGTAACTATAATTTGGTTATGTGCAGTTGTTTTACCACATGTAGCTTGTCCTTGGGATTGCATGCCGCTTGGGTTTCTGGGAACTTTTGCTTAGGGTATATAAAAGGTTGAAGCCCTGAGAGCCATGGTTGGTTGGTTGTTGATAGCTTGGTTTATTGGTTACTGCTTAGAAGAATATAGGTTGGAGAAACTGGGTTTGAGGATAGTGAGCTGAGACACTGGTCTGGCTCACTGTCAGCTCCTGCTCTCCAAGCTTTGGACAGCCCAAAAGGGCTATGAAGAATTCTTCCTTCCTTTCTCTCTATTGAGGCTACCAGCAAGAGTGGTGAAGATTTCATTCTTTATAGCCTTCTTTTCTTTTTCCCTAAATTGAGGGTGAAAAACAGTAGCAAACTGCTATATACCACCATGGCCAGCTAAATCTTTTTTTAAGAGAAGTCAGAGTTTGAGGATTTTCATGTAAAATTTCCCAATTCTTAAACATTGGTAAAATGAGCTTACACCTATCAAACAAAACACATCTGAGGACCTAATGTTCTGTAGCCCCCTCTGTAGAGTAATCTCTGGGAACAGGTCTACTTGCTTGGAGCCTAGTCTGGTGAGGAAGGCGCATTGCCTTGATTCTCCATCACCTCCATAATAGTTCACTACCCCCAGCAGGCATCCCAGTGGTTCCCCGAGATCCCCTCTGAGTCCAGCACCAGTGCTGCATGGGCCATCTTGGCCTCCCAGTTCTACTCTTCTGGCTAAAACACCACCCTGCTCTGAAAAGATTTCTACAGCCTTGTCTGTCCCTCCCTATCCTATATGCTCTTTGGAAATTCTCTTATCATTGTCTCCTTGTTAAACTGGCCCAATTACTTGCACACATGGACCATGGTTGTCAAGCTGACTTCAGACAAAGCTACAAGAAACAGGCCAGGTAGTATGGGCTGTTACTAAAGCTGTTTGAAGGCTGAGATGGGAGGATCACAAGTTCAAAGACAGCCTGGACAACTTAGTATATGACCTTGTCTCAAAATAAAAAGTAAAAATAGGGTTGGTAATGTAGGCCAGTGATAGAGCACTTATCTAGCATGTGTGAGGCCCTAAGTTTAATCCCCAGTGCCACACACACACACACTCACTCAGAGAGGGAGAGAGAGAACCATAATGAGTCCTGGACTCTGCAAGGACTTAGGGTAGAGGATCTGGAAAGGGTGGATAGAAGTTGGACAGACATGACTCACTTAAAGGGTGTCCCTTAGACGTCATCAACATTGTCAAGGATCCTGTGCCACTCAATGAATATAAGATAGAAGAAGACCCCAAGCTATTCCAGTCAATCAAGACTCGTCGGGGGCCTCTCTCTGACAACTGGATCCAGGAGTACAAGAAACAGCTCCTTCCCATCATGTGCGCCTACAAGCTCTGCAAGGTGGAGTTCCGATACTGGGGCATGCAGTCCAAGATTGAGAGGTTCATCCATGACACAGGTATGGGGCAGGGTACAACTACTCACCTGCCTGCATTCTTCATGTGCCGTGATTGTATACTTAACGGTTTACTCCTAAAAGATGACCCTGTATTAGGGTTCCCTAGAGAAACAGAACTGATGGAATGAGTGTGTGTTTGTGTGTGTGTGTGTGTGTGTGTGTGTGTGTGTGTGTGTGTACCTGAAAAGTTCAATAATCTAACAGTTGATCGGTCCACAAGGCTGGGTGCCTCACCTGATCTTTAATATACACTGGAATCCCAGAAGAGTAGGCTCTAATACCAGTGAACGAATGGAGTTGCCAGTAAGAGTGAGGGCAAACAGGCAAAGAGCAAAAGCTCTTTTCTTCCACACCTATATAAAATAGGCTGACACTAGAAGGTGTGGCCCTGATTTTAGGGTGGGTCTTCCCACCTCAAATAATCTAACCAAGAAAAATCCCTCACAGCTGCGCACAGCTGTTTGACCTTTAGTTAATTCCAGATGTAGTCAAGAAGACAACCAAAAATAGCTGTCACGGACCACAAATCCTGTATCCAGTTCCCCTTCCCACTCAGTCTTGGCCATCCACAACCTCTGTGCCTGCTGTCCATGCAGTTGCCCCAGGCACTGCCCAGACATTCCTAACTTGGCTGGTATCTGATAGTAAAGCCTGCACCCCACTCAGGCCAGAAGCCTCTGTAGACAGCCCACTTCTGCCACTGGGGCCTCTGGCTCCTGGGCTTTTCTTTCCTTTACCTGAGAAGGCCCAGACTCCAGCTGGGCCATAGCTCTGCCTCTGTACAGGCTGGAAGGTCCAGATGGCAGAGCAGCTCAGATATAGTGCCCTTCACACCCACGTGGCCTTCACGGGGTGTTCAAAGGAACAGGTGGACCAACAGATGCCTGGGGGCTCCCAGCCAAGGAATGCTGCTAATGCTCTTCTCTTCTTCTCTTGGAGCCCTAGATTCATGACCCCACAGAAACACCCAGGCAGATACTTTGAGACACCACAAACAAGGGAGCCACACCATTGATGACATGCTCTTCCCTCTTCATGTTAACCCGTGATTACTCATGATGTTACCCTGTTAATAGAGGACGAAACAAAGACCCCATATAAACTGAACCCAGACCAGGCATTCTTTGCACTGTCAGTGGAGGTGTCACTAGACAGCCCCATGCAGTCTGGATACTAGAGATGGTGGAGGTTGCATCTGTGCCTTCAGCAGAGCACTGGGATCTGAGGAGTCCCTCCACCCCGAAAGGCAGAGATGATGTGTGTACAACAGCATCGATGGGAAATGTCACCAGCTCCATCCCCAAGGCAGCATTTCAGATACATCATCTCCTGCTCCTTTTCCAGCAGGCTCTTACAGTGTCCATGACAATTTAGCAGAAGTGGCAGGAGAAGGATGGGGCACATCCCTGCAGTCCATCTGTTTAACCCCATGCTAGCTGAGAGTGACCCAGGCAACCTCCCCACTACCTCCTCACATCCATAACTTGGAGATCTCAGGCCAGAAGGACAGTGTCATGGAGTCAGCCTGCCCACCCCACGGGGCCCTCCCCCTCCTGTTTGTAGTCCCCACTTCAAAGATGGCATGAGAGCCAAGAGGACTGTGGGGCTACCCTGGCTTTTCCCTTCTCTAATGTCTTGCTGGCTTGTCCCACCCTTTGCTGGAGGCTTCACTGTAGCCCCCATGCTCTCCCCTGAGATTCTGTCAAAACCCAGACTACTCAGCTTCCTAAAAGTCAACCTCTCCTTGTAAAAGAGGATGTGGATACAGTCGTTAGGGCAGCTGTGACATGCAGTCCCCACACTGCCATGCCACCTGTCATGGATCCTCATCTGTGAGGCAGGTGTTATAAATAATGCCAATCCTGTAGGGCTGCTGTGAGGGGATCTTCGGGTGCAAAGCTGCAGGCAGACGCAACACAGCCCTATCTGAGCATTGTGAACACCAAGTGTACTTACAGGTGGTCTCAGAGAAGTAACTCCCAAACTTAAGCTGTTCCCTTTGTGCCTGATCCCAGTTGTGGCAATGCCCCATCTCTTCCAGCTAGACCAAGAGGAAGCCTTTCCCTCTTAGAGTAGACTGTGAGCCTAGAAAAGAAACTGGAGCTCATTAGTATTGTATCTGAGACCACCTTCAGGTGTAAACAAGGGATATAGTCAGCCCTGGCTGAAGGAGAGCATTATGCTGCTCCATGAGTGAGGAGAAGCCTCCACAGCTGGCCTCTCAGAATGACTGTGAAGCAAGAGAGGGAGCAAAGCCTGAGGACAAAGCTGAGCGGAGCCTCTTGGAAGGCCACTCAGAGTCCTAAGACAGCAGAGGGTGTATGCTTGAGAACCAGCCATCACTCCTCTCAAGGATGTCCCCTGGAGACTCATATACATTTCAGAATGTTCTGAGCCACAAAATAGAAGAAGTATTCAGATGAGCCAAAGACCCACTAGCAGGAAAGGACTGAATAATACTATTTCAAGTGCATCAATACCATGCCACAGCAAACCCCACACCTTGTGGGAAAGGCGAGACTCAACCAGAGAAGCACATGGCAGAAAACAACACAGCCCAGCACATATATGTAAACCTCACCAGCCAGCCCATTCCAACACATTGTATAGAAAACCCATCTGCACACTCAACCTAGAAACAGCAAGCAACAAACACAAAAACAAGGACCAGGGAAAGGGTCTTAGATAGAGGGGAGTTTTCTAAGAACCCTGACTCTGGAGACACTCTATTCCTTTTTCTGGGTGGTGTGGACATTAATGTTTTACTTCTTTTTATACATTTTTTAAAATTCCATGTGTGTCTTTATATGGGAATGTGCATGTGATTGCAGATGCACATGGAGGCAAAAGAGGGTATTGGATCCCATGTGGCTAGAGTTACAGGTGGTTGTGAGCAGCCTGGTGTGGTGCTAGGAACTGAATCTGGTTTGGAAAAGCAGCAAGCGCTGTTGAGGTCAGAGGACAACTCTCTTTCTTCAGTGTGGGTTCCAGGGATTGAACTCGAACTGTTAGGCTTAGCAGCGTCTCTACCCACTCGGCCATCTCACTCACCAGTCCCTGTTTCGGTTTTTTCTAGCGGGGTCTCATGTGACTCAGGTTGACCTCCAATTCAGCATTAGCCAAGGATGCCTTTATGATCGTGAACTCCTGCCTCCACCTCCTAAGAGCTAGGAGTGCCTTTGTGTGCCACTGCATCCAGCTCTTTTCTTTTCTTTCTTTTTTTTTTTTTAAGATAGAATGGGGCTAGGGAAATGGCTCAATTAGTAAGTAACATGCTTGTCACAGAACTGTGAGGACTTGAGGATTGATCCCACATAAAACAACCAGGTTGGGTGGTATGTGCTTATAATCCAAGTGCTGGGGAGGTAGAGAGAGAATTCCTGGCACTTGCTAGCTCCTAGTCTAGTCAAATCGGCAAAGTTTAGTGAGGGCCCCTGCCTCAAAAAATAGGTAGAGAAAATTATGTTGACCTCTGGCTTCTATACACATGCACACACACACACACACACACACACACACACACACACACACACACACACACATATACACATACACACACACATACAGCAGGGTGCATAGATATCCAGCCCACTTTAAACCTGATTTTCTACTAGGCACTTTGACAAGAGGCTCTTGGGAAGCCCAATGCCACTTCTCTCTGTGGCAAGAATCACCTCCAATGAACTGACTAAAGCCATTACTTAAAAGACCTTGCCCTCTACATGTTCAGCCTCTGGGAATACCTGAGGCTATTTAGGAGCCAGTTGTCTAAGTTTACAATAGAGAAACTGAGTTACAGATGAGCAGGGACTCTAGCCTGACTTAAAGCTTTGCCCTGGTGCACACTGCCTCTGATCTGAGCCCTCTTCTTTCCTCTGGCCCTGTGCAGGCCTGCGGCGGGTGATGCTGCGGGCCCACCGGCAGGCCTGGTGCTGGCAGGATGAGTGGTATGGGCTGAGTATAGAGAACATCCGGGTACTGGAGAAGGAAGTACAGCTCATGCTGTCCCGCAAAATGGCCCAGTTTTCGGAGGAAGGAGCAACCTCGGAACTTGTCAAGGAGAGTGCCTCCCAGGACCAGGCATCTGGAGCAACTTCTGAACCCACCAACAGCAACAGGGAATCTCTGGGGCGGGGCCTGAAGAAGCAGTGGTCCACTTCCTCCAAGTCCTCAAGGTCCTCCAAGCGGGGAGGTGAGTGGGGAGATTCCTACCTTTTGGAGCAAGGCCTCCCTCCCCAGTTTCCAAGGTAGCCATGCCACTGCTGTGTCCTTGTAGCTCTGGCTCTTTCCTGTGGACATGGTGGCGCTAACTCTGGGAGCCTTTCAATTTCTAACTGGCCAGGTGGGGCTTCACCTTGAAGTGAAGCTGGCCTCTTCCATGCCACACCCCAGACTTACCTATAAGCCACGGACAGTCTGTGACTGTGAGTCTTGGCAGGCTCCCCAGTGAGAGGAGACATCTTCAAGGTATCTAGATCCTGGACAACAGATGAAGCAAGGTCTCCCCTGTGCAGCCAGCCATGCCCTGTAACCTGCTTTCTCAGCCCAGTGGGCCTAGCCCTGGGTTTATAGCATTAGAATGAGATAAGTCAATACCCTGCTCTCCCATCTTTTCCTACTGCCCTCAGCCAGCGCTCCTTTGCAACCACATTTAAGGAGTTTTTATGGTCAGGTCCCTGCTCATCTGAGCTCATTTCCTAATCTCTCCCTGGACAAGACTGCACAGTACCATGAGGTAGTAGAGAGCTCCCCTTGAAAGGGCCAGACAGTTCCACTCAGATGGGCCTCGACACTCTGCCCCTAGCTTCTTCACTTCTGTCTATAGCAAACTTTTCTGATGATATCCACCTTGCCCTCCAAGTTGCCATCACAACTCCCTACCTGCTATGGCTGGCTCAACAGAGTCCTCCTCTGCAGGCCAGACTGTCACACTGGGGTTTTGCCTTCCAGCCAGCCCCTCCAGACATAGCATCTCAGAGTGGAGAATGCAGAGTATCGCCAGGGACTCTGATGAAGGCTCAGAAGAAGAGTTCTTCGATGCACAAGGTAGGCAGGCAGCTCTTACAGCCTGTGGGGTCTTCCTGGGCCAGATGGGAAGAAGGGTTAAAGAGTGTGAAGCACCTGTCACTATACTCGTCCTGTGACCTGTGCCTACACTGCCTGGGGCTTGAAGCAGAGCACAGAGAATGAGATGAGGTCACGGGAAAGCCACCTCCCTTGAGTGTAGGGTCTCGGAGCCAACTTAATTATAAGCCAGGGCTCAGGGCCTGGAAGGAGGGTGCTATTCTCTTGAACCCCCACTCATAAATGACACACAGTTCTACTGAAGCATTCCCAGATGACTTTATCTCCATAAGAAATATGACTTACAGTGTCCTCAATTTTGTGTTTGCTTTATTGTGTGCTGTTGCTTTTCTTCATTGAATTAATGCAAATTAATATGCAGCTAATGTAGACACTTTAGAAAAAGCAATAAACAGAAACTAAGTGAACGTCCCATTTTCTCACTAATCACAAAATAAGCACAGTGGGCACACAGCCAATTGCTCACCTGTGTTGGAAGATGCGAGCACTGCCTTGCTCTCATGGAATCATGAAGATGCTTTCAAAGAAGTCAGATGGGCCAGCAGAAAGGCCCAGAAAGAAAGGCCCACTGCATGCTGGCCAGCCAGCCCCAGCCAACCCGGGCATGCAAAGGATGGGAGCTCAGAAAGGCAGGAACATGCCCACAGCTGAACAGCAAGGTCCTCTCATTCTCCCACCATAGTTGGAGGAGCAGAGGAGCTGCCCAAGTGCGGCATCTTAATAACTGGCTAGCCAGACCTACAGGGAGAGAACTTGGGGAGTCAGTGTCCAACAAAAAAAGAGGTGCTTGACTTGTCCTGAAGTTAGACAACTTAGAAAGGATTAGCAGGAGGTCCTGGGCCAACCTTTACACTTGAAAAGAACAGAGAAGGGTGTCTTTGGTGTCCCACCCCTCCAGCTGGCTCTTTGTCCTGGAAAGAGTAAATACACACCTAGTGTTGAAAAAGACTGGAGGGAAAAGGCACAGATGCCAGAGCAGCAGGCTTCTCAGATCCTGCCCAGGAGCCTACCCTCTGCCCCTGGCAGAGAGGACTGGCATGAATATGAGCATGAGCCCAGGCAGCAGCCTGGGCCTCAGGACAGTTCTGGAGAAGCAGAAACAAGAGTCCAATCCTGGGTGATGTGTTCATAGCTGCATCCCCACTGGGCTTTACTTTTCTGGACATTAAACAACATCAGCTGGGAACAGATGAACAAAGGCTATGGTAAAGCCATATGAGGGAAGGAAGCTCCAGCATACCCTGCAGAACAGATGAATCTCAAAAACACACAGCTGCAAGGACAAAGCCAGGCATGAAAGACCACACAGTGTGTGATGACTGTGCCCACTGAAAATGTCCAGAATAAGCAAAGGCCTGCGAGATAAAGCATTATGCTGTGAGGCATGGCTGCTTGTGATGAAGCATGAGGTTTCCACTCAAGGTGATGAGAATCTTCTGGAATTTGATAGTGGTGCTGTCTTTACAGTATATACTAAATGCAAGTTTAAAACAGTGTATATGGGGAATTGTATGTGGTGGGGGAAAGAAGGCCAGGTAGTCTGCTGCCGCCTGGCTGTCCTATTAAGTCAGGAAGAGAGAAGGCAGAGTTGGGCATGTGGACTTCAGGAGCACAGGAACTCCAGTTTGTGCCCAGTCCTCACTCAAGTCCCTCCTCCCCAGAGAACCTGGGCAACAAGGAGGAAATATTCCCCAAAGACATCACTAAGTGGAACTCCAATGACCTCATGGACAAAATGGAGAACGCAGAGCCCGAGGACCCACAGGGTAACCACCCAGGGGGAGCCCACTCCTATTTTACCCAGTTACCAGACAATGGTGGGAACCAGGAACTTGCTGGACACCTGGGCCAGAGCTCCTTTTTGGCTACCAGGTGTCCACTGCACCAACAGTAACAGTGTGGCTTCTGTTGCAGGTGGGCTATATCACAAGAGTGACCCTGAGTTCAGGGTAGCCTCCAGTGTGGAGCAGCTGAACATCATTGAGGTGGGTGCCCACCTAACAGTAAGAGACCAAGGCTATGGGGAGGGGGCTGGATGCAGGATACAAAGGCAGAGCTCTCCATCTTACATCCACACTGGCCATATACTCACCAGAGAGGCCTGGTGTCCCTTCCTTTGCCACCTGTCTATGGAGACCTGCCAGTCCCCTCTCTGTGTGTTCCTGAGAACCAGGGACAGTGGACAGCCCTCATGGAAAACCTTGACCAAGCTCTGCCTTTGGGAAAATAAAATGAGAACCTTGTAAATTCCAGAACAAAACTAAGACCTCCTTCAAGTGTTCATTCTTTCCGTGGCACAAGAAGACAAAAATTAAGAAGGGAAAGAATCCAGAGCCGCCTAGGCAGAAGTGATATGGCTGTGGCCCAGTGGCCCTCGGAGTCAGGCAGAATTCAGTGTGTCCAATAAAGCTGTCTTTATGGAGCCTGTGTCCGCTTCGGGGGTTCTTTGCTGGAGCTCGCGCCCCTCCCACCTGCAGGCCGTCAGAGCTGTTTGCATTGGGGCAGGAGCCAGGCTGGGCCAGGGTTGTCCCATGCTGTGGCCATAATCACTGTCCTGCTCTGTCTCCAGGCAGCCCAAGGTGGGTTTAGCACCTCCATGGGAACTCTGGTGGCTCTGGAGCGCCTAGAAGAGGCAGGCACACCTCTTCCCCTCCTGGGGGTCTCCTGCTTTAAGGTCTGAGGTGGAGGAGCACTTTCTAGAAAGGGGTAGTAGGTAAGGGGATGATTGTCAGTTGCTGCTTAATGTTGAACAGAGCAAGCAGAGGCCCTCCCAATTCAGCGCACACAGCTCTGACTGTCCCCAGGAGAGGGGCAGGGCCCAAGGCTCAGGATCTGCCTTGGGATGTGCATCTGCAGGAGACCAGTACTGATTCTGGGGCACTGCCATCCAAAGTCAGACCCTTCTGCCCATGCTAGCCCCCAAACCGGAACCTTCCTTCATGGAAGGGTGGCTTGATAGAAACGCTGCCCAGGGTTGCCCTGACTCTCATAGCTGGCATCATCACTTTTGTGAGCTCTGTTGCCACTAGAGTTCAGAGTAGGGGGAGTTCCTGTTTTAGGCTGAGTATGAGGAAAGCTGTGTTTCTGGGCCTATGGGCATCCCTGAAGAGTTAATGAGTGAGGGGCCCAACCAGATAAATGCACAAAAGATAATCTCCCCGCCCCCACCCATCCCCAGATAACAAGGCACAGCTGGACTGCACCTCCCTGTCCACGAGCAGGCAGGCTACCGTAGACACTTCTTCCATAACCTTGGGCTCACTGTATTGGAGAAGCCCCTGCACTCGATCCTGATAGGAGTGCTCACCATTCCCTCTGCCCAGGCCAGCCTGTGCTGGGCAGTCTCTGTACACACAGTTGTTCCTGCCCAGCCCCTGGAGAAGAGCAAGTCCCAAGACTGTTCTCTCTTGTACTCTCTTCTGCGCCCGCTCCACACCCCTGAATATCACATGGCTCAGCAGATAGAAACCATTGGTCACTCTTGGGCACACCTCAGGAAGCAAGACATCTAGGGAGAGGCCTCTGGGGTCGGGATCCACAGCCTGGGCTGCCAGGAGAACTAGCAGGGGCTTTGTGTGCTGTTCTCTCTTGGTGCTGATGAGCCATATGACCAGTGCCTGGGCCTCTCTGCCCTACCTCCTTGTCTAGGAAAGGAATAGCTCTGTACCATGGTGCATAGCTGTGCATTCTAGGGTCTCACTTTGGCTTCATGGCAGGCCTGGGCAGAAGGAAGGTAGGGTCATGGCTTGATCATCCTTTCCTGCTGCAATGTGCTAGGATCCTGCTTCTGACCCAGGATATCTCCACTCTTGAGGACCTTGGGTCTTAGATTTCAGAAGTAGCAGGGCTTTGGGCTAAGTGACAAGTGGAAGACCTCAGAGCTAGAATACTGCCCTAGTCCTGACCACTCCTAATGACCCCTATGACTCTGAGCCAACATGGCCAAACTATTTGGATCAAACCAGGCCAATACCTAAAAGCAGACATGTAACAAGCACCCAGAGGCCTGGTAGCCCAAACAGAAGCTGTTGCCTGAGACTCTGAAGAAGCTGGAACTGGTGATTTCTCCAGAAGACACCCTTCCTTGAGTCTGCTGTGACCCTGGTCAGATCACACCACTCCTTGTCCAGTCTCTGGTTCTTACAGGGGTCCAAGGGAAGGGATGAGACAATGAATCCCAGGCCCCATAACCAGATAACCAAATACCAGGCCTCTCGGGCTGGGAATACAGCTCAGGGGTAGAATGTGTGCCTACCACATACGTGTGCAAGGCCCTCAGTTCAAGCCCAAGCACTATGAAAACAAAGAACTAGAACACCTGGGACCTGGCAAGGAGTTCACGCCCACCACTGCCCATGTAGGATGAGGTGAGCCAGCCATTAGCCGTGCCACCCTCCAAGATCCACGTGCTGCTGCTGGTGCTGCATGGAGGTACCACCCTGGACACTGGAGCCGGGGACCCCAGCTCCAAGCAGGGCGACACCAATACTATCACCAACGTGTTTGACACCGTCATGCGTGTGCACTACCCCAGTGCCCTGGGCCACCTAGCCATCCGCCTGGTACCCTGCCCACCCATCTGTGCCGACGCCTTCGCCCTCGTCTCCAAGTGAGTGGTGTATCCCTGCCAACACCCATCATGCCCCACAAGGAGAAGCAGCAGCACACTGTCCCTGCTTCTGGCCTTGGGCATTAAGTGGCTCCCCAGTGTTAGGGCCTCTATGCAGATTGTCCTTTCCTATCATCCATCCCTCTCAGCCTTAGGCAGCAGAGCCTGTGCAGACAAGATCAGCTCAGATTCCAAAAGGACAGTCCCTAGGTTGAGTCTATCCTGGCACTCCGAGCCTGCTCAAGGCCTCCCTGGGAGTGTCTCCATGAATAGTTTTGGGGCAGGCAGCTCTGTTTGGCCTGCTTTCCAGATCAGGGGAGGGCCTTTGGGCCAAGTTGAGTTTCCCTGCCCTCTGCTGACCCAGCCCCTTCCCCCCAGCCTCAGTCCCTATGGCCATGATGAGGGCTGTCTCTCTAGCAGCCAGGACCACATCCCCCTGGCTGCCCTGCCCCTGCTGGCCACTTCCTCGCCCCAGTACCAGGAGGCAGTTGCTACAGTGATTCAGAGGGCCAACCTGGCCTATGGAGACTTTATCAAGTCCCAGGAAGGTGTGACCTTCAACGGACAGGTGAGTGGTGGGCAGGGGATAGGAAAAGGCCTTTCAGGGTGGGCTGGCCAGAGGACCAGGGTAGGGGCATGGGGATGAGTTTTCTCAACTAGCAGCCCAGAAGGCAGGGTGAAGACTGGGGCCTCTGCTGTCTTGCCTCCAGGTCTGCCTGATTGGGGACTGTGTTGGGGGCATCCTGGCATTTGATGCTTTATGCTACAGTAGCCAGCCAGTGTCTGAGAGTCAAAGCAGCAGCCGCCGGGGCAGCGTGGTCAGCATGCAGGTACCTAAGCAGGGGCAGAGGGTGGGGCATCCTATGGTCCAAACCTCCACTAAGGCCTGCTGTCTCAGACATACCGTGGAGACTGACTGCCTTTCCTGCTGTAGGGCATCAAGACATCAGATGGACTGCTGTGTCCCACAAGCAATGTGCACAGCCCCAACCCCGAGGAGCTGACTTGAACCATGCTCTGTCTATTCTGTCCATTCAACAATGTCCCAAGTGCATGAGGCCCAGCAGGAGTTCCCCTCCCGAGCAGGAGATGAGAGGGCTAGGAGAGATATGGAAGACATATGACCCGTGTCTCAGGCTAAGTCAAGGAAATTACCCAAGGCTTGTCAACAACAGCCCGAAAGAGCTAAAAGTGTTTCTCAGCATCCCCCAGGAGACAGGTGGCAGGCTAGAGCTCGGGGTCTAGAGAACCATTGCAATGTGTTAGAGAATATAGAGAGAGGATATAGCGTCACACACCAGGGTCTGCATTGCATGGCAGAGCTCCGGCCCTAGAAGGTGAGATGGGCACACCCTGTTCCCCTCTTTGTCTGACCCTAATGTCTTCCTGCTGTAGAATGGCCATCACCTGGGAGAGATCACTGTGTGCCAAGCCAGTCCTGGAGTGAAGGCTGCTAGGACTTAGCCAGTAGTCTGAGGGGCAATGGGAGACAAGACTTTCCCCTCTGGTTGGGTGAGAAGCCTGCAGCTGGGCAGTGACCAGCAGGGCCTGGAGTCAGGAGGGAGGGGCTCACAGAACACTGAAGAAGGGCCTAGGCCAGGGACCACCTGGCAGTGAGCCTCCGTGGACATTCCAGGACGCTGACCTGCTGTCCCCGGGCATCCTGGTGAATGCAGCACACTGCTCCAGTGGCGGTGGCAGTGGCGGAGGCTCCAGCCTGGAGAGCAGTCGGCACCTGAGTCGCAGCAACATTGACATCCCCCGCAGCAATGGCACCGAGGACCCCAGAAAACAGCTGCCCCGCAAAAGGAGTGACTCATCCACCTATGAGCTGGACACCATCCGGCAGCACCAGGCCTTCTTGTCCAGGTAAGGCTTGGGGACACTACTAGGAGAAGGTCCCCGCATGAAGGAACCAGGGTGCTCCTTTGCCAGTCCACATGCCAGCTGCATGTGTGGAGTTCTGGGAGTTCCTGTTTGGAGGACTTAACTACAGCTGGGTGCTGTGGTCCTGTGTACAGCAAGGGCCACCCTCAGCCACTGGAAACATTGTTCTGAGGTTGGGAGTGATCCCGTGATGGCTATCTCAAAGTCAGTAGGCTCCCTTGGAGAGGTTGTGACCCACTGTCACTAGGACTGTCCCAGCAAGTGCTGGGTAGCCCTGCACAAGGCTTAGTCTCTAAGGGACCATGAGATACAGTCTGACCCTTGTGAAGCTGACCCAAGGTGGCCTTCATGTCCCCCACTGCAGCCTCCATGCCAGTGTACTGAGGAACGAGCCCAGTTCCCGCCGCTCAAGCAGTTCCACGATGCTGGACGGTACCGGGGCCCTGGGCAAGTTTGACTTCGAGATCGCCGACCTCTTCCTCTTCGGGTGCCCACTGGGGCTAGTCCTAGCCTTGAGGAAAACAGTCATCCCCTCCCTAGATGGTGAGAGGCCTGCAGGGATGGTACAGGCTGCAGGAGCTGGGCAGGGGCCTTTATGAGTCAGTCACAAGGCCGTGGTCACAGCCCAGCCCTTCCAATATCTCTACCCACCAAGGGCCACTGCCCTTTCCTGCCTCTCCTGCTGCTCAGTCACCTGCCTGTCCCCTGAAACCTACTGCTTTATACCCTCTCTCTAAGGTGCCCTGAAGCAGAGGGGATACATAGCAGGGTCCAGGAGGTCAGGCCCAGTCTCTGGTGTATGGACAGATGTGGCCACCGTGCCTCACAGTCTCTAGAAATGGGAGGTAGGGTAATCTTGTACCACCCCAAAAGTCCCTGACCTGTGTCAGAATTGACCAATACAGTCCCAGAGGTGCAGATGGTCTCCACAGTAGCTGTTATATCCCCAGTGGCAGAGGGAAAACAGGCTCAGAGGGGCTTAAACCAACCAAAAGCAGGTAAACGGTGGGACTAGATTAAAATGAAGGCCCTAAAATGGGCGGTGGGGGCGCACACCTTTAATCCCAGCACTGGGAGACAGAGGCAGGAGGATCTCTGAGTTTAAGGGCAGCCTGGTCTACAGAGTGAGTTCCAGGACACACACACATGGAGTCACAACAGAGAAATACTGTCTTGGTCTTTTTTTTTTTTTTTTTAAAAAAGGAGGCCCTAGACTCAGTGCTCCACCAGTGTGTCTGCTCCTTCTCTTCTACAAGGCGGCAACAAGCCCTGTTGGTGAGGGAAAGCTTCAGACTTAATAGGACTCTCCACAACTGAGCACACTCCCAGAGGGCAGCTGTCCCTTGCAGGATAGGCCTTGCTCAGAGAAGTCTCACGGATTCTCAAACAAATGCAGAGACCATTCTGTGGGATCCCCTGCCACCCTGAGGAAGAACAAGGCTGAGCTACACATGCTGGTGTGAAAGGCCAAATTCAGAAAGCTTAGTGTATGCTCAGGTGGGCATGGATTAAAAGGGAAGTGCCTAATTCCCAGGGAAGGCACAGGCTTGACACTCAGCCTTGCTCACAGCGCCAGGGTACAGCCTAGGAATGGGCAAGCCCTGGTGTGTGACTTTGGCCTGTGTGCCTGTGACACCTAGCTGAAGATGCTGGCGAAGCCCACCAGGGGATCCTGGGCTAGAAGGAGCCCTCCACTCTCCTGTGCATCATATTCCCTCTGTGCCAAACCGTGGCTCTTACTTATGTCAGTATAATTTTTCCAACTGAAAAAAAGTTGAAACTGGGCATGATGGCCATACTTGTAATCCTAGCTCACGAGAGGCTGAGGCAGGAATAGTTGAAGTTCAATATGAGCAAGGGCTACATAGTGAGACTGTCTTAAACAAAACAAACAAACAAAAAAAACCCTTTCTTTTAATAAAGGGACAATGATCTACACAGATTCCAAATTGAAAAAATAAAAAAATAAAAACCCACATGGCAAAAGCAGCTGGGCCCCAGGCCCCCACCTACTACCCAAAGTCTCCTTTCTCTGCACCCCTCCATCAACAGTTTTCCAGCTGCGGCCAGCGTGTCAGCAAGTGTACAACCTCTTCCACCCTGCGGACCCTTCAGCCTCTCGCCTAGAACCGCTGCTGGAGCGGCGCTTCCACACCCTGCCACCCTTCAACATCCCCCGATACCAGCGCTACCCGCTGGGGGATGGCTGCTCCACACTGCTGGGTGAGGCTTCCCAGGAAGGTGGGGGTTGGTTTCTCAAGCTAGGAATAACTGCTATGGTGTAGCCCCCAGCACACTGTGGGTTTTTACAGAGGGCAGCAGCCGCAGGCACCTGTCCTCAGTGGACATCTGTTCCAAGTAAACACTGCTGAGGTGCAGATGCAGTCATGCTCCCTGATCCCTGTGGGGCAAGAGTGAGCTCTGCCTGTCAGAGGCTCCCAAGGGTTCCCAGCAACAGCCAGCACCACACTCCCTTCCCTGCTGCTCAGGGCCTCCACCCCAACAGAGAAGGAGAAAAGGCCATCAGCAAGTTGAGGATGTTGTAGGCTAGGCCCACCGTGGTAGGCAGCTGGCCCAGAGATGGCTGGGAGCACGGGAGGAACACTACAGAACGGCCCATCCTCTTGCTCCAGCGTGTGTCCTGGCATCTTGTTGTCCTGTCCTGGTCCTCAAGGAGCCTTGTTTGTGTCCGCACATGTGCAGGCGGCCCACTTGAGTGTCTGTTCTTGTCCTCTCTGCTCTCTTCCCGTCTGCCTCCAGTCGAGACCGTGCAAAGAAACCCAGAGCTGGTCCTGGAGAGCGGCCCCCTGGCCCCTCTCCCCCACGGGGACAGCTTCCTGGAGACCAGTATCCCCGTTCCCGCGCTCACCTGGCAGGATGGGCCCCGCCAGAGCCCGGGCTGTGCTGAGTGTGTGTACCCCCACTCCTGGTGACTGATGTCTGCTTGGCTGCTGCCCCTTGGTCCTCCACCCCCTCCCCATGCCCTCTCTGGCCACTCAGAGTCTGTGGGACCTTGGCAAGGACATGGCATGGGAAGTTAGGCTTGGTGCCTCCTTTCTGTACATGATGACCCAGAGCTGAGGCTACCCTACCACAAAGTGGCCACAGCTTCCCAGAGATGGACAGAGGCTGCCCCAGTGTCAGACAGCATATGACTTTGCAAGCGTGCCACCTTCCTGAGGCTGTAGGGAATAGACACAACACAGGGTGAGGCCTCAAGCAAGCCACCCCTTGCCTCTCAGCTAGGAGGGTGCAAGCAAGGCATTAGCACCCCTGGGTCTCACTCTTTCCCTTCCTGAGAATGCATATGCCCTTCTGATGTCACCCAGACTGGTTCCTCCAGCTGAGCCCTGTTCTGCCCTGCCTTTATCTTCAGATGCTGACAGGGGCTGACTGTAGCCTATGTGTGAGGGCCACTCTGGGGTCTGCCTTCTGCTCAGACCTCAACCTGTGCACAACATCCCTGGGGAGCTGCCCAAGACCCTTGCCCAAGGAGGGGTCATGCAGATCATCTTTGGGCTGGTCTAGGCCAGTCCAAGAGAGCAGCTGTGGAGTCAAATATGGGGATAAAGTGGCCAAGGAGGGCAGGAACCCATGCCCTGCCTCCCTACCCCCTATCGTGTCCATCTGTCCACCTTTCTCTGCCCAGCCCTCTCCCTCCCTGCCTCAGCTCAGGCTCTTGGCTCTCAAGGCCCCAAACTAGCTGCACCCTGGTGCATGCTGGACCTGGTAAGCTGGCCTCCCCCATTGCTAGGAAACCAAGGACCAGGCAGGGCTTCTCTTACCTGGACCTCTCTCTGTCCCTGTTCCCCACAGCGGATGTGCTCCAGACCCACAGCACAGTCTTCCAAGAACATGCAGCCCCCTCATCACCCGGCACAGCCTCCACCAGCCGCGGCTTCCGCAGAGCCAGTGAAATCAGCATTGCCAGCCAGGTATCAGGCATGGCCGAGAGCTACACAGCGTCCGGCATTGCCCAGAGTAAGTGCCGCCCCCTGTTCTCCTGCCTCAGGGATCTTAGGCCCCTGGGGAGAGGGTGATAGCTGTGTCTAGCTGGCAGGAAGTGGGTGTGAGCCCTGCAGGGCCAGGATACTTCCACCACAACTGGTCAGCAGTGCCAGCCTGCAGTGACCTCATGGGGGGTGGGGATGAGGCTACAGAGGCTGTGGTCAGAGCAGCTGGGCCAAGGCTGGGACCGCTCAGGAGTTTCTGAGGTTTCAGCTTTTTTAAGGGTCTTCCACTGGTGGCTCTATCCTCATGTCCACTCTGGTCTGCTACCAATGGCCCCTGGTGTGTGTGTGGCTGAACCATTCCCCTTGTTCTTGCTTCTCAGAGGGTCCCTCGTCACTCAGCCACACCCCCAGCGTCAGGCGCCTATCCCTGCTCGCCCTGCCCCCCCCATCCCCTACCACCCAGGGTCCCCGTGCCAGGGCAAGGCAGGTGAGCTCCAGCCAGGAGAGAGCCTCCTGCCTGTCTAACTTGGACATCGGAGAAGGTACCCCACCCATAGTACTCTCCTCTCTAACTCAGGGTCACTCACTGTTGCCAAGCATGTCTCACCAACTCACTGCTAGGCCCTGCCTGCCAGCTCCTGCTGAGGTGAACAGGGAGTACAGGCTTGGGAGGAGACGGCAGGGCTAGAGCTGCCTGGGGGTCAGGGACCCTGAGGAACTGGAATTGGGCCAGGGGAGACCAAGTGTCCTTGGAGTCCTGTTCTCTCAGGCCATGGGCAGAACTCAGGGGAGCTAGGCCCCATGAAACAGGCACCACCAGACAGCACCTGTGCAGCTACCGGGCACGGCATGCCCCATGCTGTTTTTCCTCCTACAGTTGGGTCCCTTTATTTCGAAGGCCTGGGCCTCACCACTCCCCTTGCCACCTTTGTAGCAAGCAAGGCTGGAAGGGACAGTGGGCCTTACCTGGAAGTTCCAGACTTGTCAAACCAGAGTGTCTGCCTTCTTTCACATCTCTGAGCCTTGGGTGCAGGAAGAATGGAGAGAGAAAGCCTGAGCAGGGTCTAGGGTAGGGGCTCTTCCCCATCATCAACAGCTCTGGGATAGCTCATCCTGCTCAAGACATCCCCGAGCGCCTTAGCACTGCCACAGTGCTTTGTACTCCCTGAAGCAAGGCTGCCTGTGGCCATGCTCTTCACGCACCTGCTTGCCTGACACCAGCCTGGGAGAAAACCTACTTTGACTGCACCTGAAGGGAGGGCTAGTCTGAGACGGACAGGCCCGAATGCAGGTGACCCGCTAGGGTCTCTGTCCAGGAGCTAGCAGTGCAATCTCAACTCTTCCTCCTGGCAGTCGCTGCCAAGTGGTGGGGCCAGAAGCGGATCGACTACGCCCTGTACTGCCCCGACGCCCTCACAGCCTTCCCCACAGTGGCCCTGCCCCACCTCTTCCACGCTAGCTACTGGGAGTCAACCGATGTAGTCTCCTTTCTGCTGAGACAGGTACCTACTGCCCAGACACAACTAGGCCTTACAGGAGGCCCTTGGAGAGTGTTGGGGCTCCTCCCTGTCCCCTGTCAGACCAGGAGCAGGTGAGTAGAGGGAACTATGCTGCGGTGCCTGGTGCCTAGGGAGTGTTGAGGTGGGACAAAGTGCACGTTCACAGCAAAGATGGGAGCCTGCTGGGGTTTGGGTCAGAAACAGGATCAGAGGCTTTGATAGTCCTGCATACCCTGCCAGGTACCCATTGCCAGCTTCTGGGGTTGCTGGGTCTTTTCCAAAGCAGCCGCCCAGACTTGAGCCCACCCCATGATATGTCTGTCCCCAGGTCATGCGGCATGACAGCTCCAGCATCCTGGAGCTGGATGGCAAGGAGGTGTCCGTGTTCACACCTTCACAGCCCAGAGAGAAGTGGCAGCGCAAGAGGACCCATGTGAAGCTGAGGGTAAGGGTCCCCCAGGTGCCTGGGCCCCATGGTCATCACAATGCTTAGCCCCATGCAATCAGAAGCTGTGAGCGATCACACCCGACCAGTGAGTGAGGTAGGAGCCAGGAGGGAGGAAGTTCAAAGCAAGGCTGGCTCCCTCTCTCGGCCTGGGTCAGAACCCAACTCAGCCCTCAGACCCACTCACAGAGGTATTAGCTGAGGCCAGAAAACCCCAGCCACTCTCCCCCGTCCTCACCTTGCCCTCCCCTCCCCAGAATGTGACAGCCAACCACCGGATCAATGATGCAGTTGCCAACGAAGACGGCCCACAGGTTGTGACAGGCCGGTTCATGTACGGGCCCTTGGACATGGTCACCCTGACTGGGGAGAAGGTAAGGATGAGGTACCTGGCGTAGTACCTCCTTTCCCCTAGCCAGGGTGCAAGGACTGAGACCAGGCCATGGCCAATTTGTCACCAGCTTCCCTGGGTTTCAGGTGGATGTACACATCATGATGCAGCCACCCTCAGGTGAGTGGCTGTACCTGGACACTCTGGTGACCAACAGCAGTGGGCGTGTCTCCTATACCATTCCAGAGACACACCGCCTGGGGGTGGGCGTCTACCCCATCAAGATGGTGGTCAGGTATGTGCCTCTGGTGGGGCAGGCAGAGCAGGGCCTCTTGGGTACGGGAGCAGGTGGACAGTGGGGGTAGGCTCTGGCTGATTCTGATAAGCTATCCCTGACGACCAGGGGAGACCACACATTTGCCGACAGCTACATCACCGTGCTCCCCAAGGGCACAGAGTTTGTGGTCTTCAGCATCGATGGCTCCTTTGCCGCCAGTGTGTCCATCATGGGCAGTGACCCCAAGGTGCGCGCCGGGGCTGTGGACGTGGTGCGGTGAGTGGCCCTAACGGGCCTGGTGTGCCTGTCAGGGGGTAGGTGGGCTGCAGGCCCGAATGGAGGATGAAACTGCACACAGCACAGCCTTGGGGTCCTGAGTCTGGAGCCCAGGGCCACCACTAACTGGTGTGCTCTTGAGCAAGCTGTCGGCATGCCCGATGCCAGTCAATTCCGAGGATGCCTCCTTTGAGGGTGCCTAGGATACAAGCGCAGTACCTGGGATGCTTTGACACTGCCCTTCACCCTCATCACCACTGTTCCAACCTTGGCCGAGAAGTGCTTCCTTCTTTCCTCTGTGTGGTGCTAGGCTCTGGACCCAGGGTCTCACCTATGCAAGCAACATAAGCACTCTCCTGGGAGCTGTGCTCCAGCCCCCTTGTCACTTTCAGAAACAGTCTCACTAAACTGCCAGGTTGCCTTGAATTCTCTGACGCCCAGGCAGGCCTTGAACTTGCCATCCTTCTTCCTCAGCCTCATGAGTATCTAGGATTACTGTCAGGACAGCTGGGCTCCAAAGGGCCCGGCTGAAGATGTACTTTTCACTGGCTCAAATGAACTCTAGCTGGGTGGAAGAGCAGCAGCCATGAGACACTACGCCTGCCCCTTGCCTCTGCAGACACTGGCAGGACCTGGGCTACCTCATTGTCTATGTGACCGGCCGGCCTGACATGCAGAAGCAGCGGGTGGTGGCATGGCTGGCTCAGCACAACTTCCCTCACGGTGTGGTGTCCTTCTGTGATGGCCTGGTGCACGACCCGCTGCGGCACAAGGCTAACTTCCTGAAGTTGCTCATCTCTGAGGTGGGGCCCGGGAGGACTGGGTAAGGTGGGGAGGGCAACAAGGCCCGGCCTGTGCCCATGGTTGTGTCGTCTACAGTTGCACCTGCGAGCGCATGCGGCCTATGGCTCCACAAAGGATGTGGCAGTCTATAACTCCATCAGCCTGTCTCCCATGCACATCTACATCGTGGGCCGGCCCACCAAGAAGCTGCAGCAACAGTGCCAGGTGAGTGGGGGACACTGAAGGACATGCGGGCAGCTTGGGCTCCCCAGGCTGCTTAACAACCTGCCTTGTCACTCTACAGTTCATCACAGATGGCTACGCGGCCCACCTGGCCCAGCTCAAGTACAATCATCGGGCACGTCCAGCCCGAAACACAGCCACACGCATGGCCTTGCGCAAGGGCAGCTTCGGCCTACCCGGCCAGGTCGACTTCCTGCGTTCCCGAAACCACTTGTTGCGCACCATCTCAGCTCAGCCCAGTGGGCCCAGCCCTCGGCAAGATCGGACACAGAACCAGGTGGACAGTGAGCAGCGGGGCCAGCGCAGCATGAGTGTGGCAGCCAGCTGCTGGGGCCGTGCCATGACAGGCCGGCTTGAACCAGGGGCAGCCACAGGACCCAAGTAGGACACCGTTAGGAGGCGCTGTGGTCTCCATGGTGCTAGGCCAGGGCACCGGCCCCACTGGGAGGCCTGGCCTGGGCACATGTAGGTGGCTGGGGACAAGCACAGACACAGCCTGAGAGCTTGTCCCAGGGCCCTTGGAAAAACGGCCATGCCAACACAGTCCTCCCAGCCTTGCCTCATGCCCTAGGCTCTGAGGAGCCCAGCTTGTCATGGAAGCTGGCAGGATGTCCAGCCCATGATGGAAGAGGAACCGGGATGGGTCACTTAGCCCAGCCTGGGAGGCATTCCTGGACATCTTGCCCTGCATTGATCTCTCAGCCTCCTGGTGCCAAGTGTGGGTCTAGCCCCAGCCTGACACTTCCCCGTCCACTGGCACCCCTTCCCACTTGGTAGCAGCCCAGCTGGGGTCCAGCCTGCTTCTTGTCGACTCCAGTCCTCAACTGTCCAACCTCACTGGTTTTGCACTGGTTTTTGAGAGTGGAGACCCATTACCATCTCTTTGGCTCCAGACATGTTGACATGCATGAAAACCCAGTATCTGCAGATCCAGGGTCTGTCACTACACTGAATATTCCAGCGTGACAAATCTTCACACAAGCAGGAGAGAAAGGCCATATCTTACTTTCTGCTACCTGCCTAGCCTGCCAGCACCATGGCAGCCCAATGGCAGTCCCAGACTACTGCCCACCCATCCACCTGCCCCACCTAGAGCTCAGTGCAGTCACAGACTGGTGTCCCTCTGGGCCCTGAGCACAGCACAGGCATGAGGCCAGCAAAGTGCATAGCTGGCTCCTGGTAGCCCTTGGGCAGCTGGGCCTGGAGAAGCCTGGCCTCCACCTCCACTCCTCACCTGCCATCGGCTGGGGCCCATGCCATGGCTGCTGCCCACCGCGTTTCTACGCCTTTCTACTTGTCCATCCGGTTTCTATAAGGTTTTGTTTTTAACAGGCAATCCTCGGCTGCTTCCTTTTCTTAACTCAGTGTGAGCGCAGCCTGCTACATTAGCAACACCCAGCACTGTGACAGGGCCCCACTCAGTCTGGCCTGTGGGCCCTGCACCCTGCCCACTCGGCAAGGTGCAGGCTTCTTGCCTCACCTGACCCACAATTCCACTGACTTCCTGCTCTGGGGCGGGTGGGGCTCTTAGGTTTTCTTAATGCCATTCTGTTTAATGTTGACTCCAAGAAGCCACAGCTCGCTTCGTCAGCTTAAGGGCAGACAGCCATTTCATTTATCCAGAACAAGGATAGGTGTCCTATATGCTGGGTCTGAGCCCTGCCTACCCCCGCAGCACTGAGCACAATTCTCCTGCACCTTCCCTGTGCTGGCTGAGCCCACCCAGCTCAGACCAGCTGCCCAGCGCCAGGCTCTGTGCCTGAGAAGCTGCCAGGGGCAGGACTCAGAGTCAGGGCTACATGGCTGGGCCGAGCCGGTGTACAGGAGAGCTGACATCGCTGTGTAGATATGTACAGCACAGAGGCGTGTGATGCTCCACCATGGCAGGCTTAGACAAAGAGAAAGCTATTTATTTTGTGCAGAGAAAAAAATTGTCTGGAGGGATGAGACCCTTAGGGTCTTAACCCTTAAGATGTAGCTTTGTGTTGTTTCCAGCATTCTGTATAAAGCAGTGATTATTTTATGGACCAAGATTCCATGGAACTGTCACAGTGAAAGTGCAATATCTGCCCCTCCACTCCTCACCCCCGTGAGAAGCTGCTGGCCCGACAATCACTGCCCCACTGGGGCCCCAGTGGCCAGTGCCTCCTCCCTCAGTCCCACCCTCAGCCTCAGCCTAGGTGACCAGCCATTGGGAGAAGCACCTGGAAGCCTTGGGCCACCTGCAATAAAGGTCAGGGAGGCCCTGGGGTCAGTGGGCTTGGTCTCTCCCCTGGGCAGTGCCCCTGTGGCTCTGAATGCCCCTGCCTGCCCAGCCGCCAGCCATGCCAAGGACAACAGCAATAGTCCCCTGGGGCTCTCCCAGGGCCCTCAGCCATAGATGGTGAGATGGGCAGCCTCCCCTACAGCCTCGTTACAGTCTGCTTTCTGGCTCCCTTAAGATTTCCTTTGGCTCATTCTCTTGAGGAAGCCCCACTTCTACAGAGACTGAGAGAGGAAGGTCAAAGTCCTTTAAAAATACCAAAAATGTTTACAGTGTCAGGTGCTGAGCTGCAGGGCTCAGGCCTGGCCATTCGTAACCAAAGGGTGAGGCAGACCTTGGTGACTGCTACCCACCCTAGGCCTGTTAGAATAGAAGCCTTAGTCACTCCCTCCCCATCCCCAGTCCAAGGACTGAGCCTTGATGCCACCCAGCACCAACCACCTGCCTTCTCTTTGATTTTTAAAGAAGGATTCAGCAAAGACCACCCCACCCTACCCCTGCTCTGTGTGAGCTGCCCACCCTGCCCTGTCCATCCTCACATCTCAGCCCCTCCCATCTGTCCTTGTACTGTCTGTTTCTCTGGACCACATGTGAACCTGTCCTGCCCCTCCTCCGTGCTGTCCCTGCATTGTCTGGCCTGAGTGTGCTCTCTGTATACCGTGTCACAGTCTGTTACACCAATTAAAGAAGCAGGAGGCTTCCTTCTGGTCTCTTTACTGTGGCGCCATGCATGGGTCTCCTGACGTGGGTGGGGCTTGAGCATCTTAGCACTGAAAGTAGGTGCATAGGGACCACTGTGACACCAGCACACACTCGTGAACTGACTGCCCTGAATGCACAGACCTGGTGAGGTAGGTCTGCTGGCCTCGGCTCCCCAGGAGACAGCCATTAAGCCATAGCTGGGACTCCTGCCTGCCCAGGCTCCTGTCTGTCATGATCTATGGAACAGAACACAGGCAGCGGCCTGATGAGCTCAACTTAACGACCACGGCTGAGTTGACTCAGTCAGGGCAAGGTCAGGCTAGCAGTCTTGCTCACTACTATCGGGACATGCTAGCTTTCCCCCAAGATGAACACACCTTTCTCTAGAAGTCAAATGGCAATAGTTCCATCCTAGCACAGAAAGCAACAGGACAGGATCTCTGTGACCAAGATCATTTAATGACACTACACCCTCCAATTTGGTACTTAGGAGGCCATCTGCTGCATCCAGGAGGATGCTGGACTGGGCCAGAGGCCACCCACAGGAGAAAAGGCAGTTGGACCCATCAGTCACTATCACCAACAGCAGTTCACAGACCTGGGGTTCCAGAACCTTCAGGGAAGCAGCCCTGCTCGCATCTGGAAGGCCAGCCCATCCCCTCTGGTAGCTTGCTGAGGAAGAAAACGCAGAATGGAAGCATGAGAAACACTGTAGACAGAATGTGGGCAGAGCATGGGCATAGCCGGGGTAGAGCGGTGACACCGACCTTGTTGATCTCTCTGTGTCGTTCTTTGGTTACGATCTCCTCCAAAACCTCACCATCTCCCTTGATGAGCCTGGGGGTAGGAGAATATCAGCTCAGCAAGAAAGAGTTTGGGACTCTCATGCCACAGCCACGGGACCAGAACCATCCAGGGAACGGGATCCCGGGGCTCAAGCCCATCTTTTTTGAGCAGGGGGAGCCTGGCTGCTGTTCCTGGTCACCTCTCAGGACAATAGAGGCAGTCCAGGTAGGCTCTGCCTTGTCAACCTGCACCATCCACTCTACCACCAGGCCAGCCAACAGCAGCCATCTGGACTGGCCCTGCCAGTCCCGTAACTCTGAGGGGCACAAGGGATGTCACATTACAAGCGCCCATTTCCCCAGCTGTGTTGAGGGTGGGGTAGCTGGCTATGCCTGAGGCTCCACACCTTGTGCGTCCTGTCTCTGGGTCCACCACCTTGCGAATGACACTCTGTCTTGCGTCCCACTCCTCCTTTGTCATGGGCTTCATCGCCTGGATACGAGACTTCTGCTCATCAGTCAGGACTGGAAGGGAATATGGAAGGGATGTCAGGCCTGGGGAGAGGACCTTCTCCCTACCGAATGCCAGCCCACATGGTACCTGGGCCATCGCTGTCCTCCCCAGCCGATCTGTGCCACTGATCCAGTGAGGGGCCGGGCAGAGCCTCAGCCTGGTGCACTACCACTGCCTTCTCCTTGTCTTTCCTCTTCAGCTTCTTCTTCCGTTTCTTCTTCTTCTTCTTCCTCCTCTTCTTATCTTTATGCTTCCCTCTCTTCTTTCGACCGTCACTGGAGGATGAGGATGATGTGGAGCTGGAAGAACTGGAAGAGGAGGAGGAAGAACTGGATCTCGCTGTCCTCCGGGCCTTGTGCTTGCTTCTCTCTGTGATACAGGGAGAAGGTAAGGCTGGAAGGCCAGGAAGGCCAAGAATTAAGCCTCTGTCCCCTGCTCTGGCCTGGGGCAGGCTCAGGCCTCTACACAGTAGGACCCTCCCAGCACATCAAAACCTTCTTTGGGACTCTAGAAGTCATTGTGGGCTCAGCACCTTGAACACTCAGCACATTAAAGGCATGAATAAGGCACACCCTCCACCAACAGAGCCTCCTCCCCATCCGACGGCCTCAGGCCAGGTTCTACCCCAATAACTCGCTCCCTGGGGGCGGGCCCGCAGCTCAAGCCTCCCACGGTGCAGATGCCACACACCCCTTTCCCCTGTCCCTGTGGTCCTCACCCTCAGCACCAGAGGTGCTGCTGGCCTTGTGACTTTGGGATTTAGAAGCAGAGCAGTTCCTCGTGGCGTCCTTACTGCTCTTTTTACTTCGCTTTTCTGACCCTCGCCGACCTCGGGACCGACTGCGACTTCTCGAGCGCTTTCGGGAGCCAACGTGAGCCATAGCGAAGCGTGCTATAGACAGGAAAAGACGTGCTTAACCTGCGGCTACTCTTGGGCACGCCTAGAGACTGGATCCAAACTCGGCGCCAACAGGGCTTGGTTCTCCGAGAGCCTAGTACCCATCCCAGCCCGAGAGGCTCGCGCTCGGCGACCCTCGGTCTTCCGACTCGGCGACGCGGTCCCTTTAAGGGCCCGCACCGCCCACACGCCTGCGCACTGGTCGCTGCGCCACAAGGAGCTCCACAGCTTTCCTCAACTGCAAGACCGCGGCTTGGCTGCCCAGAAGACGTGAGTCTTGAAGCAACCCAGTTCCCACGTCAACCGCCAGCCCACAGCATGCCTTTGCGTGAGGAAACGGCGGTGAGTTGAATTTTTTGGTTCTGCTTCCGGCTTCGGGCCTTTCCGGAAGACCGTCCGGGTGTACTTTGAGTCCTTGCTGCCTTAAGTTCCGGGACCCCGGGTTCCGCTCCTGGCGTAACACCCTCCAACAAGAATGAGAGGGAATCCACCTTGCGCCTCCACCTGGGTGGGAGACGGGTCGTGGCCCAGCTCCAGACCCAAGACCCCGGACCTTTCACTCTCCCGAAAGCCACCCTCCTCTTTTGCCACCTCACTCCACCAGACTGAGAACTCCGCAGGGCTGAGACGGCAGGTGGTTCCAACATCACTCAGTAGTAGAGATCGCAAACACAGCTGCCCACCAGGAGCCGTGGATCATGACAATTAAGGAATGGATCACCGGCCTGTCAGGTATGCAGCCGAGACTCTGCTCCATCTGCTTTTGCACTGAGAATGGAGGCTGATGTTTCTCTATCTTGTCACTTTCCCAGAGAAGCTAGAATTCCTGTCTTAAAACAGAAGTCCCCAGGATTTCAAATATATAACCCCAATAGTGCACAGCTATGTGCATCCCTCATCCAGTCTCGGAATCACCAGTTGCAAGCTCTTAAATAACAATAGCAAACAGAGGGCTGTTATAATAAAATGCTTTATAAATGTCAACTCATTGGATTGTCACAACACCCAGGGCTCTAACAAGTAAGAGCCCCACAGCTTGACATGCCAGAGCAAAGACTTGAACCCAGAAAGTCTGGAATCCCACTCCCCAGCACCACTTGTAGTTAGACCAGTGAACTTCACTGAAGTCCTTGTGAGCCACCCTATGAGAGATGCATGTCTGCTAAGTCTCCCTCCTTCCCTTGCTGTCCAGCACCATCTCTGAGCCACTGGCTGGACTGCTGCTGGTAGGGTTCCAGGGAAAGCTCCCCAGCCTGAGGCTGGACGTCACTAGAAACCACATCTTCCTGGAGCTCCTTCCCTTCCTGGGCCTGCTCCACCCTCACTCCACAGTACTTCATCTCAAACTAGGCTTGTCTCTCAGCAGCTCTGTCTCACGAAAGCTCTATGTCCAGAATGAACCAGAAGTCAGAATATCCATTTAATCCAAGGAGTGTCGTGGCTGCAAAGTTTATTTCTGCCCTCCCCGTCCAAGATGGCAGAGCTTTCTGCTGCCCGGGCACCAACACCTCTTGGGGAACCAGGCTCAAGTCAGCGCACATACATCCACCATGGCAGGCTCCTCCCTGGTGAAGCCATCACCAAATCCCTCATCATCCACCAGGTCTGGCTTCTGGCAGCACATGGGACAGAAGTGGTTTCGAATAGCAGATGCCCGGAGCCAGACGACAAGGTTCCAGCGCTCTCCAGTGCCCAGGGGCCGAGCCCCATGCAGCTGGCCACCACGGTGCAGGATGCCCTGGCCCACCACATGCTCCACCTCCAGGGGCTCCGTCAGGGCTGCAGGTGCCTGCAGACGGTGGAGTTCAGGCCAGAGTACTCATGACTGCCAGGGCCCTACCTGGTGGGTCTCACTCACCTGGAAGAGGTCCCCAAAGTATAGGGCACCACCTGTGAAGGCCTTGCCCAGAGCCACATTGAGGGTAAGCTCTGCATTATCATAATGGCAGCCCAGCTCCAGGTCCTGGCCCAGTGCATACTTGACCACAAAGGCACGGTGGCTATCAAGCTGACCCCCGCCACAGTCTGGGTACATCAGGGCCATCAGTGGCTGCAGGAAGCGTTCCCGAAGTGGAGTCACCAGTGGCTCATCTAGGCCTAGCTCATGCATCAGTACCTAGGAAGGATTCCCAGAATTCAGCAGGGAGATTGGGGAGCTCCACTCTGCTCTCATGGTTCTCTCTGGGTTCAGAGCAGAACAGGAAGCCTGCCTGCAGCACCTCCCATGAGTCTTCCACCCTAGCTGCCCTCCCTGAGTGCACAGGCAAGGCCTCACCCACCCCATGGTTGTTCATGGTGTTGGGCCTTCCCTTGGGCATGTCCGATTGCTCAAAATGCTCCAGCTCCTCCAGCAGGGCCTGGCAGAATTCCACGGAGAACACCGGTACCCGGTAGATGCGCTTCTCTTCTGGAAAGGGAGGGGCAGACAGTGGGGTCAGGAGCTCTGATTCAATCTCCAAATGAGCCAGCTTGCCATTTTACTGCCTCAAGCCTGTTTCCTCTGTATAATGGGGAAATGACTTACTGCCCTGCTTCTAGCTAGTTGGTCAACAAAATGAATGGGTGAATGAATGAATGAGATGACCTACTCCAGACAGAGTGCTCCCACTGGCCTTCCAGTTCCTGCTGGTTACTATTTTTAAGCCAGAGATGAGAAGCAAAGCACCCATCCTCCCTTACTCGGGTGTCTCAGACTGCCACCCCTACCCATACCCCACAGGGATGAGACCCCCACCTGACACGGTCTCCAGCAGCTGGAGAAGGCCCTCGAGGTTTGCGCCCGGGGACCTACTATATTCAGCTGCAGCCACAAACTCAGGGGCCAGAGCGGTATCCTGGGGCAGAACACAGGGCAGCTGTGGGAAGTCAGCCCCTACCAGAGCAGCATCCTCCTGCCCAGCCGCCAGGCTCCGGGGCTGGCCTGGTACCTGCAGTAAGCTGTAGACGTCAGGCCTCGCTGGGTGGTAGGAGTTAGCAATGAGAGCTTTCCTAGCAGCTGATTCCTGCCCCAGCCTGCGTCGGCGCGCCACCTCCTGCTCAAGCTGGGGTGGCAAAGGCTGTTACAAATCGGGGGCTCTCACCCACCAAAGCCACTGTACATGTAAAGAAACTGAAGCCCAGGAAGACCAAAGTGGGGGCCAGGGTGGAAGGCAAATCTCCCTATACTTCTGGACCTGCCAGGGTTTACTGCAGGTATCAAGGTGTCTTGAAAGCTGAAATCGAGGTGGTGGCCCCGTCTATCCCGCACAGCAGTTAAAGAGGGGAAGTTGCAGACAATATGGTCTTTCTCGATCTCTCTTGGGGCAGAATCTAGGTAGGTGGGTGGGCGCAGAAACGTGGAAAAACGTGGAAAAGAGCCCTAAGAAGTCCTTCAGGGCCAAGGACTCCAGAGGAAGGACTGGCGGGGTACGTTACCTCCTCCAAGAGTTGCTGGAAGTCCTTGGAGCTAACGCAGCCATGGCTGCGCAGGAGCTGCAAGCAGAAAGGCCAGTTAACAACTAAGTGACCCTAGGTGAGTCACACGTCTCCGAGCTTCAGCGCCCCAGCCCCTGTCACAGAGAGTGGCGGATCATCGAGAGAGCTGTGAAAACTGGTCCAGCGCACTCCGCACGCGCGCGCTCGGATTACCAGGGAGCTGCCACGCTGCAGCCAGACGCCAAGCGTGCACGCGCGCTCCCGGCGTCCCGGACCCCCTGCACTCGCTGCCGCCGCCCCCACCCCCGCTCACCCCGCCGTAGTCCCGGCGCAGCTGCTGCTCGTCCCGGAAGCGCAGGTGCAGCCCGTAGCGCGCCACGTACAGGTTCTGAGTGCAGAAGCAAGCGCAGCGGCAGAAGCGCTGTGAGGCGGCCGTCGCCATGGTGAAGCGGCCGCGCCAGCTTCCGTAACTGGGCTCACGGGTGCGTCACCGCCCAGGGCGAGGCGGTGGGAGCCAAGGGGCTGCTGTAAATTCCCAACTGCGGAGAGGAACGAAGGCCGGTCAGGACGGCGTCTGCGGGGTAGAACGAGGCTTCCCGGGCGGGGCGGGGTTGCCTCCTCGTTACAGAGGGGTGATCTGGGGCAGTGAGGGGCTCAGAGCCTTTACTTGAACTCTGCCCCGTCTCCTAGAAATCTCTTTGCGGAGCCTCCTGACGCGGCGCGCAAACACACGGTTAGGGATTCTGAGGTAAGACCGCGGCGCCTTAGAGCGGCCCAGCGAGGGTTTAGCATTCACCGCAGGTCCCTGCCTGCCCCGTGTTGCCTTAGCGTCCCCGCGAAAACGCTCCGTTCTTCATCACATCCGGCGGCTCTCGGGCCGAACGCGGTGTGGGTGGGAGGGTGGGTGCGGTCTGTCGAGGTTACACCCCTCGCCCTGGTCAAGTTCAAGTGCTTGTGTTGCTGTGTTTCTGGGCGTGCGTCCTCACCTTTGGGACGCGCACACGGCGGGCATCCCAGAGCAGGTCGACAGAGCCGCGTCGTTCAGGGGTAACCGAGGTTCCCTGGAACTGAGCCCTGCTCAGTTTGGAATGGGTGTGGCAAAGCCCTTACCCCAGATCAGCACCCAGTCTTCTCAGCTCCCACCCCCTAGAGCAAACAACACCCAAGGTGCCAGCCTGTCACCGTGAAACCGAGGCTCAGTGGTGCAGTGTCCGCCCCACGTATCCAGTCAGGAGCTATATAGGATCTGAACCCAGGAATGTGCCCTGTGAGTGTCCTCAAACCCTCCCCCCACCAACACACACACACGCAGGGGTCTCTGAGTGGGGGGACCCAGTGGTGCCTTCTTTTTGGGCTGCTTGGTATATTTCACTGATTCTTTGTGAATCCCGATGGGGTCACGAAACAGATGCCAGCATGCAAGGACACACTCGTGCACCCCATGTAGCCACATCATCACACTACCATCAACCTGCTCATGCTGACTCACTGGCAAATGTCACATCCAGAAGCATCTCCCACTGATGGGATGTGCTTTCACGTACATTCCCTCACACACACCCACATTCCTCACAGACAGCACATCCCAAGTTCCCTTTTCTATGGCAAGTCCAGCCCTGCCCTACCTGTGACTGTGATAGGAGCTCTGGACCCCAGGAGGAGCAAGGCAGGAGGGGCAGGGGGCTTCCTCTTCAGCTATGATCATCGGCACCTTTGGAGACCCAAGGCTCCAGCTACCAAAGTCCCCATGCCTCTTTGAAACTATAGGGAACTACAGATGGCCCTTGGTCTCTGGCCAAAGCTTACTACAGCCTGATTGGTTTGCACACTGGCTGCACAAGAGCAGTGAGATTCCCCCACCTCCACCCAGTGAGTGTGCAAGGTATGCATGTGAGTGTGAGCCAGTGTGTCTGGAGCTGCAAACAAGCTCCCTGCTTGGGCCACTATAACTGATTACCGTGATTGGCTTAAAACAGCAGGCATTCTCTCATGATTCTGGTGGCCAGAAGTTCAAAATCAAAAATGGATGAGCTCCAGCTTCAAGTAATAGAATCAGGCAGAACTGTTGTTCGAGGGGCTCAGAAGGTAGGTCCAGCTCTGTGTCATCAAGCTTCTGTGGTGCCCTGCATGGCCGCATCTCTCCAGCCTCTGCCTGGCTTCATAGTTTTCTCCCCTCTGTGCAGCCTTCCCTGTGGGTCAGAATCACATTCTGGGGGAGGCAGAGACAGGAGGATCCCTGGGGCTCACTGGCCCATCTAGAAGAAATGAGCTCCAGTTCCAAGGAGAGACAGTACCTCAAAAACTAAGGCATAGAGCCACTGAGGAAGACACCCAGCATCAACCTCTGACTTCCACACACACATGCACCTGCACATATCCAAAGAAGCCAGGGCTAGCATTTTCAGTGTTACCTATGTACGAGTTAGTCTTTACAATTTCCATTCTTGACGTAGGAAAGTGAGTTACAGAGGAGTCAGTTGGACTGGCCCATCCAAGGTCACACGGTCTGCAAGCTCTGATATCCCTGACTTATTCCTAAAGGAACAGCCCAGTCTCCCAGCAGTGTACCCTCCACTCAGGTGTGAGGGAGCTCAGTCTCTGCCTCTTTACCCAAAGAAGAACACGGCTGACTACACAGACCAACCGCTTCCACAGGCTCTGGTTCCGTGGCCCCAACCAGCCTGCCAGAAAGGTGTTTAAAGTTTCATACTTGTCTCTATTTCTCTGAAGCTTCTGCCGTCCAGGAAGGGGCCTGTTTCCAGAGTTCATTATTGCCCTGCCTTTCCTCTACTAGGAGACCCAGGATGCCAGCTCCCCAGACAGCCCCCACACCCCAGCATCACCTGACTGGGTTTCATACTTTATAGAAGTTTGTAGGGCCAGTGAGGCCCATTCATCCCTTTAGACTGCCCCTCCCCTAGCACTGGGCTCAGTCACCAAGGGCACAGCAGCAGAATACTTCACAGGGGGCTCTGAGTCACATGCGCAGGGGGGCAGCACTGACCTGGGTCTCCTGTAACCATCGTACAAATACAATAAGTCTTTTTATTATATGTGTATCTGTGTGTGGGCATGCATGCATGTATGCAGGTGCCCTTGGAGCCCAGAAGCACTGAATCCACATGGAGCTGGAGCTGCAGGTGTTCTAGAGCTGTCTAATATGGGTTCTGGGAACCAAGCTCAAATCCCCTCTTATTGTTACTGTGGCAGTGTACATGGGCACACATGTGGAGGTCAAGGGATGACTTTGTGGAGCCGCTTCTCTCTTTACACCTTGACACAGATTCTGGGTCATCAGGCTCTCAACAGCAAGCACTTTGACATGATGGGCCACCTTGCGATCCCTTGGGTACATCGCTCCTGAGGACATACGTTCTGTGCCTAGATCCACATTTGTGCATATGGACACAGGGCTGCTCTCCCACTACTGTTGACATGCTCGCCTTTCCTCTACTGTATTGCCTCAATTCTCTTCCCAAAGGTATGTACTGACTGTGTCGTGGCTTATCTCTGGGCTCTCTGTTCTGTTCCATTGAACTCTTGACTCTTCCCGCCAATGCCACCATGTTGTGGTGACTAGGATCTTTATAGTAACCCTTTTTAAAATTCCTGTTTTAAGATTTATTTTATGTGTACACGTGTCTTGCCAGAAGTTGCTGGATCCCCTGGAGCTGGGGAAGCAGATGGTTGTGAGTCATCGTATGGGAACTGGGCACTGAACCCAGGTCCTTTGCAAGAGCAGCCAGTGCTCTTAGCCAGTGAGCCATCTCTCCAGTCCCCCTTATTTATTCTCCAATAATATCACACATGTACACAATGTATTTTGATAACCTACCCGCAGCTTCCCCAAGACACCTCAACACATTCCTCCCTCCTCCTCCTTCATGTTCTGTTCTCTTTTCTTGTAACCCGCTGTGTCCAGTCAGTGCTACCTGCTGGATGACTGATCTTGTTGTTTTAATGTGTGCAGGAGACCATAGCTGCAATAAGTTCAGGGAGTGGCCAGGAGGCAGCGCCTCGCCACATTCCTCCCCAGCACCGGATGTCCATTCCTTTTGCCTCTTCTGTGATGCTCCCTGAGCCTTGGTGAAGAGCTTGATAAGGGCGCCCCATTCAGGGCCGAGCACTCCATACTCACTTATTCTTAGCACTTGGACCCGTTAGGAATCCCTGCTGATTACTGCAGAGAGAGGCTTCTCTGGCAGTGCTTACCTATTATGTGTAAATATTTAGAAGGCAGTTTGACATGTCTTTTAGCAAAGCAATAGTAGGTTCCCCACTAGGGCCTGTACTTACTGAGCTGTGGGCTTATGGGCGGGTTTGTGTTATGTGCTGGCTGGTTTTTATGTCAACTTGACACAAGCTAGAGTCACCTGAGAGGAGGGAGCCTCCACTGAGAAAGTGCCTCCATTAAGTTCAGGCTGTAGGCAAGGCTATAGGAGTTTCCTTAATTAGTGATTGATGTGGTGGGGCACAGTTCATATGGGTGGGCTGGTGGTCCTGGGTTCTATAAGAAAGCAGGATAAGCAAGCCACAAGACACAAGCCAGCAAACACCACTCCTCCATGTCCTGTGCATCAGCTCCTGCCACCAGGTTCCTGCCCTGCTTAAGTTCCTGCCCTGACTAACCTTGGTGATAGACTGTTACCTGGATGTGTAAGTGAAATAAACCCTTTGGTCCCCAAGCTGCTTTCGGTCATGGTGTTTCATCACAGTAACAGAATCCTGACTAAGACACATTACCAAGCATGAATTCCCTCCTCTGGATCAGGCCTCAAATCCAATTAGAAAGTGGTTGGTTATCCCCACAACAGTCCGGCCACTATTGTACCAGTGAGTGCGTCTTACCCAGCAGATTGGTATTATAGCAATCAGGGTTCAGCACACGATAATACCTTTGTCGGCATTCCTTCCTCCACCCCCCTGCCCCCCTCTCCCCCGGTGATCCACTTAGCACCTTCCCACACGATGGAAACTATCCAGCAAGGAGGAAGTGTGCGGGACAGCTTCAACTTGATTTTCCTGGTCTGCAGCCAGAGTGCACTGTGTTTTTAGCATTAGGGTCTTAACACCTAGTCCTATTGGTGGACAGCCAATAGCAATGGAATATCCTGTGTTATTTTAGGGGCCTCTGGGGCTCCCCGACCAGTAACTCCAAAGGAGAAGCCCCACACTTGGCACCAAGGTTTTCATTAAAAAAACAAAAACAAATAGTTCTTTGGGGGAGCATTGTTCACCCACACAAGGATACGATACGCATTGTTCAGATCTTGTTCAATTTCCTTTTTCTTAAATTAGCTTATGAAGTCATCGGTTTCCATACAGCCCTAACTATGCTTAACGTACCTCTCTCTTCTCACCTCTACCCCCATTCCTATGTGAATCCCCAGAATTCTGCTTCACATGTGCTCTGCTATCCCTTCACCCCTTAAGACCTCTGACCCCTCCCCCCCATCGGCCCTTTCTAGCTTCCTGGCCTTTATAAACACTCCAAATCAAGCACACAAATCTACACATTAAAAACCACTGGGGTCCATGCATGCGAGAGAACATGCAGCCTGTGTCTCTCTGGGCCTGAGTGACCTCACTTATTAGAACACTTCCAGGTTCCATCTGTTTCCCTGAGGTTTTCATAATTTCACTCTTAGAGGTGACCGGAGTGTCACGTGTGGTGTGTGCCACATTGTCATTACCTACTCGTTAGCTGATGGACACTTAGGCCGATCTGCTTTCCTTGAAACCGAATAGAGCAGCAGTGACACGGATAAGCAGGTGTCTCTGGTAGGATGTGGGGCCCTTCCTGTGTGCCCAGGAGTTGTGTAGCTAGCTCATATGGCAGTTCTGTTTTTAGCTTTTTGAGAAACCTCCATGCTGACTTCCACAGTGGCTGCACCAGTTAACACTCCAGAAACAGTGTGTCAGTGCCCCCGCCCCCCAAACGCACATGTTTGTTGTCATTTGTTTCTTCAATCACAGTTGTCCTCACTGGGGTGACGGGGAATCTTGGCATAGTTTAGTCAGCCTTGCCCCGATTGACCAGTGGTGTTAAGTGACCTGTGAGTTGTGAGGGTGGACTGTTGAAGTCACCCACTAGTGACCTGGCATCTCTATGAGATGGGATACCCTGGTGTTCAGGGAGTGTCTGTTTAGAATCAGCGCCCTCTTGGTTTTTAGGACAGTGGTACCTGCTTGTTTCCCAGGTGTGTGTACTTGGAGCAGCTTTGCCAGCCTCTCACTGAAGGCAGTGACTCTGCCCGTTCTGATGAGGCAGAAATGGATGGCTACTGTGTCTCTTAATTGGGGAACTGAGACCACTACTACTCAGTCTTTACCGGGCAGCGTGTGGGTGGGTTGTGGTGTGTGTCTGTGTGCGGGTCCTCGCCTGTCTTGCTTAGCATTATGCTATCATGGTTTCTTCTTCCCTGGGGCATCATGATTTGAATGAGTTTGCTTTTCATTCTGGAGATTCCTTCCAGTGTCTTCTGCAGAACTGGCTTATTGGTATTAGATTCCTTTAGTCTGTTCTTACCATGGGAAGGCTTTTTTCCCCCTTCCATAAGAGCAGATAGTTTTCCTGAATACAATATTCTGGGCTGGCGGCTGTTATCTGCCAGGACTTGAAATGCATCATTCCACACTCTTCAAGCTTTTGAAGGAACCTGACTTGGTGTTCCTCTCTTCATGCTCTCAATATATTTTCTTTGTTCTGTACGTGTAGTCTTTTAATTATAATACGATAAGGGGAAGTTCTTCTCTGAGACTGTCTGCTTGATGTCTACCGCTAGGAGATTTTCTTAACTTTGGGAAACTGTTATGATCATCTTAACGTTTTTAATGTATCTTTTGAGCAAGGTTCTTCTCCTTCTATACCTATAGCCCATATATTTAGTCTTTTCAGAGTGTCACATACATCTTAAATTCTGTCACCTTATTTTATTTTTGTCCTTATTGGCTTGTTCTGTTCCCTGTCTTGTTCTTCACTGTCCTGAAGCTCAGCTATTCTCTCCTCTCCTCGATCCTTTTGCTGAGACTTCCCCCAAGATTCCCTGCCATGTTTCATATTTTTAGCATTTTCTTCTCTTTGTTGAACATCACCTTCATTTCACCCAACACCTCCCTTGTTTCATTCATCTGCTTGTCTGTGTCTTTGCATATGTCCTTATCGTTATCTCGAGTTCTGGGCTTTCATCTAACTCTCACTAGATGTCATTGCTCTAGGGTTAGTTATTTTTGGAGGAGTCATATTGTCTTTGTGTTTCCTGTTTCTTACGTTGGTGTGTTAGGATTTATACATACAGTGTTATTTCATTGCTTGCTTTATTTTATGTGTGTGTGTGTTTTTGTTTTGTTTTTATTTTTATCAGCTATATTCTTCCCTTTGAAGGCTTCAGGTGAGACGTGGATGTGGTGGTGTTGAATATGTAGTTCAGAAAATAATTGTGTACACAAGGAGCTCCAGATGCTTGGTGTAAGCTCTACTTTCTTCCCCACGTGGGATATTAACTCAGAGAGCAACTACAGCTGTTTGATTTACCACTAAACAAATGTCACACTAGCCAATTAATCACAGTAGCCTCTTTGGCTTTGGCTACTGCTGGAGGTTAAACAACCAAGGGCAGTTATTGATTTTAATTAATAATACCAGGAGTGGGAAGGATAAGTAAGGTAGGTGTTGATAAAGATTAAGTATTAGATGGACTTTGCCAAGACAAAAGCCAAGGTGGGTAAAGCAGCTAAGAGGGAAAGTTGCTCCTGCGATGGTCCACAGACTTTAGAGATTGTTAAAACTATGGAAGGTTATAATTAAGTAGTAAAAAGATGAGGGTGGAGAGATGGCCCAGAAATTAAGAGCATTGGCTGCTTTTCTAAAAGACCTAAGCTTGGTTCCCAGCACTCACATGATGGCAAGTAACTATCTGTAACTCCACTTCCGGGGGATTCAGAGAAGATGTGGAAGTATGAGAGGAATAAATGAGGTGTGGCCTGCATGAGCAGGGTCCTGGCCCTAACATAGACAGAAGCATAAGCATCTGGAGACATCTGTGCAAGGGTGGGGATTGAGCAAGAGAAAAGAGGGCACAGGAGATACACGTGATGTGACTTCCCACACAGTGGGCTGACCCGAAAGGTGAAGCTTCCAGGTCCCCCAGCTCGAGTAGGTTCCACTGGTCCTGGGTCTCTGAGTTCTGGTGTATGTGTGAGAGAGAGAGGCGGGAGGCAGGCAGAGATTCTAAATCCTTTGTTCTGTGGTATTCCTGCCATCCTAGTAGGATGTCCAGTTCCTGCCAAGACCAGTGAATGTGAGGAGCCCACATTTTAAAAATTTATGACAATTTTATTCCAAAGGATGATAAACAAATAGCATTAGCTTTTTGTTGTTGGTTTGGTGGCTTTTTATTATTTGTTTTATTGTGTTATTTTGAGACAGGAGCTCTTGTATCCCAGGATGGGTTTGAACTTACTGTGTAGCCAAGGATGACCCTGCTTCTTCCTCCTGAGTGCTGGGACTACGGGTGTGTGCCACCAGGCCTAGCTTTGTAGTCTCATTCCCCTCTCTCTTTTCTCTCTCAATTGCAATGAGTCTATGTCATTCTGACCCAGGCCCCATGTGTTACTGTGGAGTCTTTGGGATTACCTGTTTTTCATTTGTGTCTGGGAGAAATTGTATCCTAGAATTCCCAACAAAAGTGCTAAATTTTACTTTTCTGGATGAATTCCTGTGTCAGAAATCGAGCAGTGCCCCCCCAAGATGTTTTATTTTATGTGTGCACTTGTTTTTCCTGTCTTTATACCTATGTACTACTTGTGTACAGGTGCCCAGGGAGACAAGGAAAGGCATCAGATCCTCAGGAACTAGAATTACAAACAGTTGTGAGCAACCATTTGGGTTCAGGGAGCAGAGCCCGGCTCCTCTGGAAGAGCAGCCAGTGCTCTGAACTGCTAAGGAACCATGCTTCCTCTTTAAGTAGAAACTTTATTGAGATACACTTTATGCGTGGTAGAATTTACTCATTTATAGGAAAAGTCAATGTTTTGTTTCTTTTTCTTTCTTTTTTTTTTTTAGATTTGCTGAATTATGTGGCTGCTGCCACAGATATTCCTTATCTGAACAGAAATAACCCATTGGCAGTCATTCACCTAGAAGTTCTGAGTCCAAGCTCACCTGAGCCTATTTCTGTAACTACATTGGAGGTGGCTTTATGCACTAGAGGCTGAGCAGAAAGGATGAGGAAAGGAGGGTCATGAGTTCAAAGCCACCCTGTGCTACATAATGAGGCAGTATCTCACTACAACAGCATCTACAGATCCAGCTAGATCTCATGGAAAAGGGTATAGGTTTTGGAAACTTGTCCTTGGCAGCGGGAACAAGCTATGCAGAGACATGGTCCATAAGAGGTTGGGGAAGCTCCAAGCTTGAGATGCAGAGGCGAAGCCCCTGTGTAGATGCAGAACAGTGAAACCCACATGCTTTCCTACCATCATTCTTACACTTTTTATTGCATTTTTACTTATTTATTTTGTGTGTGTGCATGCATGTGTGTATATATGTGTGTGCATATGTATGTATGTGTGTATGTTTGTGCATGGAGGTGGAGATCAGGTGACAATCTGCTGCAGTCAGTTCTCTACTACCACCATGAGTCCTTGCTGATATTTTCTGGTGCTATCAAGGTCAGAGCCGTCCCACCTTTCCTAAAATACGAGTCAGCCCTGCTCCCATCAGTGTTTGCTGTGTGCCACTGTTGTGTGACATTATTCCTGGAGAAATGTGTACGAATGTCTACTCAAATGTCTATTCACTTCAGATAAACGAAAGTACAGATACCACCAAAGTCCAATTTTGTAAACCAGTGAGTTTTATTGGGGTTACTTACAGGTATATGGGTGAGGGGTTCTTACAGGAATAGAAATGACCAAAAGATAGGTGCATGATCAAATCCCACCCCAGCATGGGTGACAGCTCACAAAGCAGAACCTGAGAACAGTGCACAGCCTGCAGGCAGCGTGGCAGGTTGGAGAGCACCCTTTGCAGGCAGCTCTGCTGGTCTCAGCCTCTTCTAGGCAGCTTAGCTCTTCTGAGTAATTCTCAGCAGTCTTTACAGCTTATATACTCTTGGGGGCCTGCAGGACCTGTATATCTGGTGAGTTTCGGGAACCTCCTTTAGCAATTTTGAGTTATTTCCTGAGCTTAACAAGCTTCCCTGCAGGATGGAGTGTTTCAGCTCCCCCTGGAACACCCTGTTGTGTTAGTGCCCTGTAAACACTGTCTTGAGGAGTCTCTCCCTTTGATGGAAAATTTTAAAACTAGGAGGAAACAGCTATACAACAGCCATGGGCTGTTTGTCAGACCTCGCCACATCGGACCTTCACCATTCTGTAATGCTAACCACACAGCATTCAGTACTTACCACACAGTACCACAGTGCTTATCCCACTTTCTCTCCAGTATAAAAACAGCCCCAGAATCACGTACCCTAGATCACACAGTAACTGGGACGTGGACCTAGCTGAATTACTCAAGCCTTTACAACAATTCATGCAAACACTTTCTTCAAGTACAAGCATCCACTCACCTTTTAACAGAAGCAGACAATTGTTGGACTTCGCTCACTGGACGTAGGTGGTAGGATTATGCCTCTGTGAAACCTTCTGCCACATGCATGTGTTTCCTCCCTGCTCCCAAGTGTTCTGCTGATAGATGAATGTCTAGTTATCTTTCTAGTTCCCTATGGATGGGCATTTAGGTTATTTCCAGCCCTTTGCTATTGTAGCGGTTTGCCAACTGGATCTTAGCTTCCTTTCATGAATCCACCAGTAGAAGAAATTCCTACTGAACAACAAAAACAAAAACAAAACTTTAAAATAATTTGCTTCCAAATTCCCCTCCCAGAAGACTGTCCCATGGAACCAGCAGACCATTTTCAATTCAGAGAGCCCTTGCAGTCTCTGCTTGAGGATGGGTGAACATGGGAAGATCTCTTTGGACCGTAAGCTCACTTCCCACTTAGATTCCACAGTTCTGACCACGCAGACCCTTTCTGTTCCTGGAATGGCCAGGCTAGTTACTACCCAGAGCCTTTGAACTTGCAATCCCCCATTCTAGGACACCCCCCCCCCCCACTCCGTTCCCTTGTAGCTCACTTCTCTTTCTTTTTCAAGAGGCCTTCCCAGTTAAGGTTGACTCAAAACATCTTCAATCCCATCACTGGGTTTTATTTTATTTTGCTTTGATTTTGTGATACTGGTGCAGGAACCCAGGGCCTCATGCATGTTAACTAAGCAAGCACCCTGCCACTGAACTGCATTCCCAGGCCTGGTTTCTTTTCTCCACTTAATGTCTCTGCCATTTTCTTCCACATTTTCTCGTGGATCGCCTGCCTCCTCTGCTCTGTTTTGCACACAGCAGTACTTCAAGCACCCAGCAATCACTTAGAGCATAGTTTCTGTTCTAGTTAGGGTTTTTTTTTGTTTGTTTTTTGTTTTTTGCTGTGATAAAACACCATGATCAAAAGCTCCTTGGGGAGGAGGGTTTATTTCAACCTGCAGCTGACAGTCCATCATGAAAGGGAAGTCAGGGCAGGAGCTGGGAGCAGCAACCTGGTAGCAGGAACTGAAGCAGAGGCCACGGAGGAATGCTGCTTACTGACTGGCCCACCACGGTTTGCTCAACTTGCCTTCATTACCGACACCCAGGATCACATGGCAACGCCCACAGTGGGCTGACCTCCCATGTCAGTCAGCGATCAAGAAAATGCCCCACAGACTTGCCTAGAGGCCAGTCTGATTGAGGCAGTTCTTCAACTGAAGTTTCCAGATAACTTTTAAGTTTGTGTCAAGTTAACAAAACTAACCAGCCCAGCCCATAAACTACTTTATTATTTCCCAAAGAATGTGCTCCTTTCTAATATGTACAGTCTACTTCCTACATATATTGTCAGATTCCATCACTAGACTATCGCTGATTTGGGTCCTGTTGGGTGTCACTTTTTTTTTTTTCCCTTAAGGGACAGGGTCTTTGTTGCCCAGCGGGCCCTAAACTACTCAGCTCAACGATCCTCCTTCCTCAGCCTCCCAGTACTAGGATTACAGATGCATAAAGCTATGCCCAGTTCTCAGATACTTAGAAGGGCATAGGGTGCACAGTACATGCTCGACAAAGATTTGTTGGATGGATGAGTAAACGAATGAGGATCACAACCCCACACATCCTCCAGGGCTGGCAGACTGTGCCCTCAAGGGAGAAAACCCGTTAAAGGGTGTTTCTGTCCCCTGAGTATGCGCAGAGGTCCTAGTCCAGGTGCAGAGCATGCAGCACCCAGGACCTAGGGCCAGGTGAGAGCTGAGTTTGCAGCAGGTGCTGAGGTTTTGCGTTCAGGCCCCGCCCCTAGGAGGCCCCGCCCAGGAGACGCCTATAGCCCCTTGCCACAGAAGGTCCACCTCATTCTAGAGGCTCCGCCCACTCTGGCCTCCAATGGTGGCCCGCCCATTTCCTCTCAAATTCCGCCCACCTTAGGTGTCCCGCCTACTTCCCCGGAGGCTCCACCTCACCATTCAGGTTCCTCCAGCTCTTGTTCCGGAAGCTCCGCCCCATCCTGGAAGAGTGTCTCCATCTCCAGGTTCTTCCGCCCACTTCCCTGGAGGCTTCGCCTCACTAGAGACTCGCTTCCAGACCTTTCTTCAGAGGTCCCGCCCTGTTCTGGAGCTCTGCGCCCACCCTTTCCCTCTGAAGACTCCCCTTTCCACTTTCCCTAAGTCTGTCCTACCCAGGATGTCCCGCCCACTCCCCTTGAAGCTCCGCCCAGCCAGGGAGACCTCGACAGGGCGCCTTCCTGAGGCCCCGCCCTACCCAGGATGTCCCTCCCATTTTTTGAGGCTCCGCCCATCCAGGGAGACCTTTCGGCTACTGCCTCGGAGGCCCCGCCCCTCTCAGGATGTCCCGCCCACTTCCCTGAGACTCCGCCTCCGGCGCCGCCCGCCTGTCAGCGGGCAGCGGGGCTGGGCTCCGACCTTGTCGCTGCGCAGCGCGGGCGGCGTGTGTAGAGGAGCGCTGCGCGGCGCGGGCTCGGTGAGAGGCGGATCCTGCGCTCCTGAGTCCCGACCGCGGCGCGTCCCCCTCCCACGGCTCACCTGGCGGCAGGTAAGGGCCTCCCCCAGATCTGCGGCGCTCATAGCGGGAATTCGGCTGGTTTTTGACCCTCTATGCGACGCTGTAGGTACTCTGTGAGGAGCGTTTGGAGGAGACCCTGGAGGTCTGTTGCCCGGCATGGAGCCCGCGGCGACCTCTGAGGGCTGCGAACGCCAGGCCTGGGCCAAGCCTTCCCTGTCGGCAAGCGGGCCTGTGCGGTTCCAGAGGCGGCTCCTCGCCGGCCTGCGTTAATTGAGATAGCTGGGAGCCTGGCCGAGGCCTCCCTGCCCTCCACCCCACCCCCTGGAGATGGGTGGCCTCCATGCCTCTGCTGCAGATGGCGTGGGGACAGGTGTCAGGACCCCCTTGGTTTGTCACCAGGTTCCCCGAGGCCACCTGGCACAGCAGTGGGATGTGGTGGGCCCAGCAAGTGTGGGAGTCAGGATGGAACCATGTGGACCCAGCCTGGGTGTGTCTTGGTCTCCAGAGACCTCACAGCAGCAAGGGCAGCCGTGCCAGCTGAGAACAGCGACTGGCCTCCCCAGGGCTGGACACTCGGAGTTACAAGCCTGCAGAGTGAGGGGTGAATGGGAGCCACTTGGGCCACCGTCCCCCTGCAGATATCAATTAACCTATGTGCCCCTATCCTCTTCCTCCTACAGAGGGTAAAGTCTGGGGCTTCCCTGGAGCTGTAATGGGCATAGTGACTGTGAGACTTTGAGGGCACTGGGTCACAGAGCTGAGAGGTACAGGCACCAGGGAAGACCCGAGATGGGTCACTGTTGTGGTTGTAATGATGGTTACTTATCCCCTGGCTGTTCCAGACTACCCTTGCCTACAACTGACAGCTGGAAGTACTCACAAGCAGTATCTCCTCTACTTGGGAGCAAAAAGCCTTCTACAAGACCCCCTGTGCCAGAGTGTAGCTCAATGGGAGATAGCCTACCCACATGAGCAAGGTCCTTAGTTCTACCCCCAACACGAAAACAAACACACCCTAGTGGGGCAGGGGTCGCTTGCCAGTCCTGTGCCCAAGTCTTAGCATTTGGGTCAAGGCAACTTGTCCTGTCTTCCTGGACCCTAGTGGCCCCTGAACAAGGCCTGCTCTGCCTCTGACCACCATCTTGCCCTTGTCTCTTGGGCCATGCACATCACCTGTGTGCCCAGAACTTGCCCTCCAATTCCACCTAGCCGTGTGTCCTCAGAGTCCGGGCAGATGGAGGATAAGCGTGTGGTTCCTAGTAGCCTCTCCATTCACAGCTTCCAGCCTCACAGTGGGACTGTGGTCTCTGCTTCATTCTGCTCAGTAGCTTATTGAACAATGAGAATAACCTGCCACCCCACCCTTGCCTCCACCCCAGGACTGTAACCTGCCCTGGCCTGAGTTGGATTCTGCTCCCTGGGAGCTTGGAGTAGATGGATGCAGCACCTTGGGGGGGGGCAGGGTACCCAGGTACTGGGGACTCTGCCTTGGATGACCCTAGGTAAGCCTCCCTTCCTCCCTTCCTGGGCTTCATTTTTGCCACCTGCAAAAGCGCTTCAGCCAGCCTGTGATGTTCATCTGGAGTGTTCTTTCCAGTGGACAGGGGTGCTTGGAGCTTCTAGATGGGCAGCTGGCTATTTGTGTCTGCTGAGGTTTCAGGAAGGACTCTCTCAAGACTGCCAGTCAGCTGTGGGAAGCTGGGTAGTCTGTGGACTGCAGGCCAGTTCCCCATCTCTGGCTGATTTTCTGTCTTACTCCTGAACCTTGGGCCCTTTCCTCAGGGCCATGGATCCCTGCTGCCCACCCTAGATAGGCAGAAGCTGGGTGCCTGGCAGGTCTAGTAAGGCCAACTGGCTTGGCAGGAGGGCTGAGATGGCGTTGGGCCAGGAGCTTCCCTTCTTGGGCTCTGAGTGGAGCTCACCCACTCACACTCCCTGAGGCGTCTGCATTGCAGCAGACTGAGCCCTGGAGCTGCGTTGGCAACTCGGACCCGGCAGGGATGGAGAAAGGCCCGGCAAGGGTGCCTGCCTGTCTCATTCCTTCTCTCTGCCCTGACCCCACTTGATCCTGGCTCCCTTTGGAAAGATAGATGCTAACTAATGAAGCCATAGCTCTCACATGCACTCGAGTCTGCCTGGCAGTGCTGGGATGACAAAAATATGAGGCTTGGGACCCACCACCCTCCATGCCCCCTCTGCATCTCAGACTCCTCCTTAGCTGCATCCAGGGCACACCCACCCGGAAGAGACTGTCATCAGTACAGAGGTGTGGAGCACAGACTTCGGAGCCCTACCTAGCTGTGGGGCAGGTCACTTGACCTCTCTGTGCCTCAGGTGTCTAAACGGTAACATTAGGATATATTTCATGGAAGTCTTTCATCAGTGTATGTAAATGACTTAGAGCAGTGCCTTGCTCGTGTTCCCAGCAAAGGATTCTGGCTCTTACTGCTGCCACCTCTGCTTCTTGACTGATTTCCCCAGAGATGTCGGCTGTTTTTCTTAAAGGAACACATCCTGTTAATGTTGGTCATTTTAGAAGGTACATTGACTGCTTTGCTGTTCACCAGCTGTGTGATCTTGGGCAAATTCTTGAATTCTCTGGGCCTGATTTTCACCATCTGCTACATGGAGATGATGACAATGCAAGCCTCACAAAGTCATCTTGAGAATAACCTAACACATGTAAAGCAAGTGTCGTAGGGCTTGGCTCATCTCATAAGTATGCAATGCAGTTATTAGTCTCCTGCTGTATGTCAGGCATGCAGTGCACACAGCTGGAGGATCTTGGTGCTGGGGGTCCTTCACAAAGGGGCTTCTGTCCCTGTTTGGTTTGGCCCATGTTGGCTGAGTGACTGGAGCAGGTGACTTTGTCTCCCTGTGTCTCGGTTTCCCCAGATGTAAATGGAGATGCAGAGAAACTGACCTCATAAATAAGGTTATATCACTTTACAGCTCAGTCAGTCCCCACAGTGTGGCTTCCAGAGCTATGGGGGAAGGGCGACCCTTGGGTTGGATCATCTCCTATCACTCAGTGACGCCCCCTCCACAGAGAGCTCAGAGTGTTGCCGGTTTTCCTGACAGACACCATTGCTCCTCTCAGGAAGATCCGATCAGGAGATAGTGCTCACGCTCACCCCAGCAAGGTTCTAAACCTACCCTAAACAAACTCCACCCCAGTCCACAAGACCCGTATCCCAGGCCCCAGTGAGTACTCAGGGCCCCTCTGTGGGAGGAGACAGGAAAACCCAGAAAAATCAAGGTGCTCTAGGGCTTGGAATGAGGGCCAACCTAGGCGGGATGTAAAGACTCAAGATACTTCCAAGCAGACTCTAAGGTTTCTAGGTTGCCATGGAATCTGAGAGAGTGAAAGTTGAGTCGAGATACACCATGTGCAGTTGCTCTCAACAGTTAGTGTGTGCCAGGTGCCAGGCCTGCTACCCCTCACTGAACTTTACCACCACCCCGGTGTAAACGGAACAACTGGGACTCCAGCGGCCATCTGTTGAGCTCTGCTAATCTCAGCCTCACCCTCTCTGTGGTGGCAAAATCCTCCAGGTGATCCCCATTGCCCTGCCCTCTCTCACTGCCTGAGTCCTCCTTGCCTTCCTCAACTAGAGGGTGGGAAGAGCGGGGGTGGGGCAGTCTTGTCTCAGGACTCTGTTCCACCTGTCTAAAATGCTTCCCCCGTATATCCATGTGGTATACTCCTTCCTCTCCTCTTCTCTCCTCTCTCTTTCTCCCCTCACTGTATGTGTGTGTGTGTGTGTGTGTGTGTGTGTGTGTGTGTATACTGGACATTAAACCCAGGACCTCATACATAGGCAAGCATTCTAACCCTGAGTTGATCCTAATTCTCTTTCCACTTTTAAATTTTGACACTGGATCTCACTAAGTTGCCCATGCTGGCCCTGAACTTGCTATCGTCCCAGTAGCTGGAATTACAGGCCTGTGCCACCAAGCCTGGCTTGCTCATCTCTTCTGAGTCTTGCTCAAGTGTCTCCACCTGTTTACACCTCTTTATCACAGGCCTGATTCTTAACATTCAGCACCAGCTGTTTTTTTTAAGTTTTGTTTTGTTTTATGTGTATGGGTATTTTGCCTACATGTATGTGTGTTCACCATGTGCATTCCATGTCCAAGGAGGCCAAAGAGGCTGTTGGAGCCCCTGGAACTGGAACTATGATGGTTATGAGTTACCATGTGGATGCTGGGAATCAAACCTGGGACCTCTGTAAGAACAGCCTTAACCACTGAATCATTTCTCCAGCCCCATCAGTCCCCTTTTAATCTCCCTCTTTTACTGGCAGGTCATTTTCATAGGAATTGGTTCTTTGTAATTTGTGCTCATTGTTTTTTTTGTGTTTCTCTTTGTTGTCTGGTGGTGTGTGTGTGTGTGCGCGTGCGTGTGCACGTGCGTGCATGCATATGTATGAGTATTTGCTTCAGAGATTGATGTCAGATGTCTTCCTCTATCATGCTCCATGTTTTGAAAATTTTTCATTATTTTTGTTTATGTGTATGTGTGTATGCCGGCATGAGTTAATATGCACTGCTTGCATGCAGGAAGCTGCGGTGCACAGGGGCATCAGATCCCTTGGAGCTGGAGTTACAGGTGGCTGTGAGCCTCCTGATGTGAGTGCTGGGTCCTCTGCAAGAGCAGCGAGTAACAGCTGCTCTTAAGAACGAGCATCTCGCTAACCCTCCACCTTATTTATGTTTTGAGACAGAGTCTTTCACTGAACTTGGAGCTCATCGATTCTGGCAGGTCAGTGAGCTCCAGGGATCCACCTGTCTTAACCCTAACCCCAGGCCCACCCTGGGAATCACACCAGAGTGCCAGAGTGCCTGTGTCTGGCTTTGTGGGTCCTGGGTATTTAACTCAGATCCTTGCACTTACACAGCAAGTACTTTGCCCACTAAGCCATCTCCCTAGACTCTGCATCTCTATCTCTTTCTCTTTCTCTCCCTCTCTCCCTCTCTCTCTCTCTCTCTGTTTTGTTTTAATGAGGGCGTGTCTCTCTTTCTGTAGCCCAGGCTACCCTCAAACTCAGTGCAGTCCCCCTGCTTCATCCTCTGAAGTAGAATGTGAGGATTATAGGCCTAAGCCACTACACCTGACTCCACTTTTGCTCATTGCTAAATCCCAAACACAAGGAACAGAGTCAGGCCTACAGCAGGGGCTGAATAAACACTCTTTCCATGAGAACTTCAGCATCCCAGGAATCACTGTAATAACCAAACTCCCTCAGGGAGACCCTAGGGCCACACCTGTACCCCTCATCCTGCCTTGTTGCCCCCCCAGGTGTGACCTCACCCTGCAGTCGATGATGGCCTTGCCCCCGTGAGCTACAGCCTGTGCCTGTCACCGCCTATCACCAGCCAGCAGGATGCGGCTGTGGAAGGCAGTGGTAGTGACGCTGGCCTTCGTGAGCATGGACGTCGGTGTGACCACGGCCATCTATGCCTTCAGCCACTTGGATCGCAGCCTGCTGGAGGACATCCGACACTTTAACATCTTCGACTCGGTGCTGGACCTCTGGGCTGCCTGCCTGTATCGCAGCTGCCTGCTGTTAGGGGCCACCATTGGCGTGGCCAAGAACAGTGCTCTGGGGCCACGGCGCCTGCGGGCCTCGTGGCTCGTCATCACCATCGTGTGCCTCTTCGTGGGCATCTATGCCATGGCCAAACTGCTACTCTTCTCAGAGGTGCGCAGGCCCATCCGGGACCCATGGTTCTGGGCACTCTTCGTGTGGACCTACATCTCACTGGCCGCCTCCTTCCTGCTGTGGGGGCTGCTGGCCACCGTCCGGCCGGACGCTGAGGCCCTGGAGCCAGGCACTGAGGGCTTCCACGGGGAGGGTGGGGCCCCGGCTGAGCAGGCATCTGGGGCCACGCTTCAGAAGTTGCTGTCCTACACCAAGCCAGATGTGGCCTTCCTAGTAGCCGCCTCCTTCTTTCTCATCGTAGCAGCTCTGGGTAAGTGGGGTCTTGGGTCTGGTCCACGCTTAGCCTTGGTCTCCAGGGATGCATCACAGGCTGCCCAGCAATGTGTAGCCATTTAATTAGGTGGTTCACACCTCCCAGAGACCCAGAAAAAAATGGGTATGGTGTCTTACCTTGTCATCTCAGCACCTGAGAGCCTGAGGCGGGAGGATTATTGAGAGCTTGTGGCCAGCCTGGGCAAATAATTGAGACCCTGTCTAAAAAATAAAATAAAATAAAATAAAATAAAATAAAATAAAATAAAATAAAATAAAATAACTAGGAAAAGAAAAAGGCAAAAGCTGTGACTCGTACGCTTAGCTAATTCTACCCAACTGCCCTCATTGTCCTGCCCAGGGGTAACCACAGAAGGTTAGAGAATTCATTGCGGGCCAAGACCCATTTATTTACCCACCCTGTGTGTACATGCATGTGTATGTGTTTTCATATGTACACAGAGGTCAGAGGTCAGCATGACTATCATCCTCAATAGCCCTCCACCTTATTTTTGAGACAGGGTCTCTCACTGAACCTGGAGCTCACTGATTGGCTAGAGGATCTGGCCAGCCACTCCCGGGGATTCTCCTGTCTCTGCCTCCCCAGCAGTGGGATTACAGCTCCCTGCTGCCCTGCCCAGCTTTGCACATGGGCAGCATCTCCCCGTGCCCTCAACTTCTCTGATGCTCCCAGTGTTTCCCAGAAACATAGCTGCCAGTACGGGGGCTACACCACTCCCTAGCTGGTGCATACTGTTTGGTTTCTTGCTTTTTTTTTTTCCCCCCCCACTTAATGTCTTCTGGATATTCCCCCCAACAGGAGCTAATTGTCTTCTTCTAATGCATAGAATTCTTCCCCCATCTGTCTCCTGCTTATGACTGGATGGAGATGAAGGGTGAAGTGTGTCTTGCTTTGAAAGTAAACTCTCTGGTTTACTGCTGAAGGTCATCTCCCACAGCATGGGCAGGAAGGTGGTATTGCAAGGTGGAGGCCCGTAGCTTCTCTCATTGATGGGGCCTGGGGTCTCACTGAGCTGTGTGACCTGGGGTAATTCTGCCCCTTTTTCTGAACTTTACTTCTCTCTTCTGGGGAGTGGCAAGCGCAGAGCTTGGTACGCCATGGTAGGTGCCCAGGTATTCACAGGGACAGAACCTGGGGACAGTGACAAAGGGCCAGTGAACCAGAGCTGGCAGATGTACAACCTTTTCCTCCAAGCTCCATCCCCCACCCCCCTCACCTTTACCCTGCACCCCACCCACACCCTCCCCCTACCCTCATCCTTACCCTCACCCCCCACCCCAACCTACCCCCACCCTGCCCCTATCCTCACCCCTACTCTCACTCTACCTTAACCTTACCCCACCCTGCCCCCAAACCACCCTTACCCTCATCCCCACTCCACCCTCACCCCTACCCCTACTCCTGCCCCTGCCCCCACCCACTGCCCTCTCAGTTCTTTCACTTTAGTGTCTGTGTGATGCTGGGCAGTTACTCAGCCGAGATCTCTGGGTGTCAGTTTCTGTGTCTGTAAAGTGGGAGTCACAGCCCGCATATTATCAGCTGTGTGTTGCTGTGACATAACACCCAGGACAACAACCTGAGAGGAGCCTCATGGATCAGGTTCCAGCTACGGTTGTGTGGCTCCATGGGTTTGGGGCCTAAAGTGAGGCAGAACATCATGGCCAGAGTGTAGTGGAACAGGTGCTCATGGTGGCCAGGAAGCAGCAAGATAGACAGAAGGGGGAGAGAAGGAGGGGGAAGAGGAAGGCACCCCGAAATGACTAGGCCTAGTCTCCTAGAGTTCCCACTATGCCCAAGGAGCGGTCCTCCATCACACAGGTTTTGAGGAGATTCAAACAGTAGCAGTTCCCATGGTGTTGGGGGACAGCGGGTGGGTCAGTGAGCTAAGATGGTAAAATGCTCCAAACAGATCCTAGCATATGGGGAACACAATGGCCTTGAGAGGCTGTGGGTATCAGGCTGACCCTTTCTATTTAACCAGCTTCTCCCTCACTTGCATCAAAGGCCAGGGCTCTTCCTGGGCAACCATCTTGGATTCTTCTGACTAGCCTTTGTGTGCATCTCAGTCATTGGGTTGGTGATATTGCCAGGTCTGACTCACCCTGGATCCTGATTCCTGGCACCAGATGTCACTCCATGACCTTGCCTGCAGTGGCCCTGTGGCTTGCTATGGCACACATAGGGGGTGCAGATGTCCTACAGTGCCACTGAGCATCTGCAGCCCTCAGGGTTACATTGGGCCAAGGGCTCAGTGTGAGTCAGGCAAGCCTCCGTTTCTCACCTGTGCAATGGGGTGAGATGCTTGTAAGAACTAAGTGAGACAAGTAGGCACCTGGCACATGTGCAGAAAGAGCATGAGGCACCATGAACAGGAGTCTTATCTGTGCTGACCCTCTTCTGTCCCCTCATGGCCCCAGTACAGAAAGAGAAGTCCAGCCGCTGAGTGGGGAAGGGTTTCAGCGCCCTCTCTGGCTCCCTTTCTTCTCCCTTACCCTCTCTTTTATCTTTCTAAGATAGGTTCTCACTGTATAACCCTGGCTGTCCAAGAATTCTCTCTGTAGACCAGACTGGCCTTGAACTCACAGAGATAAGAGGTCTGCCTGCCTCTGCGTGCTGAGATTAAAGGTGTGCAGCACCACCCCTGGCATCAGCATGGTCTTTTATTGTCAAGATTCTTTTTTAAATTTTATTTTCTTGAGACAGGGTCTCTCTTACATAGCCTTGGCTATCCTGGAAGGATTCTTTTAGTTTTTAAAAATCACATTTTAAATGTATTGATTTGGGGGAGGGGCTGGTTGAGCACAGGCCATGCCCTGTGAGTAGAGCTCAGAAGACAGCTTCAGAGATTCAGTTCTCTCCTCCACCATGTAAGTCCTGGGATGAAACTCAGGTTGTCAGGCTCATGGCAAGAGCTTTGCCACTGAGCCATCTCACCAGCCCAGGATTCCTGTTTGTTTGCCACCTTGTTTTTCTATGTGTACATTTGTGGAACCTGTGTGGGTGTGTGAGGAGGCCAGAAGTCAACGTTAGCTGGTCCCCTCATTCACTCTCCACGTTTGAGACATGGTTTCTCACTGAACCTGGAGGTCACTGGTTCAGCTGGGTGGCTGACCAGGGAGCGCCAGGGATCAGCCGCCTGCCTCCCCAGCACTGGGGTTACAGGCACATGGCACCATGCTCAGCAGTTTACGTGGGAGCCAGGATCTGAACTCAGATCTTCGTGTTTACATGGCAAACACTTTGTCAACTCATTGGCTCCTGTTTGTTGTTTTCTTTTTCAGACAGGACCTCCTGTAACCCAGACTGACCTTGAACTCCTGATCTCCCTGCCTCTGCCTCCAAGTGCTGTGATAATAAGCATGTGCTACCATACCTGGCTTGTTTTTGCTATTTAAGACAGGGTTTTATATCACTGAGGCTGACTCTCAACTTCCAATCCTCCTGCCTCAGCACCCAAGCAGTGTAAACCAGGATTCTTTCATTGGGCTTCTTGGCATCCCAACTATGTAGAAAAGTGATGTAACTGCTGTGAGCTCCAGTCCCCTCCTCCGTGGAAAGAAATCGTTTCCACAAATAGCAAGAGCAAAAATACCAAACCCATAAGAACACCGGGTGACATTTGGGACTTGGAGGAGATAGGGAACAGATGTCTGAGGTAAGATGTGTTCTAGGCAGAGGGGTCAGCAGTGCACAGGTGCTGAGGCAGAAGGTTGTTAAAGAAGTGGCCAAGGCTAGTGAGGCTGGAGCAGAGTGATCATGGTGGGAGTGGGGATGGGGTGGGGGTACAGCGTAGGAGAAGTAGTAAAGCCCCCTGTCTTCATGCATGGATCGCCATTGCAAGGACTTTGGCTCTTACCCTGGGTGAGCTGGGAGTAAATGGACTGTTGAGTTGAGGGGCCCAAGATCTGAGTTGAGTTCAAAGCTCCTGAGACAATCCAGGCGAGATGGGGTGGGACCTGCTGACACAGCAACAGTGGTCAGATCTGGGGAATACTCCAGAAGCCCCGTGCAGGATTTGGAGTATCCATGATGTTTCCCCCAGCACCCAAGAACAAACAGCTCATCATCATTGGAGCTCACTGATGTTTTCTTCCATGAAAACTGAGGTAAACTGAGGCAGAGCTGCAGCTCAGGTGAAATTTAGCTGTGGCCATCTGGCCAGAGCCTGAGGTTGGCAGGCACTCTAGGTGGCCAACTCTGGCTCCACATCCAGCAGAGGGCGCCAGAGCCCCACAGAAGGCCAGGGTACCACGGAGCTGTAAGGAGAACCCATCATGTGTCCAGCCTCAAACCAGCTCAGCCTATGCAAAGAGCTGCAGTGAGGACACCCAGAGTAATCAGAGGCCCAACCCTGAGGGCCATGCTTCTGCACTGACCAATTTTGTGAGAGTGGGCATTCCAGATCATTGGGAGGCAGACATCTTAGCTCTCCTAGGCTACAGTTAATCCACAGTCTTGGAGCTTATGAGGGCTGGGTGCACCCAGGGCCAGGGCATCACTCTGTCCTAGTGCTAAAAATCAAAGATGCTACCGGGCTTGGTGTCTGCTGAGCCTGGCTGTGTCCTTAGAGAAGAGGAACTGTCCCTCCCTGCACCTCCCTCCTAATCCCCACCCCCATCCCAGGGCAGTGGCAGGAAGGGTAAGGCAGAGCTTAAAACTCTTAAAGGCCCATCCCAGCTCCTAAGTGAAACACATCTCAAAGTCCCACCTCTTCTCACATATGTGATCTTCAACATATATGAACTTGGGTTGAATATCAGTCATTCCCCTTCCAGCTGTGATCCACTGAGTCAGCAGGGTGAAGCTACAGGAAGCGTATGGGTGAGAAATCACTCTGCCACCAGCAGAGCCCCACCCTTTAGAGAGGTGGGACCAGCAGAGCCTAGAGCCAGAATAGCAAGGTCTTCCTGGTTCTATCTGTGGACTCTATGTCCAGAATGAGATCACCTTTGGCATCCCTCGGCTGCTGATGAGCTGCATGACCTGGGAGATGACGGCCTGTGACAGGGAATGAGGTGGCTTCATATGCTCAGGCGACATCAGTGTCGGCCCAGGTTGTGTAGATGTGTCAGAGTGTTTTCTCTGAGGGAGGAAAACTAGTTCTCATCTTTAGGTTGATGTCGGCTCACAGTTGAGGGCACAGTCCATCCTGGTGGGAAGGCACAGCAGAGGAGCATGAGGCTGCTCACATGGCATCCATATCAGGGAGCAGACATGAAAGCTGGTGCTCAGTTCACTCGCTCCATTTTATTGGGTCAGACTCCCTCCCATGAATACTGTAGCCCACGTTTATGGTGTATCTTCCACCTCAGTTAACCCAGTCTAGAAACTCCCTCACAGTAATGCCCAGAGGTTTGTTTCCATGATGATTAAGTCCCATCAAGTAGGCAGAGGCATCAGGCACTTGCAGAACAGACCATGGGTTCTGTGGACAGAGAGGGTGGCTGCGAGCTCCTCTCTAAACTTGTTCTGTCTCCCCAGGTGAGACCTTCCTGCCCTACTACACAGGCCGGGCAATCGACAGCATCGTGATCCAGAAGAGCATGGATCAGTTCAGCACGGCCGTTGTTGTCGTTTGCCTGCTGGCCATCGGCAGGTAGCCACCTAACCCACATAGTGTACCTGCAGGAGGGAGGGCAGGAGGGCCCAGAGCAGCCCAGCACTGTGGCAACCTCCCAAAATGGCTCTGAACCTTTGGTTGGGCCACATCCTAGAGCCACACCCTCTTGCCTATGAAAATGGTTCCAGTCCCTGAGGGCATCCCTCTGTCCCTCCCTGGCTGATTTGCAAATATGCAGCCCAAAGGACTGGCTTTCTATACTGGTCTGGGAGGCAGATCTGGCTGACAGCACTGAGTCCCTCACCCTTGCAGTGGGGCTTACTGGAGAGTGAGAAGGTCTAGACCCGACAACACTGTCCTTACAGAGTGGCCTGTCCTCTGCCCTTTGGGGACTGGTGGGTGGTGGCTGCTGCTTGCTGGAAGCACACCGGCTATACCGTCTCTCATCTGCAATCAGCTCATTGGCCGCAGGTATTCGGGGAGGCATTTTCACCCTCGTATTTGCCAGACTGAACATTCGCCTCCGGAACTGTCTCTTCCGCTCACTGGTGTCACAGGAGACAAGCTTCTTTGATGAGAACCGCACAGGTTGGTCCCTCCTGGGGACTTTGGGTGTCCAGGGTGAGCTAGCCTCCTGTGGGGCCCAACAGCAGCCTGGCTTGCCCTTCCAGCCCTTTCTGTGGTCCAGTTCAGGGTGGAACCCTGGGTGTTAAGCTGCCTGGTGAGGTTTTAGTGTGAGTCGTGGCCACCACAGGACCCTAGCCAGGCCACTAGAGGTCTCCGCAGTGGACAAGACCTCATCTCTCATTGTCTTATGAAAATCCAGGGGCCAATGCTGCCTGAGAGCGTGACCTTCAGAGGCACAGTTCCTGTGGACCAAGTGATGGGAAGAGCCTGAGCAGGGAGAGAAACAGAGTCCACCATGGCCCCAAGCACTGGGCCAGGCCAGCCTGTCCCACATTCACCCTCAGGGCCTTTTCCCCATTGTAGTGGCTCCCTGATGCTGCTGCAAGGTCCAGTAGCTCACACTGTACAAGAGATTCCTATTATGTGTTTCTCTCTGAGCTCCGGTGGCTATTTCTGAGGTGGGTGTGTGAGGGGGCTGTTTGCATACTCTGCCAGTGACTGCTAGCAAAAACAAGTTTGAAATCTGGCTGTGATGGGTAAGTGTGTGGTACCAAGCCAGCCCTTCCCCAGATAGCGGGCAGCTGCTCAGTGGACAAGCAGATGCCTTATTCAAGATGCTGGAACTGTGTGTGGTAGCACACACTTGTGATCCTGCCAAGGCCAGCCTGGGCTACTTGAGACCTGGCCTCAAACAAAACAAAGAAAAAAATTGTACTAGGGGTTGGGCCTGGTTCCCTAGCCTTCCAGTGCTCCCCACCATTCTCAGAAGGCACTGCCTGGGAAAGGTCTGACCCCCACTGCCCATCTCAGAAGCCCCTTAGTGTCCCCTGCACACTCTGACAGCTCTGGGCATCCATGCCACGGAGAACTGAGCTGCCTGTGTTCCAGGGGACCTCATCTCCCGCCTCACCTCTGACACCACCATGGTCAGCGACCTGGTGTCCCAGAACATCAACATCTTCCTGAGGAACACGGTCAAGGTCACGGGCGTGGTGGTCTTCATGTTCAGCCTCTCCTGGCAGCTTTCCCTGGTCACCTTCATGGGCTTCCCCATCATCATGATGGTGTCCAACATCTATGGCAAGTACTACAAGGTAGGCATTATCTGGGCCCCAGGCAGCGCCTGTGTCTGCTTCAAGAGCCTCGGGGGTTGTTCCAAAGTAGCTTGTAGTCATTCATTTCTTCATTTGGCCATCAGGTGTTCTGTAAGCACCTACTGTGTCCACCACTGGGAAAGAGTGAAGCGAGCCCTGCCTTCAGGGCTCATGTAGTAGAAGGCACAGGCAAGTGGCAGCAGGCCTCCGGTCGTGGCAATAGCAGAGTGGTATCAGCCAGGCCTGGTGGCTCACACCAGTAATCCCAGCACTTAAGGCTGAGGACTGACACTCAAGTTCAGACCCTGAGCTACAGACGGAGGGCCTGTAGGTGCTGAGGACAAGTGCAAAGCAAAGTGAGGCTGAGAGCTACGAGCGTGGATGGCTACTGGGACCTGAGGAAAGTGGACTCCATCAGGACCCTGTGTTCTGAGTAGAGGGCACAGCACGCACAAAGGCTCTGGTAGAGTGTGTGTGGTGTATCTGTGAACCCTCGGGTGGCTGTTGGGGCAGGTGATGAGAGCAGAGGTTGACTGTCTAGGTTTTGTGGGGATGGTGACTTGGGCCTCGCCTATGACACAGTATGAGGCAGTCTGAAGTCCCCTCTGTTGCAGCCTGCTAACTGGGCTCACGCTCCCTGACCGAAAGCCCCAGAACTGAGTTCAGACATGCAGGTCTGAGCTCCTTGGTGACAGGCTCAGGCACCCCTGAGGAGGGGTGGAAGGGACTCAAGAGCTAGCTCTCAGCCATCCATGCCTGGTGGGTCTCTGCTTCCAGCTCTGGAACCCTCCCCTGTGTAAACACATTCAACCTCCAGCCATGCAAAAGGTCACCTCCCTCAGCCCTGATGAGGGGTTCTCCACTAGTTCCTCACTGAGGGGAGAAATAAACGGATGGGATGGGGTCTCTTCCCCCACCTTCCTGCCTTCTCAGTACACCTTCACCCACCTTAGGCCCCACCTCCAAGTGCGTGGGGCCTTCAAATTCCTTTAGGGTCTACCATCCCTATCCTAAACACACATACTACCTGCAGCCAGATGTGACTGGGGCTGCTAGAGGGCTCAGTGGGTAAAAGTACTTGGCTGAGCACACCCGGTTGGCCTGCGTTCAACCCCTGGAACCCACAGAAAGGTGGAAGGAGAATCAACTCCATAAAGTGACCTTCATACCCATGCCAGGGGACTTTGCCCCTGTCTCTGCCACAATAATTAGGTTTTTTTGTTGTTTTTTGAGACAGGGTTTCTCTGTTGCAACTCTGGCTATCCTGGAACTCTGTAGACTGGACTGGCATCTTGAACTCACAGAGATCCACCTGCCTCTGCCTCCCGAGCGTGTTGGGATTAAAGGCATGCATCACCACTGCCCTTTTTTTTTTTTTTAAGATACAACAGAATCAGACATGACTCAGGGCTCCACCTGGTTTTTTCCATATGTGGTGTGCCTTGCCTGCTCCCTGTGACATTCAGGCTATGGGACCGGGGAGAGTACCTTCCCACACTGCCCTGTAGGGTAGCACCCCTGGCCTGCTTGGGCAGCTGTTGTGTTAGTCGCTGTGGAACAGATCGAGGCAGGCTGCTTCCCCTCCAGCTGCCTCTGCTTACTGCATGAGCGAGTTTCACATCCAGTGTGTCAGTGGCACGCATGTTGGGGGGCCTCACATTTCACCTGGCTTATGCTGACAATGTAAACACTGCCCCTTCATACTTCTTGTGTCTTGTGTAAAACCTGAGCAACATCCAGGACCTACCTGTTCTTATGCCAGCCCAGGACCAAGTGTGAAAGCTGCTTTTCAGGAAGATTTACCTCAAACTGTAGTCAGTAGTCTCATTTAAGTACTGTGGGTGACTTAAGAATCCCAGCTCTCAGAAGCTGGCCTGCACCCCAAGAGCTCCACTGGAGTCTGTCCCATCATTCAGGAGACAGGGTCAGGTGGGCAGAGAGGGATGGAGGTGGACCCAGGAGGATAGTGAAGCTGTCCTGCCCCACTCCTTCCACAGAGACTCTCCAAAGAGGTCCAGAGTGCCCTGGCCAGAGCCAGCACCACGGCTGAGGAGACCATCAGCGCCATGAAGACAGTGCGCAGCTTTGCCAATGAGGAGGAGGAGGCAGAGGTGTTCCTGCGCAAGCTGCAGCAGGTGTACAAGCTGAACAGAAAGGAGGCAGCCGCCTACATGTTCTACGTCTGGGGCAGTGGGGTATGTGTTGTCAGGAGCCAGGAGTGAGGAGATAGGTGTTCCAATAGGGATCCCTTGCTTGGGTGATGATAGTCTGGGTCCCCTCATGTGGGAGTCAAGCGGTCAGAGAGTCTTTCCTGGTAAGACCACAGTGCCCTTCGAAGCCTCTGTCCCCTCCTGTGTGAGGTGACAGGGTAGGCAGGAATTGTTGACCTTGCTCTGGCTTAGGGTTGGTAAGGGCTGCTGGGTACCCTGGGAAAGTTGTGGGTTGTCTCATCTCTCAGATTTCCCCAAAGGGCATAGCAGGAAGTCCTTGAGACATTACTCTCTTCTGGAGCCTGTTCTGACTGGCTGCTTTGTGTGACCTTAGTTGGTACACCAACCTCTCTGAGCCATGCTCTTTGCAATAAGGACTAATAGCCCTGCCTGGCCCAGCAGAGGAACTTTAGGGTGGCATGTACCAACCAGGGTCTTACAAAGAAAGCCTTGTTCTGTTGCCAAGCCCACAGCCCGCTCCAGCGAGGGGCCTTTGTAGAGAGCTGCCGAGGTGAGGGGGTATGAGTGACAGATGGGGCAATTAAGTTTCCTGTTGTGGCAGGGTGTGCAGAGCCCTTCAGGCTGCCCTCCAGCACCCAGGGAGATGGCTCGGTGGGAAAAGGCACTTGTTCCCAAGCCCAGTGACTTGAGTTCCAAAAGAGAAGGCTACTCTCCTGTTCTCCTGGTCCTGCTCACAGGGGCCGGGGACAGAGCAGAGCATAGTCCAAGCCCTCCCCCCTCTTACAGCTCACGCTCCTGGTGGTCCAAGTCAGTATCCTCTACTATGGGGGCCACCTCGTCATCTCGGGGCAGATGAGTAGCGGCAACCTCATCGCCTTCATCATCTATGAGTTTGTCCTGGGAGACTGCATGGAGGTGAGGGGCAGCTGGGGGAGGGGCAAGGGGTGTGCAGGTGAGAAGAAGGTTTGGTTTTATATTGAGTGGGTATGTTTTTAGCCAAATGGAATGTGTGTCTGCAAGACTGCATTAAGACCCTTCTCAGCAATTCACATACAATGCCTCTGGGGTAACAATGCCAGAGAAACAGCCTCTGAACTGTAACTAACAACATTACTGTCGGAACACTTAACCGATATACTGAGTGTAGACTGTGTGGTCAGTGTGTCTTCAGAGCAGCCATGGGTCTTGTTGGTGTTAATGCATGTCCCCAAGGCTGACACTATTATAGCACCTAAGGGGCCGAACACAGGAGCCAGGCAGGTACCCTCCACTCAGGCTCTGTCACATTTCTCGCTGCGTGAGGTGGGGCAAATACTTGAGTTCTTTATGCTTCTGAAAGAAGCTACCTCATTGCTTAAAAGTGCTCAATGAAGAGAGTTGTTATTATGATTCATGTTCATATTGGGCATGTTTGTAGTCAAAAAGAATGCATACAGAACATTCATTAAGACCCATTTTAAAAATTAAATTAGGGCTGAGGATGTGGCTCCCTTGGCAGAGTGGTTGCTGAGCATGCGCAAATCTGGATTTCACCCCTAGCACTGAATCAGCAAGGCATGCTGGCACAGCCTCCACCACAGCACTTGAGAGATAGAAGCAAAAGCAGGAGGTTGGGCCTGGGGCCTTTGCCTTGGGTGGGAGGCAGAGCAGGGACCTAGCAGCTGGCAGCTCAGGTATCAACTCAAGAGCCCCCAGCACTGCAGCTGGGATGTCTGTGCCGGCCCCAGGGGGAATGAGCCCAAACTGGCCACACTATGCCTAGCCCTTTATGGACTTCCTTCCCCTCCCCTATGCCTGACATGGTGGGCTGCACCTTTAATTCCAGCAGCAGAGACAGGTGGATGTCTGAGTTTCAGGACAGTCTGATCAAACAGTAAAATCCTGTCTCAAAGGATCATCTTCAACTACATATTGAATTGTTTGAGACCAGCCTGGACTATACAAGGCCCTGAAAAAACAAATGCCAAGCTAGCACACACCTTTAATCCCAGCACTCGGGAGGCAGGCAAATCTCTTGGAGTTGGAGGCCAGCCGGGGCCAGAGTGAGTTCCAGGACAGCCAGAGTTACATAGACTCTATCTCAAAAAAAAAAAAAAAGTATACTTAGAACCTGCTGTGGCAGCTGGAGAAAAGGCTGGATGCCCACTCTGCTGTGCTCACCACATGTACCCTCTGCAGCGTGGGTGGCACCCCTGCAGGGTGATGTAGAATCAGCTGGACCAACCCTCGGCCCTGGCTCCTAATGCTCAGACATAGTAGCATTACTTCTTCCTACAAACGTCATTTTTTTTTTCAAGATTATCACTGTCTGCTGCACCAGCAGGTGGCATCTGGGGGCCTCCTGCATCTCCCCCAAAGCTGCAGCTCTGTCCCATGACCTCCCATACCCCATCGCTGGCAGGCATCAGGAATGGGCTGTCAGTGGGACCAGGATGTGTGTCTTCCCTGCAGTCCGTGGGCTCCGTCTACAGTGGCCTGATGCAGGGAGTTGGGGCTGCTGAGAAGGTGTTCGAGTTCATCGACCGGCAGCCAACCATGGTGCATGATGGAAGCTTGGCCCCTGACCACCTGGAGGGCCGGGTGGACTTTGAGAATGTAAGCTTCACCTACCGCACTCGGCCCCACACACAGGTCCTACAGGTAAGAACAGGTCCAGCTTGGGGTCTTTCAGAACCCCCCCCCCCACATCCTGGTTGTGTGGCCAGAGCAAATGAGGCAAGGCCCTGGGCTCCATTGAGGAGGCCTGCCCTTAAGTGAACTCCAGTAAAACCTTCTAGAGAGGCCTGGGCGTGGCTCAGAAAGAGTGCCTGCTTAGTAGGCACCAGGCCCTGGCTTCCATCCCCAGTACCGAAATGATTGTGTGTTGGGGTGTGGGGTGTGGGGTTCCTTAGTGACTTCACAGCAGCCAGATTGGTGGAACTGGGGCTGTGCTGCAGTAACACAATCCTCAATTTGTGCGGCATGCCCGTTCAGAAGCACTGGGAAGGGAATGGGTCTGGGTTCTGAGAGCAGAGGTGGTAACAGCCAAGCAGAGCTCCTCAGAGGAGACCTTTGAACAAGACCTGTCCAGGGAGCAGCAGCTGAACAGGTAGCTCTCCACAGAAAACTCTCCCAAAGCCAGTCCTGGTGGCTCAGGCTTTTGTCATTCCAGCTACTGAGGTGTCCCAGGGCAGGAGAACCAAGTTCAAGGCCCCCCGGGCTGCAGTGCAATGAGTGCTAGGCCAATCAGTGTCCAGAGAGCTGGGCTGTAATTCCAGCATTTAGGAGTCTGCAGTGGAAGGACTGCTACTAGTTCAATGCCAGTTTGAGCTATATAAGTTCTAGACAAGCCTAGGCCCCAGTATGAGGATGTTGCTCAGTGGGTGAGTTCTTGGTTAGCATGCACAAGGTCCTGGGTTCAATCCCAGGGTAAACAAGATCAAAGTGCCCAGTCCTGGTGTCCTAGGAAGATACTCAGAGGCCAGGAGCACCAGCCAAGGACAGTGCTGATGGGCTGGGGCTTGCCCTCCTGCCTCAGAGACCTGAACATCTTGTGTCCTTGCAGAATGTCTCCTTCAGCCTGTCCCCAGGCAAGGTGACAGCTCTGGTGGGACCCTCAGGCAGCGGGAAGAGCTCCTGTGTGAACATTCTGGAGAACTTCTACCCACTGCAGGGCGGCCGCGTGCTGCTGGATGGCAAGCCCATCGGCGCCTATGACCACAAGTACCTACACCGTGTGGTGAGTGCCATGCCCTGTCCTCCCACCCTTCCCTTTCTCCTGAGCCAGGACACAGATGCAGAGAAGGGTGCAGTTTAAAGAACCATCACTACTGTGACCTCACCACGGAGAACGTTCTGGTGCCCCTTCCGCTCCCCTGGGGTAAAGCCTCACCTGACCTGTGTGACTGCCATTTCCTTGATTTGCACTAATTCACCACCTTTGGGCACGCCCAGAGTGCATGGCTCTGCTTCACTGGGTTTGTGCTCCCTCGAGGCAGAGTCAACAATGCGTGAGGTCCCTCCTGTTCCACGGGCTCCTCATCTGCAGGTGCAGACAGCTTAGCACTGAAGTGCTGGGCATGGACAGGCCTTCGTTTTCTTAATATTTCATCAGCAGACATTCACTATACAATAATGGGCTTATTATGATGTCCCCCGTGTATGGAATGTCTTGGCAATATTCATCCTCATTATTCTCTCTTACTCCTGCTTCTACTGACACATGGGTTTTTTTTTTCTTTTTAATGACACAATGAATTTCATCATAGTTGCTTTCAGGACGATGGCCTCTCCTCTCTTCCCTGTGTATAATGGCTTTTGGGGGTGTTGTTGTTTAACATTGTATATGTGTTAAGTGTTCATGCATACCATGCAGAAGTCAGACAACTTCCAGGAGGCAAGTTTCTCTCTCCCTCCACCTCCATGTGGATCCTAGAGATGGAACTCAGGACATAAGACTCGGTGGCAAGTGCCTTTACCAGTCCGTCTTTTGGCTTTTTGAGAAAGGGTCTATGTAGCCCAGGATGGCTTCAAACTCTGGGCAATTCTCCTGCCTCAGGCTCCTGAGTGCTAGAATTATGTGTGTGTGCCGCCACACGCAGTAGGTTTTTTCCCTTGGTATTTATTGTTCACTAAACACTGCAGTACAGCTGTTTATCTAGGGTGGACGTTGTACTTGGAGTCGTAAGGGGGCTAGCGGGGACCGAGAACACGGTATGCCGTGTGTGGGTTCTGTAGGAGAGACTCGGGCAGCGTGTGTTTTGGTGTGTGAGTGTGTCCTGGCCGCGTCCCTGAGGACGCAGAGGGTGCTGTCTCCTGTGTCTGCCCTTCCACCTGAGTCACTAGGCAGCCTTGCTGTGTTGTGTTTTTCAGTGCTTAAGGGTGGCCACTGTTAGAATTTCTGTCTGTCCATCTGTCCACACCTCCTGCTCTGATGGCGAGTTGGGCCATTTCTCTTTTATCTGTTAAGCATCACAAGAGCAGCAATGGCTGGGGGTGATTCCACCCTCATGTCATGGTAGATGCGGTGTTTGATCACTGCTTTGCTTTTCAAATAAAAGGAACAAGGAGATGCTGGTGATGGGTTCTGTTAAAAGTGCTTGCTGTACAACTGTGAAGACCACAGTTTGAATCCCCAGAACCCCTGTAAATGTTGGGTGGGTATAGCAGCCTGCCTGTAATTCCAGCCCCAGACAGCAGAGGCAGGGGATTCCCAGAGCACGCCAGCTATTGAGACTAGCCATATGGGTAGGCTCAGGGTTCAACGGAGAGCAGCTACCTCAGTGAGCAAGGTGGAGAGCAATCAAAGAAGATTCTTGACATCAACCTCTGGCTCTACAGGCATGCATGTGCTTGCTGAGTGAGAGCGTGTGCACACATGCACAGAGGGAGAGAGGGAGAAAGAGAGAGAGAGAATAGGGGATTGTTGGAGATGCATGTCTGCAAGCTACTTGCAGTGCTGGGGTAGAACCAAGGCCTGGTACAGGCAAAGTCCTCTATCATATCCACCCCTTCCCCTACCATAACTTTTCCAAGGTGGTAGCAGCAGCAATTTATGCTACACATATGCATGCACGAATGCATGTGCACACGCAAAGACGAAACCCAAACCACACTCCACTGGTGGTGGATGGCAGTGCTCTCTGCTCCACATGGCGGTCATCTCTACCACACAGAAGAACCATGTAGTCATGACCCTTCTGGAATTCCTTTCAGAAAAGAAGCCTCAACAGTTGATCATGGGCTATGAGATGGGTCAGCAGATGAAGGCACTTCCACCAAGCCTGTAGACCTGAGTTTTGATCCTCAGGGTCCACACAGTGGAAGGAGAGAACCAACTCCTGCAAGTTGACCTCTGACCTACACACATCATCATACATATACACACACACAGATTAATTTAAGTTTTTCTTTAAAAGAAGGAAAAAGTTGATCCTGTGCTGACATACAAGCAGCAACAGGGCTGGAATCCAGGGCCTGACTCCCTGCATTAAACACATGTAAGCAGAGATGGGTGGTTGAGGAGGGGTCCCAGTATGTGACACACTGGCTGCAGAAGTGAGCAGCACGGATTCCTAGACATTCAGTGTCGCCAGTCCTCAGCTCAGCTTAGTGGTGAATGCGGAAGTAGCTTCTTGTGGGCTTTCTCACTCCCTGATGACTAATAAATATGCTTATTAGTCATTTGGTTTCCCTCTGGAGAATACTATCTCCTTATTTCAATTTTTTAAAATGTTTGCAGGCACAAAACAGTCAAGTGCCACACTATAGCCATAATTTAGGAATTTTTCTCATATTGTAGTGATTTTTTTCCTTTTTCCATTTTCATGCATGTGAATATGTATGTTTGCAGCTGTGCATGTAGGCCTAGATCGCCCTAGATTACTCTTTCACCTGATAATTTGAGGCAGGCTCTCTCAGTCAAACCCAGAGCTCACTGATGCTGCTAGCCTCACTAGCCAGATCTAGGTATCCTGCCTCTGTCTTCTCAAACTGGAGTTACAGGCTAGGCCTCCACACACACTCAGCACTAATGTGGGGTTTGGGATTTGAACATGGGTCCTCTGGCTTATTCAGCAAGTGTTTTAATCACTGGGTCACTACCCCAGCCCTTTAGTGCATTTTATAATGAAGACACAGTTCCCCTCCACCTCGTCTTTCCAGTTCTATCTCAGGATTGTTCAGTGAGTTCTTTGCCAGTTTATTTCCTGTCTTTGTGTAAAGGTGTCAGTATCTAAAGGCACAATAAAACTGTGCTATGTACATATATGTACAGCACATATATGTGCACCGATGGCTTATGTAAACAAGCCTCAGCTGATAGGTGGCTGGATGGACTGTGCGCACCCATCACTCACTTTGAGGCATTACAATATACATCCTATTGTGTGCATGAGAGTGATGCACACATGGCCATGCTCCGCATGTGGAGACCAAAGGAAAACCAATGGGAGTCAGTTCTCTCCTATGTAGGTCCTGGGGATCAAACTCAGATAGTCAGGCCACTGGGCATCTCACCAGCCCCTACTGCTCTTTTTGTGAATCAGATTCCTAATCCAGATCACAAGGCAACACTGTCTTTGAAGGGAGAGGTGAGTCTGGTGTGAAGGCTGAACACTAATCACAGTTCTCAGGAGGCTGAGACAGGAGAATTCTCAGGATTCTAAGGCCAGCCTGGGCTGCATACTGAATTCTAAGCTACCCCGGATGACAGAGTAAGACCTTGTCTTTAATAATAATAATAAATAATAATAATAATAATAATAATAATAATAAAGGCAATTGTCAGGGAGGCCTGCTATGGCCTCATGTACCCTTCTCACCTGGCAAAGTCACAAAGCTACATTCCACCTCTGCTCCTTCCCTCTCCCTCTCTCTGAGCAGGAGAAACTTGGCTGAGCTCAGAGCAACAAGCCTGGCAGGCTCAGATTGTCACTCCAGAAGGCCTGAGGTCTAGGAGGGTCTGGGTACCAAGGGAAGGAAGCTAGGAAGGAAGCAGCTGAGTGCAGCCAGCCTGCAGATCAGGTTTCAGACCTGAGACTCCTGGCGTCAGTCAGGCTGGGCAGGGGAGGCTGCCAGTGACAGCTGGGTGGTTCATTGCCAGCCTCTCCTAGCCACCTTGCTCTCCCCCCACCCCACCCCCAGATCTCTCTGGTAAGCCAGGAGCCCGTGCTGTTCGCCCGCTCCATCACAGACAACATCTCCTACGGTCTGCCCACTGTGCCCTTCGAGATGGTGGTAGAGGCTGCGCAGAAGGCCAACGCCCATGGCTTCATCATGGAGCTGCAGGATGGGTATAGTACAGGTACCATGATACGACTCTGAGTTAGGGACTGCCGATGCACTCCCAATCATTTCATTTTCCTTCCATCCACATGAAATTCACATCACAGAAACATGACCATGTCAGTAAGCCTCAGTGGCATCTGGGTTGTTACAGTGCAGCACCATCTCTACCAGTCTAGGACATTTGGTAAAGGTCAAGTACCCCACCAGGCATGGTGGCACATGCCTTTAATCCCACTAGTGAAAGGCAGAGGCAGGTAAATCTCTAAGTTTGAGGCCAACATGGTCTACATATCAAGTTCAAAGCCATCAGGGCTACACAGTGAGACCTTGTCTCAAAAATAAACAAACGGGGCTGCAGAGATGGCTTAAGAGCACCAGCTACTCTTGCAGATAATGAGGGTTGGATTCCAAGCACCTACATGGAAGCTCACCACTGTATGTAACTCCTGTCCCAGGGATCCAATGCCTTCTGGCCTCCAGGGGCACCAGGCATGTGGTGTACAGGCATACATGCAGGCAACATACCCACACATAAGGTGACAATTTAAAAAACATTAAAATGCCTGTTTATGTTGTGCAAGAAGGGTGCTATAAGCTCTAAACTAGCCAGAGCTCATGGGAGACCCTCTCTCAACAAATAGTGATGGGGAGAGGGGGAGAAGTTACTAGGGCTACTTAAAGATTTACTTTGTGTGAGGACAGCTTTCAGGAGTCAGTTCTCTCCTTCCACCAAGGGGTCTGGGGATTGAACTCACTGTTGGACTTGTGCAGCAAGTGCCTTTACCTGGTATGACATCTTCTAGTCCTTTCTTGGCTTTTCTGACATGGTCTTACTGTGTAGCCCAGGCTGGCCCTGAGCCTGCATTACTCCAGTTTCCCAGAGTAACTGATCTTTTATTGGAGTTTAGTTATGTAAAAATAAGTGCCTTTTTATTCTGTCTGTCCTTTTATAGAAAAAGACCAACTTTTTAATTCTGCACTTGGCTTTTGTCTGAGCACATCTGAGTGACCTTTCATATTGGTGCAAGGACTCTCCCCACCCCATTTTTCCTCTTTTACCTGCACAAGTATTTGGGCTTTTATGGTGATTTACTCAGTTTCCTACTGACAGTCATTTGAGTTGTTATTAATACTTGTCTTGGTAATGCAGAGCTGACCTGCAGGGACATTCCTTGAGGTGGCCTGCTGACTGAGGGTTGTACACTAATGGACACTCAGTTGTGCAGTCGTGCAGGCAAAGCATCATGGTGGAGTCACCGCTGTTCCCCATCAGCCTTGCAGCACAGTGCAGTGCGCTGCCCTGTGTGGACACCTACCTGGTGCATGTGTGGGATGATCTGCCGTGTGGCATCTCTTTCTGAGCTGCCCTCTGTGGGTGGTCCCAGCAGGAGACCCTCAAAAATGTGTACAAAGCTGGTACCTAAGTGACAGGGAGAGGCCTAATAACCTCCCTGTGCCTTCTCCATGCAGAGACCGGGGAGAAGGGCGCCCAGCTGTCAGGTGGCCAGAAGCAGCGGGTGGCCATGGCACGTGCCCTGGTGCGGAACCCACCTGTGCTCATCCTGGATGAAGCCACCAGCGCTCTGGATGCAGAGAGTGAATACCTGGTAAGTGGAGGCAGCTGGGACTGCTGGAGGGAGGCAGTGGCAGGTAGCCAGGCTTCCCCTCCACTGCTGCAGACTGGCTGAGAAGTGGCCACAGACCATGAAAGGGAAGTAGACAGTTCTGGGCATGGAGACTCTTGAGGCCTGACACCCAGGTACAGCCAAGTGACATGGGAAAAACAGGGTGTCAGGCCAGAGGATCTGATCAGAAGCACTACCTTGCAGTGTGTTTCCATGTCCTCCACCCCCTTTTGTTTGGCAGTGCTGGGCTCAAACCCCTAGGCCTTGCACAAATGCCGCACCCTGCGACTTACAACATGGCTTTAAGCCACTCTCTTCCCCTCTGAGCCTAGTTTTCAGTAGTAAAGTGGATTGTATTGGTGTAAGAACACAGCTCTCACCTCAAGGGGATAATACATAGCTTACTCTGGAGCCGAATAAGAGTGACTGTGGCCCAGGAACACAGACTTGGGTTATGCTCAGTTCCATGATCCAATATAGAAGCAGGTTCCAGTTTCATGAAGTTTCTATAATAACAGAACAAAGGGTCATAAATCAAGACACTTTCAAATACATTGATGGCTATGTCAGAGGTGGTTACAGCAAAGCTGGGAAAGCTCTTATAGGCCTCAGATGCCCTTTGAGGACACTTAGCTTTGTAGCTGGTGGAAACTAGAGTCTGCTAAGTTAGTCCATTCCAAAAGGATATTATCTGTTAGTCACAGAGGTGGGCAAAGAGTGACCCTTTAGGGGGTTGAAACTAGCCCAAGGTAAGTTGTGATTAGGTTCCGACCTCTCTACTACACTGCAGTTCTAGTCAGACACTAACCTCCAGACATTCTCATCCACAGTTCCTTGTTGGCTAAGCATGGCATTCTGTGCATGTGAGACCCATACATTATCAAGTTTTATAATGTCCCTCACAGCTAGGAGGCTCATTCCTAGGATCTGATGTAGATGAGTCAAGGTAGTATCAGAGCAGCATCTCAGGAGGTGAATATCTGGCGAGGCCATAAAGGAACACACTCCATCATAGTCCAGATCAAACTTGCTTCTTGTTGCCTTCTGCTTCTGGTAACATTTACATGTGTTACATGTGGTATATAGTAGGGTTATTGTATTAAAATAAGCAAGAATGCCATTTGGTTTAATGGTCTGAGGTTGAAAATGAAGGAAACATTTAAAATTGCCAAAATATGCCTATTATATGGAGAATTAGATTGGTCATATCCTCTGTATTTATTGGTATACTCTGAACTGTTCTTAGATGACAGAGCTATAACCTCACAAGTAGTAGCTGACGAGGGCTCTATGAAAGACTGGCCTGCGATTCACTGTAGCTCTCTTCTTGATCTAGTTTGGAAACATAAATGTAAAGCCTCATCACAGAAGAAATTAGCTAACAATACAGATCCCATGATCTCCTTAGCATGTGTTAACTATTCCAGTGATGCAAGCAAGAGCTCAGACCTGTTAGGACTCAGGGCAGCATCGTCCTTGTAGACTCAACAGGATTTTTTTTTTACTTTAATGGCAGAAATGGAAGTGGGAATCTGGGAGGAGTCACTGTAGTACCATCATTTTCTTTTCATTAGCCAAATACAGGATTAGTCCCAGCTAACTGTACTAATACTGTTTAGATGCTAATTTAATCAAGAAACATCAGCACTTAAGGGATAAAACTCCATGAATGCTGCTGTTATTAGAGACTGATTTTTGTGCATTTTTGTATAAGGAGAGTTAACCCTAGTCTCTGGGTGTCTCTAGCTGGAGTAAATGGAGTTCAAGGTACTTTGTTGAACATGCAATAGGACCTTTTACACTGTTTAGATCACTGTTTCTATTGATATTAGTTGGTTGGACATAGGAAAACATTTACTTTGGCTATAAGAAATTTTATTTAAAATATTGATAACCCTACAATGGAGGAGCTTTTTGTTGTAACTCTGGCTCTCTTGGAATTCACTCTGAAGACCAAGCTGGCCTTGAACTCACAGAGATATGCCTGCCTCTGCCTCCCTCTGGAGTGCTGGGATTTAAGGTATGTGCCACCACCACCTGGCTTGGAGAGACTTTTTTAAAAGGAGACTTAAAATAAGTTTTGTCAATTAAAAAAAAAAAAGATTTTCAAAAGCCAAAATATACTGAATAATGAGAAAAATATTTGTCAGAAAGACAATGAAAACACTTGAATCTTTTAAACATGAAAACTAAAGTAAGCTAGGGAGAAACTATGGGTAAACAACCAGTCATAAAACACAAATGACAATACCATCATTTGTGACTTCATTAAAACAAAGATTAGTATATTATCATTTAGGATAAATCAAGTGAAATAATAAATATCATTTTAAAAGTCTAATAAAAGGATTTAAGAAACTAAAAAGCGAGAAATATTCATTTACTTGGGGCCTTGATGGTATCGACATTGCCAAAGTCCACACAGATGTGTTAGGAGTGAGAGCTGCTCACCTTGGGTTCTGTAGTGCAGAGTGACACTCTGGCCAGCCTCCCTCCTCCAGGAGACAGAGTCTCTGAGGGGATGTCCTTGCTGTCAATTGCTGGTCATCTGGGTGGTTGTTTTTTAATCATCTGAATCATAGTACAAAGTTCTTAATGATAGTGTATGTGCCATCTCTATTACAGAAAAACAGTTTTACTTAAACTTTTAATAGGACGCCAAGTCCTTATTTTATGAGTTAATGGATGTTTTCCTGAAGGGTAAGCCTTAGATGAAAGCCAAAGTGTCAGTTAATTTTGACAATTAGTGTTAGTTGTTTACCTAATAGGTCAAATTTTTTAGAAGATTTAAATATTTGCCTATTAAAATAAGCTCTACAGTCATAATGTAATTGAGTAAGAATATCCCAAACAGGAATGATCTCTGAACAGAATTTCTTCTGTGGTTAAGGTAATAACTATCCAATAAACAAAGGCTTTTCCAATGGGAAAACATAAACAGTGGAAACAAAACCTAATGACAGGTCTTAAGTTTCACCTTTGTAAAAGAGAAATACAAAGTTCTTGTTTCCCAAGCCTTTCTTTTTCTTTGTAAACAGTATTAAAAATAATAGACCAGTACTTCAGAAAACCTTACTTGGGGCTGGGGGTATGGCTCGCCGGTTAAGAGCACTGGCTGCTCTTTGAGAGGACATGGGTTTGATTCCTAGCACCCACATGGTGGCTTCCCAAGCATCTGCAACTCGAGTTTCAGGAGAATCAGAGAAATCAGAGCTCTCTTCTCTTCTCCGTGAGCAATACATACGTGTGTTGCACAGACAGATACTCAGGCAACAGATACTCAGGTTAACCTGTGTGTTAACATAGGTTCTCTCTATGTAGCCCTGCCTGACATGGAGCTCACTACTATAGACCAGACTGGCCTCCAAGTCAGAGATCCTCCTGCCTCGAGTGCTGGTGTATACCACCATAGCCAGCTTGTTTACTTTTTAAAAAAGAAAATCTTAACATTACAAACAGAATGAAGCATTAATTTTATCTCAGGAGACCAAATTTTGACATTAAAACTGTAACATTTATATTACAATCACCTTGGTATTTATCATCATGTCTAATTTTCAGTCTTCAGCATACATCAATCATTATTTTTATGGATTTCCATCTTGGAACGATCTTTATATTACCTTATAAAATACTTCCCTCATCCAATAATTTTTCTTTTCTTTACCCTCCTTTGGCCAAAACTCCACATCTCATATCTATAACTTTTATTATTTAAAAAAACAAAAAAACAAAACTTGATTACTTGGCTTTGGTTTTTCGAGACAGGGTTTCTTTGTGTAACTCTGGCTGTCCTGGAACTCACTCTGTAGACCAGGCTGGCCTCGAACTCACAGAGATCCACCTGCCTCTGCCTCCAGAGTACGTGGTGCATCACTACTGCCCAGCTTAGAAAACATTAATGAGATGATTTTAAATGAAAACCCCCTAAAAATATATAGGGTATCTATCAGTCGTAAATACAAGTAAAACATATTAACAATCTGGTTTTCCTTTATAGTATGTTAATTTAAATTATTTTGTCTTTAAAAATAAAAACATAATTGTCTCAAATATTAATATAACACATTAATATCCATTATGCTGGGAGGTGGTGATGTATGCCTTTAATCCCAGTACTTGGGAGGCAGAGGCAGGCGGATCTCTGTAAGTTTGAGGCCAGCCTGGTCTACAGAGTGAGTTCCAGAACAGCCAGAGTTACAACAGAGAAACCCTGTCTCAAAAAACCGTAATAAATAAATAAATTTAAAATATATATACAATATAAATAAATAAATAAATAAATTTTAGTATTAAACGAATCATAAAGAAGCTGGGAGAAATGGAAGACTGGTTGCCCTTCCAGAGGACCCAGGTTAGATTCCCTGCACCCATATAGAGGTTCATAACTACCTGTAATTCTAGTTCCACCAGCTGGGTGGTGGTAGTGAAAGCCTTTAATCCCAGCACTCAGGAGGCAGGCAGACCTCTTGAGTTTGAGGCCAGCCTGGTCTAACCTCTTTTGGAAGGAGAACCTCTATTGGAACAAAATTCTTGTCAAAATTTAATAACTTGATGAAGTCTTCATGACTAATTTTGTTTTAAATAATGCATTAAAGTTTTATGAACCACTCTATAGACCCAAAGACCTCACTTTAGGAGATGTCAAGAGTACCCAGGTTTATAAGGCAGTTATGTGTCTATCAAGTCTTTTAGTGTGTCACCTAAAATACTCACATTTAGGAATCTGCAAGTGTATATTTTAGACATGCCAAAAAAAAAAAAAGTAATTTATCACACAATAAAAATTAATTTAAAAAACCTCACTGAAGTAGCCAGGGTTAAATTCTGTTTTTCACAAACATATGAAAACAAATTGTATATATATATATATATATATATATATATATATATATATATATACACACACACACATACATGACAACAGTTACATGAAGCATTACACAATTACATAATGTGGGTGGACCTACTTTAAAAAGGTAGAGATGACTCAGTGGTTAAGAGTCTGTGATGCTCTTACAAAGGACCAGAGCTTGGTTCCCAGGACCTACATAGCAGCCCAGAACCGCCTGTAACTCCAGCTCCAGGGATCTGATGCTCTCTTCTGGAGTCCACATATATACATAAAAAATAAAAACAACTTTAAAAAAAAGCTAAAGATCGGGTTGTGATGAGGCATGCCTTTAATCCCAACACTTGGGAGGCAGGTGGATCTCTGGGTTTGAGGTCAGCCTGCTCTACACAGGTCAGCCAGAGCTACACAGAGAAACCCTGTCTTTGAGGGAAGAAGGGGGGTTATATCCCTATCTCTTTAGGTGTGAGAGAAAGGCTTAGTGGCATAAAAATCATAAGGTGAAATTCACCATGGCTTCCTCTTTTTAAGAACTAAATAGCTAAGACAGAGGGGATGCCTGACTGTGAAAATGTCTGTATCTAAGAGAAAAATGAAATAGTTTTGGGATCAGGCATCATTTGGCCCAGTGTCAGTCTGTGTAGTATGATGCTTTGCCAAGTTTTTATACCATGCAGCCTTCCTTATGGTTACATGCCTCTTGGACTTCTGGGAACAGCTTGGGAGGGCTATTTAAGAGAGTGTGTCAGATAGAAAGTCAGTCAGACAGTTTGCTCCAAAGGATGAAGATGGAAAGAAGGCAGACAGTTGCTAGGAAAGCAGTTAGTAGATTAGAAAGTTAGGCCAGTTCTCCAGGTTTAGACAGCCAGCCAGAAAAGGCAGTAAAGACTTCTTCCTTTCTTTCTTTCCTTTATAAACCTTTAAAGCCAGGGGATTTAAAAAGTTAACAAGTTAGGAATTTGTCTCAGTAGTAGCTGTGAAAGAGGAACCTAGGTGGGGGTAGGGGTGGCAGAGTTCTATTAAGAGTGTGAAAAAGTAACAGTTACAATTGGCCCTCAAATAAAGAAGGCTTCAAGGCAGCTACAGTGTCAGAAAACAGCTACAAGTCTGGAATACAGTTCCCTGCCTAGGAGAACACTGCTGACAACACTGGCCTGAGCCTGTAGCATTTACCCAGCATTCTCATCACTGACACTCAGGTGGCTGTTTCTCATCAGGCATCTCTTAATACTTAAATATTAAGTGGGCCTCTGACCAGAAGAAAGAAGGTAAGGGAATCCAAGGTAAGGGACAATCCATGCTCAGCAGGCTCTACTGAGCCACAGACAGGGACACTCATGAGCAGTGTGCTTCAACATGGAGCTCAACATCGAGGGCAGAAGCATAGCTCCTGTACCCCAAGGAGCTCCCCTAAGCTTTAAGGACCTCAGCTCAGACCTCATAGAGCTGTGACTTCAACTCTGAAATGAATCTTAGTATCATAAAGATATTTTAATAGAGATTTAAACACAGGAGTTTAGCTGAGTGGTGGTGGTGGCACACACCTTTGATCCCAGCACACGGGAGGCAGAGGCAGGCAGATCTTTTTGAGTTCGAGGCCAACCTGGTCTACAGAGTAAGTTCCAGGACAGGCAAAGTTACAACAAAGAAACCCTGTCGCAAAAAAAAACAAAAAAAACAAAAACCAAACAACAAAAAAACATAGAGGTTAAAAGAAAGCTGCTCAAGGAGAAACTATAAGACAAACTCCAGTGTCTTACCCAAGGGAAAGTGGCCCCACAAGTGGGAATTTTAATATAACGCACATTTTCCTTTTTCTTTCTAACTTTTATGTTTTTGTTTTTTGAGACAGGGTTTCTCTGTTGTAACTCTGTAGACCAGGCTGGCCTGTAACTCAGAGAGATCCACCTGCCACTACCTCCCGAGTGCTGGAATTAACGGCAGGCGTGCACCACCACCACCTGACTCTAGTTTTTAATCTTAATCCAGGCTGTAATGTTTTCCTCTGATGAAGACTTTTTCTCTGTTAAAGAGATGAGTAGGGGTTATTCTCAGGATTTACCCTTAGTTCTTGTATAACCTCAATATTTTTAAAAAATTTATGTATTTATTTTTATGTGTTTTGCCTTCATGGATGTATGTGCATCGAGTATATGCCTGATGCCCACCAAGGTCAGGAGAGAGCACCAGATCTCCTGGAACTAAAGTCACAGATGGTTGTGAAGCCCCACATGGGTACTGGGAATCAAACTCTGGTCCTCTGCAAAAGCAACAAACACTCTTAACCACAAAGCCATCTCTCCAGCCCACTAAAATTTATTTTTAATATATCCTTTTAATTCACATGTAATATTAATTTTTGTTACTTACCACTTTTGTATTTTTTTTGTAAAAAATTATGGAAATGTTCGGAATAAAAATTTTCACCTGAGACCATCCCACTGGTTCTGAAGTTATTCCAAATATTTCCATAAATGTGAGAGTCAGATCCCGGTGGTCAAATGTCTTCCCAGCTGGGCATCACGTTCCTTCTGCTATGCTGGGTTGGAGGAACAAGTGCCTCTTACTGTTACTACCAGGAGCTGAGGAAAGTCCTCAGCTGAAGGTGTAAGGCTGCAATGGCAGAAAGAACAAAACAACAGAACTGGGTGCTTGAGAGTCAGGAGACAAAGGTCAAATGGCAACAAATTGAAGTATTCCGAAGGCAAAGAAAATCCAACAGACACCAAAGTGCCCTCAGATGTCTAAAAGTGAACAAAATCAGAAAACAAGCCAGGCAGTATCCAAATGCCTTTAGATATAAACAAAACCAAACCCAAATGTCTAAACCAAAATGCTTCCACAGCAAACAAGACAGCAATACTCTAAAAGCAAAACCCAATAAAAAAGGATCTACCAAATAGGAGTTTAGCTAAACAGCTCAGATAAACAATGGGCCATGGACCCAACCAAAGGAGGCCTGAGAGCACCCCAAAAGGACCCTCATGATATACCTGAGGAGATAAAATGCCAGATAGTTTAAGACTCAAGTGGGTCCCTGCCAGTACCTTGCTTACATCTAGGTGACTCCTGGTGAAAAGTGTTTGGTTCTTGGAGCCCCATACTGTCTACTATAATGCTGGGGTTACAGAGATAGGCTGACCAGACAAACGAGACCTGTCGCCATGGCATTTCTAATCCCATGGGACAGACAGGTCACAAACAAGGCAACTCCCTGTGGCCTGTGCTACAGAGAAAGCGGTCAATCATTCAATGCTGGGAATAGGATGCTATCATAACTGTCAGCACATAAACATGGTTCTCAGCTGAAAGGGAAATAGTTTATGCTGGAGCCAAGTATGAGTGAGCACAGCCTGGGCACATAGATTTAGGTTATCCACAATTCCAGGTTCCAATGTGGAAGCAGTTTCATGATGTTTTTATAGTAACAGAAAAAAAGCCGTAAATCAAAACACTTTTCAAGTTTGCTGGTGGAAACATCAGAGACAGGTTATTGCAAGAGGAGAAACCTCAGCTTATCTGTTAGTTGCAGGATGTTAGGTCTGACACAGGTGGGCAAAGAATGACAATTTAGGGGGCTAAAGGCTAGCCTGAGGTAGCTGAGGTAAGTTGTAATTAGGCTCTGGGCCTGCATGGTTCCAAGTTCTCTACTTCACTGCAGTTTGTCAGGCAAACAGCCTTTGCAGGCACAGCTTCTCTCCTGGATCCACACTCACTCATAGTGGCCATGGACTTGTTGCTGGTTAGTTGCTCATCCCTCCAAGGGTCAGTCTGCTCTTTACATAGATGGTGACTGACCTGGTACTAGGCACCAGGTATCACTCTACACATACTGTCTACTTAACACTGGGCTACACAGATAGGCTGACCAGACAAACAAGACCTGTCACCATGGCATTTCTAAACCTATGGGACAGACAGGTCACAAACAAGGCAACTCCCTGTGGCCTGGGCTACAGAGAAAACGGTCTATCATTCAATGCCAGGAATGGGATGGGCAGTCATTGTCCAGCATAAACACATCTGTGCATCAGTGAATGCCTTGAAGCTAGAGACAGCTGAGCTCCCTTCCTCTGGTGCAGAGGTAACAGGCATTTAAACGGATAGGAAGGGAGTGAGGATGGGACAGAACTGGTGCAGAAAGGCAGAGGCTGTCAGTGTGTGAAAGGACCTTGGAGTCAGCACAGAACACCCCCAGACACCTGACTCTTAGCACAAAGGAGATATATTTGCCCCTGAGGGACAAAAAGGCGAAGGTGGGAGGAAATAAGAGAGGAAGAAAGAAGGCAAGGGAGAGATGGGGAGGGATATTTGTGCCTCAGGGACAAAGGACTGCCTCTAGATAGGGCGGAGATAGACGTGGCCCTTAGGCAAATGATTATTAGGATCTTAGGCAGGAAGGGAAGAAGGGGAGGTACAGTTAGAGGACTGGGGTGGCTGTCTGACTGGCTGAGAGGAGAACAAAAGAAGAGGACTTGTGGACTTTTGGGGCACTCTGTAGGGATTTCTGGGAGTATGTGTGTGTGTGAGGTTGGAATTTATGTCTAGCTGTCTTTTCATGACCCATCGCCATCTTGAGGCTATGTGGGAGATGTACTAAGAGTGTGAGCATACAGCATGCCCTGTGTCCAGCGGTAGTGATGGACGTTATGATTATATCTTCCCACCGAGAGTGGTAACAGGACTCTCTCCCTATGATCATATTCCGGAAGAACATGAGAGACATCCTTGAGCAACATCCCTGATTGTAGAAGCTACACATATATTGCAAAAGTAGCAGAAGGGCACATGCACTGAGCCCTTGTTAGGAAATGCATAGGGAAGGGTGGCTGAGTGCCCTCAGGAAGGCATCTAAGAAGCCTGGGGTCATCAAAGGATCACTGTGCATCCTGGAGCCCCTCTGTAGCACAGTGGCATGGTCATCGCGGTGGAGGTTGGGGAGTTGCATGGAGTTGTCATGTACTCTATGGCACTCATTGTGAGAACCAGGTTGTAAGGCACCACTTAGCTAACACTGGAAAGCAAAAGAGCCAGCCGTGGGCTGAGAGCACCTGAGGAACAAGGGCAGCAGGGCGGGGCAAGGAGTTCAAAGCCAAGGTACAATGGAAAGAAGCCAGGAGACAGTGACCAGGCAGATCCTCAGGCCCTCAGGAGGATTTTTGACTTTTTGTGAACAAGTCACTTAGTTTTACTTTTCCAGTTTTAAGGTTTAAAGGAAATAAAGCAGAAAGGTCATATTTCCCACACATTCTTTCACCCCTGCCCTGAGTCCCACCATTCACAGGGCACATCTGCTGCTGTACCTGCTACAATCCCCACTTTACCACTAACCAGTCTGCAACTGGCCCTCTTGCCTCATTCTCCCTATGTAGTTCTATGGATTCTGAGAAGCAGGACAGCACATACTCACCCTCACAGAATGGCCACACTATGTCAGAAATGCCTACACTTGCATCAAATCCTAAAATAGAGAAGCATGTTTAGCAAGAACTGATAAAAATATTAAGGAGATAGGTGTGGTAGCACACACCTGCCATCCCAGTCCTGCAGAGGCAGGAACAAGGTCATTCTCAGCTACATTGTGTCTGAGGCCAGTCTGGGCTACATAAGACCCTGTCTCAAAAATTCAACAGTGAGGGTCCTCACTGTGAAGCTTGACAAGTTTAATCCCAGGATACCACGTGTGGAAGACAACCAATTCCCACAGGTTGTCCTTTGACCTCCACACATGTTCAGTGTCACATGCACACAGACCAAGTGCATATGTGCACTCGAGTGGGTAATATTTTAGGGGAATGGGTAGGGCCAGCAGGAAAGCCAGAGTAATACAAGTTGGAAGTAAGGGGAAAGACTAACAGATGCAGAAGCTTCAGGGCTTGCTCAGGAACTCTTTGGCCTTGGCATTGGGGCTGAAGGCTAAAAAGATCTTCAGTTCCCCAGGTACCCCCTTATGTTAGCACTTGGGGTCTGTCTGAAATACAAATCCAGAAATTTGGGTTCTGTCCTAGCTCTCATTTCACAACCCAAGAACTAAATGTCAGAGGCAGCAGGGGTAGGTGCAGGTAAAGTGAGGGTGTGGGGGGGGGCGTGGTGTAGGATGATGTGCAGCCTCTGAGCCTGCTCCCCTGTGTCCTGATCCCTGCAGATCCAGCAGGCCATCCATGGCAACCTGCAGAGACACACAGTGCTGATCATTGCACACCGACTGAGCACCGTAGAGCGGGCACACCTCATCGTGGTGCTGGACAAGGGCCGTGTGGTGCAGCAGGGCACACACCAGCAGCTGCTGGCACAGGGTGGCCTCTATGCCAAGCTGGTGCAACGCCAGATGCTAGGGCTTGAGCACCCCTCGGACTACACAGCTGGCCACAAGGAGCCCCCTAGCAACAGTGAACACAAGGCTTGACAGCCAGGCTGGCCTGACATTGGACCCCAGGCTGCAGCACTGGAGGTGACCTGCCAAGTCCTACTCCTGCTTCCTGCATCTTGCCTCCTTCCTCCTGCTCCTCAGGCATCCACAGGCTGCCATGGGCTCCCCACTTCTATTGTCTCCTTTCCTGGCCCCTCCAGGCCTGCCAAGACAGAGCAGCCTTTTTAAACCAAGTGACCAGGCAGGGTTTTTACTGCTTGGTTCCACGCACTCCAGTCAACAACTAGATTTCAAAGACACTTTTCTTGTTCGGATTAGTAGTGAGCAAGCTAAGGTGTTCTCAAGACTTCTGAGCCAGGAGTGCACGACCCTTTCTAATCACCTGGAGGACCTCTGGGAGAGAACTAAGCACCACCCTTTGCCCCTCAGGAGAAGCAGCTTCCCTGTCCCCTAGGGGGACACAAGGGTTGGCCTTCTATCCTTCCAGTCTCCTTGCTCTGTGAGTCAGGCCAGAGGTGGGCAGGAGAGTGGGAGGTGGCTGTCCATCACCCCCCTGCCAATCAAAGCCAGTCTCACTGTGAACCACCAGGAACCTCAGAAGAGGAGGGGCTGGCCAGACCTGGCTGGCCTTGGGGTGCCCCCAGCCCCACATCTAGCACTTGAGCCCTTCATTCTTTCCCCTGGCTGGCACCCCCACTCCTGCCCACCCATGCTACTCTGCAGAGGACCCTTGTTGTCTATGAGATATGTTCTCAGATTGGTGGAGGAGGACTAAGGTAATGCCCACGGTCTGGCTTTGCCCTGGTTTCAAGATTTTGGGAGAACTGGGTCAATAAAGTGTACTACCTCTGACCTCTACCCTGGTTAGGTTTTCCTCAGATCTGGCTCTCCTCTGAGCCCTGCTCAGTGCAGAGGGCTGCAGAGGTCGTTTGGTGCTGTCTTGGAGCCCCCATCTGTGCCCTTCAAATCCCCAGGAATCGATTAGATGTCTGTGTCAACTGTCTCCAAGGGGCCTGTGCAGGGTGGTAAAGTTGATAGTCTCCCAATGCCAGGGACCCCTAGGCCTGGCAGCTAAGGCCCAGCGGACACCATCTGTTTCTGTCCATCAAGGTGAGGGCCTCCCACATCCACCCAGTCTGGAGTAGGGAATGCTGTTACTGTCTGGGGTCTTGATCCAGTTTGTTTTCTCTGCCAGTTAAAGAATTAAAAGGTAGGACCTGCTTACCTCAAATTTGTGAACCTATCAGCCTCCCTGTCTTTGTTCAAACTGACCAACCCTAAATTAGGGGAGGAAGACTTACCTTGAACTTGTCAGACTGGTCCACAGGCAGGGGGCTCCACTGGCAGGAGGAGAGGAAGCCTGCCCTTTTGTCTCAGATGAGGGTGGGGAAGCCAGCCACATTGGAATTTTACCATCTTTAATATCTAGTTATGGCCCCTTTCCCTGTCTAATTTCTAATTTCTCAACACTACACAGGGCTGTGGGGAGAAAGGCCTGGGCCTAGAAGGGCCTCTGTGGGTCACTTAGCTTGAGCTTTACGACAGTCTCTTATGGTGAATCAACCTTGAACTCATGACCTCTAGGGTCACAGGTGGGTATTACTATGCCTATGCAGCTATCTAATGGCGGCAACTCTTCAATTGAGACCAGGTGTCTAGGTCTGTGGATCCTCTCCTTCCTGCTTGCCTATAATGACTATATTTTGTAACTATTTCTTTAATGTTGTAAAGACCCAACAATACACAGATGAGCTAAATTCAGCCCAGAGGAAAACTGAGATTGCTATAGATCCCTTTCCACTTAGCTTCTCCTTTCTGAGCCGCAGTTTCCTTATCTGTAAAGGGGATGCATTTCAAGAACTGCCTGCCTCTGTGCTCTTACCTAGGTGGGGGCGCTGGGGTCGGCATGGGTTGTTTGTTTCCTCTTGTTGCTGTAACAAATGTCCCCACGCTGAAGAAATGTACAGTCTTATGGTTTGGTAGGCCATATATCTAAAGCAGTGCATCATGGGGCCCTGCACCCTTGAAGGTCCTAGAGGAGAATTTTATATGCTCCTTCCAAACTCTGGTGACTCCTGCATTCTTTGCTTGGTGGCCCTACCACTCCAGCCTCTATCCCTGTCACCACAGCCTTCCCATGTCCTTGTATCTCAGCTTCCCCTCTACTTTTATCAGAACCTGCCATTGCACTGAGGTGGGAGTGTGGTGGGGGGTGGGGTGACCTTACCTTGAGAGCCTTGACTTAGTCATGTCTGCAAAGACCTTTCTTCTAATTAGATCCATTCACAGGTTCTGGGTACTTGGCATGGATAACTTTGGGGGGATATCCACTCATCCACACAAAGGGACAACTGCAGCCTGGGTCATGTTAACCTCAGAATTCGTCTGGTTTGCAGAGCAGAGGACTAGAGGTTCATAGCAGGTAGGCCTTCAGATGTTTCCAGATTAAGTTGGAAATACCAACTGTAGAATGGAAGCAGCTGCTTCTGCACACCCCCCACACCACCAGCAAGGACAATATATCAGACTTTTAAAAGAAAAACCTCAGGGTAGGCAGGTTGTATATCTTAGTGCTGCTGGGAGGAGAAAAACGGTGAAGATAAGCCAGCCTTCTGGAGGGCAGCCACCTCAGAGAAAGAGTAGGAAGCCCAGAGAGCCAGGAAGATCATGCTTCAGCTCTGGCTAGCCGGAAGAGAAAGGGGAAGCACCAACTCCCAGATTAGAAATTTCTTCAGAGGATTGGCCAGCTGCTTCCCCACAGATTGGCTCCATCTGTCTCCCATTAGCAGGAGCCATGAACCACACCTGGAGGAGTCTTTCACCGTAGCTCAGGTGCTACAGCCTAGCATTAGGCCTTCCTGTTCTCCCAGGTCCCTGCAGCTTCCAGATCACATAGTGAACACCTGCTGTGGGGCTCTGACGTGGGGAGACAGACACCTCTGACACTCTCCGACTAGTTGTCTCCTCTCCCTGACCCCGGGCTGTGGATCCAGGACTCTTCCCTCTTCTAGGCCAGGTGGTCAGCTCCAGCACCCCAGTTTATAAACCCAAGCTTAGAAGTGAGGCCTCTGCCCATGAAAGAACTTTCTAGAGACTGAGCTAGCTCCTCTTTAAAGGATAGTTATGATTTTAGAAATAAGTGTTTTATTTTGGATTCAGTTTAAGCCTTCAGGAACATCACCGACAACAGCCCAGAATGTTTGTGCAGCCTTCAAGATCCCCCACACAAAAACACCTCACAAGACAGGCTCATTTATCCCAACTGGGACCAACACAGACTCAGTCACTAAAATTCCAAGCTTTTTTGTGCTTTATCAATTTTCCCACCAATGCCTTTCTGTTCCATAGTTTTAAACCAGGGTGTTAAGATACATTTAGTGATGTTTCTCAGTGGCGGTAAAGACACACTGTACAGGCCGGGCAGTGGTGGCACACACCTTAATCCCAGCACTCTAGAGGCAGAGGCAGGCAGATCTCTGTGAGTTCGAGGCCAGCCTGGTCTACAGAGTGAGTCTAGGACAGCCAGAGTTACAACAGAGAAACCTTGTCTTGAAAAAAACCAAAATCAAAAAAAAAAAAAAAAAGGCACATTGTATAAAATTCATCATGGAGACAGCTGGTTCCCACCACTGACTAATTTCAGGACATTTTCATTACCCAAAAGAAAACTATGCCCAAGAACCTCACACTCCCTCCTCTCCCAGCCCCTGCAGCCACTAATATACTTGCTCTCAAACTGCAGGGTGTGGACATTTTGCACAAATTACACAAGGGGCCTTGTGTGACTGGCTTTTCACTCAGCATCATGTTTCCAATGTTCATCCATATTGCAGCATGTGTCAGAACTTTACTCCTCTTTATGGCTGAATAATAGTCCATTGTGGGGACAGACTACACTCTGTGTGTCTATTCACCCACTTACAGACATCCGGTTGTCTCCACCTTTTGACTATTGTGAACATCTGTGTTGATGTTGGGATGTTGATGTTGTACAGTCATCTGTGTACAGTTCTCTCGGCTGTGAAGGGATCCCAGGGTGACCCCAGGCATTGGTGGGAAAATTGAGAAAGCACAAAAAAGCTTGGAATTTTAGTGACTAAGTCTGTGTTGGTCCCAGTTGGGCCACGGTTGATGTTGGGAATTGAGTCTCAGTTAAACCCAGGGCCCCTCAATGACTAGTCCTCACACCCAGCTTGCCCTGCAGAACCTGTCCCCGCCTTCCATGGTTGGAGGGGCAGGTGGGCCCCCATGCCCACGTGTGACTGAAGTAGGTTCTGACCCATCCTCATGCTTTAGCACTCTGACCACTGAGCTATCTCCCCAGCCTATTTATTTAGAGATTTTATTTTTTTTGAGATAGGGTCTCACTATGTAGTCCTGGCTATCCTGTAACTCACTATGTAGACTAAGATGGCCTCAGACTCACAGAAACCCACCTGCCTCTGCCTCCTGAGTTCTGAGATTAAAGGCAAGTACTACTACATCCAGTTCTGGAGACAGAATCTTACTCTGTAGCCCAGGCTGGCTTTGAACTCATATACCTTCCTCCTGCCTCAGCTCCTGCCCGGAGTGCTAGAATTACTAAAGGTATAAGCCACTACATACCAGCAAAAGTTAATTTTTTTTAGGGCTGGTGAGATGGCTCAGTAGGTAAAGGCATTTGCTGCCAAACCTGATGAGCTGAGTTTGGTACCTGGGATCCATATGAAAGGGGAAAACCAAGGCCTGAACAATGGATGCTGGGGCACATGCACACACACACAACTAAGTAATGTTCAAAAAAAATCCTTTTAGGGTCTAGAGAGATGACTCAGAGGCTAACAGCACTGGCTGCTCTTCTAGAAGACCTAGGTTTGAATCCCAGCTCCCACATGGTGGCTCAAAACCATCTGTTAACTCCAGCTTCAGGAGACCCAGAGCCCTTGTCCAGCCTCCACCAGCACTGTATCCATGTGGTGCACAGACATCCCTGCAGGCAAAACATCCATATACAATAAAAAGAGGCGCAGGCCCAGTAGCCCTGCACCAGGTGCTGCAGGTCAGACCTGCCAGGCTGCTCCATGCATAGGGCTTGAAAGGCAGGGAGGAGGGTTGGCCTTTGTGTCCAGGGGTGGCTGGGTCAAATTTGAGGATGTGGGATGGAATCTGCACTGCTGGACCACCAACTGCCAGGTGGCCTAGTGGGTTAGAATGCCCTTTGTCAGGTGCCCTGATAGATACCTGGGACACCCTGAGTAAAACTCAGGCTGGCCCACAAAGCCTCATGGGCTAGTGGCAGGGCAGCAAAGTGATGGTTAGAATAACATAGGGTGAGGAGGTGGGTAAATGCAATTCAATAGTTCTCTAGCTGGACCCCAGAACTGTACGGAAAGGTGCTTTAAGACTTTAAAAATAGTAACAGGGTCGTTTTTAAAGACAGGGTCTTGCTATGTAGTCCAGGCTGGCCTCAAACTCACAATCCTCTGCTTCCATCTCTAGAGTGCTAGAGTTTGGGCCTGTTCCTGCCTAAGGATGCTTGTAGCAGGTTTGTTTGTACTTGTAAAGATTTTTTTGTATATCTATTTTTGTGTATCAGTCTGGGCTGGGATTGAAAAAGTGTAGGTCAGTCTTATGGAACTGGCATTATCTTTCTCAGTGGGAGTGTTGGCTATTTGAGTACTTACTTCATGGTTATGCATGAAACCAGACATTTGAATTAGAAAAAAAGGCATGGTACAGGACAGGTGGTAGAATACTGTCTGGGGGAGATGCTGTGATTTGCATGTGTCCCCCATAGATGACTGAGAAACTTGATCCCCAACACCATGGGCACAGAGATGGGTAATCAGGCCATCAAGGGCTCATGAATAAGTTAACATCTTCATAGGAATCTGCTGTCAATGCAACTCTGGCTCTCTCTTGCTTTTCCCACGTGGCACTTTCTACCACTCTCAGGAAGCCCTTGCCTCTGAAACCATACCACATAAATGCATTTCTGTTCATGATTAAGTTAACTTGGTCTATACCGTGTGTGTGGTACATGCCTGAAATCCCAGCACTTCGGAGGTGGAGACAGGAGGATCAATAGTTCAAGGTCATGCTTGGTTATATAGAGAATTTGAAGCCAACATATGAGATCTTATCTCAAATACCAAACAACAGTAGCTGAGAGGATTAAGTAGGATTTTTCTCTGAGGTTTGGAGACAAACCACAAAGACATACAATAATTTATATTTACGTATTTCATTAAGAATAAAAGTAAGGGGCTGGAGAGATGGTTCTATAGTTAAGAGCACATATTGCTCTTGCAGAGGACCTGAGATTCCCAGCATCCATATTGAGTGGCTTACAGGCTTACAACCTCTGATAACTCCAGCTCCAATGGATCCAATGCCCTTTTCTGGCCTTTGAAGGTACTACACTCATGTGCACAAACACACACAGAGACATACATATACTCATTATTTAAACAGAGGAGTAGGATGGAGAGATGGATTGGGCAGACCTTGAAGAAACCATTATCAGCAGCTGTCCCAGTTCTGGCACACGTTTTTGATGATGCTGTATGAAAGGTTTTGAATATCAAATGATCCTGGATGTGGGGTATAGAGTGCTGAGAACCTGCCCAACCCCACCTCAACAATTTGTTCTGGGAAGACTTCCTGGAAGAAATGGAAACCAGCCCCACAGGCTCTGCTCCCTAAACAAAGACATCATTGAGCCCCATGAGAGCAGGCCTGTCCCACAGAGAAGCTGCAGTCTGCCGTGTCATCATCCTGGGGAGTCCTGGCTTCCTCTAGAGTCTGAAAAGTGGACCTGGATTTCTAGAACATTCCAGAGATGGGCACCAGGATGGCTTACCTATAACCCCAGCATTTAGAAGCTCTTCATGAGTTGGAGGCCAGCCTGGGTTATATAAAAGGCAGATCTAAGTTAGCCTGAGGTACATAGGGAGACTGTCTCAAAAAAACAAAAACAATTAATAGTGGCTGGAGAGACAGCTTAGCAGCTTCTCTTCCAGAGGACCTAGGCTCAATTCCCAGCACCCACATGGCAGCTCACAAATGTCTGTAACACTAGTTCCAGGGGATCTGACACCCTCACACAGACATACATGTAGGTAAAACACCCATGTACCTAAAATAAAAATAAAGTACTTTTAAAAAACAAATAACAAAATTCCAGAGATGGGACATTCCCTAGCACTGACGGCCACTGATGCTGAGGTCATTTGGTTCAGGCCTCAGGAAGAAGAGTGCTGTCATTTTAAATAAATATAAAAATTCTTGAGTTGGGGAGATGGCTCAATTGATAAACTGCTGACCTTGCAAGCATGAAGATCTGAATTAGATCCCTAAGACCCACACAAAAATCTCGGCATGGAGCCAGTGAAGTGATTCAGTGGATAAAGGAGGCTTGCCTCTAAGCCTGGTGACTTGAGTTCAATTTCCCCAAAATCCACACAAAGTGCAAAGAAAGAATGAACGTTACAAAATTGTTCTTTGACTTACACACACACACACACACACACACACTAATAAAAAATGAAAAATAATTTTAAAAATGATTAACTTCTAATTGGCCAGTGATATGGCCCCATGGATAAAGAGGTTGCTGTGAAAGCCTGCTGATCTGGGTGCCATACCCAGAATGCACAGAAAGGTGAAAGGGGAGACCCAATTCCACAATTTGTCAACCAAATGCTCAGAGTGAAGAACACTTTGCCAACTCCTAAAAGTTGTCTTCTAACCTCTCTATGGGTGTCTTGGTACATTTGTATATGCCCTACACACTAAATAAATACATAAACATAATAAGAATGTTACAGGTGAGCAGTGCCTGAGGAATGGAACCCAAGGCTGACCTCTGACCTTAGCATGCATGCTCATACCCTAGCATATGAAGGCCTCAGAGAGAGACTGGTGAATGTTTACTTTGTTTCTGTGTATTTTAAGGTTTCACTCTGTAACCCAGGTTGGCCTCAAACTCACAGTGATCCTCAGGATCAGCCTTAGCCTATCAAGTGTCAGGATTATAGGTGTGTGCCACCCCACCAAGCTGCAGTGCTTACTTTTTAAAATTTTAAGAAACATTCATAAAGTTGGCCATTTAGCCATCTTAAATAATATAATCCAGAGGTACTGAACATGCTCACTGTTATCTTTGAGTTTTTGTTTGTTTGTTTTGGTTTTTCGAGACACGGTTTCTCTGTTGTAACTCTGGCTGTCCTGGAACTCCCTCTGTAGACCAGGCTGGCCTAGAACTCAAAGAGATCCACCTGCTTCTGCCTCCCAAGTGCTGGGATTAAAGGCGTGAGCCACCACTGCCTGGCTCTCTTTAAGCTTTTAAAAAATGCTTTTGTTTTATGTATATGGGTGTTTTGCCTATGTGTGTATGTGTGTGTGTGTGTGTGTGTGTGTGTACATGCACTACATGTATGCCTGGTGCTTGGGTGCCTTCAGAGACCAGAGGGTATTGTATCCCCTGGAGCTGGAGTTACAAACATTTGTGAGCCACCACATGGGTGCTGAGAACTGAGCCTGGGTCCTCTGGAGGAGCAGTCAGTGCTCTTAACCACTGAGTTATCTCTCCAGCCCCTCTTTGAATTTTTAAAAACAAATTATCTTTCTCCTCTGATCTGCTTCAGAGGTCATAGCAAATAGATGGTGAGACCAAGGAAGATGAAAAGTGTATGGATCTAAAGAATTTTAATTGAACATTAAGTGTGGTATAGCCTACCAATTTACTTAACCCCACAAATCTATGAGGCCATTACTATTAATCATCCTTTTCCAAAAAAGAACAATGGGATTAAATAACCTGCAACACACAGCTAAGTGACAAATCTAGGAACTGAGGGGCTGGGGAGCATAACTGTAGAGAGACTCCTTGACTTGTACACATGAGGCCCTAGGTTTAATCCCCAGCACAGCAGAAAAAAAGCCAGCACCGAGTCCAGGTGATATCCCAGCATTTGGGAGGTCAAGGAAGGAGCATCTGAAGTTCAAAGTTATCTTCAGCTATGTAGGGAGTTTGAGGCTAGCCTGGGCTACATGAGACCCTGTCTCAAAAAATAATAAACACTAAAACAAAATAACAACAAAAAATAAAACTGGGAACTGAGTCCAGACAGCCTGAACACCTGGACCCCTCAAACTAGAAATGGTTTTTGTTGTTTTAGGCAAGATCTGCCTGGCTTGGAATTTGCTATGTAAACCAGGTTGATCTTGAACTTGAGGCATCCTCCAGCCTCTGCTTCCCCAGTGTTGGGATCATTCTTGTGCACCACTGCCCAGCTTCGATTTGAAATTCTTTATGCAGTTTACTTATATTTTGTGTGGGTATGGATATGCATGCCACAGTGTGCATGTGGAAGTCAGAGGTTGATGTCCAGGAATTGGTTCTATGCCTCCTTCCACCACGTGGGTCCCAGGGATTGCACTCATTCATGTCTTAGCACTTGGCAGCAAGTGCCCTTTGTGCTTAAAAAAGGGGGCAAAGGCAGACAAGGTTGTGGGTGGGGAACTGGCCCTCTATGTAGACCTGTGTTCAGTCTAGCTGCTGGTTAGTTCCAGGAAAGCCAGAGTTACAACAGAGAAACCCTGTTTTGAAAAACCAGAAAAAAGAAAAAAAGAATTCCAGATTGGGGCCAGCAAGATATCTCAGTGAGGAACGGGGCAGAGCATCAGCTTAGTATGTGCAAGGCCCTGGGTTCCGCCCTGGCAGCACAGATAATGTATCAAAGGAGGCACGTCACTGTGGGTCAGCTGCTCCACACTGAGGAACTAGAGATAACTGTGCTGAGTCACAAACCGGGAAGCACAGAGGAGGAACACCACCCACCCCGGGCTCCCAGTGGCTTTGGTTGGTAAGACAGAAGGAAGCTGGCCATTTAAACAGCTGAGTCACCCAGGGCAGTCCTAAAGCCACCTGAGATGATGACGGCAGTCCTCGTGTCATTGCAGCACTTACTTGTGAGAGACTGAGATCAGTCATTCAGCAAGCATTTACTGAGTGCCTGCTGCATACCAAATGAACGGTAGGTAAAGACCATCTCCAGTCTAAGGACAATGAGCTCCAAAGGGTGATAGAGAAGCCAAGATCAAAGGGATCCAGGAGAGAATCACTACTGAGCTGGGGTTGTCTGATGAGGTGACATATATGAGACCTGAATGACAGTCTGGTAATTCCTGGAAAAGTGCAACTGGGGTTGTAGCTCAGTGGTGAAATACAGGCCACTGGTTGTACCCCCTAGTTCCCCTGAAAAAGAGCATAGAGTTAGCATGTGACCTAGCAAGTTCATTTATTCAGAAGAAATGGCAGCATCTGCAGAGATAGCTACAAACATTCCTAACATCTGTCATAAGAGCTACAAGACGGGAATTTGACAAACTGTCATCTGTGTAGACAATGGCAAATAATTGGCGCTATAGCATAGCCGATTCTAAATTATGCAAGTGAGGATGGAGAGATGGCTCATGGGTAAAGGTCCTGGCCATCACACGGAAGGACCTGGGTTCAATCTCCTGGATTCATGTAACAGAAGGAAAAATCAACTCCTGCAATTTGTCTTCTGACCTCTACATGACTGTCATGGCATGAATACACACACAGATACACACAAACACATGGACACAGGCACACACATAGACACAGAAAGTCAAGCATCCTAAGTTTTTTCAACACCCCCCTCTCCCGGCAGAGAACAGAACCCAGGGCCTTGAACATGCTAGGCAAGTTTTTGCTTATTTGTTCGTTTGTTTTGGTTTTTCAAGACTGGGTGTCTCTGTGTAGCCCTGGCTGTCCTGAAACTCGCTCTGTACATTAGGTTACCCTGGAACTCGGAGAGATATACCTGCCTCTGCCTCCCGATAGAAGTTACCACCACCCAGCTTGGGCCAAGTTTTGCATTGTTTTGAGACAGGGTCTCATTGTGTAGACCAGGCTGGCCTCCCAAGCACTGGAATTCCAGGTGTGAGACACCACATCCAGCTTTACGTATGGTTTTTATTTGTTCGCTTCTGAATCTTCAAGTCTATAGAGACAGAAAGCAAAATAGTGGCTGTCAGGAACAGGGAAGGAGGAACGGGGAATGACATTTAATGGAGATGAGAAAGCTTATGGGATGGTAAGTTTTCAAACTAGAGACCTGTGGCTACAGGGCATGTGATCACCCCCACACTGAGGATTTACAAGCTTTAAAATAGTGTGAGAGTTTCATCTCATTAAGAGGGAAAAACTTTTGAAAAAAAGGAAATTAAAAGATGAAACTGCATGGTGTCATATCCCAACACTCAGAGGTGGGATTGCTGGAGGTCTGAGGCCAGCATAATCCACATAGTGAGCTCTGGCCCAGGCAGGGCTACATGGTAAGTATGTCTCAAAGAAAATTACAAAATAAAAATGAAGGAAGGGAAGGAAGGTAGGAAGGAAGAGTGGGGAGACATCTGTCTTGTCCAGATACAGTGAGGTCAAAAGGCAGGAAGAAGCTGGTACATGTGCAAGGCAGGAATGGGCAGTGGACAGAAGGTGGATGTGAGGGAGGACGGTGGGTGTGCAGGGACCTGTGGGTCACCCGGAGGTGGCTTTTAATACAGGAAGACAGAGGGCATTGGAGGGTTTTGATCAGGGCATAACAGTTGCACATTCTGGCTCAGTGTGGAGAATGTAGTGGACAAGAGCTGAGAGAGGCCTCATCTGCTTGCTAGGCTAGACCTGGGCTTGCCCTACTCTTGTCTATGAGGAAATGTGGCCTGAGGAGAGGAATAGACACCGCAATTGTCCGCAGTGAGCTCTCAGGAAGTCCTGCTGTTATTTATAACTAAAGGAACCTTGTTGTTGAAATTACTTTGAAACATTTCAAGGAATTAAATATAGAAAATGGTCAGGGAGCCAGGACCCTGGGCAGCACCAAAGGCAGATTCATGGTAGAGACCCTTACCTGACCTGGCAACTGATCAGCAGTGGACCCATCCCAAAGTGATAAGAGGTTCTGTTAGGCAAGCCCTGCTTGAGGCCTTGTTGACAGGCCTGTTTGGGTTCCCTGACCTCTGACCCTCAGTTATCTAGTTTTTCTAGACAAGCCTAGAAAAAGCGAAAGTTTTCTCTAAGTAGGAGACTGGCTTCCTGCTGTTTACAACAGTACACAGACTGCTGTGTCTTTGCAGAACAGGAAGATGGCTGATCTGGGAACACCCAGAATGCATTCTCTGGCACCCCTCCCCCTCCAAGCAGCCTTCCCAGTTTTCTTACTCCCGTACCTGATCTCCATATTATTAGCCTTTATTGGTTCCCTAGCATGTTGCTTGATCTTTTAGCACACTAGATGTTTCTCAAAGACAGGGACTGGGTCTCTTTCAGAGTAGGGGTCCTCCTGGCTCAGAGCAGGTGCTCACACACAAACCTTTATGGGAATCAATCCTTCTCTTTCCTTCTGGACAGCTCCTTCTGGGTATTTCCACACCTCCTCACATGCACTGCAGAGCAAAGGAAGCCTCTTGAGATTTTTCTCCTAAAGCTGTTTTCCTCCCATGCAAGTGCATCTGAGGTAATGGAGTCCTGTGGCAGTTGCTCAAATCAAAAATAATCTAGGTGTCTGATTGGACTCCTCCTTTTCTTCAGGTCCCTGAATTCATCACCAGGCTGGAGCTGACTATGTCAATCATTCCAGCCTCCAGAGATGATTCTGCCCTACCTACATTTGAATCATTATCTCACCTGAGGATGGCCATCTCACCCTTGGGTCCTGCTCTCCACAAGCCTACTTTCAGATTTTCTTTTCACCCTAGACTTTGTTACTTATTTATTGTGTATATGTGTGTTGTATATGTACTTGTTTATATGTGTACATGTGTACATGTGAGTGTGTGTGCATGGTATAAGTCAGAGATTAACTTATGGTATCTCCCTTGATTCCACTTTGTTATCTTTAAATTTATTTATTTATTTAGAGAGAGTGTGAGGGGGTTGCGGGGGACAGTTCTGTGGAGGCAGTTCTCTCTCCATTGGAATCTGGGGACTGAACTCAGGTTGTAAACAAGCACTTTTAGCCAGTGAGCTATCTCACTTGCACTCCCCCTTTGTCTTTGAGGCAGTGACTCTCACAGAAACTGGAGTCTGCCAGTTTCTGCAGATGGCTGCTCAGCAAGCCCCAAGGATCCTCGTGTTTCCACCTCTCTGAATTCAGGTTCTCATGTTTTTACCGAGATCCATCTTTTCAACCTCTGGACCTTATTTCTCAGAACAGTTTTAGATTTATGGGTGAGATGGTAAAGTTAGTTTAGAGAGTTCCTATCTACCCTATGCCCCCCCCCCCTTTTCTTTTTACAGCCCTGGGATGGACCCAGCATCCCATCTCTTAGCTGCACCTCCAACTTTTCTTTTCTTCACAACTTTTTTGGCATGTACCCGTGTGTGTGTGTGTGTGTGTGTGTGTGTGTGTGTGTATACACGTACACACACGTGTCTGTGTGCTCACACATGTTGGGGGTTACCCATGACTGCATGTGGAGACCTGGTGTCTGTCATCTGTCACTCTGACCTCTGTCACTCTACTTATGTTTTGAGACAGGTTCTCTAGCTGAACCCGGGGCTCACTGTTTAGGCTAGGCCATTGGCCAGTGAGACCTACACTTTGCCTATCTTAGCCCTGAGCACTGGGTTCCAGGTTTACACTGCTGCATCCACTCTTACATGGGTGCTGGTGTCAGAGCTCAGGTCCTCATGCTGCACAGCAGGCACTGTCTATACTGAGCCGCCTCCAGGCTCCCGTTCTTCACATCTTGAAAGCATTTTACTCACTTCACATCTTACAGGGCACATTTGTTACAATTAATGACACAGTTAAGTGAAGACTACAGTTTGTTTGGATTTTGGATTTCTTCAGGTTCCCCATTTCTGTCTTTTGTCCTAGCACCAGGATACCACACAACATTTAGTTCTTATATCTCCTTACATTTCTTGGACTTTTTTTTTTCTTTTCTTTCTTTTCTTCCTTTCCTTTTCTTTCTTTCTTTCTTTCTTTTCTCTCTCTCTCTCTCTCTCTCTCTCTCCCTCTTTCTTTTTGGCCAGGGGTGGGCAGGGTCTAATGTAGCCCAGGCTGGCCTCCTGTCTCCACCTCCTAAATGCTGAGATTATAGGCTTGCACAACCATGCCTGGTTTATGTAGTTCTAGGGATCTAACCCAGGACTTTGTGCATACTAGGCAAGTATTATACCATCTGTGCTACATCCTGAATATGTTTGTTTTAATTGAGACGGTCTCACTTTAGTCCTGGCTAGCCTTGAACTCCTGGCAATCTTCCTTCCTTGGTGTTATAATTGTGGTCATGTGCCACCACATCCAGTATCAGACTTACTATTTTGAATGCCCCTGAGTTTTGAGATGCACTCATCAGGCCTTTGGAAAGAGGTTCTTCTCTATGACCTGTCTGATGGTTTTCTCAGGATTAGCCTGGGGGGGCAGGTTTTAGAAGGAAGAGTCATCCTGTTTTACAAAGATTCATACAAATGCCAGCACTCAGGAGGTGAAGGCAGAAGGATCATAAATCCAAAGTCATCTTCAACTACAATAGTGAGTTTGAGGCAGATCTAGGGTACATAAAACCCTGTCTAAAAAAACAAAGCACTTTTTAGCCTTCTCCTTGTGAAGTCACCCTTCTCCCCTTCCCAAACCATGCTCCTGGAAGAAAGTCTCTGCACAGCCCACACCTACAACTGGGGAGTGACTCATCAAGATCCTCAGGGCTGAAAATCAAGTCCTGCCAGTCCAGACACACACTCTCAGCTTCTCCCTGAGCTTGGCTTAGCTGACCTTCTGGGCCTTACATGCCCTGGCATGGCAGCCCCACTGTGGCCTCATCTCCTGACACTTCCTTGTTACTCACTGCCCTCTAGCACACTGCCTTCCTGGTACCTTGATGTATTTTTGCCTCTGGGGTTGTACCTGGCCTCTCCTTCTGCCTAGAACTGCTTCCACCTCCTGCTCAGTCTATTTCAACCAGTTCCTGTGTGTGATCATTCATTCCAGTATGGATGTCTCCTCTGCTGGAGACTTCAAAACTCATGACCCCAAATAATGTATTTGCCATTGTACTCACTCAACTCCCAGTGCTAAGCCTTGTAGAGAGCACAGCAAAAATGTCTTTGAACACAAGTAGGGATGTACTGTAATGGTCCCTGACAAAGGGCTGAGAGTAAGAATGTCTCCCAGACTTCCTTGAAAGACAGAATGGAGGGCTGAGTGTGGTGGCACACACCTTTAATCCTAGCACTCAGAAGGCAATGAGTTCCAGGCCAGCCTGGTCTACATAGGAGTTCTAGGCTAGCCAAGGCCACAGAATGAGATCCTGCCTTAACAGCAACAAAAAAGACAGACAGACAGAAAAACACCCTGCCACACACACACCATGGGGATTGGGGATGCAGCTCAGAAGTATAACATTTGCCTTGCATTGAGTTTGATGCTCAGCAACACACACACAAAGAAAGGGGGGGGGGGAAGGGAGAATAGCCAAGAGCCAAGTGTTGCAATGAGGCAGGAGGATTGCTTTGAATTTGAGGCCATCTGGAATCCACAGCTAGTACTAAGCCAGACAAAAATACAAGATAGGAAAGGTGTCATACATCTGTAATCCTAGCAATTGCAAGTGGAAATAGGGAGACCAAGATTTCAGGGCCAGCTTTTGTTTCATAGCAAATATAAGGCTAGTCTGAGCTATTTGAGATTCCATCTCAAAAAACAAAAATAAAAATAAAATAGGCAGTCAGACATGTGCTTTTAATTGTCAGCATTGGGAAGCAGAGGCAGGCAAATCTCTGTGAATTCAAGGCCAGCCTGGTATACATAGTGAGTTCCAGGACAGCCAGGACTACGTAGAGAGGCCTTGTCTCAAACGAAACAATTAAAAAAACACATAAATACACATAAAAATAAAATAGGAAAAAGTTACCAGTTACTGTGGCAGGAGGATTCACACCACAGGCAGCAGCCATAACCAGAATCGGTGAGCACTTGCTGAAGAGTTTCCTGGATACCCCTGAGGGACACCAGTGGCTCCAGCCTCAGGGGGGATGAGTGAGAAGTTTTGATGCTAGGCAAGCCAGGAAAAGAAAACCACAGGCGGGGTGGGGGGGGGGGTGTGGAGTTCTTGCTACAGCCCTGCTTGCCTATCATGCACATCAGATGGTTGTCTGGGGCTTAGAGCTTCATGTCTCCTGGTTGTGACAGAAACACCCCTGAGCTCAACAGAAACAAATGTACACCCTCCCCAGAAGCCAGCTCACTCATTCTAGGTCTGAGGGGATCCTAGAAATAACTTTTCAAGGGCCCACAAGCAGCTGAAGAAAACCTGGCAGCTCTGCAGCCCCAGGGATTTGTAACTTAGGTTGTAGTCCTCAGTGTGGGGCACTGAGGATGAAAAGTTAATCAGCTAAGGTGTCAGACATTCAGCCTCTGAGAAGTGATTAGTTTAGGAAAGGCCATGAAAGTTGGAGTCTCCATGACTGAACCTTGATAGCTTTATGAACAGTGGGACAGACCGCAAGAATTACACAGGTATGTACGCTGTATCTTGACACATGATACCCGGTGCTTCCCCAAGACTCTGCCTCAGGTACTTTGTTATATTAATGGAAAAAGGATAATATGCTGGGCGCCCACATAAAGGAACAAGGCAACATGTGCAGAGACAGGACACACAAAGCCAAGGACTGAAAACTTCCAGCACATACTCTAAGATGACAATGCTTAAATGTTTGAAGCAGTTAAGTATCCAGCTTGGCTTCTGTTTGTTTTTTGAGGCAGGGTTTTATAAAGCCCATCCTGTCCTCAAATTCCTCAGGTAGCTGTTGCTGATCCTCCTGCTTCTACCACCTGAGTGCTGGGTTCACAGGTATCCTGCCTGGTTTTATGTGGTGCTGGGGGTGGAATCCAGAGCTCTGAACATGTTAGGCAAGCACTCGACTAACTGAGCTACATACCCAGGCCCTTAAAAATGTTTATGGGAACTAGAAGCCTATTAAAAATTAACACACTGGGGACTGGAGCGATGGCTCCACTGTTAAGAGCACTAGCTGCTCTTCCAGAGGATCCCGTTTAGTTCACAGCACCCACATGGTGAACTTATAACTGTCAGATTCATTTCCAGGGGGATCCAACACCCTCTTCTGGCCTCTGTGGGTACCTTGTCTCACATGGACATATACACACAGACAAAACATTTGTACACATAAATAAAATAGAGGAAATACCAGAGTAAGAAAATAAGAAGCTGATGATTCCATGAGAAATTTTGTTCTGTATTTGTTGAAAGTTCCAGACAGACAGATGGAGAAGGCAGGCAGACAGTGTGGGGCAGAAAAAAGCTGATGACTCAGAGCTCAAACTAGACCCAGTGAAAGGCAGCCTCTAGATCCCATGAGGCCAGAGTCTTGCTGAATGATTGCATGAATGCTGGAAGGTTCTTTGAATGTGGTCCCTGCCTCTGCCCTCCCCCTCCGATATGGGCATCCAGGGGGCACAAAGCCCCTTCTCTCCCCCCAGGCTGCACACAGTGGGAACCAGTGCCCACCATGGAAGCCTGTCAGCCTGTTGCCAGCTCTCCCTGCCAGATGTCCTTCACCCACTGTTCAGCCTTTGTTGTCCTGCCTTTGCCTCCCTGGTTATCTGTGTGTTTAAAAGAGACAGGCAAGGGGGGAATGTTGCCCAGCTACTCAGCTGCTACCAGCCCTGCTTGCAGCCTCAGATCTTCCAAATCCTTCCCCTCTAGCAAGAGGAATCCCTCCACCTGTGTTGGAGCTTTCTCTATACTGAGTCAAAAGGAACACTTCGAATTTTCAAAGACCAGCCAAAACACCACAGCAACTGAGAGGGTCTGAAAAAACAGGTTAGAAACAAAAAACAGATGTTTTTATTCTATGGTGGTTGTGTCCACACCATGTGTCAAGGACAGACATCAGACCAGGGTGCGAGAGGCCAACTGGTCACCACACACATGCTTTTTTCTAAGGAGAATGTTTTATTTTTACAGTAAAAGAGCTAAGACATAGTCTCACTTTCCAGATAAGACACTAAGTCTAAGAAGCAAAGTGAAGACTCATGCCTATTACCAGCTATCAAGAACCTGAGGTAAGAGGATTATCATCAGTTTGAGGCCAGCCTGCTTTCATAGTGAGTTCCAAACCAGCCTGAGATACAGTATGAGACCCTGTCTCAAAAACAAAAATGAAAATGACAAAGCAAAACATCACCCCCAGCCCCACACACAGGGTGGGTGTGGTGGTACATACCTTTAATTCTAGCACTCAGGAGAAGTAGGCGGCTCTTTATGAGTTCAAAATTAGCCTGGTCTACATAGTGAGTTCCAGGCCAACCAGAGCTATGTATCTCTACATAGCCCTGACTGTCCTAGAACTCAATATGTAGACTAAGCCAACTTCAAACTCAGAGAGATACATCTATCTCTGTTTTCCAAGTGCTGGGATAAAAAGCTTATGTCCCCATGCCCAACTCGTGCGTGTGTGTGTGTGTGTGTGTGTGTGTGTGTGTGTGTTTAGGTACCTTCAGAAGCCAGATGTGTCAGATCCTTGGTAGCTGGAGTTACAGATGGTTGTGAGGTACCTGACATGGGTGCTGGGAACTGAACTCAGTCCTTTGGAAGAGCAGCTAGTTCTCTTTACCTCTGACTTACCTCTGTTGGAGACATCATATACTTCCTCACCATGGTATGTAAACTTTAGAATGAAGTCTGGGCTTGTTTTGTTCACTTCATGATTCTCAGTCTCTAAATAATCCCCAGTTTTAGAAGCTCCTTAGGCCAGGCAGTGGTGGCGCACGCCTTTAATCTCAGCATTCAGGAGGCAGAGGCAGGTGATCTCTGTGAGTTTGAGGCCAGCCTGCTCTACAGAATGAGTCCAGGACAGCCAGGGCTACACAGAGAAACACTTCCTTGAAAAACCAAAAAGGAGGAGGAGGAAGAGGAGGAAGAAGACGAAGAAGCAGCAGCAGCAGCTGCTTTATGAAATGGATGAGTGAAAGCCCACAGGTGGGATGGGGAAGGAAGAATGGAGCAGGTGTCAGATACCTATTAGCTATATACATCCTCCAATAGCGAAAATGCTATATTGCTTTGTGGGAGCCTTTGGAGCAACACAGACACATTATAAATCCATTTTTCTCTCTTCTTTCAAAAGGGGCTGCCTTATCCTACCTACCCACAATCTGCTCTTTCCTTCAAACTGGTGTTTGGTGGTTTTGCTTATTTTTAATTTAGTGTGTGTGTGTGTGTGTGTGTGCACGCGCGCGTGTGTATGACACAGTGCTCACACCATAGCATACATGTGGAGGTGAGAGAGCAACTTTCAGGAGTTGGTTTTCTTCTTCCACCATGGGATTTGGAGATCAAACTTGGGTTATCAAGAATGTATAGCAAGCACTTTTCCTATCTGAGTCATCTCTCCAGCCTTCATTGGTTTTGAATCAGCAGTCCCACTATGTAGCCCAGGCTACCTTCAAATTCACAATCTTCTTGCCTCAGCCCTGAGCGGTGGGATTACAAGTCTTTGATGCTGCATTGGGCCACTTATGCTTTCCGTACATGGCTTCATATATTAAACTGCAGGGAGAGGGTGTGACAGGGAAAAAAATGTCAGAATGCCCATCACATCCTAGTGGGCAGGCTTCTGGACACCGAGGACAGGATGGAAGGGTGAGAGGTGCAGGCAGCTGAAACTTGAGAAGGCCTAAGAGAACCAACACTGGCAGAGCCACCTCCAGAGCTGTGAGGTGTCATGAAATAAACTCACATCCTCACACCTTTTCTGCTTGAGACATGCAAAATTTCACAGTGATTAGAATGTTCCAGATTTAGTACCTTCTGTTGAGAAGAATCTTCACTTATGAAAAAAATAGCACGGAATTAAAACATTAACAATGAATGAAATAACAAGTATTGCTAAAGGAAATGAAAGCTGGACCAAGTGGTGTAGGTCTACTGTCCCAGTTACTCAAGAGGCTAACATAGGAGGATCACAAGTTCAAGGTCAGCCTGGAACAACTTAGTGAAACTATCTCAAACATAAAACGTTAAAAAAAAAGTCTAGGAGCTGGAGAGGAAGCTTAGCAGTTAAGACTGACTGCTCTTCCAGACAACCTGGGTTCAAATCCCAGTACCGACATGGCAGTTCATAACTGTCTGTAACTCCAGTTCCAGGGGATATGACACCCTCACACCAATGCACATAAAATAAAAATTAAATAAATTATATATACAAAAAAAGTCTAGAGAGATGGCTCAGAGGTTAAGAGAACTTACTCCTCTTCCAGAGGACTAGAAGTTTGCAACCACCTACAGTTCCAGCTCTAGGGGATCTGATGCCCTCTTCTGGCCTCCAAGGGCAATTCCACTCGTGCACATACACCACAGAGATACGTAATTTAAAAAATAATAAACAGTTTTTAAAATGGAGTGACTGTCGGGTGATGGTGGCACATGCGTTTAATCCCAGCACTCAGGAGGCAGAGGCAGGCGGATCTTTGTCATTTAAAGGCCGGCCTGGTCTACAGAGTAAGTTCCAAGACAGCCAGAGTTACAACAGAGAACCTTGTCTCAACATCCCCCCACCCCCCAATATAGAGTGATTGGGGATATAGTAGTTCATTTGCTAGCATATTTGTCTAAGATGCACGAAGCCCTGGGTTTGATCCTCAGAACCACATAAAAACTGTGAGCCGGGAGATGGTGGCTCTGGCTCATGCCTTTAATCCTAGAGCTTGGGAGACAGAGGCAGGTGGATCTCTGTGAGTTTGAGGCCAGCCTGGTCTACAGAGTGAGTTTTAGGACAGCCAGAGTTACAACAGAGAAACCTGTTTCAAAAAACCAAACCAAACAAACAAAAACAAAAATTAAGTGTGGTGGTGCATGCCTAATCTTAGCACTCAGAAGTCTCAAGACAGGAAGATCATAAACACAGAGTCATCCTTTATTCAAATTGGGGGCCAGCCAGCAATACATGAGACCCTGTCTTAAGACACTAAAAAACAAAACCACCATCAGTCTTGGGGGTGGGTTCAATAGTAGAGGACTTAATTTTGTTTCTTTTGAGACAAGGCATCATATTGTAGGCCAGGTTGGCCTCAGTATTTTGCCAGTCTTCCTGCCTCAGTCTTCCAAGTGCTATGACACCATGCCTTGTTTAGTGTTTTGTTTTCATTTTGGTAAAGAGCTTGCCTGGAATGTTTAAGGTTCTAGATTTGATTTCTGTACCAGAAAAAAAGAAAAAGAAAAAAGAGAATTCTTGAAATGACATTAGGAAGAAACTAAAGAAATCTAAATGGACTAACTAACATACTAGAGTTAATACAGTGTTGTTGATACTGGTTGATTACCCATGGCAAATGTACACATTTATAAGATATTAACAGTGACAGGGCAGATAGAATGTTCTGAGTTATCTTCTAGATGTTTCTGTCCATCTAAAACTGTTCTGAAATAGTAAGGCCAAGTGTGATGGTTCATCCTATAATTCCAGTGCTCAGGAGGATCACTTAAAATTTGAAACCTGTATGGTCTACACATTTCAAAAAATACAATACAATATTCTCTATCTGCCAGGTATGGTATCTCAGGCCTATAATTCCAGCTCAAAGGAGGCTGAGGCAGGAAGATTGAAAGTTCAAGGCCCCTGGGCTACATAGCAAGACTCTGCTCAAAAAGCAAAAAACAGGGGCCAGTGAGATGATTCAGTGAGTAAAGATAGTTGTTGTCAAGCTTGATGACCTAAATTCTGTCCCCAGGATCCTCACGGTAGAAGGAAGAAAACCCATTCTTTTGATATGCATGCATGCATGTACAAATCCCACCCCAACATAAATAATTAAATGTAATAAAAAACCAAGAACAAAATTAAAAAATTAAAAAGTGGTTTGATTCAATTTCTAGGACTTAGTCTACATGCATGTTTTTAGGTGTTTAGTGTTCATGGCAACACATAGAATGGACAAGGGCAAACAAAAATGTTGTCATCAAAACAAAGGAATATTATATAGCATTAAAAATAATTTGGGGGCTAAAGAGGTGGTTCAGTGGTTAAGAGTGTGCATTGTTCCTCCAGTGTTCAGTTCCCAGCCACCATATAAGGAGTCTGTAATTCTAACTCCAGGCCAGAGCTTCTGTGGACCCCTGTACTCATGTGCACATATTTACACATTAATAATAATAATACTTTTAAAAGAATATAGTATAGCTGAAAGTATTACAATAGCAATTTCAGTGCACTGGCATCTCACTTCTGCTAAAGGGAAAACCACATGAGAGGCACATACTTACGATCATGAAAGACCGAAGGCCAAGAGCAGTAGAGCACACCAATGGTCCCAGCTCTGAAGAGGCTGTGGCAGGAGTATTGGTGCAAGATAAAGGCCAGCCTGGGATACAACATGATGCCTTGTCTCAAACAAACAATCTAGAATGAGAACCAATTTGTTCATTATGATTACTGCTGGGATACAGGTCAACAGAAATTTCCAAAATTTCTACTAATTTTTTTTTAATCCACATACAATATAGTGGGCTTTGCATTATGACATTTTCAAGTCTATTTCATGTTCTTTGCTCATAGTTGTTCCGTTACCCTCCTTATTCCCCCATTCCCTTCCTGCTTGTCTCTCTCAACACATACACTCACCCTATACTTTCATGTGATATATACGGGTTTTGTTTTGAGACAAATGAGATACTCTGTAGCTCACACTGTAGCTGGTCTTGAACTCATGGCAATCCTCTTGTCTCAGCCTCCCAAGTACTGGGATTATGAGTATGAACCACCACAATTGGCTCTGTTAGTTTTTAATGGCCGAATAAAATTCTATTACATGTATACAGTACATTTTCTTTCTTTTTTCCTTTCTCTTCTTCCTTTTGAGATAGTCTCATGTAGCCTGTCCTGGCCTCAACTTTGACATATAGCTGAGGATGACCTTTTTCTTTCTTTTTTTTTTTTTTTTGGTGGGGGGAAGGGGATTGAGACCAGGTCTCATGTAGCCCAGACTGGTCTCAAACTCCTGATCCTTCTGCCTCTACCTCCTCAATGCTGGGATTACATAAAAGCTGGATATGGTGGTGAACATCTTTAATCCCAGCACTCCTACAGAGAGATGGGAAGTAGAGACAGAAGAGGACAGAAACTCATGGGCTACTTGGCCTGGAGTATTCAGTGCAGAAATCACAAGAGGAAACCTACTTCAATGAGGTGGGAGGAGAGAGCTCACTCTTGAATTTGTCCTTTGACCTCCACAAGCATGCCATGGCACATACATATGTGATGTGTACATGCATGCTTACAGGAAATAAAAATTTTTTTAAAAGAGTTAAATTTTGATATAGTCAACAACACAGTTGAAGCTTGAAGGCTTGGTAAGTGATAACAGGCAACCACTGAAAGATACTATCTGATCTTGCTTGCACAAGGCCCTAAGGCTGACAAACACACAGACAGAAAACAGATTGTGGTCACCAGGCTGGGAGGAGGTGGAGTGGAAACAAAGGGGCAGGGCAGTCAGCTCTGTGAGATAAAGGAGCTTTACAGTGGTGACGGTAGCATACAGTGTAAATGTCCTCAATGCCACACAACTAAGCATTAAGTAATGGTTAGAATGGCTAAAATGGCATCATGTCACAGGCCTCTAATACCCACACCTGGGTGCAGAGATAAAATACATATAAGGGGAAGGGAGGGAAAGGGAGGGGAAGGGAGGGAAAGGGAAGGGAGAGAAAGGGAGGGGAGGAAAGAGAAGGGAATGAAAGAGAAGGAAAAGGAAGGGGGCCAGTGAAAAGGCCAGATGGCTTGATGGGTAAAATACTTGCCCAGCAATCCTGACAACCTGACTGAGGTTTACTAGAAACCACATTAACAAACAAACAGACCTGGGTTCCTGAATGCAGTGAACACATTGGCAACTCCAGAACTCCTAAGGCAAGATGCATGGTGGAGATGGGGGTTTCTTCTGGAATCCTGCAGGCCAGCTGGCCAGAGTATGAAAGCCTTCAGCAGAAAGAACAAGAGAGATCCTGTCTCAAAACAAAGTAGAAGGAAAAAATTGCCTCTTAAAACATTGTCCTCTGCCTTCCACACCTATGCTGTGGTATGTGTACGTCCACACTCACACATACATGGATATATAGCTATCAGGTAAGGTAGGGAAATAGGATATTGGTTATTCTCTGAACAGGGAAAAAGGAAATGGAATTGAGGAGGAAGGATATAAGGCTTCAATTCACTCTGTGATGTTTCTTCCTTAACCTGGTAAGGTTAAACTAAAACAAAAAATAAATAAATAAATAAATAAATAAATAAATAAATAAATAAATAAATAAATAAAAACTACTGTTTATTTTATTTTACCTACAAGCAGAAGGTCTTACTGACTTCAGAAAGGGAACTTTAGTTTTCTTCCCTTTAAGTTGTCATAATTGGTCAAGAAATATGATCCTGAGGGGGAAAGAACACGAGACAGAAAGGATGCAGGAAGCCAAGTTTAAAATAAAATAAAATACCAAGTCTCAAACCTCAAATCAAAATAATCAACTTTAGGGTTCAGCAATTAAGACTGTGTATTGTTCTTACAGAGTGCCTGAGTTCAGCTCCCAGCACCCGCACCAGGCAGCTTACAACAACCTGTAATTCCAGCTCTAGGCATCTGACACCCTCCTCTGGCCTACGTGTGTAGATTCTCTCTCACACACACACACACACACACACATAATTAAAAATAAAATCTTTAGCAAAATAACCAACTATGAAGTTGAGGCCAGCCTGAGTTATATAGTGAGATCTTGTCTCAAAAAACTAAAACTTTAAGAACAACTCTCTAAATAAGCTTATATCCTCTAATTTCACAGCACAGCCAGATAACATTAGCTTTAAATAGGCATTAAAAATCCTCTTGTGTATCTCCTTTTACTCTCCAAAGCCAAATTGTGTCTAAACATTTATCCTGTGGATGTAGTCATCCACAGTGTAGGTAACTTTGGGTATTTAGGTGTGAGTGCACGATAATGATGTCAGGCTGTGAGTCTTCAAAGGGGTGCGGCTCCCACACCTGATGCCTTGGGGTATAATTCCTCCAGCACTTACACACAGCTGCGTAGCCTGGGCTCGGCACACCTTATCACATCCACACATAGTCTCCCACCTTCTCCAACCAGAAACCGCCCCACCCTTCCGCCCTTCCTCCCTTTCTTTCTTCCTTTTTCTTTCTTTCTTTCTTTCTTTCCTTTTTCTTTTGGTTTTTCAAGACAAGGTTTCTCTGTTGTAATTCTGCTGTCCTGGAACTCACTCTGTAGACCAGGCTAGCCTCGAACTCACAGAGATCCTCCTACCTCTGCCTACCGAGTGTTGGAATTAAAGGTGTGTGAGCCACCACTGCCCAGTGTCTTTCCTTTTTTAAATTTAACTTTTTGGTTTTTTTGTTTGTTTGTTTGTTTTGAGACAGTGTTCCTCTGTGTAGCCTTGGCTGTCCTGGAACTCACTCTATATAGATCAGGCTGGTCTGGAACTCAAGAGATCCACTTGCCTTTGCCTCCCAAGTGCTAGATTAAAGGTGTATGCCGCCACTGGCAGCTTTCTTTTTTATTTTTAGACAGTCTTATACTATACAGCCAAGGCTGCTATGGAACTTACTATATAGCCCAGGCCTCAAACTCACAGCAATCCCTATGCTCCAGCTTCCCAGATGGTGAGATTACAGGCATGAGTTAACTACTATATCTGGCTTCAAACTGTACACCATTTAGGAATAATTCTAAAGTGATCATGGAAGAGAAGGAATTCTACCATTCAAATTATAGTAAGTTCTTTCTCTTTTTTCAAAGTATTGTGCGCTTTCCTAACAATTCTTGATGTTGTATAACAAGAGATGCCTAGCTTATCCAGCAACAATGTTCCCCTTGAGGAGGAACCCTGGCAGGCATGTGCATCACTGGCCCTTGATTCCTCAGAGCAAAATCCCGGTTAACCCAGTCTGCCAGTGCATTCCACAGGCAGGTTTGACATCGGCGCCCAGAACTTTCACAATGGCTTTCTCCTCTTCCCCCAGCCCCTTTGAAGAGCAACGAGGCCTTTTTAGAGTGGCAGAAGCAAGATGACTTTGTGGTTTGCTCTGACAAAGGAAGTGGTGTGTGACTTGAATAGGTCAGTGGCGAAGAAGTGTGAGGAGTTCTGAGGACTAGCAAGGTTGGAATGTTGCCTGTGAGCCTCATTTAAATTAAGCCCTTGAGTTGCGCTGGTGAGCCATTCAAAAACTGCCTTGCTCTGCCTTTTTTTTTTCTTTTGTCTTTGAGACAGGGTCTCATATAACCCAGGATAACCTTGAACCCCTGATCCTCCTGCTTCCACCTCCCAAGTGCTTGAGATTATACACCTATGTTGTCGCCTCTGGCTTCCTGGCTTGCTCTTGGTTTCTGCATAGTGAAACGTTCATCTGGTCCTCTGACCGCTGGTCTTATTCTCATCTTCTGTGGGTACTGTGAAGAAGTTCTATCTTAAACCTCAGGTGGATACTTCCTGAGAGCATAGCTGTACTTCTTAGTCAGGTCTGGTCTTTTCCAGAAGAGGGAGAAAGGTAAAATACCATAAACTTGGCTTCCTGCATCCTTTCTGTCTCGTGTTCTTCCCCCCTCAGGATCATATTTCTTGACCAACTATGACAACTTAAAGAAAACTAAAAGTTCCCTTCTGCTTGTAGCTAAAATGAAATACCTCTTCTTTGTGTGCCTGCCCTGAGAACAAAGGGCTAGGAGACTGGGTCAGTAGAGCCCAGTCAAATGCACGGGTGGAGAGCTCAGACCTTATGTTCGACTATGGAGTCACAGAAGTCTCATCTTTACACACAAAGGCCATCAGTCAGCCAATAAGCATCTACTGAATGCCTGACTATGCTCAGGGCCAGTTACACAATGAGATCAACTTGGTTTGATGCTGGCATGATGGATGCCAGCCTGGAAGTCAATGAGTCCTGCCAATCATCTGACTTCAGGGTGAGGACGCCAACTTTCTTGTTCCAGGGCCTCCATATGTACATGTAGAGATTAGTCTGGGCCTTAGGTTCCTTCAGACTAGAACTGTGATGAAATATAAAGCAGGGTAATGAATTCCCTGATTCCTCCCTTTCCAGAGATCTCCAGAGAGCTGGGGAGACTGAGCAGTTGCACCCTAAATTACGATGTCTCAGCAAGGGCCCAGCTTGGTTCACGTGGGAGTGTGAACACCTTCCCCCTGACATGGTCACAGGGGCCACCCACATGTGCCCTTGTTGATAGCACTCCAGTCATAACTGTCTCCCATTTCTACCTCATTTGATGAGCCTCAGGGGCTTCACACATGCTGCCCTTGTGACTTGAGCTTCCCATAGGAATGGCAGTGGGTTCGTCCTTCAGATCTCTGTTGCTACCTTCTTATACTTCTCTCTAAATAAGTTCTTTCCTATTATGTTAGGAACTGTTCTCTGAGTTCCGGGGGTATATAGTATAATCATTTTGTCTGTTTGGGACCCCATCAGTTATATGTAGGTAGTGGGGTGTCTTGTTTTATTCACGACTGTACACTCAGCCAAGCATGGTGGCTCATGTCTGTAACCCCAGCATTTGAGAGTGTCATAGGAGGATCATTGTGAGCTTGAGGCTAGCCTGGGTTACTGACAGAGTTCTGGGTCATCCTGGGCTAGAGTGAGATCCTGCTTCAAAAACCTAAAAAGATGAATAAATTGTGGGACTGGAGAGATGTGTCAGCAATTAAGAGCACTTGCTGCTCTTCCAAAGGACCTGGTTCAGTTCCTACTACCTATGTCAGGTACCTCACTGACATCCAACTCTGGCTCCAGGGGATTGGGCACCATCTTCTGGCCTCAGAGGGCACTTCACTCACATGACACACACACACACACACACACACGCGTACAAAAAGATTTTTTTAAAAAATTTTTTATCTATACTCAGTGCCTGATATTGTAGTAAATCCTGAGGGAGCTGATGGCCTCTGGACTTGTTTCCCACTCAGGCTCCTTCTGCAGGGTTCTGAAATTCGGTTTAGACTCAGAGGCTGAAGGCATTTCTTTTCACTGTTTTTTGTTTTTTGTTTTTGAGGCAGGGTCTCACTACGTAGATCTGACTGGCCTATAACTCTCTATGTAGACCAGGCTGGCCTCAAACTCACAAGCACAGGGACTCAGAGAGCCACCAAGCCCACCTGCTCTCTTGAGTCTCTTTTTTTTTTTCTTGAGGGGGAAAAAGGCTCTTATGACCTCATGACACACTCACCCTCGCCGCAGTGACTTCATGACCGCGTGGATAGCGTCACAACGCCCAAAACGCCCCCTCTTCCTTCTCCTCACGAACCTCTGGGCCCAGTCAGAGGCGCGACAAGCTCGTGGCGGGGCTCTCGCGCGCCGATGACGTCACACCCAGCGCTGGCGTCACGTGCCCCCCCTCGGGGGGTGGGGCCTGAGGGCGGTGCTTCCGGTCGGCGGAGCCTGGCGGCCCGAGTGGCGGCGGCGGCGGCGGCGGCAGCGGCGGAGTGGCGGGATGGCGGGCGCCGTGAGCGAGGCGCGCTTCGCGGGGCTGTCGCTGATGCAGCTGCACGAGCTGCTGGAGGACGACGCGCAGCTCGGCGACATGGTGCGGGGGATGGAGGAGGTGAGCGCCTTGGGACGTGGAGCGGGGGTGCTGGGACGGCGTGCCAGCTGCCGGAGAGGGGCCCCGAGGCGAGGAAAGGGGGCACCGAGGGCCCCAGGCCGGCTTGAGGAGGGGATCAGAACCTAGAGCTGGGACTTGGGGGTCTCTGGGGCCGATCCTGGGAGCGCGAGGGAGAGTGAGAGCGCTGAGATTACGTAGGTAGGGGTGGAGGGGACTGCATTTGAGTCTCCCAAGGACTCTAGGGGACCAAAGCAGGTAGATTGGGCACGTATTTGGGAACGCTTTGAAAGAAAAGATTGGAAAGTCGTAGGGGAGCCGGAACCAATTCATGAGGTTCGGATCTGGAGACTAATTGAAGTTGACGGACGGTTCCTAGATGGGCTTGTGGGGTGCAGAGATCTGTAGCTGAGTCTAGGGTGGGATTCCGAGAGGGGTCCTCGAAGTTCAGAGGCTCCAGGCCACAGACAGCCAGGGTAAGGTAGGAAGGGCCCAGTGGCTGTCGGCTCCCCCAGTGCCCCTTCCCGTGTAAGTGGCCCTAGCAGAGTTGGCTTACGAGTTCCTTCCTTTGCTTGGTCTGTGAACGGTCTGTGAGTAGCAAGAGATTCCCGTTTCCCCAAGCATACCGGCCTTCATGTAAAGAAGGGATCGAGGGAATTCTAGCATGGCTGGCTCTGTCCCACAGTTGTCTGCCCACCTCTTTGGGTTCCTGAAATTGTATCTGGCAACAGAGTAAATGGGGGCTGGGAGCTGACTGCTGATTCCCCCCCCCTTTCCATAGTCCAGGGCCAGCCCAGCCTCTAGAAGGCATGTGCCCTCCCATGTTTCTGGTTATCTTCCTCCACACCTCCTCGCCTGTGGTCTGCTCTGAAGAGTGACTGACTTCACCCTTGCAGGGCTGCCCTGAGTACTTCCCTTTTTCCTTCTCTCCCAACTGGTCCAGACTCTGATCCTATGAGTCTGGGGCTGTCTGATCCAACACTCCCTGGCCCACTTACCCCTTTGTCTAGGAAGTCTGAGCTCCCCAATGCCTGCAGGGCTTAGTTTCTCCTCCTGCCAGAAGCTAGTGTAGGGGGCTTTTGGCTTGCTTTCCGAAGAAGGATTGTTCAGCATACAGCCAGCCCCCTTCCAAGGGGGCTTGTAAGAAGGTTGTACATTCAGAATCCCTGGAAAACCCTCAACAGATCATTGTCTGCCTCTACAGAGAGGCCACTGTAGTAAGATGGTATCAGTCTTTCCATTAATACACCCCTTGTATTCACGGGCCTTGCAGCTTGGCACATAGAACATTGCTCTGAGATGCAATTTACCCAGTTTGTGGGTATCCATGTGGCACTTTCCATTTCAGAGGATAATAAGAGGCAAAAATCCATCTTTCTTGACTGAATGAGAATTCCGTGTCTGCACAAGAAAGGACAACCCTTGCTTCGCTTCTCTGCAGTTTCTGGGAGACGTTTTGTTGGCAGAATGTCTTTCTAGTTTAATAATAAAATGATAGGTGTGCTTTTCAGCATGTGACCCGCCTGCAATCTGCTACTGTGCTGTATGTGACTATTCTGTTTCAGTCAGAACAGCTACTGGAACTCTGTAGGTGGGACATTTAATAAAATAAACTGCTATTTAGCAGAGCGATTGGTGGGGGTGAGTCAAATAGACGATGACTCCAGCCTCTCGCGTCTTCTCCCTAGAAACCTGGTGGTGTTATAGGAAGAGAAAGGCAAACAAGTCCACCAGGATTTTAAATTAAATTAAATAATTTTTTTTTTAAAGTAAAAATGTTCTTCCTACCATAGTACCATATGGAACTACTGAAGACTGAGTGACCCCCGCCCGGGTAGACCACATAGTGTTATTGAAGTTACTCAGCAGTCCTTTGGTTTTGAAGGTGTCATGCCTTTAAACACGGAAACAACTTAAACCAAAATACCTGGTTTGCAAACCCGTTGCCCTAGTTATGGGTGGTGTTTTCTAAAGGAATGGGTGTAACTCTAACAACTTCATAACGTCACATGTTTGTTTATTTTGGGATGGTTTCAAGAGAGGAGAATATTCTGTGAACCTTCCACTCCTGGAGTATTTATAAGGTGCATTGGGGCTTTGGAATCGTAGACTGTGGACTGGACTTGGCTGTTTCCGTGCTGTGTGATTATGGGCAGGTCACTGTACTTCTGAACAGCTGTTGGGAAGGACAATGTGTTTCATAGAGTCGATGGTAAGGATCAGATGAGATGGTGACTTTCAAACATCTAACAGCTTACAGTTAGTGTTTCGTGTTCAGTAAAGAGTAGTTGGGGGGACAGGCACACCATTAATCCCAGCTCTCAGGAAGCAGAGGCAGGGATCTCTATGAGCTCCAGGACAGCCAGGACTACACAGAGAAACCCTGTCTCGAAAAAAAGACAACAAAACGAAAGACGAGTTGCTGGAATGGGAGAGATAGCTCAGTTAGTAAGGTGCCTGCTGTGGAAGCATGAAGCCCTGAGTGGAATCCCCGGAACCCACACAAAAAGCCAGGAATGGTGACACACATTTGACATCTGTTTGTCTCCCGGGCACACTGGCCAGCCATCCTAGCCTAATGGGTGAGCTGCAGGCCCCTGAGAGACCCTGTCTCATAAAACAGTGAACTGCACCCACGGAGGCAAGGCATGCCTGAGGCAGAACAGCCGAGGTTTGCCTTCACACTCTTGTGTGTATGTTGCCTTGTGTGTGCAAACACACACACACACACACACACACACACACACACACACACAGTAAGCACCCAGGGTTCTCTTATAGAAAGAATAATTGATGTCACCCCAATGAGTGAATAGGGTCTCATTTCAATTTTTTTGAAGTAAATTTTGACTTGCCATTAGCCTAGAAAACATTTTTCCTTTCTACAGTTAAAAGGGTTGTGTGACTCAGTGGTTCTAGGAAGCATCAGGGAGTGGAATGGGCCTTTCACAGCATGGATTCTCATAATTTGAAATGAAGGCTTTCTCTCTCCCTCTCCCTCTCTCTCTCTCTCTCTCTCTTTAAACTGGCAGAAGGAAGTGTTTTAAATTGTAGAGTGAGGTTTCTCCTAGCCCGAGGGGGTATTTTGTGGCTGCTGTAAAGAGTGGCTTGTTGAAGGCATTCACTGTCAGGCTTAACTGCAGTGGGCATTGTATTCACTTACACTATTTTAATTGCAATGTGTGAGTTTGAGCACTGCTTAAGACATTAAAATGATGTCGGTGCTGTAGGCGCCCTGGGCCCTGTGTGTTCTCTCTTTTCCTGTCTCTCCTGCCCATTATGCTGTTCCCTAAATGCAGATATCCTTAGTGGTCTTTTTCTTCCTTTTGGAAAAAAAAAGGGGGGAGGTGTGGCGGTGTTGAGAAAGGCTCTCCTACATAGCCCTGGCCGTCCTGGAAGTCACTCTGTAGACCAGGCAGGCCCACATAGATCCTCCTGCCTCTGCCTCGTAAGTGCTGGGATTAAAGGCCTGAGCCACCAAGCCTGACTGAGTTTTTTTTTTGTGTGTACCCATGGATGTTGATGCACAAGTTGGGGGTCAGAGAACAATTTGGGGGAGTTCTTTCCTTCCACTGTGAGATGGAATAATCAAACTCAGGTTTACCTCCTAAACCACCTTTCTGGCCTCTTACTTTATTTTTACATGGCAGTGGAATGTGCCTTTATCTGCCCACATGAACCCTGTTGACTGGCAAGGCACTCCCAAAAAAGGAACGGTTGCTTGGGGGATTAGGCAAGTACAACGGCTCTCTTGGGTCACTTCTCCCTGTGTGTCTTCTGAGGAAATGCCGCCTGGTCTACTCCAGCTATCGGTCCCACTGAGGATTCAAGTTCCGCAGCTTTGTTCCTGTGGGAATGAAAATGCCGGCACAGAAATGCCGGGTGTCTGAAGAGACAGTGTTTTGTGGGAAGTCAAGAACTCTGGTCTGGAAGAAGCTGCTTCCTCAAGGCCTGTTGGGCTGTTATTTGTACACGACAGCAGCTACTGCCCCAGTCACAACGGCTCATTGAAATGCACGCTAACCCGGGACTCCTTGGGAACACACAGGCTGAATAAATGCTGGTGGGACTTGGGTTTTCAGAAGCCTCGATTAGAACTTGCCAAGGTTATGCAGCTGGGGTGTGGTCTCACTGTGTAGCCCTGGCTGTCCTGGAACTTGACTATATAGACCAGGCTGGCCTTAAACTCAGAGATCCTCCTGCCTCTGCCTTCTGCATGCTGGGATCAAAGGTGTGTGCCACCACTGCCAGGCTGAGTTTTTTTTAAATAATGATGTCATGATTTTATGGGAAGATGATAGATAAGAGTCACTTGACTGCCTAACTACCTTTAAGTTAAAGTCTGTGTGCTTCAGTTTTCTCTTAAAGTGGGGAGAGTGGTAATGCTTGCCTTTTAGTGTATTGTGTGATTCGGAGGGGTGTTTCCTAGAGATTCCCTCCCTTTCTTAGAGCTTTTCAGAACCTGTTGAAGATTGAAGGAGGTGGATTGAGACCACACTGGGCTCCAGTGTGAGAGTCTGTCTCTAAAGGAAGAGACTAGGGTCTGACCTGCTCCCACCTCGCTGCCTCTGTCTCCTGAGCGTCAGCTCCCTGTAGAGGTTTCCCCGCTCCTTCAGTCACAAGCGTGTTCTTCACTTGTGACATCTGTGGCATTTGATACCACTTCCCTGTGTTTCCATGGCTTCATTTTGTCACGTGTGTTTTCCACACTGGCACCCACATAATACCTGGCCAAAAGGGTGTCCTTGTCGGTGCCACTGTGAGCAGGGGCTCAGCTTCAAGTGAAGGAGTAGAATGGCCTGGATTGAGTGTGGGAGAGGGGCTCCTGTAGGTGGAAAGGGAGAAATAAGCCCCTGTTGGAATGTGGGGCTCTGGGGCTCCCCAGAACCATCTGCATGAGATTCTGACTTAAGCCAACCCCCCTGAAGTGCTTAGAAATCAAAGGGACTGTACGGTTTGAGTGACCACTAGATAATTAGTGTGTTGTCAGAAGCAAGGAGGTGCCATCAAATACTGGGAGAAGGACGGGGAGTTCAGGGACCCCGTTTTGACATCCTCCTATTGTACTATGTCAGGCTGGCCTGAAGCAGAAGCTAGACTGACCGAACTTGATCTGCAGTGGCTGTGCCCCTGAGCTAAGGAAGGCCAGCTGTGTTGTTCATGAGGCCCTTATTGCAGGATTTGTAGTGGACGTTGCCATGGGGATTCATGTCAAGCACACAGTGCAAAGACTCAGCGACAGTTGACCAGGCAGCCACTGGCGCCCAGAACATACTGAGACTAGAGTGTATTTGGCTGTTTGCCTCCCAGCCATTATTTGGGAGAACTGTCCTTACCGGCTGGACAAAGGCTAAGGTGAAGTTGCCTGTAGGATGTCTTCATAAAGAAGAATGAAATTCTAGATGTCCATGTGCTTGGCTTTGTTGTCTCTAGGTTACAAGACACCACTAGGCAGCCTCAGTTGGCCTAGAACTCACATTGCCTCTGCCTCCTGAGTGCTGAGATTGAAGACATGCACCACCACTCCTGATATTTCTTTCTTTTTAAAAATATTGTACATTTTATTTGTGTGCTTGTCAGAAGACAACTAATGGGAGTTGGTTCTTTCTACCATATAGGTCCCAGCCATTGAAGTCAGGGTGTCTTTATATTTACATGCTAAGCTTACCACATATTTCTTTTAAATCCAAGTTTTTGTTATCTCCAAGGGTTAACAAATGGCCCCCTGAGGTTTTGTTCCTGTCTCTAGCCCAGTGCCCAGCATGGTGGAGGGACACAGTGGATGCTAATTAATGTTTTCCTACAGACAGCCTGTTTCATTCGTGTGGACATAGCTGAGTTCAAGGAGGTTTATTCATTTACTCAGCCTTTATGAAGAACCTGTTGTATGCTACTCTGGGGATGTAAAACTAAACCAGGTCTTTCTTTTTCTTCCTTTTTCTTTTTTGTGGTGCTGGGGTAGAACCAAGTGCCTTCCAAATGTGAGACAGGTGCCCCACCACTACCCTGGACCCTAGGCTTCAGGTTTTCATCCTTTAGGATCATGCTAATCGGAACTAAATCCACAGGTCACTAAGTTTTAGGAAGTAATGGGACTTAACACACCCTAGGCAGGGGAGACCCAGGAAACCTTTGGGGCATAGGGGAGATCAGCAGACTGTTTCCTGGAGGAGACAGTGATTCTTGAGCTGTGATTCAGAGACTGAGGTAGAGTTAACCAAGTAATGAGGGAGTGGGCTCAAGGGCCTGGTGGTGGATAGCAGGAACAAAGACTCCCAGAGGGAAGACTGGAGAGTGCTTGCACAATGATTTAACATGGCTAGAGGGAACAGTGCTGGGCTAAGGGGCTGATGCTAGAGGCTGCACCAGATGGCTTTATAGCCCACCAGGGTAGGGAGCTTGGCCTGATCCTCTAGAGAGCCACTGCAGGATTTAAGCCAGGGAGCTTTGCGGTTGGCTGCCCTTGACATTTATGTAGATGATTCTGGTGTGTGTGTGTGTGTGTGTGTGTGTGTGTGTGTATGCATGTGAGTGTGGGGGATGAATTAGAGGAGGATAAGATTAGGAAGCATGGATATCAGTTAAGGCGGCTCAAAGATAAAATTGAACCTTGAGCAGCCAAAATAGTAGGCTTCAGGCCCAGAGGCTGTACTCCCAGCAGAGCCAGCTGGGTCTCGCATTGTCCAGTTGGAATAATAGTGAACTAGTTGTGTATATCTGTCGGTGGTGACACATTATAGAAGGGTATAGTGGGTGTGTGTGTGTGTGTGAGTGTGTTCAAGAAAATGACAAAAAAGGTGGCATATGATGTGAAACTACAAGAATTGGGAAATCACCCACATGTGTATATGTGTGTATTTGGTTTTCGGTGGTGGCAGGGAGGATGACAGCGCTTGCCATGTAACTCAGGCTGGCCTCGAACTGATGCTCTTCTTACCTCGGTGTCTGGAGTATTAGGACTATAGGTGTAGCTATCAAATATGGAAGGAATGGGGAGATTAAGACAAGATTTGGGGTGCAAGGAAACTCGGGGTCAAGTTTCCCAAATGCTGGCTTCCCCGCTGTTAACATGGCAGTATCAACAGCAGCACCCTAAAATGGGTGCTGTGGCATCTGCCTTGTTACCCTAGTTGTGGGAAGCTCAGGTAGAGGCACGAGTTAAGGCTAGACAGGATGACATAGTTGAGAGTTTTCATTTAACAAAAGAAAGGAAGCTATTTTATATAAAAGGGGCTGTAGTTGAGATTGTAGAGTGTTTGCTCTGTGTGCATTTGATCCCAGCACTGGAGACACAGTGGCGGGAGGATCAGGCAGTCAAGATCATCCTCAGCTATATAGGGAGTTTGCTGCCAGCCTGGGAAAAGAAAGGGGGGAAAAGGGCATCCTATTTAGTTGTCAGGGTTAAATAAGATAGCCTGTTTAAGGTGGCATGGTATCTGACAGAGAATAGAAAAGGCTTTTCTGTAGTTAACATAGCAGTTTGGGGCCATTTGAGCTGACAAGCATTTCCCTTCAGGCATTAATTCCCCAGAATTAATTCTTGATGGTGATTACCCGGCTCCCAGCAAATGGAGTTGGAAAAATGGTGGTTAATGGGCTGGGAAGGGGTTGCTCTGTTTCTGGCAGGGTTGGATGTGGGGTCCTCGGGGGGATGGAAGGATGCGAGGTGAATGTTCTGGAGGCTGTGCACCTGAGTGCAACATTCTGATTTTCTAGATCATAGTAGACACCTGAGTCTCTGGAGCTGACTGGAATAAATGCCGTTGCTGTTACCTGCTGGGATTATCAGTGGCAGCACAGTAGTTGTTGGGTGTCCTGATGAGTTCTGTGGCATGGAGGAAGGCCACATGAGTTTTACATAGTCTGTTTCAGGAGGAACATAGCTTGTGTTTGCTTCTGATACAGCCTCTCAAACTCTTAAGAACGACAGATCGGAGCGCACCTTTGTGGATTTCTTTCTCTCCTTTCACCATATGGGTTCTGGGATTGGAGTGCAGATCTCTGGGCTTGGTGGCCAAGCCATCATACCAGGCCCCAAGGCGCGGTTTTCAATGGCTCCTTGACATCTTATTTTGTATCTTTGTCCTAACTTATGTATTCCAGAGTATTCAGGGAGCCCTCCTCCCTTACCATAAATTTTGTAATTAACATCTTTGAATTCTGTTAAATGGCATTTTTTTGTTTTGTTTTTACAATGGGTTAGTGTTGGGACTACAGTGATGGCGCAGTGGTTAAGAACACTTATTGCAGAGGACCTGTTCTTGCAGTCATTGAGGGTGTGACCCCAAAAGGAATTGAGGGACCATGGCCCTTCCTTGCTCTTCTGCTTTCTGGCCATGAGGTAAATAGTTTTTTGTGCCCCCTCCACCCCTCCCTTTCTGCCGATGCCATCTGGTCTCCCCCAGAGGCCTGAGGCAGTGGATAAGCCTTGTTAGGGGCTAAAGCACACAACTGTGAGTCAAAACAAAGAGACTCTTTATAAGCTGATTATTTGGGGTATTTAGAGATATAAAAGTTAGGAATCAGAACTCTGTTAGGCATCTGGTTCCCTACTTGAGATAACTAGAATTTTGTTAAGAAATTTTAGAATAATCAAGAGAGCAATAGTTTCTCTTTTGACTCCTCCTCCTCTTCTTTTTTAACTACTACAAAAAGAAAAAAAATCTCATAATTAGAATAGGCTTTTCTCACTTATAATGAAGTGAGAGTAAGTAATCAAAGTCATGAGAGTTAAGTTTATTAAACCAAATTCAGAGTCAGGGTTAGAAAGGTCATGTCAAGATGCATATTAAAGATAAGAGCAAAGTCATAAAAAGACACAGTCTTAATTAGCATAAACCCTGGTTGTAATTCTGGCTGTCCTGGCACTCTCTGTAGACCAGGTTGTCCTCACAGAGATCCACCTGCCTCTGCCTCCAGAGTGCTGGGATTAAAGACATGTGCCACCAATGTCCGGCAACAGTTTTCTTAGTTGTACATTTTAGAGACTAAGCTGAAAAAATGCACCCACATAAATCTCTTGAAGTTATAGTAGGTATGAGGAAGTAGGAAAGAAAGCTGAGTGCTTAAGAAACTTCGGCTGCTGTGGTTTGTCTCAAACAGAAACTACTAAGAAAACCTGGTTCAGCGGCTTGTGGTGGCCTGACCTCATAGTCCTGGCTACTCAAGAAGCTGAGAGAGGAGAGCCACTTGAGCCTATGAAGTTTCAGGTCACTCTGAGAAAAATGGGGAGATTTGTTCCCCTCAAAAGGGAAAAGTTTTAAAGTTGGAGTTTAGAATTTTTCTTTGTAAATTGAATTTTTTGGGGAGTAGGCAAGGGGGAGAAGATGGTCTTCATTTTTAAATTACCATGGAAGCTATAGATCGAGCTCTTTCCACATAACTAAGTATTCCAGTAATTCTATGTTTGTCTCCCGAATCAACAAAAGTGACTGAGGGACCAGTGAGATGGCTCAATGGGTAATGGTGGCTAACAACCTGAATTTGATTTCCAGAAGCCTCATGGTGGAAGAAGAGAACCGCATCCCGCAAGTTGTCCTGTGACCACCTGCATACCCACCACGGCATGCCTCGTGCCACTGTGATGTGGCCACCTGTTTGCGCATTTGCCCGGGTGTGCATATGCACTCATGCACGCATGTGGGCACCCATACACACATTACAATTTTAAAAAGGGGCTGAGCCAGGCATGGAAACATGTACCTATTGTCCCAGCTGCTCAGGAGGCTCTTGCAGGAGGGTAATTTGACCTCAGAACATTTCTTTTAATTTTTAAAAAAGTTTTTATATTTTATGTACATTAGTGTTTTGTGTGTAAGAGTGTCTGATCTCCTGGAACAGGAGTTACAGACAATTGTGAGCTACCATGTGGGTGCTGGGAATTAAACCTGGGTCCTCTGGGAGACTAGTCAGTGCTCTTAACAACTAAGCCACCTCTCCAGCCCCTGACCTCAGAACTTTAAGATCAGCCAGCTTGGGCAGTGCAATGACACCTCATTTAAAAGTAAATAAATAAATAGAGCCAAATGTGGTGGTACATGCCATTGATCCCAATACTTGAGAGACAGAGGCAAGCAGATTTCTGTGAGTTCCAGGACAGCCTGGCCTAAATAGTGAGTTCCAGGACAGCTAGGACTCTGTAGAAAGACCTTGACTCAAAACACCTAACTAAATAGAGTTTGGCGCCTGACATTTCTGCTGTTCCTTGAGCAGCCACATGCTAACCAAGGGCCAACTGTATTTGGTTTCAGATCTCTTCATTCTGGCTTTATTTGCTTAATAATTATGCAATACTCTCCTGCTGATGAACTGTGAGTAGAGAGAGGAAGAGCCACTTCTGTGAAGACCAAACCATGTGCTTTAGAATCGTTAGCATAAAGTCTTTCACTTGGAAGGGGAACCAGAACCTCACTGGTGAGTGAGGTGTGGACTAGACTGGGAACAAATCAAAGAATTCCAGGATTCTGCATTCACAGTTCCTGTCAAGTGCCTGAATTTTTTACCCAGTGGAAGGGTACGGGCTGTGCCAGGTGAAAAGAAAAGTGGAGGGCTGGAGAGCTACATGGCTCTGTGGCTAAGAGCGCTCGTTTCTCTCCCAGAGGACCTGGCTTCAGTTCGCAGCACCCACATGACAGCTCACAACCTTCTAACTCCAGTTCAAGGAGATCAGTGCCCTCTTACAGTCTCTGTGGGCACTAGGCATGCACATGGTACACATACATACATGCAGTCAAAATACCCATACGCACAAAGTGAATAAATCTTTAAAAAAAAAAGGAAGAAAATGGAACCTTTCTCTTAGGAAAAGACCTTGGGGGCTGAGAAGATGGCTCAGGGCAAAGTGCTTGAAGAGTTGAGTTCCATCCCCAGAAACCATGTGTAAAAAGCCAAACTCCCACAAGTGTGGCGTGTAGTGGGCTGTGTGCACTTGAAATCCCAGTGCTGCTGAGGCAGAGACAGGCAGATCCCTGGGGCTCACTGGCCAGCAGTGAGAGACCCTGTCTAAAAGAAAGCCAATAAATAGTGGAAGGAACCCGGAGAATTAACTCCTGACTTGTCCTCTTGTTCCACACACATGTGCATACACACGCGTACCTGCCCACACAAAGAAAGACCTTTGTCTTTAACTGAAAAAAGTGGGCACATCCCTGCCTTTAAAATTGTTAGTATACCTATTATCCTAACACTCCTGAGGCAGAGGGAGGTAGGACTATGAGCTTGAGGCCAGCCTGGACTATATAGTGAGAACTGTCTCAAAGAAAACAAAGCAGCCAAGATGTTTAGCATGATGATTCTTTAACTAAATTGCCTAGTTAACTAACAGCAAAATGGTTCTGATTATGTTCAGTGCAGAATTCCCAGGCTTAGCAGCAGAGGTTAGAACTCAGTGGTCTGGCGATGTGGCAAACACACAAACACATGCCACTTTTAGGAGACTTCAGGGTCAAGGGCAGTTATCATCGTGATCAGTGTGGGTGGTCCATCCTACCTTCCCGCCTCCTTCCTTCCTGCCTCCACCCAGGGTCCAGAGTTACTGTAAAACCAGCAGCCTCTCAAAGTGGGTACTGGCTACCAGAGCCACTCAGACCTGTTACTCTTCCTTGCTCCTCACACCACATCCAAGTAATTCCAAGTAAGCGAGAGCTTGCTTTTTTTTTTTAAATCTGAATATTAGGAAATAAATCTTTTAGGAACGCCAAGCCCTAATGTGTCATCCTGCCAAAACCAGGACACTGGCAAACTGTGCACCAGAGTCGACCTTATTTCTTCTCTGGGACTTGTCTGATCATTCCAAGCCTCACTGCATTTCTGTGAGCTCTTGTTCTTCAAGAAAGTGGCATGGAGCAGATGGGACTGAGTTTAGAGGCCCCAGCCTATTTCTTTCTGAGAAAGCAGCTTCCGTCCCAGAGAGAAGGCAGTTGACATCTTTTTTGTTGGTGGTGGTGGTGTGTGTTTTGTTTTCAGCATAATTTCATTAATTACTTGAGAGTTTCATATAATATATCCCCATCACACCCTCTTCCCATTTCTCCCTGGTCCACCCTACCACCCATGTGCCCTCCAAAAAAAAGTCCAGGCTGTGTGTCAGGAGCATGGATCACGGGAACCGCCATGGATCAGAGCAGATGGCTCTGATCACAGACATCTACCTGACCTATACTAGCCTCAGACCAAGCCTGACAAAGTTCAACCTCAAGTTGGGCTTCATTGCCTAAGCATGCAAGCACATCAAAAAAAAAAAAAAAGGGAATAGAAACCTATGGTGTGTGCGTGTGTGTGTGTTGTGTGTGTGTTTTGAGACAGAGTCTCACTATGTAGCTCTGGCTGTCCTGAAACTGACAGAGATCTGCCTGTCTCTGCCTCCCAAGTGCTAGGATCAAAGGCGCTCACCACCAAAACCAGGAAGCCTTTGGTTCTCAGCCAAGTGGGTGGAGCTTTTGATAAACAGCTGGTGAGTTTCCTTCCTGAGTGGGCCGTAGTCTTGGAGATGGTTTCACACAGCCCCCGGGACAGTTGTATTTTAGGACAGTTTCATAATGTTCTGAAGCTCTTCCACTGTTATTTCTGTACCGACAGATCTCCACTTTTGTCACTGTGTTAAGCAGCCTGACTGCAAATGTTAGTTTTTCTCAGTAAAAGCGAAGGGAGATTTGAATGAAATAAGCCTCATCAGACCTCTGCTGCAGCCGACCTGTGGGGTACTGTAGGCTTGGGTCACAGGCCTCTGAAGACCTGAAGTAAGCTGGGGACTGACATTTGTCATTGGTCAACTCTTTCTGAATGGGAGATGAATTTGAGATTTCTAGTAACCACAGGGCCAGGGAGATGGCGCAGAGAGTAAAGGTGACTGCCTCCAAACCTTATGACCACCTGAGTCTGACCCTTGGGACTCACATGATGGAAGGAGAGCACCAATTCCCACAGGTGCCCTCTGACATCACTCATGCACGTGCGTGCACACACGTGATATGTAATATAAAAATAATAATCTAACAAGGCTGGAGAGGTGACTCAGCAGTTAAGAGCACATACAGCTCTTGCAGAAAACCTGTGTATGGCTCAGCTATGTGTAACTCCAGCTCCAGCACTCACTTGCACAGACATACATGAATATACATAATTAAAAAGAAACCCACTAGGTAAAGCCTGTGACTTTGGTGATTTGCATTCAGATGAACAGATGAGATAGCCTGGTGAAAGCAGGTGCTGAGCGCCAACACTGGGGACCATGGGCCACTGTTTTCTTTATTGCCTGGTCTGCACGCCTACAGTACTTAGGTCTCAGTACGGCCTCACCCTTTGCTATGAATGGTATAGTGGAACAAAAGCTAAGGTTTATTTCTTTGTCATTGTATTATAGAGAGCTTTTAATTAATCTGAAGGGGCAAAGGTCAAATGAAGATGTGGTCTTTGGACAGTGGTGACCTCACAAATTGGACAGTTTTAAGGTATTATGCAGATGCTAGCTCCTCTTCCAGAAGTTGTCCCCCCCACCCCAGTCTTTTGAGGCAGAAAGAGTCTCACACTATAGCCCAGGCTGTCCTCACTTGCAGCAATCCTCCTGTCTCCGCCTCAGAGTCGCCTCAGAGTGCTGGAATTACAAGTATAAGCTACCATACCATGCCTGGTTCAAAAGTTGTCTTTAAAAAGATGAAAAGGGAGAGAAACAAATAGCACATTGCTCTTATATAACTTGTGTGTGACATGATCAAGTAAGGCAAAAGCTCTACAGAATTCAGCCAACACTTGCAGACGATGGGCGATGTTGAAGAAATATTGTCAATTTTAGGGAGTGCTTGTGGCATTGTAGTTAGGTTTACAGAGTTCTTACCCACCGAGCTTTTAAGAGTGAATGATAGGGTGCTGCTTTAGAAAGCGAAGACTTTGGTGACTCAGTGTAGCTGGGTCCTCTGGCATAGGCAAGACCTCAGTTCAGTGTCCAGCCCTTTACACAAAGGGAAGAAAGTTAAAAAAAATGTTGGCAAGAACCTGGGATCGGGTTACACATGGTTGCACCATACTCAGTAGCTGGTTTGTATGTGGGAGTGAGTTCTAGGAGGCTATCAGAACTTGGAAGTGAATGGTTAATGAACTTAATGTCTCCATTTGTTCCGTGGCAAAGCCATACAGAAGGTACACTCAGGCAATCTCTCCCACATCATCATACAGGGCACAGGACCGCCCACGGTCATTGCTCCTCTCTCCTGCATGAAATGGAGACAGCCGTGCTGAATCCTTGCACAGAGGATGACCTGGAGTTGATGTTCAAGGCAGCATGATGTGGGGCATTCAGTAAGTGCCAAATAAATGTTGGCACATACTGAAATCTAAGATGATGACCACAGTGACTTTTCAGCCACCACCTCCCACTCTCATAAATCTTTAAACTCACTTCAGCTTGCTCTTCCCCTCCCTCTTTCAAGGCTTTTACTCTGTCTGTGTGCAGTGTGTGCAGCCCACACTGCTAGCCACAAGACGCACGGCACTGCCTGGACTTGGGCAGTACCCAGCCTACAGAGCCTCAGGCACATGGATGATCTTGACCTTGAGACTCTGGAGGGCTCTTAGATGTGCTACCTGTGTATTTCTTGAACGAATGAGGGAATGAACTAATGAATGAGTGGCCAGTTTCTGTGTTAGAACGTGTTGAGACTGACCAGGATGGACAATAACTTGTGGGTTTTTTAAACACACTATTAAAATAGAATTACACACTTTCCCCTTCCTTTCCCTCCAGTCCTTTCCGTTCTTCCCCTCCTCAAATTGATAGCTCTTTTTCTTTGGTTATTATTGTGGCATCATATAGCTGTATGCATGTTTGTGTGTGTATAACCACAGCTCTCCAGGTCCATTTCTGTTTTGTGTGTGTAGGTTTCAGAGATGCCTGCTTTCTGTTAGACAACCAGCAAAGGGGCCCATCCCTGGAGGACGCTGGTTCTCCCTTTCCCAGCAGTTATTATTTGTCTAGTTCTTTGTCTAGGGTTGGGTCCCTATTAAGCTTCTTATTTTTAAAGTAAATGGGTAAATTATTCTGGCCTCGGGACTATCATGATAATAACTTGGCTTTCACATGCCTGTTGAGCCCTATAAGTGGGGAAGGCTGCATATCAGCTGGGGAGGGTTCACCAAGCTACCTTGAGTCTAGGGTGTCTTGTATTACAGTCATCCTCATAATCTTACTCTTTTCCCTTTGTTTTTAGCTGTAACTCATTGCTGTGGCAAACCAGGATTACAGGAGGTAACCAATTGCTGTGTGGTAACAAGGGTTAGTGACAGTCCCAGAACAACAGTAGACAATTAAAGACTTTACCATTTGGAGATCTCAGCAGTAGAGTCAAGCAGTGTTGAGAAATTAAGTCCAGTATGTATGTGCCTGGTGCCCTGCTGCAGCAAGCACAGTTCTGGGCTTCTGTTTTGTTGCTTTGAGACAGGGTCTAGCTCTGTAGCTCTGGTTGGCCTTGAACTTGTAGCTATCCTCCTGTCTCTGGAATGCTGTGATCACACAAGGTGTACCACACCTGGCTGTTTTTAAGGGGTTGGGTGTCCTCATCAGAAGGTAAATGTGAGCTCAGATGGCTTTTCACTTTGTAGGGAAAGCTGCTGAGGTTATCAACAGGCTTCTGGCTAAACACAGGCACATCGGATGGAGGGGTTCCCTGATGGAAAAGGGAGCGCTGAGATTCCTTCTGGGGACAGGTTGGGGAAGGCGGCATGAGGGAGAGGGCCTGTTTCACCTGCTGTGACTCCTTGTGAGGAGTTTTACCCTCTTCCATCCTCAGTCCCCTTTGTTGAGGCAGAGGACGAGAAGAGGAAGAACGGTCACAGACAAAGATAACCCAGTTGGCTTCGAGGAACAGAGCAGGACTGAGTGGACCTCAAGGACAGTAGAAGATGCCAACCCTGTGTGGTGTCCTGTGGCTGCAGTAACAGATCACAACAGCAGAATGTATGTGTCACAGTCCAGGGCCGGAGCCTGGCATGAAGTGCCTGTGTCCTGGAGGGTCTAGAAGAATCCAGGAAAGAGGCTGTTCTTCCCTTCTTTCACTTCTGATTGTGGTCGGCTCCCTGGGTTGTGGCCACACTCCTCCCAAACTGTGAATTGTCAATAGAAGAGGGTGACAGAGAGCACGGAGTAGAAGAGGATCTAATTTGGTGCTGTGAAGTTCAGAGAGCCATTGCCAAGCTTGGTAGGACTGTGGGCAGGACCTAGGAGTCACATGGACAGAACTGGTGGGAGGCATCATATCTACCAGATGTGAGACATATGCTTATTGCCCAATAGCATCTCTGCTTGTTAACGATAGCAAGATTGTTCACCGTGTGCATATGCTAAGCCTGTAGAGAACAGTGAGAGGTGACCAGGTTGTCACCTTCAAGTGACCTAGCCAGATCCCAAGTGCTCACTGGACTTGTATCATGTGATAGACTTCCAGTACTGTTACTAATTTCCAGCCAGGCAGTGGTGGCACACACCTTTGATCCCAGCACTTGGGAGTCAGATGCAGGTGGGTCTCTGAGTTCCAGGACAGCCAGGGCTACACAGAGAAACTATTCAGATTTGCTCATGTGGTTCAGCAGTACCATTAGTTTGTCATTCTGAGGTCATCTTGTGTGTAAAGAGGGAGTCCGAGACTGCCAGAAACAGTTTTCCATGAAACAAACGTTTGGAAACAGGGACAAACTTGCCTGCCTTAGCATTTAGGAAGACACTGTTATAATTACAGACAAGGGAGCCAGACCCTGGTCAGCTTGGTCTGAATTTTACATTGGAAAAGTAGCTGGCTTGGACAGTGTTCACTGGAAACCCAAGCTCTTGACTTGGCCCTAGCCAGCAGGGCTTCAGAGAGTCTCCCATTTCCACCCCTGTCCATCTCCATCTCCGCCCCTAACAGGTCTCCATCTTCATCCCTGTCCGTCTCCATCTCTGCCCCTGTCCGTCTCCATCTCCATCCTTGTCCATCTCCAATCTGTAAGCACTGCATGTGGGCAGGGGCGCTTACATCTGTTTTCTCCCTCACTGATTTTATTTTCTAATGGTTCTCCTTACTTCTGCCTCACTTCAGGCAGACTGTTAATTTTGGTGTGTCGCATTATATGCATGTGTACTGGTGGAGGCAGGGTTAACCCTGGCTATCTTCCACTCTGACTGACTCTCCACTTTATCTTTTGAGACAGTTTCTCACTAAATGCAGAGCTCACCTATTGGCTGGCCTTGCTGGCCAGTGAGCTACAAGATTTGCCTGCCTTTAACTCCCAGTACTGGAGTTACGGCCTGTGTGGCCACACCTGACTTTTACATGGACATTGGGAATCTGAACTCAGGTCCTCGGGCTCTTTACCTGCTGAACATCTCTCCAGCTCCTATTCCTACCCCTTTTATTTTTAAAGGGAGGCACTATTTTCCCAGGGTACTGACATCAAAAAAGTGTGTTTTCTTTTAATGTCTTTTTTCTCTTGTAAAATTATATGACTGTTAAAATGAACCAAGTGATTAAAAAAAAAAATCAACTTCAAAGTAGAGTTTGAAAGTGAACTGATTCTACCATGCCAGGGTGGTCATGTTAACTCTGGGCAAATGTCCTAGACTGCCTTCATCAAGCTCATGTGCAGAAATAGCCATGCAAATGGGGCCCTGATAAATGTGTCATGCACCGCTCATTTTCCCATGGGAGGAACAGGAAGCTGAAGTGAAACCGAGAACATTTATAAAAATGGTTCTTTACCATAGAGAAATTATTTCCTGAAAAGACTTCTTTATGGTTTAAAAAAAAAGATAGACCGTGGGAAAAGATCAAGGGGTCTGGCCAGTGCTGGTCTTAGTGAGTGTGCTGTCACTCATCATGGGAACTCGAAGTGAACAACTTGGATTCTTTTTAAGCCTGTCACGTGCTAAAGTGGACTTCCTGTGGCATCCTCAGATTGTTTACTGGGCCAGCGAGGCCTTGTTGAGTTTCTCTGGTCCCTCCATCCTGCCCTCAGTATCTGCCAAGGTTAGAAGAGAAACCCAGCCTGCCCACAGTGTTCCAACCCTTGTCCTTGCCACCATTGCTCTCCTGGAGGTTGGGGACCTTCTCTGGGTGGCCATTTAGGGTTTGCTGTCATTTGTTCACATAAAAACATCTGCTGGTCCAAAAGGTATATAAAAAAATAGAACCAATTTAACAGCCTGGCTGTCATCGTGGGGAGTTTATTTGGCTTCTTTTATTGGTGGGTGGCTTTGATTGTCTTGTTTTAGCACAAGCCTTGTGTTTTCTTCCAGGACTTTGTGCTATGTAGGGCAAGTGGTCCTGACTGTACCCTGGGGGAACAAGATATTTTTGTATTTGCATTTTATAGAGAAACTAAAGTGGTACGTCTCAGTTTAGCTGCATGCTGGGATCCCCTGAGAGTTTGGAAAAGTGTCTTTGCCTAGGCCCCCTCCAGACAGTTGGCTAGTAGGTGGTTGATCTGTTTTTGGGGGGTGTGTACCTAGGGCTTCATGCATGCTAGGCAGGTGCCCTGCTGCTGAGCTGTGCCCCAGCCCACAGGCACTGGGCTTTTCAGCACCCCTCTTTAAGAAGCATTCTGATGGGTGGCTGCAGTTGTGAAGCAGGGTTTAACAACACTGAGGCACATGCTTGGATGTCCCCTTTCCCACACTCCCCCTCAGCCTCAGGACCATGAGTTTACTGTGTTGCTTCTGCTAAGAACTTGTGGGGACATTCTGTGTTGGAAACTCCCCACAGTGTGTGACCCCACGTGCCCCAGATAGGCTTAGACTCAAATGACATTCTTAGAGAGCCCGCAGAGCAACAGAACTTTGCAGCATAATGCTCTGTGTTCCTTGACCACAGCTCACCTTTTCTTACTGCTTATGTTACCCTGTGTGTTGTTGTTTGATGGTAGAGATGAAACCCAGGGCCTTGCACATTATTGACAAGCACACCGGATCCCCAGCCTTGTTAGCCAGCCACCTCTGATTGAGAATTGACCTCAGATGATTTTTGGTTTGTTTCATTGAGAAAGGCGGGGGGTAACATGCTGGTGGGTCAGTGGATTTCACTGAGTGGTCCCTGTGTCTGGGGCCTATTTGCTAAGCTTAGATTTTGATGGGACACTACAGATGGTAAGCAATAGACATTTCTTACTGTTGAGTACAGTGACAGTGGGTGGTGTGAGTTCAAGAGTGACAGGCTCAGCTCCAGAGCCTGAGTTCTCAGCTGACAGGAAAGGGGCAAGTGTGGCCTTACAGGTAGGGCGGAAGACAGTTCCATTGACACTGTTTTCTTGAGTGTTCCTGTTCTTCTGAGTTTTATTTGCCTACGTTAGGCCTGGAGGATTGTAGCTTTTCAGCAAATACTTAGGGAACAAAAATTACAGGTCCTGTGTTGGCGTGTACAAGCTGCATGAATATGGTGGTTCACGGTGTCTCAATCTCAGCACCTGAGAAAGCCGAGGCAGGACGGTTGTGAGTTTGTGGCTAGCCTGGCCTACACAGTGAGACCCTGTCTCAAAAAACAAAACAAAACAAATAAAAGGAGTAACAGGGCAGAGGAGCAGTCCAGGAAGCAGGAGCCATGTCCTGGTCCTGACCTTGGCCTTGAACATGGCCTCTGCCATTTATGAGATGACACCAGTGGGAGGAAAAGGCTCACAGCAGTTTCTGCTTATGATTGAGCCTGAGTTCGGCATAATCATAGATTCAGATGTTAGACATGAGGCACCTCATCCCCAGAGTAGTCTCTGGCAAGGTTGTAATTCATTGCACGTTCACAGCCAGGGTATGGACCCTGGTCCCCACTGGATGTAGAACAGGTAGAGACTTCCATCACCAATCAGCTTGTCCTTTCACAGCCCTTCTGCCTGCCCAAACCCCACTAATTCTACTTCGATATTTGAGGCTATTTGCAAGCATGGAATCATGAGATGCATGGCCTTCAGGATTGGCTTTTTCACTGCTTATGATTCACTGGGGTTTTAATCAAAAGGGAGAGTTGTGCAGTCTCGCTCTCCCTTTTAATTGCCAAATAGTATTCCATGGTACAGATGTGTCACAGCTTAACTGTTCTTGTGGTTAAAGACATTGAGGTTGCTTCAAGTTTTAGATTATTTTGAACAAATCTTCTGGGATATTCATGTACAGATGTGTGTGTGTGTGTGTTCATGAGCTTTTGTTTCCCTGGATAAATGCCATGTCCGGGTCAGATGACATTTCCATGTTTAGTTTCCTAAGAAGTGCCAGAGTGGATGTACACGGTTTGTTTTTGTTTGTTCTTCCCAACAGCTTAACAATAGAAGGGAAGACTGGTCTGTGGCCATGGTACACGAGGCCCACACAGGCTCAGGGTGCCTCTGGAGCAGATGGGGCACAGGGATGGGCTCAGAAGCTGTACCTTGCTCCCAGGAGTCCTCTTAAAGGGTTGCAGAGCCGGGTTCTCTCCACTTGCGGAAGCAGCACAGAGAGGAGTGTCTCCACGCCGCCAGCCTTGGGGATACTCCTGGCCCTTGTTTTACAGTGTTGAGTTGGGGGTAAATGGCTTTGTGACTGAGGTCCTCTCCGATTTTGGCTGAGTGTGGTCTTTAGGACTTGTGGTTCTAACTCATCTGCCTCTGTATCTGCTAAACCTCTTCTGCTTGATGACAAGGTACCCAGTATTCAAGCTTTTTCTGTGTTCTGGGGTTCCCCGAGACTCTGCTGTATGTCCTATGTGTGAGTGTGCTGGGAGCTATGCAAGCGCCGTCAAGGGTATGGTGGAGGTAGGGGAGCTGAAGACTGTGCACAGAATATGGAGAGGAAGGAAGTCAGCGAAAATAGCCTGGGTGGGGCAGCAGAGAATATTAAAGGGAAAATGAATGGCTGGGTGGGGTTGAAGAGCTGCTGGAAAAGATGCAGACACATCGTCTTAGGTGAGGGGATGAGTTTAAAAAGCAGAAAGCTAGGTAGTGGTGGGCAGGCCGTGTAGAGGAAGCATGTCACGGGTGAGGAAATAGGGAACTAAAGGGAGATGAGTTTCTTGTTTTTCTCTTTGAACACGTGGTGGCCAAGCTTTGTCTTTAACTCTTTCACAGACCTCCCACCCCAAAGTCCACACAGCCAGCTTTCTGTCCCTGTCAGCCTTGAGTCAATAAGGGGGACCTTTGTTGGGCACAATCAGCCCCTTTTCCTTAGGGTCGGCTTTGCTAATGGTGACGACCCAGGAGAGCTGCTGGTGGGCGTGGGAAAGATGGAAGAAGTGGTTTCTGTAAACATAACTCACTCTCTTGGCCTGGCTGGGCTTGTTTGATCTAAGTCTGACTATGAAGCCATGTTGACATCCCGCCAACTTAGCACCCTCTGATAAAAGTGGCTCTGATTTCCTCTGGAGCGGCAGGAGGCTTGTTCTGGACAATTCAGCACTGTGCCTTTACAGCTGTTTAGTTTCACCAGCACAGTGGCAGCTGTATAGACAAGTCACTGTGTGGCCATTGAAGCCCAAACTCTGTGAGGAACCATCCGGAGGGAAGCGGGCTTCACCCTTTGTGAATGGGGAGAACACCCGCAAGAAGGTGGGGGGCAGGAGTCTCTGCTTGGCTGCATCTGCCCAGCACGTGGGGCCATCTGGGAGAACAGGGAGGGGCGTGGCTTCCAGGGCCCCCACAGGACTTGCCCACGAACTAACCACACCGAGCTGTGGGTATCATCAGCCTGTGTGTTTCTTGCAGACGCAGACTGTTCAGCTTAACAAAGAGATGACACTGGCTAGCAACCGGAGCCTGGCGGAGGGAAACCTTTTGTACCAGCCCCAACTGGATGCTCAGAAAGCTCGCCTGATCCAAAAATACCAGGAACTCCAGGTTCTTTTTGAGGCCTATCAGATAAAGAAGACCAAACTAGGTAACTTTTTCAGGTGATCTTTTGAGAGTAAAGAGTAGAAGGAAGGCTGGGCGTGGTAAGGAACACCTTTAATCCAGCTCTCAGGAGGCAGAGGCAGATGGATCTCTGAGTTTGACACCAGCCAGAGCTATACAGGAAAACTGTGTCTTGAAAGAGTTGAAGGATACACAGTTCAAGCGATACCCTATAAGGAAAATGACCTGCAATAGTTTATGTATAAACCACACTGCTAGTTTAGGGACAGACTACTTTCTAAATTCATGACCCTATCTGCTTCCGAGAGCATAGGAGGAAAGGCAGTCAGCAATGCTGCAGTGTGTGTTTGGCTCTGGAAGTGAATGGGGAAAGAGCCTTGCTGCTGAAACATTGTGCTGAAATGTCCTGTCACACTTCATCTTTATGCAAAGACAGAGGGACTGTGTGTGTGTGTGTGTGTGTGTGTGTGTGTGTGTCTATTGGGACAGTGTCCCAATGCAACCCTGGTTGGACTTGAACTTACTTTGCAGCCTTGAACTCCTTCTTCTTGCCTCTATCTCCCAAGCTGGGATTGCAGGTGTAAAGCAGCACACCTCAGTGCTTCTGAAAGTGTTCATGGGACATTTAGATTAAGAAACACTGGCTGGAGAAATGGCTCAGCAGTTAAGAGCGCTGTCAACTTTTCCAGAAGACTAGGGTTCAATTCCCAGTACCCACATAGTAGCTCACAACTGTCTGTAACTCCTGTTCCAGGGGATTCAACATCCTCACAGAGATATATATGCAGGTAAAACACCAATGAACATAAAATAAAAATAATGAACTGCTAAAAAATAAAGGAAGGAAGAAAGGAAGGAAGGAAAAGAAAGAAACCAGCCTTGTGGGAGCTGAATATGGTGGCACATGGCTTTAATCCCAGCACTGGGAGGCAGAGGCAGGTAGATCTCTGTGAGTTCTAGGCCAGCCTGGTCTACAGAGTGAGTTTTAGGACATCCAGGAATATATAGAGAGGCTCTGCCTCAAAAACCAAACAACAAAACAAGGAAACATTGTCTGGATTGGAGAGGTGGCTCAGGGGTTTAGTGCTTGCTGCTCTTCTAAGGCCCCAAGTTTGGTTCCCAGCACCCACAGTAGGCAACTCACAACTGCTGCAACTCCAGCTTCAGGGGATCTGGTGTCTTCACTGGCAGCAAGACACACACACAGAATAACACACACACAAACATTAAAACAAAAATCTGATGTGGTGTTGTACACCTTTAATCCCAACACTTTGATGGCAGAGGCAGATAGATTTCTGAGTTCTAGGCCAGCCTGGTCTACATGACAAGTTATAGGCCAGCCATAGTTAGACCCTGTCTCGAAAATTAAAAACAAAAACAAAATCACCTCCTTTTGTGAGGTTTACATGGCAACTGCTGTTTGCTCTAACCCTATCTTTGTAACTTCAGTAAAGTTACCGACACTCATCCACCCAAAATATAAGAAAAATTTAAAATGACTAGAAATACCAAATGCATGGTGCAGAGCACCACCTTGGAAGAGCGTCTCAGCTGGGCCTTCTAGTACACATGCTAAATTTTGTGACTCAGGGACACCTGGGCATGTACCCAGTGGAAGGGGGCACTATGTCCATGAGAAGATAAGTACAAATCTTTTTTTATTTTTATTTTTTTGACAGTTGTTAAGTTGAAGAATAATCTAAGTGTCTGTCTGCAGACTGAGGGCTGGAAGGTGGGGTTTACACAGTGGAATGGCAGCTCTGAAAAGAAATGAATCTCAGATCCATCTGGACCATGGCAGGGACGATGCTGAGTGGAAGAGGCCACGGGCAGAGCACACACTGCCTACCTGCAGGGCCAAGGCAGTCTCACCTGTGCTATAGAGACCAGCCTTAAAGGCAGTAGGGAGGGTGGGCATGATGGAACCTTTGGGAATGTCTTAACTTGGCCTGGTGGAAGTATTATGGTTTGTTTTGGTTTGGTTTTTGGTTTTTTGAGGCAGGCTTTCTCTGTTGTAACTCAGGCTGTCCTGGAACTTACTCTGTAGACCAGGCTGGCCTTGAACTTTGTTTTGTTTTTTTAAGATTGATTTTTATGTGTCTATGTTATGTTATCTGACGTGGATGTTAGGGACTGAACTTAGTTCCTCCAGAAGACCAGGAAGTGCTCTTAACCTCTGAGCCTTCTCTCCAGCCCTTCATCTGTTTTTTAATGATTTTTTAATGTTTTTTAGGACCCTAAGCTTCATATGTATGTGCTGGATTGTTATCATGCAAAAATAGGACATAATAAGGGAGAGTAGTTGAGATAAAAGAGAAAAAGCAGGAAATGCTCCTTTGAATGGTGACAAAGCTCTGTAACCCCTTCTGTAGGAGGTGGATTGCGAGGTTCAGGCCACTCGGCCAGTTCAGTGAGATTGTATCTTACAATATGTAAGTGTGGGGGGAGGTGCTGCAGTTACAGCTCGATGGCAGACTACCTGTCTTACACGTGCAAAGCCCCTTAGTACTAGGAAAAGCCCGAATGATTACAGTGTTGTGGTCACATATGGGAAGCAGCTGGCTCTGTGGGCAGATAGTGCCTGGCTGCTCCAAGTGGGATGCTGGCCCACTCTGCCTCCTGGGACGTGTCCTTTGAGGTTCCTCTGATATCTTTACTTTTACTTTAGCTTTACTTTGAGCTTCCTGGAAAGTCAGCTCCTGTTGCCTTTCTAGTTAAAATTGACTTTCTCTGACAAGGAAGCATCTTGGTGGGATGTGCTAACTCAAACCATATTTTTTGCTTTTCCCAGATAAACAGTCTAACAGTGCTTCCTTGGAGACCCTGTTAGCACTTCTTCAAGCAGAAGGGGCCAAGATTGAGGAAGACACTGAGGTAAGAGTGGACGGCCTTAGAGGAATACCTCAGGCCACATTTCTGGGCTCTTGGGTAACTCTGTTCAGTCAGTAGACCTGCTTCCTCCCCTGTCCCTCTAGGACATGGGAGCCACACATCTCCACAGCCAAGAGGTGGTACTTCACAGGCAGATATGTCTAAATGCAGTTGGGTATCCTGGCCTCTGGCTAGGGAATGTGCTAGGCAGGGGTCCAGTGGGCAAGGGAGGCAGTTCAGCACTCGCCCAGGTGAGAGCCACTGAACTAATACCAACCTATTGGGTGCCGGTGACTGAGAGGCATCTGCTGTGGTCAGTGAGTCAGCTGGTCCCAGCAGAGCCCTTGAGACATGGCTGAATACATGGCCAGAGCCTTGTCAGGGGAGGAAATGAGTCAGGGTCAAACGTGCCTTAGCAGAGAGTCAGGGCTGGCTGCGTGTCACCCAGGTCAGGCTATGCTGGTCTGACTAACTGTTAAGCTTTCATGGGCCCTGGTAGCCACAAGCAGCGTTCTCTCCTGCTGACCCTGCCCACGGTGAGTCATTTGGTCGAGTGCAACCAGGTGGAAACCAGGGGGCAGGGCCTGGGCAATGCCATCTCTTTGGAATGAGCTGGTGGCTCAGGACTGTGTCCTTGTGAGGCAAGGCCCTGCCAGGCCTGCCCTCCTGTCTGTTGTGGTTCTGGAGGGTGGAATCAACAGCAGGACCATCTACCTCATCTTCCTGTGGCCCTGCTTGGTGGTGGCTTCTGCCAGCACCACTCCTCCAGAGTCTGCAGCTCTAGCCCGTGGCAGAAGACAACACTGAGGAGTTTTCCCAGAAGAGGTGCCTCAGGGAGCTGAGAACCTCTTTCCCATTAGCTGGAATGTGAAGGAAGCTTTCTTGTTGGCCTGTCTTGTAACCAGGTTTCTCCTGCTTCTTGTAGAACATGGCAGAGAAGTTTCTGGATGGAGAGCTTCCTCTAGATGCCTTCATTGATGTCTACCAGAGCAAGCGGAAGCTGGCGCACATGCGGCGAGTAAAAGTGGAGAAGCTCCAGGAGCTGGTGCTGAAGGGACAGAGACTCCCAAAGGCCGGGGCCCCACTACCACCCAGGGCACCTGAGCCATCACCTGCCACCCCCATGTCCTATCCCTCTCTGGAGGCCAGCGGGCTCCCTTCTGTTGTGCCTCGACGCAACCCCCCACCTCCACCCCCAGTGCCTGCAGGACACGTAGCCACTCCATTTGCTGCTGCTGCCATGGGCTCAGGACAGGCTTCTCCATACCCAGGATTACAGTGCCCACCTCTGCCCCCCAGGGTGGGCCTCCCCACTCAGCAAGGATTCTCTGCACAGTTGGTATCACCATATCCGCCAGCCCTGCCCCAGAGACCCCCTCCACGGCTGGCTCCGCACCAGCCGGGCTTCATCCTCCAGTGAGCTCTGGCGCTGTTCTTCCTGCAAGATACCCTCTGCCTGCCGTGCCAAGCTCTGCAAACAGAGGCTTCGAGGTCCAGTGTCTGGGCCAAGGGCTTGGGTGCCCTAGGCCAGTGTGTCCATCTGATTTTAGAACTGTAGGTCCATGGTAAGTAATAGCGAGGTTTGTGCACCAAGAAAGCACTGTTTGTGCCAGGCCACAGTCTGGCAAGCCCATTCACCACATTGGTCTGTGTTCTGGGTGTGATTTCTAAGTATCTAGTGTTGATGGACTCGTGCATTTGGGAAGATAAACCTCCCCCCCCTCCCATTTAGAATCGTGGTCCTCCCGTTGCAGCTTTTATTTAATGAGCATGGTTAATTATATCAGTTTTATTTTCAAGTCCTGGCTCACCAGCTGCTGTGGTGCTGGTAAGGCTGGTCTACACTACCCAGCCTGGAACGTGTGCTCACAGCCAGGCCATGTTGGGCAGCTGGGCTGTTGAGTCTGTGCACGGCAGGTCATCACAGTCACCACCACCCCCACCCCACCCCCCCGCCACGCTGGATGCTCTCATGGTTCACAGCTGTGGGCAGAGTTTGCACTTGGCTGCCGTGGCCCTGGGTGTGAGGCCGGTGTGAGCTGGACTTTGCACAGAACAGTCCTCAGCCCTCCCCTCACACCTCAAGCCACATTGATAGTTTCTATGAAAAAAATACTCCATGTTTTTACTACACTTGTAATTTTCCTGTTTTATATTTGGAAAGAAAACTTTTTTGACACTCTCAAGACCATTCAGGGAAACTTTTTTTAAAAAATGCAGATACTGTTTTGAAGTGGTTAAAAATGCAGATTTATTGAGTGCCGCTTCCTGTCAGGCAAGCAGTGCATGGTCATACCGACGGTGTCCATGCTGTGCCTTAGCTTCACTTGGTGCCAGGACTCAGATTCCTGCAGTGTGCCAGCCATGGCTGCCCTTTGGGCCCACAGTTAGGCAGGGCCCTGGTGGGCCTCGTTGCTTTGTGATATGTCAAGGAAGGTCCACCCACCTTCAACCAGGATTCAGGCATTGTTCTCTGCCACTCGCAGGCTGGCAACTGGGCCTCAGTGCTGCAGGTGTTGGCCAAGGGTATGGAAGGGGTTTGGGGAAAGCCCACTCCACGGGATTGGTAGCACCAGTTCCTTCCTCTCTGGGATCTCATCTGCAGGTGCCACATGTGCAGAGTTCCCAGGGCCCAGCTGGGGGAGGGGTAGCACCCACACCTGTTGCCAGAAGAGGGCTGTGTGCCTGTTGGTAGAACTTAGAGCCCTATCCTCACCCTGCCAGCTGGCTGCAACCCAAGATGACAGTCAAAGCAGAGCTGATTAGAGAGCCTGTTCCAACTGGGCCTCCGGCTGGGACACCAGCCTTTGTCCCCAAGTCCTGCACTCCTGCTCATGGACTTGAACTCTAACCCACTGGAACTATTCTGTAAAGAGACAAAGCTGTACGTGCCACCTTCTTGATACCTCTGCCACCAGCTGCCATCAGGAACACCCACTGCCCAGTCACGGGCTGCAGCCACATGGGAGCTCCAGGTGGATGTAAAGGGGCCACCAGGCTGACCTTGCCAACACCGCCCAGGCCATGTCTGGCACCAGGGTTGTAAAGCTGTAGAACTCTTAATAAATTGAGAATTATTAATTTTGGTTTGTTGCGTTTCTCCTCTCCCTGCCCCCCCCCCCAGTCTGCCACTGCTTACTCTGGGGATGTACATATCGTGGCTTTAGAATGTCGGTGACCTCACACCTAGCAAAGGACAGTGACTGTTATTGGGGTTATAATCAAAAGCCACTCTGGCTAAGCAAAGGCAGGATGATTGCTGTGAGCTCAAGGCCAGCCTGCTCCACATAGCAAGTTCTAGGCCAGCTAGGGCTACTCAGACCCATCTCAAAAACAGCTGTGGAGTGTTCTGGAGTCTTGGCACTAGCCACAGGGCTCTTGTATTTTTTAAAGCCAGATAGCAGTAAAAAAAATGTTCCTGACATAGGACTAGCGTCTTTGGGATTGCAGCCACAGCACTGGGGTGGCTTGCTAAGGGTGACCTCAAGGCTCCAGCTGTCCCTAGTCTCTGTCCATAGACCTGTTCAGCTGATGAAAGAGCTAGGACACTGGTTGTTTCAGATGGTGGCATTTCAGGGGCTCTAACATTTTGTTTCAAGGAACAGTGTTCCCTCCACACCAACCCCCATTGTGTGCTGCCCTATTACAGTGAGGAAGGGGCCTTGCCTCCTGTGCCTTCAGGTGCATGCTATCCTTGGCTGAGCTGCATGCCTGTGTGACTTTGTGTGCCTGCTGCCCTCCTAAGCTATGTCTCTGATCTCATGTGCCTGCTGCCCCTGGCTGAGCTGTGTACCCTGTGACCTGTACTCCATTGCCCTTTGCTGGGCTGTGTGTCTGGCCCAGGAGCAGTCCTGTTCAAGCTGTCCCATGACCACCTCTGAAGATGCTCACGTACATAGCCCCACGATGACACACAGGAGATAGGTGCCTGTGGATGACCAGGAAGAAGGCTTGTCCTGAGAAATCAATTAACTTTGGAAAGAGAATCTGAAAGAGAATCCCAGTGGCTACTGGGAGCTTATAGCCAAATTTGTAGCCCCTCCCTGTATGTTGGCCTTCACAGTGATTTGTAAGTCTATGAATGCAGACCTTCCTTATCCTTTCTCTTCCTTGGGCCCTATTTTCCCTTCCAGGGAAGGATGGTGGGGGTGCTTTTGACTCCAGTGTAGGACACCTGACAGGTTAGTGTCCATTTCCAGGTTTGGGCCTGGAGGATGCAAGGTCAGATGGGTCCTTTGGATCACTAAATGTAGCTTGCATCAATTTTCTCTGGTTTATAAGTGTTCTGAAGTTCTATAAAAACATGATTCAGACCTGGCAGCCAGCTCCATTGCCTCTCACACTGGAGATCAATTTGCACAGCACCTGAACACAGGCTTCTATTATGCTGCCCAGTTTCCCTAGTAAGCTGGTTCCATCAGGAGATGGAAGGTTTGACAGTAGAAGTTTGACTGTCCCAACGGTATATACACTGTTCTCATGTTCTATAAGTGCTGAGTGGAGGTGAGGGGCCCCCAGCCACCTCTGTTGGGTGGTGCTCTCGCATGGCATGGAGGTCACAGTCCTCACCCACTAGCTCAGACCCTAGAAGTTACTATCAACTGTAACCAGGGACCCCATGGTCTCAGATGTGTGGTGGTCTGGTATTAACCACTGGTGAGGCCCTAGGAAACCACAGGTTCCAGGCTGGAATAGCAGTGGCCTCAATTAGAAAGGCCTTGGAGGGAAGGGAGGAAGGTGATGGCCAGGTCAGCCTGTAGTAAAGAATGGCCCATGCTATACAGTAATCTACAGAAAGATTGGATCTTGGTGACAGGGCCACCAGCAGGACTAGCAAGGCTCTTTGTGCCCTCACGTTCTAGTGTCAACTGCAGACACCTTCACAGAGCCAGACGTGTGTGCATCTCTGGAGAATGAAAAGCCTGGCACAGGCCCTCACCAGGACACTAGTGACAACAGTCAGTGTTTTATTGCCAATGGAACTCAACACAGGAAATACTAGACACAGGGCAAAGGAGTTGGCTCCTCCCACAGCCCCAGACCTTGGTCCATGTTTGGGAACCTTCCAGGGCACAGGGCAGGCAGCTGGAGGGAAGCTGGCACTTGTCCAGTCCAGCTGCTGGCTCTATTGGTGGCCTGGATAGCCCCAACCCCCAACCACTACCCTCAGGCTCAAGAAACAAAATTTGTCAGGAGCAGCCGGCAAGGCCTCCAAGTCTGGGCTGCTCCCCCTGAGGGCTCAACAGGAATTCCTGAGCCCCCAGAAAAGTGGGCTTGTGGTTCCTGCTCTCTTAGCTTCTGACTGAGCTAAAAGGCCCCAGCTGTAGGAGGGCTGAATCTACCCATCAAGGTGGGTAATGAGCAGCCACACCAGTGGGAGCAGCCAGGTCAGGAGAATGGAAAACAGGAAGTGGGAGGGTGGCTGCAGAGTCCGGTTGGAAATGGAAACTCAAGAGCAGGGGCAGCACCTGCGTGGGGGCTGCCCATAGGCACAGCCCAACAGCAGCCCGGGCCACTGCCGCCAGGCTCCCACACAAAGCCTGGTCTCAGGGGCTCCCAGCATGGATGCTCTAGCACCAGGCTCCCAGAGGATGACAATAATCCAGCCTACCTGCCCTCCCTCAAGGGCCACAGGTCATCCCCTTGTCCCCGAGAGCCAACAGGGACCTACTCTCTATTCACTTACGCCTCAGACTTTTGAGTCCAGAGGCAGGGGGCCTGCTGGCATGTGTGGCCTTTCCCCAGTGTGCTGACTAGACTTATGAAGAAAGCTAATACGAGATATTCAGACCGTCCCAGATGTTCGCAGCAGAGCTGTGGCTCAGGCCTGCTGGGTCCTGGCTGCTCTGGGCAGTTCCTACTGAAGATAAATAGACTCACATCCAGATGAACTATCCCACGGAGTCCAGACTCCTTGGGCTGGTGAAGGCTGGGGCCTTGAGGATCCCACTTTGAGCTCCAGGTGCAGAAGTTGGAAGCCTCTCAAAGGCCTCTTGACCAGTGCCGGACAGTCACGAGGCCCAGGCATGACTACCAGCTATCCTGCTGAACACCTTAGGGAGCCTAGTAGTTAACAAGTTGAGCTGGATAGACACCATCTTTTTTGTCCAGCTGCAGGGGTCAAAGACAAGGGGCTCAGTAGATGCCAGGGGCACATGTACTGTCCAAGTACAGCCACCCACTCCCCCAGCTTTCCTCCCTAACCCAGCACCAATGCCTGGCACCTGGTTGTCTGGCCTGGGGACTATGCTGGGTTTCTGGGCCAGGGGTGGCTTCTTGGTGGCCCCACTTCGGGGAGCTGGGCTGGGTCTGCTGGGTTCTTCCTCACCAGGTGTCCCCATCACCCCAGCCAGTACATAATGCTGTTTCCGCAGCTCCCCAAGCCGTACACGCTCTGCCTCCAGTGTCTTCTCCAGCTCCAAGACTCGCACCTGCAGATCACACAGCCAACTCAGCACTGCCCATGAGTTCCGGGCTCTTTCCTAGAGATCAGTCCCAAGAAGGAGCTTGGCAGCTGTGGGCATGAGGACACTCACCTGGGTCTCCATCTCCTGCTTCTTCAGCTTGATGAGGGACAGGCCAGAGAAATCCATGGTTTCTGTGGTTAGGGGTAGGAAGCAAGTAGCTTAGTGACCACTCCCACAAGCTCTGGGAAGCCCCCTTGAATATGTAAGTACTTGCCTCTGTCCTCAACCTGTTCCTGGCCAGATTTGGTAGAGGCCACCACACCGGCGGCCCTCTCATTGACAGTGCGGGAACACTCCTGTAGGCGGCTCAGGTGGGGACTGTGCTTGTTGGCTTTTACCTGTGGGGAGCAGAGTGGGCATGGGTTTGTGGGCCACACATAGGGGGCTAGGGCCCCACGCCCAGGCCTGGCACAAAGCCTGGGGTGGTGGACGTTGGCACAGCCTCACCTTCGATGCTGCCACCAGCTGGGCTGTGCTGGCCGCAATCTCATGTGAGCAGACGATGAGTTCCTCATATTTGCCTGTGTGGAGCACCACCTTGTCAGCAGATTCCCTGAGGGGGTAGGGGCCAGTCAGAGTCTGGGTCTCTGCACTATGAACAGTAGGGCAGTCCCCCACACCAGATCTTAGTGCCTTGCCCACCCCACTTCCACCTGGGGCGACATACACCAGCTGTGTGGCTCCCCAGCCCACTGCCTTAGAAGCTGAGATGAGGCCTTCAGTCCACCGTGAATTCTTGGCATAAAACTCCTGCTGCGTGGCTGCCCCCTAGTGGCAATGAAAAAACAGACAGGATGGTCCAATCAAGGACATCTCAGATAGGAATGGGTGTCCCCCGAACCACAAGACACATCCCTGAAGCCTCCCTGAAGTGTGGGAATTTTTAGCTGTGGCAACAGACATGTATGGGAGTGTCATACCCAAAAGGGCCAGGGGATCTGGGGTTATGTCTCTTGCTGGCCCAGCCAGGGAGGCTGCCAGACCATACCCTTCCTGCTCACCCTGCCACTTTCCACGATTTCTTTCTGCAGGCTGGTGGAGGTCATCACAAGGAGCCGGATGGCCTGCCAAGACCAAGATGTGTGACTCTCCAGGAGGTCCTGATACAGAGCCTGCCCCAGGGTCACCCACCCACAGTACTCACCTTCATCAGGTCTGTGCAGGAGTTGAGGATCCTGGGGAGGAGCAGGGAAGAAAGAGAAGACAGTTCTGTAGTGTGGCCTTGTGACATCATGCAAGGTTCGGCCACAGCAGGGCAAGAGACACATGCAGTCTCAAGCCCAGCCCCGTTCCCGGACAGCCCAACAGTCAAGAGTGTAGAAGCTCATGGACCTGAGGATGCTAGCTCACACTAGGGGTTGGGGGATGGAAGTGGGGCTCACCTCTCATTCACCTCCAGTTTCACTCCTGAGCTTTCATGGCGGGCCTGGCTCATCATGTCCTATACCCAGTGAGAGTGAGTGAGCCAGCAGAATCCAAGAATATGCTATTAATCCCTGCTCAGATGCAGCCTCCAGCCCCTTTAGTTCCTGAAGGAGTTAGGAGAATCCTGACATTCAGTCTGTACCTCAATCCTCCGCACAGCGTCTTCAATGGCTGCAGAGGTGGCTGCCATCTCCTTGTCAACCATGGCCCCTAGCTCCTCTTGCCGCACATCCAGGCTCTTAGGCTTCAGGTCCTGGGATAAGAGTCAGACAGTAGATTCAACCTCAGCGAGGCCCAGGGAAAGATGTCCAGGAGCAGCAGGCTAGGGTGGAGGTGCTGGTGCGTGCAGGTCCAACCCTGTTTACTGAAGTTGCAGGCTGTGAGCACTCACACCTGCTTAGCCCAGCACATGGGAAGTACAGAGAAGTTAGCACTCCGTCAGCCCATGCTCAGTGCCTCGGCTGCACACCTCACCTGGCCCAACTGAAGAATTCCCTCCAAGGGGGTCCGCATCAGGCTGGGCTGTGCCCTTGGTAGCACTGTCCGGTCCTGCAGCTGTCCCATGAGCTCCAGAGCCCGGGCTCCACACTCCCTGCACATGTCAATCAGGCCTATCAGGGGTAAGGGAAGGTCTGTGAGGGAAGCCTTTGCTTAAGACTCCTGGGTAAGGTCCCGACATACCCTGGCCCAGGGCCTGATGCAAGGACTTATCCATGGGCAGGCTCTCCTTTCTCCTACACACTGTAAGGACCTCTGTGTGACACAAGATGAAGCAGTCAAGCCATGCTACCAGGATCTACTTACGGTCAGCAGGGTCAGTAGGAGCCAGGTGGGAGGTGGCACCACCATTGACTATGGTGTCTGCGGCCAAGTGGGAGAAGCGCGTCAGTGCTGCCACCAGAGCAGAAGCATCTGCATGTGGACAAGACCAAGGTTGTAGGTGGGGACAATGAGGTATTTGGGGATGGGATATCAAGGCAACTGTATCAATTTCTCAGTGAGCCTGGGCCAAGGCTCCAGCACCCCAGTATATGGATGAGGACAGAGGGGGGGCTGAAAAGGATACGAGGCAGCAGGTCAGAGTGACCCCAGACCCCTTGCTCCTTCCTCTCCCTACAGAGACCCACTGTCCACGGTTAGCTGGCACAAGGCTCTGAGTGGCAACAGGCTTCCTGAAGAGTTGCCTGTCACCCCAAGAGCCCCACCATCAGGCAGCCTGGCTGCAGGAACCCTACAGAAACCATCGGTCCACTCTACCTCCTGGCTGTACTCACCCTCAGAGGAAGCCAGGTACTGGGTGTGGCCCTTCTCCAGGGCACTCAGGGTGTCCAGGGCGGCCTGGGCCCGGCTCACCAAGTAGTCTGCAAGCACAGGGAAGAGAGTGTGAGGCCTCAGCCCACTGCCACCGCATCTCAGGACTGAGCAATGGGTGAAAGCATCACTGGTGGATGAGCAGCCATCTCTGCATGGACTGACAGGCGGAGGGCCCCAAGCACATACCTGGGGAGCTGGTGCAAGGCAGGTGCAGGGGGTCATCCAGCTTGCTCACTGCATCCTGCAAAATGGCCTCTGCCTCAGCAGCAGCACTTCGCAACACTGCAAACTGCTCGTCCAGCAGCTTCTGCCGCAGCCCCTGCTCCTGAGACTCCTGATGGGGAAGAAACAGAAGCTCCAGACCCCTCAAAGCCCAGAGCTGAGCTCCAAGGACTGACAGTGGGCAGCTGGTCAAGGCTGGCTGACTCCCTCCATGGAAGGATTTCTAGACCATCTCTCTATCTCCCAGGGCTTGGGTTACTCATAAAGGGAGGCAACAGCTCAGTGAAAAACAGCCCAATTAACAAGTCAGCAAACGACCTGCACAGGCTCATCTCAAAGGCCCACTGCGTACACGAAAAGATGTTCAGTGGGCTGGCAAGAGAGCTCAATGGGTAAAGGTGCTTTCCGCCAAGCCTGACAACGCAAGTTCAATCTCTGGGACCCAGGAGGTGAAAGGAAAGAGCTGATTCCTGCAAGTTGTCCTCTGACCTCCAAACACCAGCCACCCCTCCCAAAAACACCCACAATAAATGTAACTTTAAAAAAAAAAAAAAGGATGTTCAATATTATTAGACAAGAGAAAACACATGTCAAAATCAAAATAAACAACCTGAGTGACAGGACACACCCAGCACTCAGAAGGCTGAGACAGGAGGAATACCCTGACTTTGAGGCCAGCCTGGACTACACAGAGAGAGACCCTTTCTCAAAACGATGACCAAGAGCGTTGAACCCATGTAACCGGCTAAAATGACGGTAAAAAGTAGTGTGGAGAACCTGGAACCCGGTTCTTGTGCCTGAGGCTTCCTTTAGGAGATGAGAATGTCTCGGCAGTCAAAGGAATGCCAGGCTCTCAGCACAGAATACTAACTCACTCACACCAAAGGGGTGAACTGCCTGACAAGGAGAACTTGGCGAGGTGGAGGCCGCACCTTCTCTGCCAGCCGCCCCTGCAGCTCGCCCTTCTCCTGGGAGCTGCGCTGCTGTTCCTGGCTCAGGGCCTCTTCCTTCTCCCGCACCAGGCTCTGCGCAGCCAGCAGCTCCGCCTCCCGCTGCCGCATGGCTCCGCTCAGTGCCTCCTTCTCTGCATTCAGTGTTTCCAGCTGTGAGCTCAGCTCTGACCCGTTCTGTGAACATGAAGCACATCAAAAGCCATCCCAAATCTGCCTGGTCTTACCCCCACCCTCCATGTTTACATCTGACCCCTTAGAGCCGTGTCCTGTTACCGCACCTCCCCAGACACTGAGAGCTTCCCGAGGCTCAAGGGTGCACTGGCCTGCTCCCTGGCCCAGTGGCACATAAGCATGGCCCAATTCACAAGAAACAGGACCTGACTTGTCCCACAGCTTGATCCCATCACTGCCCCAGTGCTCCGGGTTAGCAGTACCTGCTCTGTGCGGCCCAGGGCCTCCTGTGCATGGGCCAGCTCTCCTGTCTTGGCTGCCAGCTCCCTCTTGAGCTTTTCCAACTGGTCACTTTGCTCCTCCATCTAGGACAGGACAGTATGTCAGTAGGACAGCGGGGTTAGGAGGGCGTGGGCGGGGCTAGGAGGATGTGGGGTGGCCCCCTGCACACACTGAACATACCTTCATCTCTGACTCCCGCTTTACTTGCTCCATCTGGAAAGCCAGCTGCTCCTTTACCCGTGCCACCTCTTCCTGGCTCTGCTGTGTCACTGTCAGCTGCTTGGCTGTGTCTGCATTCTGGAAGGCAGGGGACCGGTTCTGAATCTGGGCCCCAGCACACACTGCCCTTCCTGAGGCTGGGCACCCACCTTCCTGAGCAGTTCTGCGTGCGTGTTAATGAGTTCGTTGTGCTTCTCCTTTAGCTTGCTGTAGCGTGCCTCTGTTGCACTGGCCTTCCCTGCAGAGAGGCGAGGCTGAGTGAGGCGGGCAGGTAGAAGCTACTCCTCACCCTGTTGCTGGGTACACCACCGGGGTACACACTCTCCGCTTCCTCTCGCAGGCCCTGGTTGCGGGCGCCTTCCAGCTGCATGGCCTTCAGCTGGGCCAGCTCGTGGCGCAGCTGCTCGTTGTCGACCAGGGCCTTCTGCTTCTGCTTCCGCTGTTCCTCCAGCTCTGCCTCCAGGGCATTCACCTGGCCCTTCAACTGTGAGATGTACCTCTGTGCCTGCAGGAGGAAGGAGAGTCTGGAGCCCTGGCCCACCCATGTGGGGACCACCCCAGGCTTCACCCCCTGACCTCCATCTTGATCTTCTCTAGCTCAGCGCGCAGAGTCTCCACCTCTCTCTTCAAGTTCTCAATCTGGAAATCTCTGGGGACAGAGGTCGTGGGGCTCAAGTTCATCAACTGGAAGGTCATAGACTGCCCAACAGTATCTCGGATCTCACTAGTGCCCCCGGGGTTTGGGATTTCACTGCTCTGTTGTTCCCACTATGGCCTTTCCAGACAGAAGGCTGTTTCTAGCCCCCAGCCCCAGCTGGCCCCAGGGGACTCACCTGTCATCTTTCACGGAGCCATTGGGAGGTCCAAAGGTCTGATCAAAGAGGTCAGCCACCACCTGCCAGAGCAGAGAACATGGACCTCTGCCCCACATTCCTGTGCCCTCATGGTGGGGGAGGCCCAGGCATCCTACACTTTGCCCAGCCTTGTGCTGGAGGCACTTCTTCATGGGGTGACAGAAAGACATGGCGAGACTAGGATCTTACCACCGGCTCCCCAGCAGGGGGCCCACTGCTGATCTCGATGAGGTTCTCAGGCTCCTCATCCTCTGGGGCCTCCTCTGGAATCACCACCACAGGCTTGATGTGCTCAGCCAGGGCAGAGGCTCGCAGGAAATTGGGGGGTCCCTGTAGGGACAGCAGGCAGGAGATGAGATGCTCAGCCACCCCCACAAGCCTTTTGGGGCCTCAGCCAGAGCCTGGAAGGAGCCAGGGGCTGCGACCAGGGTGTTGAATGTAGGGGGATGGGCACCTCAGGCAGTCTCGGGATCTGGATGAGCCGCTTGAAGTAGAGCATGTCTGAGGCACGGCGGAAGAAGTTTTTGAGGCTGTGATGGAACGGGTGACAGGTCACACAGGGGAGCCACCAGCCCTCTTTCCAGCCATGGTTTAGCCTTGCCCCCTGGGCTGGTACCTGTGAAACTGCTCATGGAACCGGTCCCTGTGGCCTTGCAGGGTGTCTGCCGGGAGACCTGAGGGACAGCACAAGTGAACAGGACTTCCTCTCTGCACGCTCCCTGCCCCTCTACACTCTGGGCCCACAGGAGAGGCGTCACTGTGGCCTAGCCAGTTCACCCTAACTGGGGAGGGAGACTCCATGAGGCCTCACTTCAGCACTGAGGTGGAGAAGGCGACACTGAGTCGGTGGCAGTGCTAAGGGCCTCAGCTGCCACACTGTGCCTGGCTTTGGGGGCTACACAACCCGTGTGCTGTGAAAGCCACCCTGAGCAGCATGGGGTCTAGGACCTTTCCGAACACCTATAGTGACAGCCTTTGCACTACACCTATAGTGACAGCCTTTGTACTACTGTCCCCCAGAAAACACGGTGAGCCATTCAGGAGCGGGGTGAGGTGGGGGTGCTGTCCGCTGGTACAGCAGGTGTGCAGGAAGCCACCAAAACATCAAATTTTACACACTCAATCTCTGCTTCAGAAAATGGTGATTTCTCTATCCACAAAGCACATCACTGATGTTAACAGGAGAGGGATTAACAGGGGTTCCTTCTATGCTAGTTAACCTCTCAGCAGCATGATGGGATACAAGGCCTCCCGTGCCCCGCCCAGGACTGTACCACTCACAGGAGTGCAGCTTGAACATGAGCTTCACCGTGTAGTGGTACAGGTGGCTGCAGTCCTGGATGACCTGGATGAGTGGGGCCAGGCGGCACTGGCCGGAGGACATCTGGGACACCGCAATGGCTGTGTTGAGCTGCCGGAAAACTGAGGAAGAGGAGCAGGTGGAAAAGGCTGGGGAGGGCACGGGTGGCCCTGCCCCCGGGCCACCTTAGTGACAGCTCAGGCTGTGGTGGCTCTGGACTCAATGAGTGGCCCTCCACTGTGTTGTCAAAACCATGGTGAAGGTTTGAAGATGGCTGGGCCTCTAATCTGAGCCTTCGACAGCATGCTCTAGTCTGAGACTGGAGCCCCTATGCTGGTGGCCAAAGACACGTCCCAGGAATGAGGTCAAGCAGGAGAAGCAAGGTTGGGCAGTTCTTTAGGTAAGCTCCAGTTCAGTAAGGGCTTTCCAGAACTCTCCACCAGGGTGGGACTGAGACACTGCTAGAGGACAGGAGTGACAGCTCCACGCCCTCCAGCCTCAGATTTACACTGAACCTCAGAGAAGGAAGAGGCTGAAGATTGTCACCAAAGGCCAGAGAGATAAAAGTGCTCGCCACCAAATCGGATGACCTGTATGGTAAGAGGAGAGAACTGCCTCCTTCAAGTTGTCCTCTGACCTCCACGCATATGCCATGGCACACGCATGTGCACACACACAAATTAAAATGCAATAAATCTGTTTAGAAAGTCTGTCACTCCAGCCAGCACATTAGTGCAAACCTATAATCTAAGCACTCAGGAAGCTGAGGCAGGAGAATTGAGCTCAAAGCAAAACTGGTCTACAAAGCAAGACCTTGGGGCTGGAGAGATGGCTCAGGGTTAAACAGTACTGGCTACTCTTCCAGAGGACCTAAGTTTCATTCCCACAACCACATGGAGGCTCACTCCCTGTAACTCTATTCCGGTGAATCTGCGGCACATGGCTTCTGAGCTGTCACTCAGCCAGCACAGGCACCTACTAAGCACTCAGGGCTGACAGGAGAATGAGCTCAAAGCAAAACTGGTCACAAGCAAGACCTAGAATGCTCATTAAACAGTACTCATTCCCAGCAACCACATGGAGGCTCAAAACTCCCTGTAACTCTAATTCCGGTGAATCTGATGCCCTCTTCTGGCTTCTGCAGGCACCAGGCACTGCACACAGGGCACAGGTGTACATGCAGGCAAAACACCCATACATATTTTTTAAAAGGCTGTCACTCCAATACCTCATCTTACAGACATGGAGACAGGCTAGGGGTTGTTCCAAGTCACAGCCTTGGGCACGAGGCTTTGCAAGCCCCAAGTGACCTGATACCTCACTTGCCCTGGAGACCCTGACAATCAGGCTTTGTATCAGAACTCCAGAGAAGGAGGGACAATGGACAAGCATGAGGCTGCCTCCTCCCCTGGCCAGCATCTTCTCTGGGGCAGAGAGAGAATGACAAAGAGCAGGCAGCTAGCCAGAGTGGGAGAGCGGCCAGGCCCCACACTGGGCAGATTCTGAGTGGTTCCAGAAGCTCCAGCCCCTAGTCTTCAGCAGTGACAGGGAAGAGCCAGGGACGGAAAGGACCAGAAGGAAGAGAAACGGTGCCCTCTCTCACCTTTGTTCACTTCCTAATTGGAAGTCACACTAAGTACATTTTGAATAAAGCACATAGAAAGACTGATTTGGATTTCGAATGTGTAAATAAGCACTGTTTTGCAATCTGCCTTATTTCAGACAGAATGCTCTCTGAATCTTTCTGGCCATAGTAGAATGCCCTCCTTCTCGCTCTCGCTCCGCCCTTCTCTCCTTCCCAGGGTCCCCTGCGTGCCAGGCAAGCACTCCACTACTGAGCTATAATCCTAACCTTCTTTGTTTTTTGGGTTTTTTTTTTTTTTTGTTTTTTGTTTTGGTTTGTTTATTTGCTTGATTTTTTTTTTTTTTTTTTTTTTTTTTTTTTTTTTTTTTTTAGACAACATAGCCCTGGCCTAGACCAGGTTGGCCTCAAACTCAGAGATCTGCTTACTCTGCCGCTCACGCACCAGAATTAAAGGCATGTGCCACCACACTCAGATCTGTTTATTTTTCTCCTTTATTTTATATGTATAGGTGTTTGGCCTGTGCACTATATGCATGCATTGCCCTTAGAGGCCAGAAGAGGGCATCAGATTCCACAGGACTGGAGTTGCAGTTGTGAGCCACCAGGAAAACTCTGAGAATCAAAGGCAGGGCTTCTGAAGCGCAGCCAGTGCTCCCAGCCCCACTTCCTGTCACTTTTGAGACTGGGTCTCACTAAGTTCCCCAGCTTGACCCTGAACTCACTCTAGCTCAAGCAGGCTTCAAATTAATGATTCTCCTGCCTCAGCCTTCTGAGTAGCGCATCTTTCCGAACAGCCTTGCACTCCCGAGGGCAGTGTTACAGCCAGATTTCCACTGAGCTGTGCAAGGGTTTTGTCTTCTGTGCTGTGGGCTGAGGTGAGGGGGAGCCTACACCTGTTGCCTGTGCATCCAGGGGCGTCTCCAGAAGCTCAGTCAGCAGTGCCCAGTCTTTGTACTTCACTAAAACATCTTTGTCACCCAGGATGGGGGCCTGCGGGTTCTTCCCACTTCCCTCGTAAGGACCACAGTCTGCTCACTTGGGCCTTCTCCCAGGCCAAGAACAGCCAGGATGGGGACAGGGTACATGACTCAGATCTGATGGCTTGTGTGCTTGGAGAAGCTAAGGCTTGACTCTGCCAGGACACAATTCCTGGTGGCCTCAGTCCAGTTGGACTGCTGGGCCATACCTCTGGTGACCCGTCCCCTGCTCCCATTTTGAGTACTGGACAAGCTCCAAGCAGGTCCGTCACCCAATAGAGCCACAGGCCCAGACCTAGGGTACAGGGTGGCTGTCCTGCCTCTTGTTTTCCCTTAAAAAGGCATTTGCCTTGGGCTTTGCCATGCACAACACTGAGTCACTAGCAGTTATTTTGAAGGTGCAGCCCAAAACAATCACCTCCCAGGCCGGGAGGGCGCGCCCTCAGAGATTTCCTGTCCAACGGCTGCCAGTTCTTTGGGCTGAACAGTCTGATAGGACCTAGAGGCATTTCAGAACATAGAGTAGGAAATGTTACCATGTTCCCTCTCCTGCAGGGTACTGCATCTGCTGAGCTAAGCAGAAGCCTAGAGAGCGCCTCCATAGCCTGCTCCACCCCTCCAGATCCGAGGGCCCACACAGTGATGCTCATGGGCCATGTCCAGGACATGCACCTAGGGGCCTGAGGACAGGGAAGCCTCTGCCTGTGCTCTGGAGGTGCCGCAAGGCCCTAGTCCTAGAGTGAGAGGAACCCGGAGGAACAGGTGCACTTAAGAATACAGCACTGGGTTGTAGCTGGTGCTCTATCTGCAGTACCTGCACAGCCTGAGTGAGGCCCGGCTCCATCCCAGCACCAGGAAAAACAATGGTGAAAAATTAGTCTGGTCACTGGCATCTTTGTAGCCTGGCCCGAGTAACACGCTCACCTGATTCAGAAAGCTTCAGTTCACAGTCCATGTAGTCAAACATCTCCACGGTAAGCTGGAAGCTAGGAGGAGAGGGAGGGAAGAGGGATGCACAGGGTGGCAGGGCGTGCCCGCAAAATCCCCAAGATCCCTTTGGAAAAGGATGCATACTCCATCAGGCAGAAACATTGAACACCAAACAAACCCCACCTCTTCACCCACAGCCTGGCCTATCTGGGACCATGACTTTCAACCCAAGAGGCTGTGGCCTCATTTGACATCTGACCCCTGTGGGTACCTGGATCTGAAATGTTCAAGGGCATGAGAGAAACTGAGGCCACACACACTCACATGTTGTTAACATCACTTCCAGCTGCCTTCTCCAACACCTCATCTGTTACCTCCAGGCCTGCAGGAAACTGGGGGTGCTGTGGAGACAGTCCCCCCTCTCAGCTGCAGCCTCATTCAGCAGCCACATGCCGGTCCCATCCCTGCTCCTGACAGATCCCACAAGGAGAGTGGCCAGGGAGGTTCCCCAGCCCATTCATTCCAGCGACTCCAGATGGTCTGGTTAAGCCAAAGGGGCTGAGAGCTTGGGGGCAATAGAAAGCCTGGGGACGGGGGAGGGGGGCAGCCTGACAAAGACGGGAAGAATGGCCACGGGAGCATGGACGGTACTGGCATCTGCATTGGAGCTGTGTAGACACCTGCCAGTCATCCTAGCCTCCACAATAAGTGGACAGACCATGGACAGGACAGGACAGGTGCCAACCTCCCTCTATGCCCCAGGATGTCACAGAGGGAAGAGCCCCTTTCCCTCAACCCCATGATTAATCAGGAAGACTACCTTGAGGTGGAAGGAGATTTTGGTCAGCAACAGTTTGGTGTAGACATTCACTAGGTGCCCATACTGGTCACGAAGGTGGCCCTGTGGGGACCGGAGTCCAGTGTGAGGTCACTGTCAAGAACACGCCTAGGAATCCCAAGACGGAGAATGCATCCAGGCAGAGGAAGAAGGGCCACAAACCACTCACTCAACAAACATTTCCAGCCTTCACCAATCTCATTACATTGTCTCTAGCTTTTTTTTTAACCCTCCTTAATCTTACTCTTTGTCATTCTTGCCAGAGAAAGTCTTGTGAGAGGCAAAGTGAGCCCTTTGACTGGGGCAACAGGCCAACTCTGAGCTGGGGCACTTTATTAAAGTGCTGGTGGCAGACAGGGGAGGCGCACTCTGGCCTGTACATAGCTCCCAGCAAAACGCCATGGTGTGTGGGCACGCCAGCTGGGCCTGTGTCTGCAGTGGGCACCATGACGAATGCTGTTCTCCTTACATCAAAGAACATGGACAAAGTGTGGAGGCCCTGGACAGCCAACACCTCCCTCTGGGTCCTCTCCAGGAGACCCACTCAGCTAAGTGTCCCAGGAGAGCTCAGAGAATGAGGCCTGCAGCCCTCTTCCCTTTCAGGCCTCTGACTTCTGAGGATATTAGAGCAGATCCAGACAGGCTCCCCAGGAGTCTGACTACTGAGTCTGAGAATTGCCTGGCAAGTGCATGGAAAATTCAATTCCGTAACCCAGCTTTTAAATCCGACAGTCTAGGGGAGCCTGGGAGTCCCCACTCTTCATACAGGCATGGGGTTGCCACCTTTTTCAGCTTGCAGGGATTAATGGTCCTGCTTTACAGAGCTGGAGGCCAATCAGCTTGTGCCAGGCCTCAACAGCAAGGCTACAATTTCACACTGACTGATGCTCAGCCTCCTGTGGAAATCCCAATGACAACTGTCTTGCAGCTGCAGCAAAGGAGGGAAGGAAGGGCATCCCCAGATGCTGCCCTCCACCCCCACACCTACCCACAGGTCGCCGATCTCCCGTATGTTGCTCCGGTACCGCTGGCAGTCGTGCAGCACCTGCGGCCAGAAGGGAAGTCAGGGCGCGGAACCTGAGAGAGCTCCTTCCCGGCACACAGCAGGATGGATGGCCAGTCTAGAGCTCAGGGGGATAAGGACAGAGCTGCACACTTCTGCCTCTGCAGGTGCTGTCGCCTGGTGGCATGAAGGCTTTACCCTGCTGAGCCTGTGAGACTGAAGGGCTGTAGTCACTACTCACATTGGGGTGTCCGTCTCGGAGGACCTTGTGAAGGACATGGCAGAACTTCCAGCTGAGGATGGAGCTGCTGGGCAGGGGCAGGCCAATGGCATAGGACCAGAAGGTGAAGGCCCCCTTCTCATGGTGAGTGCCCAGAATGATGCCTTAGAGGGTCAAGGCCAAGTGAAGGACACAGACTGAAGTGTGGGGCAGTGAGGAGCTCTTCGGACAGCCCCTCCCACTGGGCCCTGGCGCTTTCTCAGTTTCCCAGGTTCTCATCCACCCCAGGTCACAACTAGAGTTCTTGGGTCACAGCACACCTTGGGTCAAGACCATGCTCAGCTCACAGTCCCCTGACACCTCCTCAAGACCCAAAGGGGCAAAGGATACGCCGGGCATGCTTCTCCTTCACCGGGGCCTCCTGGTTGTTGATGGCTTTGCTGATGCTGATGGCCTGTGAGGAATACAGAGGCAGGATCAGACATCTGTCTGCAGCTGTCTGGCAAATGTAACCCAAAGGAGAATGGGCCACTTTGTCTGCTGGAGGGCAAGTGTGGGAGCAAGGAAGAACGTGCTCTAAAGAACTTTCTCTTACGTGACCTGTAGCTGATGTCAATGCCACAAGTGACCAAGAGCTCCAGGCTCAGGGAGGCAGGGAGGTGTGGAAGAAAGCTGGGCTGTGGCTCAGAAAGGCCTGTCAGATCTACCTCACATTGCTCCCCAAAGAGGTCCCCAGACTCCAGGAGGAGTGGCCAAGGGCATGGCCCAACACAGTATCCTCTGTCCAAGGATCTGGGAAAGCAGTAGAGACCTGGCCCTTGCCCTAACTGAGTCCCTTGTCCTCACAGTGCTCCTTCTATAGAGGACATGCTCTTCAAGCATGGCAGGGCCCACAGCAAGGACGCCAACTGACACCCCAGCCAGCACCACGCAGAAGCCAGGCCCTAACACTGGCTGCCTGCTCACCCACTGAGAAAGACAGTTGTGTTCCCCTGAGGATGAGGGAAGGCAAGAGGAAAGTGTTTAGCACCAGGCTATCATCACCTGAGCAGGAACAAGAAGCCCCACACTTGAGCAACCATGGTCCTGAAGGCGGTTCTCGCCTCCACTAGCCATGGCTTATTTCCCAGCTCAACACCTCCCAGGAAGGCTTCCTTGAGGTGGAAGCCAGGGCAAACAGCAATACTAACCCTAACCTACTCCTCCCAAGACCCCACTGGCAGGGTTGGGTTGGGAGGTCAGATGAGTCTGTTCACAGCTCACCAGTGTTTATGAACCAAGGAGAGCTCTGGGGAGCTGTGAGCTGTGGGCAGGAGGGTAGAATGGCCTGACAGGTACAGAGGTCATGGCATGCAGCAGACCCAGTGTCCTCACTCAGATGAATTGAAAGGCCACACTCGACAGGTCAGCGAGGGCTGGACGGTGTGGTGCTTTCTCTCCCTCTCCCGGAGCCTGCCACGCTTTCCCACTGCAGCATTTGAACATTAATGCCCCACTTGTCAGGAAGTGAGGGCCCAACAGTGGATGCCTTGGGCTCCCAGTGGCTGCGTCAGCACCTGCTGAGCAGGATGGCTCAATTTTCTTGTAAGAGATGCTGGGCTGTGGGGCTGGGTGTCCCTGTCTGCTCAGATGCATGGATCTGGGGACTTTCAGGGTTGGGCGCAGGCTGCTCCTGAGATGGTCCTGTACCCACAGACCAGCAGGGCACACTGACCCCCTTTCACACACAGAACCCACTGTGGGAGACTCACTGGAATTCGAGGACCTGGGGCTGCAGCCGAGCCTTCCCACCTCACTGAACTAGGGTCCTGAAAGAACAGAGGCAGCCTCTGCCTTTCCAAGTACAAAGCCTCAGCCAGCCAAATGAGGACCAGCCAACCACCTGTTCTTACATGCTGAGCCTGCATCCCATGCCCCCCACTCCATCTCATTTTCCTCACAAGCACAGGCTGGCTGCCCAGCAGCTGTGGCAAGACTGCCACTCGGCACACCAAGGGTACTTCACCCACAACAGTGGCCATGGGGACAATCACAGAGACCTCACTGAATTCCTCACCGAATGCCAGCACTGCACACGCCTCCCAGAAGCAACCAGGAAGTGGTTACTATGCTGTTTTCTTAGAGAAAACTGAAGCTCAGAGGGGTTCGGTATCTTGTGTATTGGTAACCAGGGCAGAGCCAGGTCTGCTGGACCAACTTGTGTTCTTAGCTACCATGACAAAGCTTCCTGAGATAACCTTCTTCTGGCAGGGGTCGCGTGGTAAGTGGGCTAGGCCACCCTGAGTATCAGGCAAGCAGCTGTAGCTCACAGCTGTAGCAAGGAGTGCCCTGTCTCTGGGCTATGGAGCCATAACCCTCACTACCCCAATGCCTGAGCTGGCTCTACTGTGAATGTCTCCTGGCCTGGAAGATCCCTGGCAAGAAGGGCGGTGACTGAGCTGCCCACATGGCCCAGGTGAAGAGGACCTGGGAGGGGTGAGATGCTTGGAAGCAGTAAGCAACTGGGAAGTCTTCCCCTCTGAGGAAAAAGGCCACTAAGAGGCCATGATGAAGCCTTCCAGACCCCAGGCCTCCCTATCCTGAAGCAAAGGCTCTGCACTTCTTTGCCTTAAAAAACAAAACAAAACAAACAAACAAACCTGGGGCTGCAGAGCTGGTTCATGGGTTAAGAGCACTGGCTGCTCTTCTAAAGATTCCAAGTTCAATTCCCAGCCTCAACATCAGGAGACACAACCACCTGTAACTCAGGCTCCAGGGGATTAGACCACTGGCCTCCGTGGGGACTGCACTCACTTGCTTGAACAAATGGTTAAAAGTAGCGGGGATTTCTGTGGCCACTACAGCCAGGAGTCATAATGATCTGAGGAGGGCAAGAAGGTAGTACGGTTCGGGATGACTCAGTGGCTGGTGTTGCTTCAAACTTCGAGAGTCTGACTCCCTAGAAGACTCTTTTCACATGTACTTATGTGTATGTCTGTGAGCACTCACTCACACGCCATGGCATGTGTAGAAGACGACAACTTGAGGGAGTCTGTTCTCTCCTTCCACCTTGTGCACCCCGGGATCCAAACTCAGGTTGTCAGGCTGAAGGCTTCACCCTCACCAGCTGAGCCATCTAGATAACCCTTATACCAACCTCCCTCCCCTTTAAAAATAAGGTCTCATGAAGCATATTAGATAGACCACGTTGGCTTAGAAGGCAGAGACTGCCCTGCCTCTGTCTACCAGGGATTAAAGGTGTATTCCACTACAACTGGCTGCCCTTGGCCCTCTTTAAGTCTGATTTATGGTTCTCCCAATGTCCATACGATAGTGATACTTTCTCACGTCACCTCAGGGCACACCGGTGGCATTGGCAGCAGTCCTGTCTCTGTGAGTGTGGCTGATGCTGCCCCCACCCTTACAGTGCATAAGGAAGGAAGGAGGTCATGAGGTGCTGAGGAATGCAACCAGGGAGGGAACACAGCAGACTTCTGCGGAGGGCCTGGGTGCCGCCCACCCCTGAGCTGGCCACAAGGGATAGGACCGTGTCAGCTAGCCCTCCTGTGCAGGCGCAGGCTGGCTCTCGGGAACACAGGCCTGTTGTGTGCAGGGTGGGCAGATGTGTGGGGTGGCCAGAGCCACACAAGGAGGCCCAGTGCTCACACAGTAGGAGTCTGTGGGTATTCCTGGCCCTTACTCCTCCTCCCAGGCAGCAGCAGGCAGGCAGGGTGACACCCACCCACGTTCCCTGGGCTTCCTACATGGATTTTCCTCAAGACGGTGGCTGTGGGTCCCATCTGAGCAGAAAGCAGAGCTAGGAGCACTTGAGAACCTCACTGCGTGTGGAATATCTGACAGACCCTGTGATACAGCTCTATTCTGAGGCTAAAGTGTGACATGGTCTGACCTCAGTGACACTGAGGGTTCTAGAGCCATGTCACCCTCACCCTCACCTAGCAGGTGGGGAACTAGAGTGACTGGGGAGGCAGAAGGACTCCCTGGCTGAGAACATCCATCTATCATCCTGATACATCAGAAGTGGTATCAGCTCCACGCTGGCAAAGGCAAAAGGGATCCCTCCTGGCTCTCAGGGTCAATCACTCTGGAGAGACCGCAGGAAGGACAATCCCAAAGATCAGGATGAAAATCCGGAGCTGGAGAAAGACCAGTCACAGGACAAAGGCTGCCAAGGGATGGGGGTGTTTGGGTGTTTATCACACTCTGAATCTTGTCCGTCTCCTCAGAGGAGCAGGTCTCAGGAAGCCAAGGGAAGAGCCATTCTCACACAATTGAGTGGTGAAGAGAAGGGTGCACTTGGGGATCCCAGCAATACAAGGGATTTCTCCCTATCTTTTAGGGTCTCACTATGTAGTCCTGGCTGGTCACTATATAGCCCAGGCTAACTTCTAACTCACAAAGATTCACCCGTCTCTGCCTCTCAAGTGCTGGGATTAAAGGTGTGAACTACCATGCTTGGCCTTGTCTCTCCACTTCTGACACAGCAGAAGAGGCCCTCTCAGTTAGCAAGGGGACAGTTCTGAAGGAAACAGGGCAGGCACAATAACGGATTCCATGGCAACTGTGAAATGCTGGAATCTGTGAGATGCTAGGGGACCAGAAAGAGGCTGGTGGTCAGCAGACACACAGAGCGAGGGCGCACAGACGACTGTGGAAAGGGCAGCAAATCCTCACCTATGCCCCAGAAGCCACCAGTCGCTGACAGGCTATCTGCATCTTATTCCATTCAGTGCCAGCACAGGAGGGCCTGATCCTCAGAGGGGCAGAAGCTAGGAGGAAGCGCAGGGCTGCCACACAGGGCCATGAAAGGACTAACATCTCACAACCAGGAGAAAGACTCACCACCATGGCCAGGCTGGAAAAACCTGTGTTGTGTGCCACAGGGCCAGCAACCGGGTCCCAGTGACATAATGATTCTATCAGTTTTACTGAGCTCATCCTTGTGTCAAGCGTTTGCCTTGGGGGAGCCCCACAAGTGGGCAGATAAGGGCACAGAGACTTCAGGCGTCAGCCACTTGCCCAAGGTCATCAAAACGAGACAAGCTGTGTCCCTCTACCCAGGCCTGTCCTGAGCACACATACAACACAACGGGACCCTCATATGGCCTGCACTGTCAATCTGATGGGGAACAGCAGCATGGAAGGGCAGAATGTCTGCCCACAGCTCCTCAGCTACAAGTGGTTGGCAGGACTCACTCCTAGGCCCCTGGTTCTGGAGAGTGACACAGGCAGCCTCTCTGGTTCTCTGAAGGGACAGTTCAGAAAGAAGTTTCCATGTAGGTGTCCTGCTAGCCCAGACTGAAATCATGCTTCCCATCACAGCTGAGCCTGGTGGGGGGTGGGGTGGGGCTGTCCATAGCTACTCTGACTAGAGCAGCTGTGAGCATCCTGGGTCTTTTTGTTTGTTTGTTTTTATTTTTGAGACAGAGTGACTATGACTGGGCTAGAACTTGCAGAGGCCCACCTGCTCTCCCTCCCACTTCTGGGATTAAAGGCATGTGTGACCATGCCTCTGTCCTCTCTAATTCCATCTACAACATGCCATCTGAAAGTATCTTAGTTCATCCCTTATACTCTGTTTCCAACTCCACGGACACACAGGCACCCCACACCCATCCATGAGCTTCACACTCATAGACTGGATCAAATGCTAATCAAAACAGTCAGGGAGAAAAATCTGCATTTGGCCTGCCCACACACAGACTTTGTCCTCGTTATTCCCTGAGCAATAGAGGATAACAGCTCGTGTATATGTGACTTTATAACTTATACTGTATCAGGTCTGATTTAAAGTATGTAAGTGAGTGTGTATAATGTACATATAAATGTACATTGTATGTACATATACATTATATTATTACATGTACATATAATGTACATGTAAATACCGTGCCAGTTATAAAAGGGACTTGAATATCCATGGAGTCTGGTTTGTTTGTTTTGAGACAGAGTCTTGGGTCTGGAGAGATGGCCGCTGGCCATCTTTCAGAGGACCTGGGTTCAATTCCCAGCACCCACATGGCAGCTTGAAACTGTCTCTAACTCCAGGTCCAGGGAACCTGATGCCCTCACACAGACACTACAACAATTCACCGAAAAAATAAAAATTAAGAAAAAAAAGGAGACAGAGTTTTGTTGTGTAGCCTTGGCTAGCCTGGAACACATAGAGATCTGCCTCTTAAGAGCTGTGATTAAAGGCATTCATCACCATGCTCCTCCGATCCTGGTATTTTCAGAGGTCCTCGACCCAATCCCCAGTTGAGGAATGGCCATACATCTTCCCCTCTGTGGCATCTCCAGGACAGTCAATAAATCTTTACTGGACACATGTGAGAGGGAGCACTTGAGAGGCACAAGAGCTTTCAGACAGAAGTACTGGGTAACTTCAAGGCGGAGTCTTTCTTTAACTAATAACTGAACCACTAGAGTTAATTATTAAGGTAGCTATAAAACAATTTCTATTTTTAAAATCATCCCTGAAATGAATCAACTTAAGCCTCCTTGTGTAGTTATCAGGGGCTTAACAGCAGCAGTTGGCAGGGACAGACAGGTTCCTCCGAGAGCCCAGGCTCAAGACTGTTGGCAGGGTGCTGAGTTATTTTGCTTTGTGATTCCAAAGATTGGCTTGGAGGACAGAGTGCTCTCATTCAAACACTTTTGCTACCTCAAAGGCCATTGATGGCCATAAACACAGGAGTTCTGTGGCGGAGGAGGCTAAGATGGAGCCACATGCAAAGCAGCCATGAGGCCCAAGGCTGCATCATTTCAGCACACAGGAAGTCAGCAAGCAACTGGCCCTGGTCCATTCAACTGCATCTCTCTTCGCTGTCTCCTGTCCCTTTGCCCTGGCTTCCCATCATTCAACCATTCAGGAAATGCAAGCACTGTCTATGACAGACTACACCTCAAAGGACAGCATGAAAGCCTGAGTAAAGAATCTGTTCTGTGGTCACTATTGACAAATTCATGACCCAACCCACTGCCACCCCAGCTCCAGGCTTTGTAGGTGGAATACAGAGCAGAAAGATGTAGTCCTGAGTCACACCTCTGTTGTGCCAGAATCCAGATGGACAGGGAGGCAGCTGGGTGGTTTTATTCCCAAGGTCCTGGTAATGTCATCATAGACCTGTCTGTCCCACAAGCCAGAGGTCTGAGTCACACCCAGGCAGACAAACCTGCTTCAGTCTGAGGCTTATGTTTACTTAGCTAATGTCTTCCTTGGGCTCATTCTGTCTAATATGGGCCATCCAGGCCAGGCCAGAAGACAGACAAAGAACAGAGACTGTGGGTTCTGAGGCTTGCTGGTTCCCAAGGTTACTGGTTACGAGGCACTCAGTGTAGCCTAAGGTGGGCACATGGTCCTCACTGGACCTGAGGATCCTCAGGTCCAGAGGATGGGTGTATCTGAACAGCTGATGACCCTAGATGGAAACACATACCCACCCTCACGGCTGCCCACTTCTTCCTGCTCTTCAGGTTGGCTGTCGTGTGTCTGTGTCACTGAACATGGTGTTCAGCCACCCATCTTCCAGAAGCCAATCAAAACAGCCAAATTAATAGTAAGAAACAGGAAAAAAAGAGGTTTATTCAACATAACCACACTGGAAAGAAGGTCAAAGATCTAGTGACCCCCTCAAGTCCACCTTCAGGGTCCTGCAGTCAGATTCAAGTTGAAATAGAGGGACAGGCTAGGAACATCTAAGAGGACCCTGTCAGGATGCCCACCACTGTCGCCCACTGTCTGGGCTCCTTGATTCATCTGGCAAGATGGTCTGACAAGTTCTTAGGACTGTGAAATTCCTTCAGGAGACAAGCTCCCCTTCCTGCTCCCAGCCTTCTTCCAGCAGGAGATTCCTGGGGAAATTCCCATTTCGTGGGGTCACTGTTTCAACCCTCTGAGCTGAGAGATGTGAATGTCTCTCTAGAATATCTCAGTCCTGCCAGGTCACTTACATGAGGGAATTAGAGACACTATGCATGATGCTATCAGAACCAGAGGGATGCAGGAAGAAAAGCTTGGGCAGAGGAAGACAGATGTCATAAAGTGATATTCGAGTCAGCCCTGAAATAAATAGGGGTTCCCAGGTAGAGAAGGGGGAAGGGCAAGGCTGACCAATATAGGCAGGCTGGCAAAGGCAGTTCCAGGCTGGCCAGGCATCTCAGGTTAGCCAGCAGAGTTTCCCTGTCCCTTGCCAATCAGACCTACACTCCACCATGCAGGGTTTCCACTCACGGCTGGGACCCAACTGCTGGGATCAAGTGGCCGGCTGGGTTTCATTCACAGGCTCCTGTACAGCACAGGCTGAACACTGGCCTCGGAGCTGGGTCAGGAAGGAGCTTCTTCCCCATTCAGAAAGGGGGGCAGGTCTGTAGGAGGGCCCAAGCTGCTTCTACCCCAAACTCCCTGGAATGCCTACGGCAGAACTGTACCACCAGAAGGCTAGCTAGGCCTGTGCTAGATATGGAAGGTACACACTTGACACTCGTTCTTGAAGGGATGGCACACAGTGTGCCAGCCTCCAGTTGTTCTACCCAGCTCTGTTCCTTTGCCCAGCAGCCCCACTCAGTGGTCCCTCTCATAGCTGGTGATGCTCAGGACACAGGGACACTTTCTATCTCCTTCAGTCCTGCCTGCTTCTCTGCACATAATCCAACTGCTAATCTAACCCCTGCAAATACTTACAGCTCCATTCTGGCAAGGTCATGTTATTATTACTGTCTTGGAAATGGGGAAACTGAGGCAGAGAACAGCGGCGTGACATAGCCAGGCCTGACCCAGATTCTTAATTGATCAGCACATTTGTCATAGCTGGCACCCCTCCTCCTCAGGGGGGTACATAGGTGACTTTTTCCCTCCTATTGCATACCCTAGTTCTGCAGGGCTAGGTCAAGAGTGTGTGCTAGTGTGCCCCTATCAGTGTGCCCCACAGGTGCACAGAAGCAAAGGCAGGAAGGAGATGAAGAATGGGCAACCCAGTCCCACACCAGCCTGGACAAGTGGCCCAGAAGAGGGGACTTCAAAACTCTGGCAGCCTGGGAGTCAGGTCCCAACTCACCTGTTTGCACTGTGTGGGTCCTTAATGATGGCTTCTCAAGTGTGTGAGCACCCCCAGCCTATTCTCCCCTTTCTGACAGGGGCCTTGACTTTGTCTCCTCTCTTTCAGTCAGCTGTTATGACACAGACCACTTCAGCCCTCAAGGCCTCAGCCAGTTCTGAGATTACAGCTGAGTCACGGCTGGGGGACTGGCTATCCACCATGTGGGTTAGGGCTCATCTCCAGCTAGGGCTGAGAAATTTTTTTCTATTATTGTAAATATTTTGAGTGTGCAAGCATGTAGTAACATGTTATAATTACACCCCTCCCCCTTTAGCAGCGTTTGGAATTAAACTGGGGTTTCTCACATGTAGGCAAGCACTCTGCTGCTGAGCCACACCCTGAGCCATGAGCAGACCAGGGCTGAGTGATGGCCCTGAGCACAGCATGGGATCTGAAAGGATCCCAGAACCTGAGAACTGCTTTCAAGCCAGAAACTCAGGGCAGGTCCCAGACACCTGCTCGCTCCTGTGGTCTGCCTGAGGAAAAGTTCAACAAAAGACCAAATCACCCCCATTTGCCATCACTGAGGTCTGGCTGGATCTCACATCTACATTTACGGAGAGATGCTGAATGCCTCCAAAGCTGAGACTCCATCCATGGATGAGCAAAATGAGACATACCCTATTCATACTTAACAGTGCCCCAGTGATGAGGGATTTATGCAGAACATGCTGGGTGATGTCAAAGATACAACCCAAATGAACTTCACCTGCCTGTTTACTTTTTCTAGAAGCTGGTAGATGACCTGAAATATGTTATGCACATGGCCCTCTTCTGTTCTACCCAGCAGGGCTGTTGTATTGAGCAGCTGCACCCGGAAGTTGAGACTTGTCAATAAATGCTCATCTTTACAGGATTTTGGTCCCTTGGGGGCTGCTGAGATGTGTCACTGACCTGGAAAACCGAACGTAACAACTGTTTCCATCTGCTGCTGCCTCAGCACCTGGCTCCCCCCGTGGGAACGCCTCCCCCTCAGCCTTTCACCTCTGAAGTCAATGTTTCCCCCAGATTTAACCCTGCACTATGATTAAAGGGTTTCTCTCAACCTGGCCTGAGAGGAGGCCGCTCCCTCTGTCTCTGGGTGCTGCTGGCTCGGAGAAGCGAACAGAAAGGAAAATGCATTTGTACATTCATGGCTCCTAGCTGCAGGGTGGGTCACCGTGTGCTTCAGAGATGGCTTATCTCCTTCCTAGAGGTCCCAGATTTTGAACTCTGGGGGTGAAGGGAGTGGAGAATGGTTAGCCAACTGTATGCTGAGACCTACTATGTTCTAGCACTATGTATATAGTGTGTTTTAGCAACTCCCAGCTGCTATAAAAAATTGCTACAATCTTAGTGCCTTTAAAACAGCACTGATACATCTCACAGTTCTGAAGGCCTGAAGTCCAGAATTTCTTCTTATAGTCCATGCTGGCCTTGTAGATAAGGGTGACTTCTAATCTTCCTGCTCTACCCACCCACAATCCTGGATTACAGGCACCACCTTGACAGATTTTGTGGTGCTGGGGATCAAGCTTATGGGTTCATGCATGCTGGGCAAGCAGTCTATCTAACTGACTACACTCCCAGTCCTGGAATGGATATAACAGGGCTAAAAGCTGGCATCAGTAGGGCTGTTTCTTTTTGTAGGTTCTAGGGCAGAAATCTGTGTCCTTGCCTTCTCCAGCATATCGACATTATTCCTTAGCCGTTGGCTCCGTCACTCATTTTCAAAGCTATCTGTAACTAGTAGACTTTAACCTTAAGTCACTGTGACCACCTGCTTCTCCTTGTGTCCCTCATCTACAGAGAGAGAGACCCTTGTTATACAGGGCCCTCCTAGTGACTCATAGTAACCTCACATCTCAAGGTCAGCAAATGAACAACTTGATTCCATCTACAATCTGAGTTACGCAAATAACACATTTAGTTAGGCTGTGGTCATCTTTGCAGGGACATGACTCAACTTACCTCACAGTATCTCACAGTGTACTCTTTCCCGGTTTTCTGTAGAAAAAGCAGCCTCTGTAGTCAAGGAACTAACCCACCACCAGGAACACAGACGATCATTCTACCCCAACTACAAGTACACTCCGTGAAGTCACATACTTTTTAAAGGTATGGTGTTCAGAATACAGGTACAATGAGTTGTGCAGCATTTTATATTCAAAACACAACATTTCGAAAAGGGGTCATATCAATGAAGGGACTAAAGTAATGGGGCAAAACGGACTGTTGCCAGAAGGAAGATGACTGCCCTCCCTCAGCTCTCCTGAGAGGTAACCACAGAGCTCTGTGCAAAACAAGGCGTGTCCTGTCCGCAGAGCAAACATGTAAGCATTCCTCTTCCTCCTGGCCCCAGGAGCCCAAGAGGAGAGGCCGGAAGGCTGCCGAAGACTTCATTTCTACGCTAGCTGCTCCGTGACAGTCATCCTGCCACCACCGATGTCAAGACAGGCGGTGTGTTCCAAGGGGAAGCAAGTCCCAGGACTGGATGTGCTATTTTCTGTCCCAAAGGAGACACAGAAGCAGTAACCAGGGCTCTCTACGGCCTTCCTTTCGAGGAGCCTGGCTGGCAGCTTGCTAGATTATTTCTGGGAATGATCTAATTAAATATTAACTACTTTCAAAGCCTCATTCTTACATCACTCAGGAAGTCACCAGGAGGACAGGCATACCCAGATGCAGGACGCAAACTCTCTCTTCTATGAAAAAGTTGCTCTGGAGTGGCTGAGTCCTATGAGATTCCTCAGTACAAAGTAATGCTTCTCAAAAACTTAAGGAGGGCAGGCAAAACGGCTCCACGGGTAAAGGTGCTTGCTGATAAACCCAACAACCTGAGTTTGGTTCCTGGAACCCAGATGGTCAAAGGAGAGAACTCCTGCAAGTCCTCTGACTTCCACACACTGGCTGCGGCACTCGGGTGCACAAGCGTGCAGTAAATAAATAAACATAGTAAGAATGTTTTTCAAACAGGCAAAGCAAGTCAAAATAACTACCTTACTTATAAACCAACCACCAAACACATGCGGTCCTGTATCAGAGATTGTTCCTCTGACATTCAGGAAGGTTACCCTTGACACAGTCATTAAAGCAAAAGATCAATGAACTTGACCTTTAAAATCCCATCCCATCCCCCATCTCTTTCCTACAGCAATCAGAGCTTTCTCTGCACCTGCTCAAAAGCAGGGGAAAAAAAAAATCTAAAACTCATTGAATAACTCAGTGCCAACAGTACGTCTTCCTAGGCTCTGCAAGTTTACTAGCACAATTAATTATGTATTAATGACTTCACATCAAACACCGTGTCTATTTTTATGGTGATCCAGGCTGGACCTGGAGATCACATGGATAAATTAATCATTTGCACCCAGGTTGGTACGGGCACTTGGCATGCATGGGGCCCTCACGTCCTGAAGCTTATCACTGCCATTGTCCATCAGAAGCACAAAGGTTAGAGCTCACGTTTTTCTCTTATTTCAAAACGAAAGCTTTTGTAGACGGCTTGTGCTAACTTATTCTGAAAGCAACCGCAGAAGTCCTTGCTCTCTGCTCTGACCAAGGGGGAAGGAACTCGCCAGTGGCACCCACAAATGCAAATGTCACCAACCTGCTTCAGACACAGGTGGGAGGAGTCTTTGGCTTCCTTTATTGCTAAACCTAAAAAAAATAAAAAATAAAATGCAGCCATTTCGGTCTTGGCCGACTTAGTCTAGCAAAGAAGTAGTGACACACACACACACACACCCGCCCTGTGCGTCCACCCAAGACTTAAGAACAGCGCAGAGTTTGTAAAACAAAAAGGAGGAAGCCAGACGTGGTGGTGGATGTCTATAATACTAGCATTTGGGAGGGGAAGACGGAGGCAGGAGGATTAAGAAGAGTTCATGGCTAGCATGGGCTACCTAAGACCCTGTCTTAAAAACAGAAACAAAAAAAAAAAAAAAACAGACAAAGCAACACCTGTACCATGGGTCCCCAGAACCCATGCGTGAATGAATGCGCATCAGGGCCATTATTTAATTTTCCATGCCACCTTCTCAGGTCGGGCCCTCTCCTGGGAGAGGAGCGGCGCGTGGGAGCTCAGGAAGGAGCCTGGGAAGTTTCCGTCTGTCAGGCGCCGGTGTCTGACGAGGGGGTGGCAGCCTATTTATAAACGGGCCTCCGCGCGGGCAAACAAGTCTGGCGACAAACGTGAAACTTTTCACCCATCAGATAATAAGACACCGTGCGGCCGTGGAAACAGCTCGGAAGCAAAGGAGCTGCCCGGGAAAGGCGGCAAGAGCCGAGGGCGCCCGGGCCCCGCGCGGCCGTGCGCACCTGGGCCGCGTCCGCATCCCGGAGCCCAGCCCGGCAGCTGCGCGGCTTCCGGTCGCCTGCGCCGCTCGGGCCGCGGAGCCCGCAACCGTCCGCGCCGGGCTGGGCGCACCGAGGGCCCCGCGCCGCTGCCGCCGCCCGCCCAGCCCGCGCCCGCACTCGCCTGCGTCTTGTCGAACTGCTCGCGCTCGGCCTCCAGGCTGTGGCCGGGCCTGCGGCTCAGCACCCGCGCCGGCACGTTCTTGATGCTGTTCATGCTGCCGCCGTCCGCGTCCCGGCCCGGCTCCGCGCGAATGAGGCGTCACTGCCCGACCCGAGCCTAGGCACTGGGAGGCCGCGCGCCGCACCGCGCCGCGCGGGGAGGAGCCGCCGCCCCTCCCGCCAGTCACTCGGGTAGTCCAACCGGCGCCCCGCCCTCCCCGGCTCCGCACGCTCCGCCCTCCGCCCCCGCCGGGCCCCCAGGACTCCTGGCGTGACCCGCCCCCTGCATCCCCCGGTAAACCTTAGGAGTTCCAGTAGCTCCTGCCCTGCACCCTCTAGTCCCCTGGGATGCCCTGCTCTGAACCCTCTAGTCCCCCGGGACGCCCTGCCCTGCACACCTCTGGTCCCCTGAGATGCCCTGAACCCCAAGACCCTGCACCAGCTTGGTCCCCCAGAACTCCCTGGGAATGCCCCTTGCACCCCTGTCCCTGTCTTCTTGCATACCTCCAGCTCCCAGGACTCCTTAACACACCCTGCCCCCTAATTCTGACAAACCAAATTCAAGGACCAAATACCCCCATAGCTCGGCCATATCTTCTTACTTCCTCCCAAAACGGAGGGAAAAATCAGTTGTCCCTCCCTTCTCTCTCTACACCCCGCAGAGGGGAAACTGGGGCAAATTGGGTTGTCTTTATGGTTGTAAGCCCAGCCATCTCTCCAGCCCCATGCTTTTTGAGATGAAATATCAGCTGTCACAGAAAACACTACCTTGAGTTAGACACCTGACATTGTCTCCCAGGTTAGAGGTATCCTGTCTTGGCCGGTGCTCATTCTTCACTGTGCTGACACCCACTGAACATTTCAGAGTTGGACAAGGCTCTCTTCCCCACTAAGAGATTAGCTGCACTTTATCTAATACCAATCACTGAAAAGCTTCTCTGCCAGAATAACAATAGAGTAACAATAACAGCCAATATTTACTGCCAGGTATGGGGCTAAGCCCTTTATATGTATTATCTTGTCCCTAATCCTCAGCAAATCACTAAACAGCCACGGTCAAAGAACACAACAAAGAGGCTGTTTTGCTCTGTGCAAGCTGTTTCTCAGACTCCTTTTCTCACATGGGACAAAATCAGTTATTCTGTGATTTTCATACATATACAAGAGGCCACAGCCCCCACTGGGTTTAGAACATCTGCCACAGTGGCCTGTCATTATCAAACATCCCCATTCTTTTTAGTAAATAGAGGCTATTAGTGTGCTGGGCATGGTACTCAGTGTTCAGTCAGCAGGATGTCATTTTAGTATTTTTACAGACCAAGAGAAAGGCTTAGAGAGGTTAACATACCACCCAAGTTCAGCCCAGGTTCACACAATTGCAAAATGGTACCTTCAGGATGTGGTCACAGATCTGCCCAGTTTCAAGCCAGTGTCCTTTGAAAAGCACACCATTGACTATATATACTGGAGTCCCTATGGCTTTTACAAGTAATGTATCTGCTCACGAGATTTTAAGTTGCTGGAGGTTGAAGTTGCCTGTGTTAATCAACATTCTGCTCTTCATGCCTAGCAGAGTACCTGATACATGACCATGTTTTAAAAAATAATGGGTATGAGAGCCAGCCATTTGGGTCAGTAGGTAAAGGTACTTGCTGCCAAGCTTGATGACCTAAGTTCAATGCCTGGGACCCACTCAGTGGAAGGAGAAAAATGACTCCTACATGATGTCCTCTGACCTTTATTTTTGAGCTGTGGCATCCACATATACACATACACAAAATAAACACATAAAATTTAATTTAAAAAATTAGTGTGAGGCCAAGCATGGTAACACACACCTCTAAACCCTTTAAATGAATTTGAGGCCAACTTGGTTTACATTACATAGTGACCGAAAAGGGGTGGAGTATAAAATGGTTTGAAAGAATAAACCAGTAGCATAGAGAACAGAGCGAATACTTTACAGTATGGCTTATGTTATAAATGGACATCTCTGGGGGTACAAAGATGCAAACTTGATTACTAAGGTTCATCTCAGCAGACAGGCCTGGTCCATAACTGGCCAAGATCCTCTTCCTCATTACAATAAGGATGCCCTTTTGGTATAAAGTATGATAGCTGTTTAATCTTCCTCCAGGGGAATACAAACTAGACCCCATCTGGAAGAACTCAGGAAGATAGCATAGGTATTTTGGGCTCTCTGAAAAAGACAGTATGCTGCAATACCCACTGCCTCACTGACACACAGGTACAATCTACCCACCCTCTCCAGTTTCATCTTGCGCCATCCTGGACTATCACATCTCTGCATGCATCATGCCCCTTCCAGAGCCTCAGGGACTTTGCACATGCTATTACTATACCTGGAATTCTCTTCCTGTTTGCCTCTTGCCTGTTGCCTGGCGAGTATCTGCTTATCATGTGGCTCTTGGTTTAGATACTACTTTTCTAGGGAAGCCACCCTGATTCCTCCACCCTTACCTATGTTCCAGAATCTTGACACTCTACTTCATAGCACCAGTTAAGGTTTGCATCCCCAACTAGAGTGTAAGCAGGGCTTATACTTTTATCTCACGCTGTGCTCACAATGAATTTGCACGTTTAAGATACCAGGGATTGAGTGCCGGGCCTTGTGCATGCTGGGAAAATGCTGTGTTGCTGAGCTTTATCTCCAGCCCTTCTTTTTACTTTGAGATAGGGTCTCACTAAAGTTGCTCAGGTTGGACTTGAACTCACTCTGAAACTTAAGCAGGCCTTCAGCTTGCTATTCTCCTGCCTAGCCTCCCCAGTAGATGGGGTTATAGTTTTTGTTTTAAGCATCACTTGACTGAGAACCCAGAGGTCCTTTTTAACAGGGCTGACTAATGTGCACTGTGCATTTGACAGACTCTTTGGGAAGCTCACCCCAGTTCCAACCCTGAAGCAAGGATCCGGCATAATTGTTCTAGAGAACAGTGAATAAAATCTAACTAAGATCATTCTTCTGGAGCCTTAGGTGATGAACTTTCCTGCAATATGCCTTACCAGAATCACACCAACTGTCTTATCATAAACCAAGGACACAGAACAAATTATGGGTCACTATCCAGAGTACGACAAGGTCTCAAACCACATGGTCTCAGTCCTAAACATTTTCTTGGCACCTTTATGGTAAAACTGTTTTAAGTGTTTACGTATAATCTTGATTCAGAATTTTTTTTAGAGGGGGTGTTTCTATTTTTGCTTAAAAGGTCTGTTCACAAGTTCTAAAAATACCCTGTATCGGTCTTTTCCAATGCTGAGATCATTTCTGGCAGACAAATTACAGTGTAATTCAGTTGCCTCCTAATATCTGGTCTTAAGAACAGTAATGACAAAATGTGAAGGCCTAAAGTCTAGTTTATCTTACAACTCTTACCAACATACATGAGATTGCTCCTGTATAAAAATAACATGTGGAGACAGAGAAGTTGATCATATTAGAATTTTCCATTCTGAATTTCATGTTAATTAATTCATAATAATTTTGTTGGGTAAGAACAGGTGTTGTAAAGCTGGGCATGGTGGTACAACCCTGTCATCCCAGCACTTGAGAAGCTGAGGCAGAAGGATCACAAGTTTGAACCAACCTGGAATATATAGGTGTCATAGATGTTTCAATCCTATGAATAAAATTATACTTAGCTATAAAATAATGTAGTATTTCAAATCCTGTTCTACCCTAAGTTTTCCTACAGAACATCTAATTGGTGTTCCCTTTCAATAGGCAAGTAGAGATGCAGCCATGAGCCTATCACACAGAGCAGGAAAAAAATTAGTATCTGGATCCTCAGCTTGGAACATGGCTTCTCCAAGGCATTCTGGATTTCCTACTTGGCAGGCTTAGATTCAGAATCAGTTCTATTTTCTCAGTCTTGTTTGGCAAAACCAGTCTGAAGAGAAAGCAAGTATTTATAGAGTACAGACACCTCACCCAGTTTCTTCCCAGCACCCTCATTAGAAAGGTGAGCTGAGTAGCCATTTCCCTTCATGACAACCATCTCTGAAGAAACCCTGAAGCCTCTAACAAAGGGGCATTGACCCAGCACAATAGAACCTTAATATCTGCAGGGCTTAAGAGAATACTTTCTCGAGAAATTAACTTGTCAGGTTGCATTTGAAGTTCCTTGTTTCAGTCCTGTATAGTAAAAGGAAATCAAATAAAATAATTTTTGTTATTAAAAATATTTTTATTGAATGAAACTGATCAGTTCTGGTAGAAGGGACAGAGGCAAATAGTGTAATCTTTGTTAAAAAATTAAATTACAAGTTAAAATGAAATTTTTAGTCTCCAATATACTTTTAAAAATCCATATAAAACTTGATCTTCCAGCAAGAGCTGTCTTGTGTAAATGAACTGCCTACTAGAACCAGACAAGATGCAGCTGCCACCTGAGGACAGGCAGGCCTTAACTGCAGCAACCAAGGTGCCAGTGCCCCATTACAAACATGTCACACCACCCTACTCAAGTCCATCAACACAGTCCAGATCTAAAACCATAAGAGAAAAGACTACGTCACACATAGGGAGCTGACTAAAAAGTAAAGGTTATAATGTGAATATACACCCAGGTTTTAAGAAGACAGACAGCTAAAGCAGCATCTTACACACAGGGTTCTCAGGTGTCGCCAGGTTTAAAGGGCTGGCTTCTCTGGTCTTAAATGGTGTCTGCATCTTGACAGGGTCTGTCCCTCCCCTCCCCCCCCCTTTTTTAATCATAGTTCCAAACACATGTGTAGAGTAAGGCTTTGTTTCTTTGGCATGAAAATATTTCTTACACAAAAATAGTTCATCAAAAACAAAGTATAGATGCTTTAAGAAGTAAACTTTTGAGTTTCTGTTCGCCTTTGGTATTAAATGCTGCTGATATGGGATTCACAATCCTCTTTGTCTTCAGGAGAAGTATGGTATCCGCTTTCTGCCTTCCAATGAGAATCCTGCCTCTGGGAGAAAACAAAAACAGTCATCAAAATGTAAATGGATTAGCACTGGATGGTGTCTGAGACCCTGACTACATCCTGGTTTTCATCAACAAGGTCTTACACTTTACCCAAGCATGAGAGTGGGAGTAGGGACTGCTCAGCAGAGCCTTCCCACTGGCAAGGTTCTTGTGCTTAGTGGGAGATACCCGTAGCACCTCTGCCATGGAATTCATTAAACTGAGTCGGAGAGACACTGCATTTGGAATGAAGGCCTGACAGAGCAAACAGAACCCAAGAAAGTGCTTCCTGGGCAACAGACTTACAGAGCTTCAATTCACACATGATCCTTTCTAGACAGACAAACAAGCAATACTCAAATGTAAATGTAGATGCCTTTTAAAAAATTATATTTTATGGGTCAGGTTCTCACTTATGTAGCCCAGGCTGACCTTCAATTCCTCATCTTTCTGCTTCAGTCTCTCGACTTCCAAAGTGCTAGGATTACTACTGTATACCACCATGTCTGGCCTCAAGATTGCCCCTCTTTCGTCTCCTTTTGAGGCAGGGTCTCACTAGGTGATCAAATGCCTTGAACTTGTGATTCTCCTGCATCAGCCTCCCCATAGGGATTACTGTGTCAGCAGGCCCAGCTAAGATCCCAATTTTTACAGTTGGATCTATACACCAACTTCCTTAGATTTAAAATTCTCAGTATGAAAAACAAAAAAAAAAGTTTTTGATCTGTATTTCTCTTGTAAGTAACTGTCATTCTATTCTGGTTAAATATAGTAAAAGCAGATCAGACAAAAGAGAAAGAATTACTGGTCAGATGAATGTGTTGACTCTACTTGTGAACATTCCTAGTTACTTATTAATATAAATTGTGATATAAGGTGAGACAAGCAAAGGTGACCTACACATGGCCACAGTGAATGTCCAAGTTGACTTTGTTTCCTTCAATGACTGACAAGGGTGTTTTTTTCATCTGGCTCTTCTGAGACTTCTAATTTCTAGAAAACAACTCCAAAATTAGTATCCAGATTAGAGAAATTAAAAAATACTTTAGACAACCAGACACAAATATAGCAGGAATGCCTTTCAGAGACCAGGGCCACTGATGAGATCATCTAGAATAGAAGCACTTGCTAAGCAAGTCTGATGGCCTGAATTATTTGATACCTGGAACTTACAGTGGAAGGAGAAAACCAACTCCTCGACTTCTACATACAGATGCCACAGCACACATGTACCCACAGACACACACACACACACACACACACACACACACACACACACGAACTACTAAGAACCTTGACAACAATATAAGATTCTTGTCTTTTGGGGACAATTTCACTGTGTTATGTCTGCAGCTAGGCTAGCCTAGATTCAGATTCTCCTGCCTCAGTCTCCATGTATCTAGGACTATAGGTACTCACCTCTGTGCCTAGCTTACCAAGTGTTTTCTGTTTTTCTTTCTCTACTTATCTGTATGGTATTATAGGTATGGGGGGCGTGGAGGGAGAGGGAGAAGGAGAGGGAGGGAGAGAAAGCACATTGTGGCACATGAATGGCAGTCAGAGGACAACTCTTAGGAGTTGGTTCTCCTGCCCCTGGTGGGATTCAGGGATAGACAGAACTTAGGTTGTTGCCCTTGCTGGTGAGAACTCTTTCTGGTTGAGCCTCTCACAAGCTCATAGCTGCTGTTGTTCTTTCAGTTTTTAGAGATTCTTTAAAATGACACTTATTTGTGTGTATGTACATGGAATGTGTGTGAAGGTTAGAGGACAACTTGCCAGAGTCAGTTTTTGACTTCTAGTGTTTGTGTCCAAGGGATGGAACTCAGAATATCAGTTTTGGCAGCAAGAGTATTTACCTACAGACCCACAGAGCCATCTCAATGCCTTACTTATTCATTCATTCATTCAATCATTTATTTGTCTTTCTGAGATGGGGTCCCTCTATGTAGCTCTGGTGTCCTGGACTTGCTATGTAGACTAGGCTGGTCTCTAACTCACAGAGATCCTCCTGCTTCTGCCTCCAGAGTGCTGGGACTAAAGGTGTGTGCCACCACTTCTAGCTTAATTTTTCTTTATTGTATTGTTTGCTTGCATGTTTGTTTTGAGAGGTCTTGCTATGCAGCCCTGGCTGGCATGAAAGTTGCTATGTAGACTAGACTAGTTGCTATGTACAGATATGGCGTATAATGCATGCAGACATAACACTTGTGCACATAAAATAACAATAAATATATCTTTAAAAAAATACAAGTGTGTTAGTAAGGGCTTGTAATCTCAGAGCTGGAGAGGCAGAGAGAGGCTGACCTACCAAACTAGCCTACTTGGTAAGGTCTGGAATTAAAGGTGTGGATGGATTAACTGGTTCTGGAGATGTCAGGAAACAGTGTAGCTCTGACTACTTCCTGAGTTTTTATTTTTTTTATTTTTTTATTTTTTTGAGATAGGGTCTCATTTTCTAGCCCAGCTAGCCTTGAACTCATGATCCTCTCACCACAGCCTCCCAAGTTTTGGGATTACAGGCACAAATCTTAAGCTCATAAATAGAATGTCTAGTCCTGTGTACTGGTCAAGCTTGGTTTAGGGTTGAGTTGCTCCCATTCTCATTTGCGGTGAGGGGCTGCCCTGGGTGTGGTAAGAAGTGCTGCAATTTGCTGTTTTCTTTTTCTGTCTAGTCAAGTTTTAAAATAGTGGGGTTCAGCTGCTCCTGCTGTTGTTGAATAGTTAATATATTTACATTGGTTCAAAAGACCAAATAATATAAAAAATGGAGTCAGTGAGATGGCTTTAGCAGTTAAAAGTTCCCACCACCACGCCTGAGAACCCTTGGATCCCCAAGGCTCCACATGGTGGAAGAAGTACTGTCTTCTACAAGCTGTCCTCTGACCTCCAAACGAGCGCAGCACATGCATACCACTCACCCACATATATTCAATAATCCAATAGAACAGTTTTGAAGCCCATAGAATGTAAGAGCACACATGAAGAGTGCAGTCTCTACCTTCCCTTTGTGACCTGGGAACAGTTACAGTTCCCATCCGTGCAAAAGTCACTCTGCTATTAAGCAATACTACAGGGAAAACCTGGAATTACACCATCTTGTACCCATGCAGAAGTGTCTGCAGAGTCACAAAGGGTCTCCTGCAGGATGAATCTTTGGTGTTCCCAGTGTAGCAGGAGAGCATCTCTTCCACAGAAAGGCTCGGAATTACTACCCTTGTCTTCAGCTACAGATGGCGATGCCTTGTCTGAGTATGTGAAGCTTGCTGTCAAGTACATTTCCTCTGATTAAATTCTGTTTCCCAACATCTCCAGAATCAGTTAATCCATCAGAAAATATATTGTTTGGAGCCAGTAGTCTTTTTTTTTTTTTTTCCCCAATTAACTGATTTTCTGATTCTGGCTGTGGAATGCTGAGAGGATTTAAATCCCTTTCCCTCATTTATAAAGTGAACAGTTAGGGTTATATATTTCTTCTAGGTCTTTCCAAATCAAAAGTTCTCGCAAATCAAGTTTTCACAAGCCTTACACAGCTTCAGTATCTTTTCAGTTTAGACCCAAGTCACAGCTTTGTTTTTCTCCCTGCACTTTCTTCTCAATTCCATTCAAGATCATTACTAGTAGCCTTTGTAGTAGGTAATCAACTATCGTGTACCATGATGGAAACTCTGATGGAGAATGCAGATCTACATCACGAGACCAAAATGAGGGAGCTCTGGGTTATAACTGAGATAGCAGATAGTATCTAAAAACCCAACACCCTCTTCTGATCTCCACTGGCACTATACAAACAAGATGCACAGCACATGCAGACAAAATACTCATATACATACATATAATCTTTTAAAAAATACAAGTGTGAGGGCTGGAGAGATGGCTCAATGGTTAAGAGCACTAGCTGCTCTTCCAGAGGACCTGGGTTCAATTCCCAGCACTCACATGGCAGCTCACAACTGTCTATAACTCCGGTTCTAATGGATCCAACACCCTCATACAGACATACATGCAGGCAAAACACCAATGCTCATAAAATAAAAATAAATGATTACTGATCAGACAGACTAGCCTACTTGGTAAGTTCCAATAGGAGACCTTGTCTCAAAAAATGGTGAGTGACACCTGAGGAACACCACTCAACGTTGTCCTCTGACCTCCACCAGCATTTGCACACATATGCATGTGTACCAGCACACACAAGTGCACCCTCACATGCACACATAGTCATTTCAATGGGTTATCAGTTGACAGTGAAGAAGAACAAAGCACCAAGTCACCAACAACATGAATGAGTCTCAAAATTCCAAATAAAGAGGGTGGAGGGAAGACCCTATGTTGGTTCCCAGCACCAAAATGGAAAGAAAGTATATATTGTGTGACTGCATTTCTATGATGCTCTGCAACAGGCAGTAACTAGTCTGCAGTGATAAAAATCAGACCAGTCATTGCCTGTGGGGATGAGCACTGCAGCAGTCACTTCAAAGGGCACTCAGGGAACTTTCTGTGATGGAAGTGCTATGTTCTCACTGAATACTGCATGGGTACACATACGCGACAGAGTTATCGAATCAGCATGAGTTTTACTACTTTTCCATTAAAATAGGAAGATAGACATTAAAGATATCTGGTGTGTGTGTGTGTGTATGTGTGTGTGTGTGTGTGTGTGTGTATATATATATGTGTGTGTGCGCGCATGCGCGGGTATGAGCTCCCATGCATGTGAGTAAAGGCCAGAAGAGGATATGGGTGTCCTGATTTTACTCTGTCATATATTTCTTTGAGACTAAGTCTCTCACTGAATCTGGAGCTAGGTTGGCAGCCAGCAAACCTCAGGGATTCTCCTGTCTCTGACTCCCACCGTCCTAAAGTTCAGAGCAAACACCCACACTTGCTTTTTGTGAGTGCTGGGAATCTGAATCAGGTCCTCGGGCCTCTACAACAAGCACTCTTATCCACTGGACCATCTCCTCAGTCCCACATTAAATCACTCTTAATGAACTTTTTCATTTTATTGTATGTAAATTATACTTCATTAAGATTTGGTACTTTTGTTTGCTTTGGTTTTCTTAGCCATGGAGATGGAACCCAGGGTCTTGCATACATCCAATATGCACTGTAATACTGAGCTACAGCCCCAGAAACGTGGATTTTAATAAGAAGGCAATTCAGGGGTTGGTGAGATAGCTCAGGGGATAAAGAAGCTTGCTGCCAAGCCTGACGATCTGAGTTCAATCGCCAGAACCCATGTGGTAGAGGGAGAGCCAGCTCCTGCAGCTGCCCACTGGCCTCCATATACTTGTGCACACTCACATACATACACATACAATCAATTGATCAAAACATAAATACAAAAATTTTAAATGTCAAATTTAAAAAGTAAAAAAGAAAAGCAATATTCTACAGTATTCTTGTGGGCCTTTTTTTGCTTACTTAGAGTTTTGATCAGAGATACAGAACAGTTTAAATTAAATGGCTTTTAAAGCTCTAACTACACAAAGTGTCCAGGGATGTACCTTGGATCTGAAACAGGAAGTTTAAGTTCTAAGCTCTTACTTCACATTTAGGGAACAGACTGCAGTCCACTGTTTAGACAGAGGCAATAAAATGTACCAGGCAGTTTATACAACTGCCACTGGAGTCTTACTATACTCAGAAGAAACAGCCAAAATCAGTGTGTAAAACTCTGAAGGGAAGACAGCTTTAGGGATAGGAAGATAGCTTAGTAGGCAAATCTAGTCAAGTCCCTAGACCTAAACATCAATTTAAAGGAATTATGGAGAAAAGAGGAAATAGCCACACAATACAGTGCGGGCAGAGCTGGGAAGATCCAGAATGAAGTTCTCTCCCAGCCTTAAAAAAAAATAAACAAACAAAATAATGATGAAGAAAGAAGGAAAGTAGGATCAAGTGGAGTAGCACACACTGTTAGTGCCAGCACTTAGGAAGCAGAGGCAGGTGGATCTCTGTGAGTTAAAAGCCAGGGTGATCTACACAGAAAGTTCCAGGATAGCCTGGGCTACATAGAGAAACCCTGTCTCAAAAACACACACACAAAAAAAAACCAACCAGCCAACCAAACAACAAAAACAACAACAATGAAAAAGGAAGGAGGAGAAGAGAAAAAAGAACTGTGATTAGAAAGACTTTGGAGGAGGAAATGCAAAGGGCAGATCTTGGTTGCATGTTGATCTGAACAAAGAGGAAAAAGGATCTGTCAAGTAAGTGGGAGAGAGCACAGTTGGTCATTAGAGAACACTAAGGATTTACAGTTAGTTTTCTTGAGTGTGGTAATGTTATTGTGGTTGTTGTTCTTTTTTTTAAAGACCTTATCTGCTGGGTATGGTACCACATACAAATAATCTTTGTACTTTAGGAGGTACAGGCAGGAGGATTGTGAGTTCTAGGCTAGTTACATAGTAAGTAAGACCTGTCCCCACCAAGTCCAAGAAGTTACTCATCCAAATGAGATGCATCTTCAAGTATCTATGACTGAAAGGCTCTACCTTACACTTGCTCTAAAGTGCTTTTGGAAATCGTATAGAGAGGCAGTGGTAAAGCCAGAGCTCAGCAGGTAAAGGTACTTGCTCCTAAGCCTGATGATCTAAGCTTGATCCTTAGAACCCAATGGTAGAAGGAGAGAAACAACTCCTACAAAATGTTCCAATTACTCCCCATATATACTATGGCTCATTCATCCCCATCTGCCAATCTCTCTCAGAAACACACACGCACACACATAGGAAAAAACAAAGAAATGACAGACATAGTAGCATACACCTTTAATCCCAGCACTCAGGAGGCAGAAGCAGGATATTTGTGAGTTTGAGGTCGGTCTGGTCTACATAGTTCTAGGACAGCCAGGACATAGGGAGACCCAATCTCAAAAAAAGCTACTAAATAAATACATAAATAAATAAAGCTAGTAAATAAATACATAAATAAATAAAAAACTTTGTGTGTTTTTAAAAAAATCTCCAAGAATCTTGGTGGAGGATAAGGTACTTACTACATAAGGCCCTAGGCTCCATCTACAGCAGCACAAAAACACTAAGCGTCTGCATTTAAATGCTACACAAATTAGAAAGAAACAGAGGTAGTTTGTATGCAGTGACCATTTTTGGCTTTGTCTTACTCTCTAGCCCTACAGTATATTTTTCTTCTCCTCAGCATAGCACCTCTCTTCAGAAAAATCTCCATTCTATCAGAAGCCACCTCCAAGTACTTCCTGAGCCCTGCCACTTACTGGCATGTTCAGACCCTACCACTGTAGTCTCAAGAAAAGGGAATATGGGCTGGGGCATAGAACATTCAGTAAGTGCTTGCCATACAACCCTGAGGACCTGAGTTTGATCCCCAACGCCCACATAAAAAGCTAGCTATGGTACATGCTTTTGTTACCCCAGTGTTGGGGAGGTATCCGTGGGACTTGCTGGCCATCCAGACAGCCTAGTCATCAGGCTCTAGGTCCCAGGGACAGACGTGTCCTAAACAGCAAGGTGGACAGCTCCTGAGCAACAGCACTGAAGTTGTCTTCTGGCTACACACACACACCCTCACATACACAGAAAACCATGCACACCCCTCCCTGCACATACACCTACACACAATTTTTTTTAAGAGAGAAAAGGGAACGCACACTTCTGTTGAGATTATCACAGCTGATGGGCAGCAGTGTGCTCAGCTCCAGATCCGTGACCATCTGCCGAGACTCGGCCAGCAGGCGCTGGAGCTTACTGGTTGGAGAAAAGTCATCCTGAAAAGATAATGCAGTTCAGCACTGTGAACTGTGAATTTCTAAGTGTTTTTGGCAACAATCAGACACAGACACAGATGTTAGCTCTGTCAATGGTAGACAGCAGTATTACAAAAACACAACCCAATACCTTTTATTTCTTGAACCTACTCAGTGAAATAATGCAACATAAACAGAACCTACTACAACTAATTGGACGAAAAGATTCCCAGACATTGTTTGGCTTTCTTAAATAAAAACTTCAAGCCAGGATTAGGTATGGTTTCACAGACTGTTAATTCCAATATTCAGTAGGCAGAGGTTGGCAGATTTCTATGAGTTCAAGACTAGACTAGTCTACATAATGAGTTCCAGGCTAGTGAGACCCTGACTTTTTTTTTTTTTTAATTCAAGTCATAATTAGCAGGTCAAAGTAACTGCAAAACCTTGACACTAAAGGTATGTGAGCTTTTAGAATGTACAGATACACTTTAGTTTAATCTTGCTGTTTTATTTTTATTCGTTTTTTGAGGGTGAAGATCAGAGGACAAGTTGAAAAAGTCAGTTCCCAAGCAGAAAAGTAAGAGTCCATACTCTCATTCTAAAATGTAAGTTCTAGGACCAAAACTCAGGTAGTCAGGCTTGGTGGCAAGCACCTATACCCTCTCTCTGAGCAATCTAATTTAAGAACAAAATGTTTGTTTATTTTACGTGTGGGTGCTGTGTTCCAGGGCATGAGGTCAGAGGACAACTTTGCCAAGTCAGTTTTCTACTTCTATCCTGTGGCTTCAGATGTTTGGATTCAATTCATCAGGCTTGGCTCCACTGCCTTTACTCCAAACCAAGAACAGCCTACAATCAAATAAATAAATGTAAAATGAGGTAGCCATCTCACCAGCTCTTTTGAGTTTCTTGAGACGGGCATTTTACTTTGTAGCCCAGGCTGGCCTAGAACTCACTATGTAACCCAGGTCAGCTCAGACTTACAATCATCCTGCCTCTGTCTGCAGAGTGTCAGGATTACAGGTATGACTTATGGCGTGTTTTCTGTTGCTTTCTTTCCTATAGGATTTGTGCGTTAAAAAAAGATAATAATAAAATGTTTTGAAAAATTATTTGTTGGATCAAAGCTTACTGCTCTCATTTATCATTTAAAATTAAATAATAAATTTATTATTTATTATTGTTCTTTTTTGAGACAGGTTTCTGTGACCCTGGTTGCCCTGAACTCATTGTATATACCAGGCTGCCCTCAAACTCACAGAAATCTGCCTGCTCTGGTTTTCCCTATGCTGGGATTAAAGATGTGTGCTCAAAGCCTACCTAGGTTTTTTGTTTTTTTTTTTTTTTTTTTAACTTTTATCTTTTGAAAAAGGAGGAAAATGTAGGTGTAGCAGCTCATATCAATAATTCAAGCACTGAAGAGGGAGACCCTGTTAAATGAAAAGGAGGAGGAGGAAGAAGAGGAGGAAGAGGAAGAAGAAGAGGAGGAGAAGGAGGAGGAGAAGGAAGAGGATGAACAATGACCAGGGAATGCTGCATACCTATAACCCTAGCACTTGGACAGCAAAGAAGTTCAAGACTATCCTTAAATAGTTGGTCCTAGGATAGCCTGGGCTATATGAGACTTTGTCTCCAAATAAAACCAAAAAAACTAAAAACACATAAAAAATGGAAAAGGAGGGAAAAATTTACAAAACATCCTTTAATTATGGAAAGTGCCCAACCCCCCCCCCACACACACACACAGCAGGAGAGTGGACGGGAAGTTACGTCCTGTGTTTTATCACCAGGCTTCACCTTGCCCATTATCATCAGCAGAATGGAGATTTCTATCTGTATCCAGTTTCCTAGGGACTCACAAAGCTGAGAGGGTCTCTTCTACAGAGAAATCCCACTGCTACACACTGTCATTTCTGTATCCATGTCTTTAAGGTCACCAGTATGTCATGTCACCTTTGACTCTCTGAAGACTGCTGATACCAGGGTGTGTGTGAAGGAAGGGTTAAGGACAAGCAGCTGAGTGGTATTTGCTGCCAATTCTTTTTGTATTGTTGTTGGTTTCAAGTTGAAAAAAAATCAATACAGCAGTTTTTGAAAGAAAAAATATTGTTTAAAAAGAACCTTGAGGGCTGGCAAGATAGCTAAGTTCAATATCTGGGACCCACAGTGGAGAGATAGAAACGATATCAGAAGACTAGGCTCAGACTTTCCCATAAATGCTGTGGCACATATCTGTACTCATATACATGCACACCACACACATACAGACAATAATCCTAAATATATTTTAAGAAAATAAAAGTAAGCCAGGTGGTAGTAGTACACTTCTTTAATCCCAGAATTCATGAGGCAAACGTAGATGGATCTCTGAGTTTGAAGCTCTGTCTATAGCCAGGATAGCCAGGCTATGCAGAGAAAGCTTGTCTTGCTTGGGGGGGTGGAGGGGAGGAAGACACCCAGAAATAAATAAAAATAAATAAATTAATAAAAGAATCTAAAAGGGATGAGAAAACAATGGGGAAAGAACTAGAGTAAAGTGTGAGTATGTGTGTGCGTAAAATTGTGAAAGAATAACATTTTTCAAGTAATCTTAAAGGCCTATGATTTAAAACAAATTGAGTACCAGGTATGTTGGCACATGTCTTTAATCCTAGCACTCAGGAGACAGAGGCAGGTGGATCTCTGGGAGATCAAGGCTAGCCTGGTCTACAGACTGAGTTCCAGGACAGGCAGAGTTATGACAGAGAAACTTTGTCTCGAAAAAACCAAACCAAAACAAAACACAAACAAACAACAAAGAGAGATAAAATAAAATAAAATAAAATAAAATTACAATTGGATGCATTTTATTTTATGAGTATGTGTTTTTTGCCTGTATGTATATGCATATATGTGCCTGATACACATGAAGATTGGAAAGGATTGGATTTATAGATAGTTGTAAGCCACCAAACCTGGGTCCTGTCCAAGAGCATCAAGCACTGCTAACTGCTATCTGCTAGAGAGAACCATCTCTCTAGCCCCAAGACCTGTGATGGTAAACACCTAGAAACAGCCAAAAATTAAGCAACAAGACTACAGAGGAATAAAGGCATACATTGAGGAGAAGCTTTGCTTGAATAAATTGGGAACTTTCATGCAAAACACAAACCTTTTCATTGGCTGATGCTGCATCTTTGCTGATGAACAGAGTCTTCAATGAGGTTTTTTGGTCAGGAGGGGTCTCTGACTCATCTTCTCTTTCAGCAGGTTTTGAGGAACCCAAACACTGGGGCTGCTGGATGGCAAGGAGCTCACTGCAAACAATGAGACCAAAGAGAAACAGTATCTATCACACATACATGCCACTCACACCTTTTGTGTTAAAAGCACAAAAACGTGGCAGGTGTGGTACTCATACTACCACCTTACCAATGGTAAGGAAGCTAAAGCAGGAAGATTGATTGGCCACAAGTTTAGGCCAGTCTGAGCTACACAGTAAGTTCCCCGCTAGCCTAGGGGACAGAATGAAATGCTATCTAAAGAAAAAGTAAAAAGAGAGGGGAAAGAAAAAGAACAAAAAAAACGACAGGGTCTTGCTATGTAGCCCAGGATGGCCTCAAATTGGTTATGAAGCCCTTGCTGGCCCAAAACTCACACTCCACCACAGTCTCCAAGTGCTGGGCCAACAAAGTACTATATATTTTGTTAAGTAATAATTAAGATTTGTAGTTCAGGGTAATTACAATAAGGAATTTCCCTCCTTCAAAAAGTACAGATGTAGGGCTAGAGGAATGGCTCTAATTAAGATTAATGATCTAACTAATGATTAAGAGCATGTGCTGTTCTTACAGAGAACCAAGTTCATTTCCTAATATCCACATGGTGGTTCACAATCACCTCCAACTCCAGCTTTAGGAGAATGCAACAGACAGACAGACAGACAGACAGACACAGACACACACAGACACACAGACACACACTACTTAGCAGTTAGGATTACTTATTGCTTCTGAAGAGAGTACTTGGGTTCAGTTCCCAGAATCCACATAGCAGCTCACAACTGGTTGTAATTTTAGTACCCAAGTATCCAATGTCCACTTTTGGCCAACACCCATATACATAAAATAAAATTATTTGAAAAAAATTTTTTAAATCTTTAGCCGAGCTGTGGTGGTGCACGTCTTTAATCCCAGCACTCTAGAGGCAAAGGCAAGTGGATCTCTGAGTTCAAGGCCAGCCTGGTCTACAGAGCTAGTTCCAGGACAGCCAGGGTTACACAGAGAAACCCTATTTCAAAACCAAAAACCAACCAAAAAAAAAAAAAAAAAAACCCGAACAAAACAACATAAAAGGTCAGACACACTTTTAATCCCAGAACTCAGCAGGCAGGGGCAAATGGATCTCTGTGAATTCAAGACCAACCAGATCTATATAGTGAGATCCTGTTTCAAAAATCAATAAACAAAGCTTGAAAACTATGGAAGGCCAGCAAGATGGCTCAATGGGTAAAGCTGCCTGCCACCAAGCCAGGGAACCTGAATTCGATCTCTAGGACCCACATGGTGTAAGGAGAACCAACTCCCACAAGTTGTCTTCTGAACCTCACACAAGCATTCTGGCATACACACACAAATAAATAAATGTAATTAAATTTTTTTTAAGTACAGAGGCTAGGGGTGCAAGCTCACTAGTAAAGCACTTTCTTAACATGCTCAGCTCTGGGTTCAAATCCTGAAACAAAAGAAACAAAGTTTTAATGAAAAATAAAGAAGGTGCTAGGGACAAGATCCTGGCAGGGTAAATACTAACAACAGTGTAAGGATAAACTTATGAAAAGTTAGGTTTTTGGTTTGTGAAACTGACATGTGCCCCTGACCTTGTGAAAGGGGAGTAGCACCTAGGTTGGTGACTACTTCTCTGCAGGTACTGATCTCAGGAAACACACAGGAGAGCAGGTGCCTGTGGTTCCCCCTCACAGAGAGACCTCACTTGTTAAGTGGAATGAGGCACAAATGTGAACATTTTACTTAGATAATAAAGTGAATACACAGGTTCTTGTAACTTGAGGGAAACAGGAAAAGACCACTCTCTTTTCCACTGAATCACAAAGTTGTCCCTCATATGCCGCTAAGCTGGCAGAACAAGTTGACTTTTACATTATTATGTTAGTGAGGTCAAAGGAGCCTTGAAGGAAAATCCTGAATGTAAATTTGAATTTATTTGTATATTAAATTTAATATATATGTATATACACATTCTTAACACACACACATACACTGTGCTCTCCAAACTACCCAATGCAGGCTTTCCCTTATAAATAAATAATGTTTTGTTTTTTGTTTTTTGTTTTTTTTTTTGGTGGGGGCGCTCAAGGCTGTAGCTCAGTAGTAGAGCCTCTACCTAGCATGAACAAATCCCCATATCAATTCCCAGCACACACACACACAAGATTTTGCTTACTAGGGACAGACAGCTATACCTTCCAGATACTTGAAGCTTTCCAAAGATCTTTAAAAACCAAATAACTTAATGACATTTAGTATGGCAAACAATTTTTAACTTTGCAATTGGCAGAGTATCTGTATGGTTTTTAATGACTCAAGTTTCTTTAAAAGGCTCAAAGAATACCCTACATAATATAAGTACTAGAGATTTTAATCATAAAGTCCTGGCAAAGTCAATGCAATGAATAAAATAAGGCTCTCAATATAGAAACTTCATCCTTTCTGTGCTTTACTTAAAAATAGCAGACATTATTAGAGTGCCATTCAGCCACAAGACTCAGCAACTAACAATAAGACCAGCTTGAATAATTTAGCATATGCTAATTGTCTTAGGAAAAAAGAAGCTAGTTACTCTTGTCAGCTTGTTAAACACCAATGTTCTGTCTTCACGTGACGTTTAGAAAGTAAGAAAGCCTGGGAAATGAAAAATTGAAAACAGGTACGTGCTGGGATATCTAATATGTAGACATCCTAGACAGGGAAAGACAGAAATTGACTCGAGGTCTGTACTGTAGTTTGTGCCTCAAAGGGTCAGCATGTCAACTGGAAAGGATCCTGGTGTGAGGAATGCTCCAGAACAGCATTCCACTCTGCACAGTGACCTACTTGTTTGTTTTCTAATAAAATATCTTTGTCCAATTCATAAGCAAACCCTCTGTCTCAGAAGCTGCTCGCAGGGCAAACTCTCCCCTGGAATCTATAATGTCTCCTTGCACAAAGACTCAGTTCTAAGCCATTTGGAAAAGAGTAAAAGGCTGTCTTAAGTGTGACTGCAGTTGGCAAACAGTGCTTTCTCACTAGCCATAGGCTTGAACGTCTACTGCAGCCCTTCCTGTGTGTGTTGTTGCTTATGCACCTGTGTTTACAGATGTGAACATCACTAACCTTGCTGAGGGATTATATTTTATTCCACTGACACTTCCTGAACAAGTGCACAAGGTTTTGTGGCGAACAATCCTTTGCATTTTGGAAGGCTTGAAAATGTTCATCCACTCTACGTCAGTCATGTATCCTGGAGCTTCGATGATGATGTTACTTGGGTGGCAGCACTTAGATTCACACAGGTCATTGTCACCCATACACATGTCATTTTGGGTGCAGCATGAGATTTCAGACATTTCTACAGGACCCTGGCAGTCCCCATCCGGCTTTTCTGGCTGTTTTGAGGCAAAGCAGTTGGCCAGGCCCAGGTAAACATTGATGTCATGCCATTGCTTCTCTTCAGGTAGCGAGACAGATGTTTCTGAGACCTGCTTCTCTTCCATCTGAAGTTCCAGACCATTGATTTTTGGTGATTTTGTATGAATCTTGCATAATGTAACTTTGTTTTCAGGTTCAGTTTGGATTTTTCCACCCAGAGACCAAGACTTTTGTTTCTCCAGTAAGTCTTTGGTAAATAGAGATGAGAGAGCAATTACACTTTTTTCCCCAAACGCAGTATTAACCTGTAGCTTCTTCTCTTTGCATGCATCACAAGAGCTCTTGTCTGACCTATTGTGCTGAGCCAACGTGACCTCAAACTTTTGATCCTTAACCAATGACTTCTGATTTCTCTCTCTCTTAATATCGATTTTTGGGTAGTTATTGTCAAGGTCTGATAAACACATGTCTCTGCTACGGTGGCATTACAAAAAAATAGGAGTTATAAGATAGACTTGATACTGTCATTTACTAGTATCACCTCCCCCAAGCCTCATTAATAGACCTAAATCCCAATAAATCTCATTAGTCTGACTTTCAGAGCCCAATTCCAGCCCCACCTCCTACAGAAGCCTCTCTGAACACCAAGCCTACATTCCACTTCCCCTTCCATCCCTCACTCTGTGTTTACTTCACCACCAAAACCACGACAGCAACAAAATCAACACTACTACACAGATGTAACAAGACCTCCCTCTAAGATTTTTCTTATCAGAGATTCCATCTGTTTGATTTGAGACAGGGTCTCACATTGTAGCCCAGACTGGCCTAGACACTGTGATCTTCCCGAGTACTAGGAACACAGGCGTGTATAACATGCCTAGCTTTGTGATCAGCAATTCTGATCCCTTAGAAAGTACAGCTCTTTCTTTCCACAATGGCATGAACCACTTCTTTTTGTTTAAACTTTATACATTTATTGATTTGATTGTGTGTCGGGGGGAGGTGGAGGTCAGAGGACAACTTATGGCAGTTGCTTCTCTCCTACCATGTGGAGAGGGGACTGGACTCAGGTCTTTAGGTTTGGTGGTAAGTAACATTACCTCTGGAGCCATCCCACCAGCCACAGCATGAACAACATCTAAGGAGCAACCTCAACTCATCCAGTGCCTCCCAGTGGCAATGGAGTTCAAGGAGGAAAAAGACAAAGGCTTCTGCTTGAAAGAGAACACTGAGTAGGTCTGAGGTCTACCGGTGGCAGCAATAGACGGGACACAGAGCAGCAGAGTGGCAACTCCATGCAGAAGGCATCAGGAGTGAAGTATAGCACAGCATGGTGCAATGAATCCTATTGCCAGCTGCAGCTGCAGCCTCTCACACCTGTCTCTGCAGCTACTAACTCCATTTTTTCCAGGGAAAGGAGCTGCAGTCATCAGTCATTGCCAATCTAGTCCAGACTTTGTAGTTCCCTGCAGACTGGGGCCCAATCCCTCTTCTTGAAAAGCACCATGGCTTTAGTCAGGCATGCCAGCACAGGTCTGTAATTCCAGTAAAGAGGAAGATTGCCACCAGTTTAAGACCAGCCAGGACAACTTAGTGAGAATGTATCTCAAAAATATTAACAGAAACAAAGGAAGGAAGGCAGGCAGGCAGGCAGGCAGGCAGGCAGGCAGGCATAAAGGAGACAGACTTCAGCTATAGTAGTTTATCTGCATTATCAAACCACTCTTCAAGGTTTACAATCATCTGCATGATTCTTGCACAAGCTAAGGAAGGATGCCCTATTAACAGGCAAACAAACAGGAAGATCTGAGCTCCTGCTGCAGCCACTGATGCCATTCTTTGCATTATTCTTTGAGGCAGGTATCAAGTCCCATATATCTTATTCCCTATGGTAAGCCCAGTGCCTAAGCACTGGGAGTGCTGAATTAATGAAAGCCTGGCTATCTCTGTAGTGTGCACTCTGCCCACAGACACACAAGCCTGGTTTAATGATTTTAATTTTTGTTAGGTGACTAGTTGACATCTATGGATCACACCTAAAATTCTTACATCACGTCCCCCATAGCACTAGGATTATTGTAATTAATAGTGTATGCAGATTAATTTCTACTGTACAAGAAACAGTAGCAGATACTGGCTTATAGCAAGCAGAGTAAAACTAAACTAATGAGGAAGTAAAAAAATCAACATCAATAGCATCTGCTAAAGTACCTGCATTCCAGGGCCTTTGATTCCTCCATCTTTGAATCACATATCTGTATTAATTCTTGAGAATTTTCCACATTGAAATTAAGAAACTGCAGGTCACTTTGTTGTTTTACATAAATCTGCCAGGAAGATCAACAAGTCAATACAATAAAAACAAAACCAAAATGAATCGACAGTTTGGCACTTTGAAATTCTAAAACAGACAAGACAATTTGCTTAGCTGTTTCCTATGGTCGCAGCAGAATATTTCCATATACTTCATCTCCTAACCTTTAATTCCCACAGCCAAGACACTATCTGCTATGCTAAATAGGATGTATGTCTGATGTAGTGAAAATCTAGGAGGTACCATTAACAAAATCAACACGCAGACAGCTTCCTAATTTCCTCCAACATTTCCCACCTGATGGTCACAGTAGAAAGCTGAGAACATACCTGTCTCAGACTGTGCAGCTCTGAATTTGTACGATCTTGCTTTGATTTTGCAATATCAAGTAACTCATCTTTCCTCTTTTCTCTCTCCACTGTATAAGGACAAAAAAGATTGGACATTTTTCATCAGAAATATCAACATACGTCTCTTGGGTTCTATAGATTTAACAACTAACACTTTTGTGTGGTTCTTAAGCTTAAAAACTGCAGAATAACTGACTGGAACGAACTTTAATCTGTGATTCTGATCAGATCCTACATGCAATAGGAAAATGCACAATTAATGTGAAGTCAAAAAAGGTTTAAAGTGTATGCATATGTGCATAGGAAATTATGCACATAAAAGCCTGAAAGCAAGCCAAACACAGGAGCACACACCTGTAATCCCATCATTTGGAAGATAGAGGTGAGAAACTCAGGAGTTAAGGCTAACCTGGTTACAAGAGACCCTGACTCAAAACAGAAAACAAAAGCAAAAAAAAAACAAAACTTGAAAGTAGTATTGAAAAGTGGTTATCATCTTTATGTACTGGGACAGGATCTCTCTATCAGTCCAGCCTGGCCTCTTGGAGCCTCTAGATTGTAGTATCCTACCACCTCTGGCTAAGAATCTATTTTTATTTTGAAAGACTTAACTTTTAAAATTATATATATATATATATATACATATATATATATGCACTACATGCATGCCTTCAGAGGAGAAGAGGGCACCAGGCACCAGATCCCTTGAAAGTACAGTTACAGACAATTGTGGCTGTCAGCTGCCCATGTAAATGCTGGTAACTGAATCTGGGTCCTCTGGAATGAAGGGTCCTCTGGAAAAACAGTCAGTATTCTTAACTGCTGAGCCATCTCTCCAATACCAGGGATTTATTTTTAACAAGCTGGGCTTGGTATATATACCTGTGATCCCAGCTACTCCAGTCTGACACAGGAAAATCATTTGAGGCCAAGAGATGGAGAACAGTCTTGGCAGCATAGAAGGACCCTATTTAAAACATTTAAAATGTATATATGAAAAGAAGTTTTATTTTTAGGAGATGGGGATATGGCTCGCTGGTAGAATGCTTATCTAGCAAGTCGAAGGCCCTAGGTTTAATATCTAGCATCACCATCACAAAAAAAGAGTATATATAGAAAGAAGGTATAAAAAACCAAGGTACTATCCCCAAACATAACTAACAGTGTATATAAGAATCAATTTGATTCATGCAGCTACATCAGCAATAAGTACTTCACTTAAAAAAAGCAATTCCAAGAGATAGAAATGAAATTATTCTTATTTGGTATTTGTCCTACTTTTCTATTGCTGTAAAGAAACACCATGACCAACACAACTTGTAAAGAGTTTATTGGGGGCTTACAATTCTAGTGGGTTAGAGTCCATGACTATTATGGTGGGGAGCATAGCAGCAGCTAAGAACTTATATGCTTATCTACAAGTAAGAGGTAGAGAAAGGGCTGGAGAGACAGCTCAGTGGTTAGCGATGATTACTGCTCTTCTAGAGAACCAGAGTTAGCTCCCAGCACCCATGTCAGGCAGCTCACACCTACCTGTAACTGCAACCCCAAGGAATCTTAAACCCTTTTCTGGCCTCAGAGCACTTTGATCACATGCATATATCCACCCAAACACACACACATACACAGACATATACAAATAATTTAAAATAAAAAATAAAGTCTTAAAAAAAAAAAAAAAAAGAGGCTGAGTAAGCTCACTAGGAATGACATGGGCTTTTGAAGCCTCAAAGTCATCCCTAATGACACACTTCTCCCAATAAGGCCACATCCTCTACTCCTTCCTAAACAGTTTCATCAGCTGGGCATCAAGTATTCAAACATATGAGTCTATGGGGTATGTTCTCATTTACACAACCACAGTATTAAACATTAAATATATATATGTTAAAACAACACACTATATTTCATATATATATGTAAAATTACTATTATCAGTGATATTAGAGATAAAATCTAGGCCTGGAGCATGCTAGGAAAGTGCTTTAGTACTGGATTAAAAATTTAGGCAATATGCTGAATTATGACTCAATTAAAAATAATCTTTTGGAGGTTGAAGAGATGGCTCAGCAGCTAAGAGCACTGGCTGCTGTGGTTCAGGATGTAAGCTCTTAGCTACTAATCCAGCATCATGTCTGTTTGCCTGCCACAAGGCTTCCTTCCATGATGGACATGGACTAACAAAACTGTAATCAAGCTCCAATTAAGTGCTTTTTTTCTGTTAAAAAAAAAAAAAAAAAAGAGCACTGACTGCACTTACAGAGGACTTGGTCCGGTTCCTAGCACACATAGAACAGATTGTAATCATCTGTAACTCCAGTTTCAGGGGCTCTGATGCCCTTTCTGGTCTTCTTAGGTACCAGGGCATGCACATGGTACACAGATATACAAGCAGGCAAACACTCACACACACTTTAAAAATGATTAAATAAACAAACAAACTTTAGAAGCTGGGTGTGTTGATGCACATCTATATTCCCAACATTAGGGAGGTAGAGGCAGGAAGATCAGAAGTTCAAATCTTCCTTTGGCCACATAAGACCCTGACTCAAAAAGGAAAAGAAAAAGAGAAGAGAAAGAAAAAAGAAAACACAAAAAGCAGGCAAACAATTTTGAATTAACACTAACTTCTGGTCTTGGTGTTATTCTGCGATTAGGATTTAGTTTTGTCTATCAGTGTGTATGTGTGTGATGCTTGGAGGCCAGAGGAGGCATCAGGTGTCATCCTCTTCTATCACTTTCCACCCATTTTTTAATGACAGGTTTTTTTGAAAGTAAAATAAAATACATCATTTTCCCCTTTCCCTTTTGTCCCTCTAATACCTACCATGTATCCCCCTTGCTCTTTCAAATTGATAGCCTCTTTTTCTTTGTGTTTTTTTTTTTATACACAAATACATACACAACCTGCTCAGGCAATATAATATTATTTGGCCATATATGATTTCAAGGATGACCACTTGGTGTTGTATAACCAACTCAGGGCTCTTCTCTATGGTCCACCTGCATTTTTTTTTTTAAAGTAGCAAATAATTTATTGACTTATTGTGTTTATTTATTTATTTATGGATATATATTCTCACATAATCAAGGCTGACCTCAAACTATATAACTGAGGCTGGCTGTGCACTCTTGATCTTTCTGATTTTACCTTTTAAGTACTGAGATCACAGGTATTACCTGTACCTCCACCACTATCAGCTGGCCCCAAACTCACAGAGATCTACCTGCTGGGACTAAAGGCATGTACCACTACACCCAGTTACACCTTAGTTTTTGTGATGCTGGAGACTAAACCCAAGGTGTAACAGGCAAGCACTCTACCACCTAAACTATATCCATAGTCACTTAAATTCACTTTTATAATTAAAACATACAAAAACTGTTTTTGAAACAATGATGGATAACTCTTCAGTAGAAAGGCAATCAGCTGGGGAAATGTTTTTAAGTTATTTCCCAAAATAATGGATTATAGTTTTATTTAACAAATCTCATACATTTTATGAATCAAGGAAACTTTTATATTTATGAATCAAGGGTGGGCGGGGTGTGATGGTACACACATCTAAGTCTCAGTTCAAGACCAAATGGGGGCATGGGAGATGTGTGTAAAATAGCCTGTAAACCAAATCAGGCTGTATGCGAAAAACAGCCTGTAAATTAGATTGTGTCCTCTGACCTTCCTATGCAGTGTCTTGTGTATGTATGCATGTATGTATTTATGTATCTTAATATAATATGCAGGTATTTGAAGGCCTGCATGACATTAACCTTTGGCAATATACCTCAGAATACAATACAGAAAATCAGGCAATGTCTTCATAGAATTTGCTAGTTTTAACTCTCTGTGGCCTATGAGTGTCTAGGCTTTAGTGGAATCACATATATGTTGACCCAGACTATCTGATTTCAACTGAAAAGCAGCAAACATGCTGTTATTTTTAGTAACACACAAGGCACACAGTTAAGACAGAAATCCTAGAAACAGTGAATGCAGTGACCTCTAGTGGTGAAACTGGCACTGCCCTACCCCAATCCTTAAAAGGAGATTAAAATTAGATTAAAAGGCTTCCATTGTATCTGAGAATTCTGAAGGTAATACTGTGTTTTCCCTTTAAACTGTAGGAATTTATTATAACCCCTCTTAAAAGGATGTCGATTGAGGAGAGGAATGACCGAACCCAAAAATGTTCATCTAATTTTCTCTTGAAATTTTCCTTCCAAATCTATGATTTTCCAAACACAACTGCTGAAATGAGCCTAGGGAAACCTTGGCAGGCAGGGCTACAAACAAGCAATGTGTTCACAGCAAGAAGGGAGAGGACTTCACCAGTAGAAATCTGGGGTGGAATGAAGAATGTGGGCGATGTTCCCCATTGGGAACATTGGGAACATCCCCATTGGGATGATTATACATGACACTAATGAGAACAATTCATGCCTAGTTTTCTTAGAATTATACCAATGCAAAAATACACATGAGTATTTTCCCAATTTAGTAGCTATAGGAAATTAATTTGCAAAACTGAAATGCTTAATTCCTAAAGATTTTTTAAGTGCTGGGGGCCAAATTAAGTGCCAGGTTAACTCTACACACTAGGTTGCATCCCCAGCCCTTTGAACTCCTAATTTTTTACTTAGTATTTGTAAAATTATAAATACTTCCATTCAACAACCCATAAGATTCTTTTTAAATGATCCTTTTGATCCTTCTGCCTCTACCTCCCAAATTCTGGGATTACAAAGTTACATGCCACCAGGTTCAGTTTCTCTGAAGAATGAACCCAGGGCTTTGTGTGTTGGGCAGACACTCTACCAATTGAGCTACACTCTTACCCTAAACGAACTTTCCAGCTTTTATTTAGAAGCATAATGACCCATTCAAGCTGGACCAGAATATAGCTCCACTTTACAGGAAGAGAAACAGCTACTTGGAGATAGAATAAAAATGTTTAAACTCCCTGCCCAGTCCTTTAATAATTCCTCAAAAGACAGGAGAAAACACCCAAAAGCCTATTTTGAGGGAGGTGTACGTCCTTTAGCCTATGACAAAAAGCTGAGGTTACAAACATGCAACTATTCAAATAATGTAATTCTTTTACCAGTAAAAACTAATTCGTCATGCAGGCAGCTTTTCTCTTGCTTGAGGCGAATGATCTCTTCTCTTTGTTCATTGTTTTCTGTTGTCTTCTCATTTAGATCCTCTTCACCAACAAAAGGAAGAAAAATCCTCAAGTAAATACCAGCCTCCTTGGAAATACAGAACTACACAAAGCCTGCATATCCTCAGCAGCTTCTGAAGACCCTGCTGGGTGCACAGCCAATACATGTGGGCCATTTACTGTCTTTGGCCTGGCTGGTCTCCTGGCTCTGGCCTGACCTCTCTTGCTACAACTCAGGGGACATAGAGCAATCTTTAAAAATAAGAACTCCTTGTATCATTTCTTGGTAAGAAGTCTACCCTGCTACACTGAGGATGAAACCTAAATTCATCACTGTAAGCAGCAAAGCCCACAGTGACATGACTTTCCCTGCTCCCTACCATTATTTCCCTTCTTTCTCTCAGTTCCTTAACTGCCTCTAGGATAAAGAAGAAATAATTTGGGTTTTGTTCTCCATTCTTGGAACAGCTTCTGAATCTCTTTGGATTTCCTGAGTTATGGGTATGTCTTGTCATTCAAAAGGAGCCCCTTTGATAATGATAGCACTCAAGAAGCTGAGGCAGGAAGATCGCAAGCCTAGCTACCCTAGGCTATGCTATATGATAAGACCTTGTCTGAAAAACCAAAACAAATCCAAATGGAACAAAAAAGGGACCCTTACAGATCCCATCCTAGTTAGCATCTGGAACCCAGTGGTCACCAGCCATCAGCCTTAGGTCATCAAGGGCTGGAATTTTCAGCTCTATTCACCGACCTCCAAAGCAAGGGGAAGGCAGAAGACAGACCTCTATAAAGGCTCCAGAACACTTGAGACTGAGAACCCAGGCTATATACACAAGGGCTTCAGGTTTTGCTTTGGGAGAGGAACTCCCCAAAAGCAGGAACTCTGCACATGGAAGCCATTTCTATCTGTGGCTCCAGAGTTTCATATATAAATAGGGCAAAGTACTTCCCTGAACTTTCTGAGCCCTTCCAGCAAATGATGGAGGCTGCTCAGAGGGTTGTGGGAATTTTTGATTTACTTCCAGTTGGTTGGTCACAAGTATGCCAGATTCCCCTGGGATTTGGGACTGGTGTCTTAAATGGGAACAATCTTGTGGGACATGAACCTGTGGGATCTGTCACTAATTCCAGGTACATAGATATCATCAAAAGCATCAAACTGAAATGAATGTGCACCCAGTTGGTAAAGAAGAAATACAGGGTTCCTTTTTCCAAAAAGGAAACAAAGAAACCCAGAACATCCCCACTTAAAATCCATTCTAGGCCTTCTACATTTGTTCTTCCTGTTTTCAGCCTAGAAGATTCTTGGTCAAGTTCTGGCTAGTACTGGCTACAGTCCAGATCAAATGCTAACTCTTCAAATTCACAATATCAGTCAACCTCAACTAAATGAGTTTCTCTCTCTTGCTCTCTGTTCTACTTCCCATTAGCCTACTTTTAAAAATGTTTTAAATAAATATTGGATTAATTAAATATCCATAGTGCATAAATATTGCCATAACAGACTTTTACTTGAACATCCTACTTGGCGCACGCGTGCGCGCGCACACACACACACACACACACACACACACACACTCAATAAACTCTGATGTTTATCCTTGTTTATCTGATGTGTATCCTTGGTGCTGTGCTGACCCAAAGACAAAGAAACACACAGTCTGTCCCCACTACTGTCATGGGGCTTATAAAATGATGACTTTAGTTGATGTTATAAATGGAGACAGGACTTCTGACCATTAGTGAAGGCACTTTAAGGCCAAGGCTGTAAAATGCTGAGTTATTTAAATTGGTCAAGATAAAAATTTCAGATTTAGGGGGTGAGGTTGAGACAGGGTCACATGATTTCAAGGTTGGCCTTGAAATCCTTATGTAGTGGAGGACGACCTGGAATTGATGATCCTCCTGCCTCTACCTCTCAAGTGCTGGTACCTGTACTACTATGCCTGGCTCAAATTTCATAATCTCTTAACAATTTAGAGCGAATAGACATCAATCCTCTCCACATGATACTGATGCTTGACTATGTCCAGGAAGACTAAGCTACTGTCTCATGAAGGGCTTCACCCTGGACAGGGGTGAAACTTCCTCATGCTGTGGCTCTATCGCAGCTCCTCAGAGGCATATTAAATATGTCCTGTAATCTGACTCAGTCACCATTTATAAAATGGGTACATATGTGAGGCTAAAACAATAGCCCTTCAGGCCCACAGTCAACTGCCCACTGGTCACCTGCCCTTGGGAAAGGCCAGAGAGAAGTGGGCCTACCTCAGGCCCACATAAATAAACGTAAATTGACACTACCACAGATTTTCTTATTCAAATACACACACACACACCCCACATAAATATACACTCACTCACTAACTGTCAAGGCATTCGGTCTTTCACTAGAAAACACCAAGAATTGTATTGATCAGAAAAAAACTGAGTCATAGAAGAATGTAGAACAAAACTAGAAAACCACCCAAAGGCATTGTAAAATTCCAAAAGCCACTGGGCGAGACTAAACTGGTGGTGATTGTTCAACTCATCCGATATGATTTTACATATTTCTCCCCAAAGAGCTGAGCAGTTTGACTTCGGGTTTGGCCACATGACTTGTTTATGAGGCAGAGTGACTTTGTGGCAGGTGCAGGCCTAAGCCTTAAAAATTTTCAAATGTTTCTGTCCTTTAAGTTTCTGTCCTCACTGTGGGAAGAGATACTTTAGCTAGCCCATGGGTGAGGAGAAGAGACATCGACACCTGAAGCAGAGCTGCTCTGATGAGAAGCCTGAGTGGGTCTAGCCTAAAACAACCAACTCATTTGGGCCAACTCCAGCTGCTTGAATTTAAGAAAGGCTACCTCATGAGCCATCATTTGTTACACAGCATGTATCAGCATGTATCATATGTGTGTGTGTTACACACACACATGTGTGTGTGTGTGTGTGTATGTGTGTGTGTGTGTGATTCAGGGTTGGGGATTTTGCAAGTATAAGGACCTGGGTTCAGTCTTGAGCTCAGGAAAAAAAAAAAAGATGCAGTTTAACCACAATTTTGTTACCTTTTTATCACAAAACTTGGGGCACAATTCTATATAAATGAAACAGACATTGCATGTTAGGATTTGTAGCCAAAAATTAATCCACTCTCAAGTGTGAAATTAAGGGAACTCAGATAAAGAAATGTACTACTACCCAAGACAATGTACTACTATCTTAAATTATTTCCTTACCTTTCAGTTTATTGATTTCAACCCTAAGTGCTTTCAATTTTTGTTTATAATCTTGCTTTTCTTTCACAATACAAGTCTCTGCCATCTTTGCGTCACGTAAAGCATGCTCCAACAATTTAAATTTACCTGAACAGTCTGAAATGTGATTGACTGCCTCAATAATATCTTTGTCCTAAAAACCAAGAGGAAAACTGTTAAGCTAGATTTTAAATTCCAACTAATCAGTAAGGTTATTCTTACTTAGACTGTATTATGCAGTGAGTTCCTTTCTAAACATCTTTCAGGTTAACTTAGTTACTGTAATTCTATGCTAGCACCAAGTAACAAAGGAGTCAGCATACATAAAAAGAAATTCTTATCTGACCATGGCACTAAAGCAGCCATTTCAGTTTAGTTGGCTAGCCTGGGAAACCATGGGCTGTCATGACATCTTACTTTCTCTTGAAAAGTTGAAAATCAGCCTTAAAAAAAAAAAAAAAAGACAGGGTCTCTTTACATAGCCCTGGATGCCCTGGAACTCACTATAGAGACCAGACTGGCCTCAAACTCAGAGATCCACCTGGCTCTGCCTCTAAGTGCTGATATTAAAGTCATGTACCACCTCACACTGCAAGAATCAGACAATTTAATGGCCAAGCTAGATTGTTCAGCAAGTGGTAGTAAGTTAGTGGCTCTTTGATGGGGACAGTATTCTCTGGATCACAGATAAGTTTCATGGGGCTAACGTTTTCTACCTACTTTCAGCTTGTTAAAAGGACAGACTCTTAAGATCTCATCCAATCAACATGCTGCATTAGAAGCTTTTGTGATTGGAGCTTTTTGAATTACAAAAAAGGCATCTTCTTAATGAAAAGCTATTCTAACCATAATTAGTGTATAATAGTAAGTAGCCAGGAGGCAGCTTAATGGTGGAGCATTTGCCCAGCATGTGTAAGGTCCCAGGCTGTGATTGACAGGCATACCTTTCTGTGCACATCCACCGATATGGCAGCATCACACATGCATTCTGAAAAACCCCTCAAACTCAGAGGGTTTATAGAGAGATAAAGGATTGGGGTGAACCATTCAATAGTCAGTGGAAGACTGAGCATGGTGGTACACATCTGGAATCTCAGCATTCTGGAGGCTGAGGGAGGAGGATCAATAAATCCTAGGCTAGACTGGACTACACTACAAGTTTCAGGCCAGCAGACAAAACAAAACAAAATAAAAAACAGTAGAAGGGCTACATACGTAGCTTAGTGGTAGAGCCCTTATCTAGCATGCAAAAGGCTCTGGGTTCAGTCCCCACCACCATAAATAAACAAACTTGTTTTATTAAACAAAGCAAAAACAAACAGCAAAGCTTTGTGACCAGATCAATTGTTAAAAAAAGCAGTTAATCCAATAACAAGAGAGATAATTCCATCAATCTGTCAGCCTTGAGCAAGGAGCTTAGGAGTTCTTGCTTCTGTTTTTCTAAGTATGTCCTGATAAACATGTGCTTCTATCAGAGACCATTTTCCTCAAATTAGAACTCTGATTGTGGGCATGCTGCTTCTTTATGAACACACTGTCCTAACACGGGGGAAACACTCAGAAGCATCTTCACTAGTTTACAAGCTCTGTCAATGCTGTGACTGGCACCATGCTGACCACTATTTTAACTAAAGCTAATTCTACAGATTTTAATATTTCACTTTAATGTTCAGAAAGCTTGCTCATGATCATGTCCCAAGGTTAATGGGCCAGGGAAAATTACAAATGAATTCATGCAAATGTCCCATTACACCAACATCGTTTCCAAGCTTAGTAACTACCAAAGGTGTGTGGGCAGAGGAGTGTTCTCTCTCTCTCTCTCTGAGAAGCCCATGCTTTACACTCTATGGCTGCCGGTTTCCTTCTTGTTTTAATAAAAGACTAACAAGCGGCCAGCCGTTGGTGGTGAACACCTTTAATCCCAGCACTCAGGAGGCAGAGGCAGGTGGATATCTGTTGAGTTTGAGGCCAGCATGGCCTACAGAGTGAGTTCCAGGACAGCCAGAGTTACAAATGAGAACCCTGTCTGGAAAAACCAAAAAAGAGACTAACCAGCATCTAATGGTCAGTATCTTCAGGAGATACAGCAGATACCTGGAAAGAAACAAATTCACTGACAAAGTGCAGCTCAGAAGCTTTGGGAGCACCATGTTAATGTAAACTTGTTTCTTTTCATTTTTGAAAGGAGAAGCTGAAAGCAACTTTGCAGCTCTATGTTTCTGGGCTGCTGAGGGTTCAGGAGAGATGGAGTATGTGCATTTGCAGAGTGCACTGGAAGTGGAGGTATGGCATTTCAATTACCTTTAGCTTTATCATGGTAGTGAGAGCCTGCTCTCTAGCTTGCAATTGTCCTACCTGAGCAGAAAGTTCCACTAATGTGCTGCTGAGATTTTCATTTCTAGCCTATAAGGGAACAACACAGAAAATACTAATTGAGTCTGTTATCACTTTCATTATGTTACTAACCACAGTCAACACTCATTTCTCTATTTTTTTAATTTAACATTTGGTTTGCTTGTTTTTTCTAGACAGCATTTCTTGTGTAGCCTTGGCTGTCTTGGAACTTACTCTGTAGACCAGGCTGGCCTCAAACTCATAGAGGTCTGTAAATTCAACCTTTTTAAGGAACAAAGTAGGCTAGATAAGCAATCATCAAAAAGGAATGCAAATACCTATTTATCTATTACCTCTAGCTTCCTCTCAATACTCAGCAATTATTCTAACTTGTGCTGATTTACATAGGATATGTTTGTGAACACTTTTTTTAAGTAAAATAACTTTATTTTAATTAACTCTCAAATAAAGCATCACACAGCTGTTTTAAGGAAGCCACTCAGGAACTTGCTCAGTCCCAGATTCTATGCCTTTTCATGGACTTTTACACAGTTGGAATGGCCATTCTGAAGCCATGCAGCTTTACTTAGGATTCTACATTTTCCTTATCAATTATATTTTTATTCACTTATCCATCACACCAAAAAAGAAAAACAATCTGACAGTTGAAACTAGAAAGAATATAAATTATATCTTCTTTCATGACTTGTGTCCTCTTTGTATTTTTTATTCATAATTTTAAATTGGGAAGAAAGAAGATAATGAATGAATGAGAACTGGATTTCCACTAAGGGAAGTAACCTTAGTGAATTCTGCACATCTTTTTTAACATTTAGGCTAAATGAACTTTATGCTGGGTTTGGCTCAATATGCCAATAAACATTTGCCCAAATCCATAGTAAAACACAAAAAAAAATGAGCCATTACATAACTGGACTCATAGTGATAATGATTTGTCCACAAGCATTCACCAGTTACAACAAATAGACCACCATGATACCGGGTCTCAGAAGTGAGGGAGGCTGTGTGTGTGGATATAGCAGGCATGGGAACCCTGTACTGTGACCCTAAAACTGCTCTAAAATACAAAGTTTAGCTGAGCAGAGTGACACATACTGTAATTGTAGCATTCAGGAGGCCAAGGCAGAAGGATTACAAGTTTGAGATCAGCCTGGGCTACATAGTAAATCTGAAAAAAAAAAAAAAAAAAAGAAGAAGAAAGAAAGAAAGAAAACAAAAACCAACAATAACAACAACACAACTAAATAGGAAAAAGAAAATACTGAAAACTTGGTCTTACCAATTTTATCCCAAATATGTTACTAGCTTTGGTATGGCTGTTTATCCTATCAGATAGACCTTAGGTTAATCTCAGTACTTCAGAGGCTGAGACTGGAGGTCTGCAAGTTCAATACTAGCTAGAGGAAACTTAGGGAGACTTGTTTCAAAATAAAAAAATAAAAGGGACTGGGAATGTTAAAGAGCTTGCATCTTCAAGGCCCTGGGTTCAATCTCCACTATAGGAAGAGGAGAGGGGAGAGGAGAAGGTAAAAGGGGAAGGAGGAGAGAAGAGTGAAGAAAGGGGAAGGGAGGGATTGAGAATCTAGAAAGCCAGAGTTGGAGAGATGACTCAGTGGTTAAGAGCACTGGCTGCTCTTCCTAAGGACCTGGGTTCAATTCCCAGAACCCTCATGGTAGCTCACAACTGTCTGTTACTCTTGTTCCAGGGGATCCAACACCCTCACATAGACATACATATAGACAAAACACCAATGTGTTTTATAAATAAATAAAATTTAAAAAAAAAAGAAAATCTAGAAAGCTACCAATACTTAAAAGTACTTATCTCAGACTTAGAGAAAAGTTTCTGAAGTAACCCATTGTTGGTAAAATGGACAAGGCTTCTAAACCAAACAGCACCTCCAGCACAGAAGAGTGCTGTGCAGCTAGCAGGAAGAAGGGAGAACACAAAGCTAATATGGACAGAACACAAATTCTTCCCTACATACACATCATTTTTAGTGGTGACACTTAAAGTTAATTCTTCTATAACTGAAACCCAGAATTTGGACTAATAAAGTCCATCCAAAATTAAAACCAACCTCAAGGTCTTCTGAGAGGAGGGCAGAATGTGTAGCTTTTTGAGCCATTTCCTGAAGCTGTTGTTGAGTCTTCTGAAGAACTGTCTGACATTCTATTTGATTGGATTCGAGGACTTTGACCTTCTTCATGAGTGACTTGATTATGTCAGTTCTTTTATGCAGTTCACCTGAGGGAAGTTTCAGTCACTGTCTATACTGAGATGTAACAAGGCAGCATTTCCAAAATCAGTGACTTAGTAAAGGTGTGTTAAACATTTTAAAAACATTTTACTGTGAAATGCACACTACCATATGTATTCCAAAAATATAAACACCAGCACCAAGAAGTCACCTTCCTAAACATAATATCTCTCAATCTTCAAGTTCCAAGCTACCCCCTTCATCTTAGAATAATCACTTCCTTGATGCCCACTCACTCCTCACGCTAAGGACGGTATGCCAGATACCTGCCTGCCACTGAGCTACACTTCAGCTTCTTATTATTACTCTTCTATCTACCTCTGCATCCACCCCCAAAGCATAATCTGAGCCAAATAGAAGTGGAATTATACCCAGGAACTCGTCTCTTCACTTGTTTTTCCTAAGATTCTGATCTTGAGCGCCACCCATGTTGTAACTTGTGTTTATCACTAATGAGGCCACATAACAGTCTGTTAAATTATAATACCAACATGTATTCATCTACTCTGCTATTGGTGATTACCTAGGTTGTACCACTTTGCAGCTGTTAAATAGTGCTGCTCTGCTGAGTGGTGGTAGGGCACACCTTTAATCCCAGCACTCAGGAGGCACAGGCAGGTGGATCTCTGTGAGTTCCAAGCCAGCCTGGTCTATAGAGTGAGTTCCAGAACAGCCAGAGCTATAACAAAGAAACCCTGTCTCAAAAAACCAAAACCCAAAACCAAGGAAACAAAAATAGTGCTGCTCTGAATACCCATTTACATGTGTCTTGGGGCATATCTGCTTTGCTACTCAAAATGTGGTCCTTGAACCTGCAGCACTAGCATCATTGAGGAAATTGTTAGAAATGCAGACTCCTAACCCAGGCATGGCAGTGCCTATCCGTAATCCCAGCAGCCCAGTGCTATGGAGATGAAGACAGTAAGATTAGAAGCTCAAGATCATCCTTTGCTACGAAGTAAGTTCAAAACCAGCCTGAACTACAGACTATCCAGTCTCAAAATTTTAAAAAGAAAACAAAACAAAACAAAAAACAAAGTGCTGAAGAGATGACTCAACAGTTAAGAGTTTACACTGTTCTTACTGAGGATAGTTTGATTCCTAGCACCCATATCGGGCAGCTCACAACTGCCTATAACTCCAGCTCCAGAGGATCAGGCTTGAGTGCCAGCACTCTCTCAGGCATCATCACTTACCACGTACACATATCCACATGCATGTTCCACATAATTCAAAAAATAAATAAAGGCTGGAGAGATGGCTCAATAGTTAAGAACACTTGTTGCTCTTGCAGACCTGGATTTGGTTCCCAGTACCCACATGGCAGTTCACAACTACCTGTATTTCTAGTTCCAGGAGATCCAACACCCTGTCCTGGCCTCTGAGGGTAGCAGGCACATATGTGACACACATACATCCAGGCAAAGCACCCATGCACATAAAATAAAAATAAATGAATCTACTTGAAAAATGAATAAGAGAGTGCCAGGTATGATGGTGCATGCCATTAATCCCAGCAGGCAGATCTCTGTAAGTTCGAGGCCAGTTCCAGGATAGCCAACGCTGTTACACAGAGAAATCCTGTCTTTAAAAAAAAGGGGGAGGAGGGTTCCAGTGGTTAACATCACTGATGCTACCTTCAGAGGACCAAGGTTTGAAATCCCATTTCCCACATGGTGGTTTACAACTCTAACTCCAGTCCCAAGGGGTCCAACACCCTCTTCTGGCCTCTGAACACACTGCATGCATGTGGTACAAACATGGAGGCAAAAACCCTCATACACATAAAATTAAAAAAATAAAAATGTAAAAAAAAAAAAAAAAAAGACAAAACAAAAACAAAGAATGTGGACTCTTAATCCCAAAGCTATTATATAAGAATCCACTTTTTTTGGGTGGGAGAGGGGCTGGGGTGTTGCTAGGAATGGAACCCAAGGCTTCAAGGATGTTAAGCATACTCACTGGCAAAGCAAGTTATATTCCCCAGCCTACAATCTGCATTTAGTAAGTTCTTTAGGCAATTAAAATGAAAATTTCTGCAGGTAGAACAGCTGTACCATGGCTAGAACATGTTGCAGCCATGGGACCCTTTCTAACAGGATATGCATTTCTTTAACTTTACTAGACACTGTGATATGATTTCCAAATTGTGGCAACTTACTCCTGTCAGCAGTGCATAAGCCTTTCTGTGGCTTACTGTCTTCCCATACAAGTACTAAAAAGGCCTGAGTCTTCACAGCTTCCAACGTCAGATACCAAGAGACAGAATGGTACAGCTGTAGAGTTGGCTCCCTTTACTAACACCTGATAACTTTTGCCAGTCTAGCAAATATAAAATGATATATCATTATGGTTCGTGATCCCCTAATTACTAATAAGAATCTACTATTATATTTTCTTGTCATTAAATTTTCCTCTTTCCATAAAGTGCTTATTAAGTCTTGCTCTTGTTTGTGGTACTGAAATTAACAGAGCTCTCTGAATGCTAGGCAAGCATCTCCACTAATCTGCATACCTAAGCCCAAATCTTGCTTATTTCAAAAACTAGGTACTGGTGACTATATACAATCTGTGTTATTTAAGAAATATCTCTACACCACTCTTAATGTAGACCAGACTAGCCTTGAACTCACAGAGATCTCCCCACCTCTACCTCTACAGTGCTGAGATTAAAGGTGACCATACTTAGCTGTTTATACTACTTAAAATTTTTTAGTTATATTTATTGGCTCGGCATGGTGGCACATGTCCTTAATTCCAGGCTAGCAAGGGCTATACCCAGTTTTAAACAGTGAGATCTTGTTTCTTAAAAAAAAAGTTTAACTTTACGGCCAGGCAATGGTGGTGTATTCCTCCTTTAATCCTAGCATCCAGAGGCAGGGGCAGGTGGATCTCTGTGAGTTGGAGGCCAGATTGTACTACAGAGTGAGTTCCAGGGACAGAGATACACAGAGAAAACCTGTTTTAACTCCTCTCCCTCTAAATATTACATTTATTGTGTGTGTGCATGTGCTCATGCACATATGACACAGTGCATGTGGAGGTCAGAGGACAACTTGTGAGAGTTGGTTCTCTCCTTCAACCATGAGGTTCTTGGGGACTGAACTAAGGTCCTCAGGCCTGGTAGCAAGTGCCTTTACCCACTTTACCCACTGAGCCATCTTACAGGCCCTATTTATATTAGTTTCAAGGAGCAATTTTTTATGTTTGTATTTTGCTTTTATTTATTTATTCATTCATCTATTTTTTATCTTTTGGAATTTTTGAGACAAGGTCTCATGAAGCCAAGGCTGACTTCAAATGTACTATGTAGCCATGGATGATCTTGAATTTCTGGTGGTCTGACCTCTACTGACCATGCTGGTTTTATATGACTCTAGGGTTAGAATCCAATGTTTCATTCATGCTAAGCAATCACTCTACCAACAGAGCTACATTCCCAGCACTATTTTGTGTGTTTTGAAATTATATTCAGGGGATGGAGAACTGGTTCAGCAGTTAAGAGCACTTACTGCTCTTCTAGAGGACCCAGGTTTGATTCCCATCACCCACATAATGGTTCATAAGCACCTTTAACTCCAGTCCCAGGGGTTCATCACCCTTTTCTGGCCTTCTCTGGCACTGCATGCATGTGATACACAGACATACATACTCTCATACACATAAATTTAAAAAAATTATTTATTTATGGTATATTTATAAGGACATATGTATGCCAAGGCTTGTATGTTTTAAAAAAAAAATCAAAGGATAACTTGTGGGAGTCAATTCTCTTTCTCCACTATGTAGAATCAAGGGACTGAACTTAGGTTGTTAGGTTTAGCAGCAAGCATCTTTTACCTGTTGAGCCAGCCTGTCACCTCCTCTCTATATTTTAAAAGTGATTGGGATGACCCAGGGCTTTGAGCATGACCTACCACTGAGTTCCACCCACAGTCTTCACTCCATGTTAGCTGTAGCTCTGGCCAGCACTTTTCTAACATTTGAGTACTCTGCCTCTCTTGCGTCTGTGCATTCAAGGTAGCTGTTTATAAAGTTCTCCCTTCTTCAACAGGACTGAACTCCCAGACATCGGATCTGTATTCTTTACCTCTTCCTTATGAGCCCTCTCAATGTGTCAGCATACAGATGTATATAACAGACGGAGCTGCATGTGTTTCTGACCTTCTAATTTGCTGCAACGTTCCTCCAAAGTCAACACTTTCTGTCGATCCTCTTCCCATGAAAGAAGTTGTCTCTGATGAACTGCAACCATATCATTGAGCTCTTTATCTCGATCTTTCAATTCTCTGACGAGCAACTGCAGCTCCTTTCGTTGTTTCTCAATAGTAGAATTGTCAACTTCTGACCCGCTGGTCTAAACATGGAGGGTGGTTTTGAATTAAGATAAACCCAGTACCACACATCAGCCACAATATACCTTCCAAATAATTATACTCTTTTGCTGCCAACTCTGAATTGTGAAATTGAGTTTTATCCTCTTTTAAGAGCAATACAGCACATTATGTTATATGTTTAAAGCAAGTTCAAGCCTCCCACAAAATCTGCCTCTATGATTGATCTTCCATCATACCACACACAGTTCTTAAAAGAGTAGGACACTTTCCAAAACCTCTGGCTAACCACAATACACTCAGCTTCTGCTTTTCCCTGCTTTGCTGTCAATCTTCCTGTTCTGGTCACCAATGCCGTTCCCTATTCTGCCCTTCTCTGTTACGCTGTGTGTGTGTGTGTGTGTGTGTGTGTGTGTGTGCGCGCGCGCGCGCACTAACACCTTTGTGTGTGTGGGGGCGGTGCTGGAGCTCAACCCAGAACATTAGTGAGTATGTGCTGTGAGCTACATTACCAATGTTGGCCTAGAAATTTTGGAGAAATCAAGAAAAGATAAACATGAAATAATTATTTTAAAGAATATTGTAAATAATTGTTATCAAAGAATGGGAAATCTAATCTGTAAGAAATTAATTAAGCTGAATGTGGTGTCCCAAGTCTTTGGTCCCAGCATTCTGGATGCAGAGGTAGGTGGATCTCTATGAATTCAAACCCAGACTGGTCAAGTCCAGGCTAGCCAGGATTACATAGTGAAACCCTGTGGCAACAACAAAAACAAAAATAAACAAATAAAAAAAGAAAGAAAATAAATTAAATCCTAAATATTAACAGACACATTATTGACATACACTCAATCTATCAAAGGCAATTAAATTTGTTGTTTGTCCAAACTCAACATATATAGTTAAAAACAAGGGCAAAGAGGATCCAGAAGACACAGGTTTGATTCTTAGTACCCACATAGCGGCTCACAACTGTACCTACTGTACCTCACATCTATACTGTCCATACCTCTAGTTCCTGGGGATCTGATGTCCTCTTGGCCTCCTTGAGCACCAGGCATGCATGCAGTATACAGATATACATGCAGACACACACCCATACACATAAAATAAAAAATAAACAAATCTTAAAAAGGGTGAGATGGCTCAGCCGATGAGGGTGCTCACCTCACACACAAAATCCAGGTAAAGTTGGAAGGGAGATCCTACCAACTCTACAAAGCTGTCCCCTGGCCTCCACACATGCACATGTCATATGCACACATATAAAAAATGTAAAAAGAGGACAGGCAGGCATGGTGGTGCATGCCTTTAATCCCAGCACTCAGGAGGCAGAGGCAGGTAGATATTTGAGTTCAAGGCCAGTCTGGTCTACAAAACAAGTTCCATTTCCAGGACAGCCAGGGATACACAGGGAAACTGTCTCAAAAATAAAATAAAATAAAAAAATAAAAGAAAGTTTTGAAGAGAAAAATTTCACATATATACCAAAGACAAAATGTACAAAAATACAAAAGTCTCATGGCTCTAGAATCAAGGTTCCTGTTACCAAGATTTTGCTACAGTTGCTTCAATTTTTCTTTTTATAAAATTGATTTTAAAAAATAGACGAGTGGTGGTGGTGGTGGTGGTGGTGCATGCTTTTAATCTCAGCACTCTGGAATCAGAGGCAGATGGAGCTCTGAGTTTGAGGCCAGCCTGGGTTACAGAGTGAGTTCCAGGACAGCTGGGGCTACAAAGAGAAATGCTGTCTTGAAAAACCAAACCAAACCAAACCAAAGAACTGACCTACATCCCCAGCTTTAAAAATGAAATATAAACATATAAATATATATGTATGTATGTATGTGTATATATATATGGCATGTGTATACATGAGTATGCACATATATAGCCTGGAGGTCAATCATGATAACATTCCTATTCCTGACATTATCTACAATAATTTCCTTTTAAGCATACGCCATTAAAAAAAAAAAAAACCCACATAACTAACCATTTAAAGTTCAGTGTATGTCAGGTCCTATCAACCTGAATCCAGAATTAGGCACTTAGTGGTTACATAACCTTAATCAAGTTACTTAACATTTCTTAGCCTTAGTTTCTTTATCTGTAAAATGGTAACAGCAGCACTCTTTCTAAGGGACTTTAACATGTGTAGGCAAGTGCTCTATCACTAAGCAATATCATGGTATTTTTTTACTATTATTAATTTTCTGTACGAGTGTTTTGCTGCATGTGTATCTGTGTATCACTTGGGCTTGGTGCCTGTGGAGGTCAGAAGTAGCTATCACATCTGCTAGAAATGAAATTGCAGACATTTGTGAGATACCATACAGGCGCTGGGAATCAAACCTAGGTCTTTTGGAAGATCAACCAGTGCTCTTACTATTGAGCCATCTCTCCAGCCCTCACAGGCTTTTAAAAAAATACCTTTTGAGATGTAGACTCATTAAATCCCCCACTTTCAGACTCACTCTATGGTCTTGAACTTTTCAGCCTCCAGAATAGCTGAGACTATAGGCCTGTGGCTTTTATAAGTGCTTGGCATATACAGTAATCGCTCAACATTAGCTGTAATTATTATTACTTGTAATTTGATTGGACAAGGCCTTGCTATTTAGTCCTGGTTAGCCTTGAACTCACAGAAATCAGTATGTCTTTACTTCCCAAGTACTTTCTGGGATTAAAGGTGTGCATTATCACATCTGGCTCTGTTGGTGTGTGTGTGTGTGTGTGTGTGTGTGTGTGTGTGTGTGCATGCACTCACGTGCACATGTAGAGGTCAGAAAACAATTTTCAGGAGTTGGTTCTCTCCTTCTACCATGAGGTTCCAGGGTTCTAACACAAATCATCAGGCCTGACTTCATGAACCTTTACTCACTGAGCTATATCACGGGCCCAACATTAGCTATTATTAAATTGTACTGTAAACCATATTTGCACCAAATCATGTTCTTTTTTGTGTATGAAAAGTGGGGATCGAACTCTCCTCACGCATGCTAGGCAACTCAACCACCAGGCCAAGCCTAGTCCCAAGAGTTCTAATTTAAAGACAATAAAGTTGAGATATGGTGGCTCACACTTACATATTCTCAGTACTCAAGAGGCAGAGGCAGGAAAATGGGGGTGAGACTGATGGCAGCATGGTTTACACAGGGCATGTGTGTAAGGGGGTGAGGGTACATTTTGAAAAAAGATCTTTAAATAATAATGATTTATAGCGACTTACTAGTAACAAAACACACAAAGGAACTTGGAATTCCAAGTCACAATTCACATACTTGAATTCCAGTCTATAGAAAAGGCAGGCAGGGGGCATGGAGCTCAGTAGAGGAAAACAGGCAATAAGCCAAGCATACAGAAAGTGTTCATGTCACCCTAGACTGATACATAAATGCAAACCTTGGGCAAATTCACTTTCAAGACTGTCAAAGTGAAGTTGTAAGGAAGTCCATCCACTCGCCAGGCTACTGTTAAGTACACGAGGGAGGGCATGTCCCTGCCAACGTTCACCAGCAATGCCCTGGTGCTCGCGCCTTGTCGCTGGGTCCGGGCTGGGTCCCAGGTTTGGTTGGCTGAGGAAACGGCCGTTCCGTTCCCTCTCTGCACAGTCTCCCCGGGCGGCGGCGCTCACCTGGCGCCGGACGAAGAAGGTCGCCGAAGAGTTCATGGGCGATGCCCCCGCCCCCAGAGAAAGTGGGTGCCAGCAGCGCGTCACATCGGAAACGCCAGAGGCGCCCGGCCGCAGCGGCGGGGGCAAGGCCGCAGCCCGGGACGTCGCGCCCTCGCAGCCACGCATGCGTATTCAAACTGCCCGGCGCGCTACGGCGTAGTGTAGTAGGCCGCTCCAAGTCTCGCGAGACTTGCGGCGCACCTGACCCGAGTTTTCCCACGTTGGTGGGGTCCCACAAACATCCCCAGAGAAGCGTTGCAGCGCCAAGGACAAAGTGAATTTAAAGCCTTCCAGGTCCCAGCGGCCCTGGCTCACTCGCTTTCCGGCGTCCCTGAAGTAGGGGGTCGGCCTTGTTTCCCTCTGTGAACCGGGCTTGGCTCTCGGAAAGGAGTGCTTGTGGTTGGTTAATCGCTCCAGCGGACTGGTCTTAACAGTGGTGAGAACCGTGACACCGTTTACCTCCGCCTGTGGCCTCAGGACTTTGAGGGCTGGAGCAGAAAGATCGCTGGGGAGACCCTGGGTCTCGTTTCTCTGCGTGTGCACCCCCGCACTTGTGCGGAGTGGGAGGACTTCCGCAGCCTTTGAGGCAGGTCCACCAGTTACGCCAGACAGACTGGCCAGTCATCCTCCTGCCTGGTTCTCAGCTCTAGAATTACAAATGCACGTGACGATGCCCAGTGTTTTTATAGGTGTTGTGGGGAGGCAAGCAGAGTCGTCCTGGCCACTAAAAGCGATTTCCACTCAGGCCTGACCACTGAGTGTGGTCCCAGGGGCCCACAGACGGAGGAAAGAAAAGTTGGTCTCTTATCTCTACATATCTCAACACACACCCCCAAAATAATGAACAGATTTAATTACACATGTACTGGGCATCAAATTCCTGTCATCATGAGGCGTTACCACATACAACACACCAAACACAATAAATACAATAATGTAATTTAAAAACGCCTAGATTGTGACAAATCAAGTTGAAGTCAGTCTTTAAACTATGAGGTATGTTAAATTTCAAGTCAAAGGAAAAAATTCACATCAATTAAATCATCTTCTGGCAGTATCACCAGCTGGTTGTTACATACGGATTGAAAGTGCATTTTACAAGAACATTTTGGGGGCTGGAAAGATGGCTCAAGGGTTGAGTGGTCCTCCAGCAGATGACCCAAGTCCTATTCCCAGCATGCAAATGGGCAGCTCACAACCACCTGTATATAACTCTAGCCCCAGGGCTTCAGGCTCTTCTGGGCACTGTACTCAAGGGGATATATTCACATTAAAAAAAAAAACAACTGTGGCCATTAGACATTTTTTTGTAAGATTTTTTTCGTTTTACTTGTGCATGAATGTGTGCAGTGCCCATGGAGGCCAGAAGAGGACATCAAATCCTAACAAGAGTTATAGGGGATCATGACATGTAGGTGCTGGGAGCTGAACCCGGATCCTCTGGAAGAGCAGCCAGTATTAACTGTCTCTCTAGCCAACACTTTTTTTGTTCGAGACAGAATGGATGTATTTGCATGGTAATTAACAATTTTATGGATTTTCAATTCTTTTTGTTTTTCAAGACAGGGTTTCTCTGTTGTAACTCTAGCTGTCCTGGGACTGACTCTATAGACCAGGTTGACCTTGAACTCACTGAGATTCACCCACCTCTGCCTCCCAAGTGCTGGGATGAAAGGTGTGCACCATCACTGCCTGGCCAATTCTACATTCTTAAAAGGTATCTATAGCAATTTGTGATATTATGGGTAGAACTCAAGAACCTTGCCCATGCTAGGCAAGCATTTCCACTGCTCAGATATATACATATATTCCCAAACCTACAGCAATTTAAAATATGAAAGCTTTTTCACATATACAATCTGATTTTCAAAGTTTTAAGTTCTAATGTATCCATTAAAATGATCAGTTTCTCTGTAAGTTAAATTGCTACATCCCAAACCATAGAGAGAACAGACACCCAGCCCCCGCTTAAGATCTGTATTTATTTACTTCCACTCATAACAGTAAAAATGAATGTCTAAAACAAATCTGTGGTCTGACCCTACTCAACATTACCAAGCATGTTTCTAATATTCTTGGAAAAGGCATTTTCAAACGTACAATTTCCTACCACAAGATGCACTGCCATTTCTTAACTATCATTTATGAACTCTAACATTATCAGTGACATTGTGACTGGCTCCCTCGTCCATGGAGTTTACAAGATTTATCTTTATCTTAGGATAGTCTTGAAGTGGCTTCCTGGGTCAAACTGTGCACATGGTTTCAAGGCTTTTAATGTACTTTACCAAGTAACCTCCAGAATGGCTTGAGCAAAAACCTATACCAACAAAGTAGACTTTGTGTTGTTAATAAAGGACCAAATCCAACCAAAACCCCATTAGAGTCTCACTAACCAAGGAGACATACTTCTATTAAGAAAATGAAATACAAATTTATTTTGAAAAGTTACTCAGCTTTCTACCCATAAGATAACTAACAAACACTTCCTGCTAAAAGAAGGAAAGGATTGGATGCCAGGGGTCTAGCTCAGTGGCAGTGTCTGCCCAGGATGCGTAAAGCCCTGGGTCCCACTGATAGCACCAAGTTTTTCTAAAACTTTCTACCGTGTTTTTCTAAAATAAAAAGTTAAAAAGAGAAAAAAAATCAGTACCAAATGACCAAAATGTTTTATTTGACTAAATTCAGATTCATGCATAAGCATGACAGTCTCTCTCTCTCATATCAGACTTTGGCAATAAAAAAAAAAAAAAAAAAAAACAAAAAACCAAAACAAACAAACCAAGCAGCCTTGTACAGAACAGTGAGAACGCCAAGGATGGGGAATCTACAGCTTTACTGTAGGGTATATATATATATACATATATACATATGTATATATTTCTGAAAGGCCTCTCTCCCGTTGGCCATGTCAACTCTCAGGTAAGCTCAGAAACAAGATTTCAGAATCACTTCTTCACTTCTCCAAGGTCTTCAATGCTGTCATCATCTACCTGTAAGATAAAGGTAAAAGAAGTTGATGAATGGTGGCAAAAATTAAGAAAAAAAGGAAATCACTTGCTTTAAAAACTTGTTTCTACAGGTGCATATATCCTGTATATTTACCTCTGGCCACTTCTCCTGAATGACATCAATTATATCATCTGTGAAGTCTCCCTGAATGATGATCTCATCCTCCCCTGTTACTGAGGCACCGCAGGAGAATTTTTGAGCAAAAAATCTTTGTGCTTCTTTGAGATCAATTTCTGTTTTTTAAGAAAAAGAAAAGGTCAAAACCATAATTGGAATTGTGCAGCAAAAGTATTTCTTCATTTTGAAATTTTATCTCCAATTTAAAATCATTTAACAGATGGTGTTAGTGATTTCTACCCTAAAACAATAACTAAAACTACCATAGGCAGAGCTTTTAACATAAATTTTCAAGGTTATATAGTCTTAGTACATAAAACAGCACTCTCTGTACTACTACCTCATACAGTAAGGCTGGGTGTGGTGATACAAGCTTTTAATCCCACTCAGGAGGCAGAGGCAGGAAGAGCTGAGTTCCAGGGCAGTCTCATCTACATAGCAAGTTCCATAACAGCCAGGACTATATACAGAGAGACCCGGTCCCTACCCCACCCCCCAAAAAAGAATCCAGGAACACACTGCTCCTAAGCATCACATTCATTCATGCTTAAGCTCTTTACAGTAGAAAAACTGACAACAGAGAACCAAACTTTTTATACTTAAGTCTTTTTTTTGTTTATTTGTTGAGACAGGGAATTGCTACAAAGTCCAGCTGGCCTTGAAATTGAATTCTTCTTATCTTAGTTTCCCAAGTGGCAGGATTATGGGTATGTGCCACTTCAACAGGTTAAATATTAATTTTTCTTTTGGTGGTGGTTGTTTTTTGAGACAGGGTTTCTTGTTGTAACTCTGGCTGTCCTGGAAGTCACTGCAGAACAGCCAGCCTTTAAACTCAGAGATCGCCTGCCTCTGCCTTCCGAGTGCTGGGATTAAAGACATGTGCCAGGACCACCTGCAAATCTTAATGTTTAAAATGCAGGTTAGTGGTATATTTTTCAATCTATACTTTTTATCATCACACACAGAGACCTTGGTTTACATGTTTACCACAGCCTCTACTATTCAGTCATCCTCTATCAACTGAGGGCTTTGAATATAATTTTGTGCCACTGCCCACCTTCCCTCACCTCTATTGTCATTCCCAGAGAATCTCTCAAAAACCACCTCTCATAAAAGACTGTCAGAGACATAGGAGCAGTCCTGTGCAGTTTTAAATCCTACCTAGCCCCCCTCATTCTGTATAAATATATCCAATTAGGAATCCCTTAAGAGCTGGGCAGTGGTATGTACTTGCAACCCCAGACATTCTGGAAGCTAAGCAATAATTTGAGGCCAGCCAAGGCAACAAAGCAAGATAACATTTCAAAAGCGAAAAGCAAGCAAACAAAAACAAGCAAAAAATACCAGAAAGGGGTGGTGATGGCGTCGGCAGCATGCTAGTATCTTTAAATGTTAATTCTGAAACTATAGTTAGAAATTCTAAACCTAGGACTGGGGACTAGCTGAGTAGGACGAGTCCTTGCCTAGCATTTGGAAAACCCTTACTTCAATCTCCAGCAGTAGACCAATAAACTAGACAGGGTGGCACACTCCTATAAACTAGTACTGGGAGATCAGAAACTGAAGGTCATGGTCATCCCTCATTACTAGCAGAGCCCACTTAAGATATAACAGCCCATCCCCCCCCCTTTTTTTTTTAAGGCAATTATGTAGCCCTTGCTGGACTAGAACTCCCTATGTAGACCAGACTGGCATATGCCTACTTTTGCCTCCCAAATGCTGGAACGTACCATCACCCCTGGCAACCCTGCCTTTAAGGAAAACAAAACAAAGACAAGGAAAAAAAAATCTTGAGCTCAATAGGGCACATGCCTGTAATCCCAACACCTAGAATATAAGGTTGTTGGACTAGCTGAACTACGTAAGTTTCCAGGCTAGCCTGGCCTACAGAGCAAGACCTTGTCTTAAACAAAAAACAAAAAACAACAACAACAAAAAAAAAAAAAAAACCCAGGGCAGGGACTGGAGAAAACCTGATGGCTCAGTGGTTAAGAGCACTGACTGCTCTTCCAGAGGCTCTGGGTCCAATTCCCAGCACTCACATGGGGCTCACAACCATCTGTAACTCCAGTCCCAGGGCCTCTGGCACCCCTCTTCCTGGCCTCTGTGGGTATCAGGCAGACATGATGCATATACATACATACATACATACAGGTAAAACACCCGTACACATAAAATAAAAACAAAAACAGAAAGAAATGCAAAACTTCTTTTAGTATCTTTTTGGCATAAACAGATATATGGAAGCTAGAGACGCAGCTTTCCTAACACCACAAAAACAAACAAACAACAGAACTATGGAATTCCCAGCTTTTACATATAAGTTGCTATATTCCAGGACTCTTAAACAAAGAGACAAACTCACCAAAAGTTGCAAGGCCACACACTCTTGTTACGTATTTCTTCTTTGCTCTGGGAATTTTGGCTATTGTGACCTTCTGTGGTACTGTCTTCTTCTTCTGTTTTATTTGACCTCGTCCACCTTTATTAAGAAAGAGCTCACAATCAATTACTTCTTTTTTCAGTTATAAAACACTACAGGATACTGAGTCTATTTGTTTCTAAGTTTCTTTTCTAAATACAAAATCACGCAGGCTACTTAATAAACATTTATCAGTAGTACTTACTATGTGCCCAGCAATACACTAAGAATTGAGGGTACAAAGATAAACAGAACATAGTTTCCATCCTCCAGGAACTCACAATCTTGTAAAATGAGTGGTGGTGGTGGGTGTTAAACCAGACATGATGGTACAGGACTACAGTGCCAGCACTCAGTAAAGAGAGGGAGTAAGATCCTGAGTTTAAGTCCACATTGGCCTACTTAGTAAGACTATTTAGTAAGACCAAGTTTTAGGGGCCCGTGAGATATGTCATCAAGTAAAGGTCTTGCTGCCAAGCCTGGTGACCTGAGTTCAATCTCCAGAACCCACATGATGCAAGGAAAGAACAGGCTCCTGAAAGCTGTCCTCTGATCTCCATCTGTGCGTACAGAACCTTCCACACAATAATAAATAATAATATACATACATACACACATACATTTATTGTTTTTTTTCATGATAAGGTTTCTCTGTGTAGCTCTGGCTGTCCAGAACTCAGAGATCCACCTGCCTCTGCCTCCCTAGTGCTGGGATTAAAGGTGTGTGCCACCACCAGCCAGCACAATAAATATTTTTTTAAAAAGACAAAAAAAAAAAAATGTTTCCTAAAGAAAGTGACAAGTAAGGTGAGACAAATAGCTGGGAAAGTTCAAGACAGACATTCACTCCAAGAAAGAGATTAACTTTAGGAATCACATCGTCTTGACTGAATAAAGCTTATGGATACAAAACTTAGAAACTCAGAAGTCATTAAGGAACTGGAGCCAGGCTTGGGTGTGACTACACTGGGCAAAGGGAAGCCACTGAAGATAGAATGAAAGAAATGATTCATGGTTATGAGGATCAGGTCAGCTCTGTGTGATGAGTAGATCTATGAAAAGGAAGGTGGAAAGACAGGCAAATGCAGTTTCTGCATTTACTCCAGCAAAAACTAATCAAAATATAAACCAAGTATGGCATCAGTAACAGCTGCTAGTAGCAGGGTTACGAGCAGAAGGAAGAGAAAGGACGGATTTCAGGACTATTAAAGGACGCACAGCTTAACGCAGTTTTCAGGTCTCCAGGTCAGATGACAGAATAACTGTGCTACTCTGCCAAAATAGGGGAAATGAAAGCTCAATTTGGGACTCAGTCAATTTAACTTTGGAAGTGCTTCATGTGGTATCTGTGGGGAGCATGCACATTTCCAGCCTGACAATGAGCCAGGCACACAGGTATAGATTTAGTAACTAGAAGTGTATAGTGCAGCAGAAGTTAGAAGTATGACAGAATCATCCTGGAGAATGAACAGAATGAGAGGGTGAGAGGACCTAGGACAGGGATGGGAAGTTACTTTTAAGGGACATTGGGAAGAGGAGGTCTGCACAAACAGGAAAACCAGGGAAATTCTCACTTCAGAAGGGTTTGTGTGTTCTATTAGCAATTACCAAGACATTGGTGACTTTTATTGAACAGTTCAATAAAGTTAAAGTCAGGTTAAGACAGACTGGAGTGAGCAGTGAGTAGCAGACAGGTTGGGGTCGAGTCACTTTAGTAAAGACATCTGGCTAAGAACAGATGAGACAAGTAAGGAAATAGCAACAGACTCTTGGCAGAGATGTCTCTCATAAAGGAGCACGGATAAGGAAGGCCTTAGGTTCAGTGCCCAACACTGGGGAAAATAATGGGCAGAGGGCTTGTGGAAGTTTTATTTTTAGTTATGTATAAAATAATTGTTTTGTGTACTGTTGGGTGAGGGGCTGCCTAGGTCTTGGCATTCTGGATTGTCTGCAGGTGTTGGATTTATGTGGGGGAATGTTTGACTGCTCATGATCTGCACGTGCTATCAGTAGAACATCTGAAGAGTTCTGAATCAATAAAAACATTTCAGCTCAGACACACAGGGTTCCACTGTCCAGTATGGCACTGACCAGAATGGTGGTTCCCTCTGCTGAGATCTGGCAGGGCTTGCATCTATGAAAACCTCCATCTCTCTTGGTGAGCCCACACAGTGGCTAACAACTATGGAGGGTGGAAGGGATGGGTGGGGGGAAATCTTTATAATATTTATTTAGCTAAGGCTAGAAAAAAATGGCTCAGCAGCTAAGCACACTTGCTGCTTTTAAAGAGCAAGGTTTGTTTTTAAAGACCCAGGTTTGGTCTTCCCAGCACATACGACTGCTAACAACCACTCATAACTCCAGTTCCAGAGGTCTGACCCCTGCTGTCTATCTTCCATGGGCAATGCATGCACATGGTGCATATACATATAGAAAAGCACTCACACACATAAAATAAAAATAAATCTTAAAAAAAAAATGTTAATCTAATTTTAGTCACAAAACAATGAGGAAGAGATGGGCAGGGGATAGGTGCCATGGGATAAAGAATCTGTTTTAGAGGAGAAAGATGAACATAGAAAGAAACCTTTAACAGGCTGGTTACATTTTGAATGCACACAGGGCAAATATGCACATATTGATATTTTTTTGTTTTGTTTTTCCTTTTGAGACATGGTCTCTCTACATCGCCCTGGCTGTCCTGGAACTCACAGGCTGTCCTGGAACTCACAGGGAGCCATTTACCTCTGCTTTCCAAGTACTGGGATTAAAGGTGTACACCAGTATGACAAGTTGGTTTTTGCTTTTTTGAAACAAGAGTCTCATTATGTCCTCAGCTGGTCTTGAATTTCCAACAATTCTCCTGCCTTCATCTCTTCACATATATTTTCTTTGGTTCAATTTACTAAGGAAGCCCTGGGGTAGCATCTCTGATCACAATCCTGAGAATAGAGGGATTCTGCTTGTGTAATACACACATAAGAAACTTTTAACAGGCAGAAATTCTTCACCTCAGAGTCCTCTACTCCACCTATCTTCTATAAGAGGGAAGGTATATTTATAAATCAAAACGTGGATTTAGGTCTTACCTCTCTTTTGTTTTTTCTTCTCCTCCTCTTCTCCTACTGTTCCTTGACTTTCACTAATTCCAGCTTCTTGTTTGGGTGAATTTTCTGAATAGAAAAATGGAATGCAAGAGCATGAACATTTTATACTAATAATAAAACAAAGAGATCGCCTGCTGAGGATGTGGTTCAGGCTAGAATGTTATCATGAATGCACAAAGCCCTGGGTTCTGTCCCCACTTGTTTTTTGTTTGTTTGTCTGTTAAGGGTAGTGTTTCTCTATTGTAACTCTGGCTGTCCTGGAATTCACTCTGTAGACCAGGCTGGCCTCGAACTCAAGAGACTGGCCAGCCTCTATGATTAAAGGTGTGTGCCACCACCACCCCATCTGTCTCCACTTGTAACTACAGCACTGAGGTAAAGGCAGGAGGATCAGAAGTGAAAGGTTAGGATTTTTCTGTGTCTGCTGACCTGTGTGTTTCCTCACTCCAAATAAACATAGTTCTTCAACTGCTGATGTCTGCAGAGCTTGAGATTTCTCTGCTGCTACCAGATTTTTTCTCTTTTAATTACTAACTGGCAGAGAAAAGAAACCTGATCAAAATCCCTAGACTATATCATCTCAAGACCCCTACACTGTATCATTTTCGGGGGTTCACCTCGAATTTCTGAGGACCACTGACAGAGGCATATCTTACTGGTAAGACACAGGATTCTCATGATTCTCGTACACAGTCCAGCTGGCTATAAAATTATGAATCGTATTAAACAAAACTTACAGAACCATAATGTCAAATTTTTTTCTGTAATAACCTGTTTTTTATTTTCCCCATGAGGTTACAATCTAAAAAAATTAATAATGGCCAACTTATTAAGCTTAAATTGGTTTTTGTTTTGGTTTTTGGTTTTCTGACATAGGGTTTCTCTGTGTAGCTTTGGCTGTCCTGCATTTCACAATGTAGACCAGGCTGGTCTTGAACTCAGGTATCCACCACCATGTCTAGCTTACTCCTTGAACTCTTTAAAACCTGACAGATGGCATCCTCCACGGTATACATCTTATGGTAGACAAAAGGTATCTCATCAATACCTATGACAGCCTGCCAAGGATTCCTGAGATGGTTTTCTTACCTGTTCTCTTCCTCTGGTAAGAGCAAAACTGCCCCAGCTATTTTTCCATCTATACTCTCAGCAGGAATTACAGTAACATTTTATGTTACAGATGCTACTTCATTTCATATGACAGCTACAAAGATACATAAGCATCATCAAATGGATGTCTTATACTCTAAATCATTGCTATTGGTTACATTTTACTGTGGCCTCTTAGACTCTCTTCTAAGGTGCTCCCCCATCACCATTCCTGAATCTCCTAAGAGCAGTTAGAGTGACCTCTAAGAGCGGGGAATGAGAAATTAGGAGTTAGGCAGGCTCCCTGGCAAGCAGGCAGATAAGGAAGAAAGGCATGGCTGGGTAATAAAGGTGGTAAATTTCCAAGATGGCTGGCTTCCTACTCACCCTCCTGACTTGAGATAAAAGCCTGACAGCTTAAAAACAGAAGGCTTTGTAGACTTTTGTCTCCCATCAGCAGGCTCCCTGCTCTTGGACTGGCTCATAAAGATCAAAGCCTCCTCAGGACATACCAACACAACAATTCTGGGCCTATCAAGGATCCTAGCTTTCTTCAAACTGACAAACCTAAATTAGGGGAGGAAAATTCTTCAGAGGCTTTAAAACCCAAAAGAGTTCCCCTCTGTTTTGCAGAAGGGCCTTTTTTCTGTCTGTCTACAGACATGAGGAGACAAAAATTTGTGTCTCCTCATCCCCAATAAACTTTCAACTGAAAAAAAAAAAAAATTATTCACGGCCATCCTCAGCTGCATACCAGGTTTAAAGCCATCCTGGGCTACATGAAATCTGTCTCAAAACAAACAGGGTTGTTGAGCTCAGTAGGTAAGGGATTTGCTTCAAAGCTTAACAATCTGAGTTTGTTTCCTGGAACCCACATGGTGGAGAACACAGCTCCCTTAAGTTGTCCTCTAACCTGCCCCCACAATACACACACACACCTTTTTTTAAAAAGTCACAACTGAGCAACCTCATAAGTAAGTGAAACATCCCAAACCTGCTGAATACAATAATGTCTATAAAGCAAAAACTATCTGACACTTTAATGAAACCGAACACTAAAGTATTACAGTAATGTGGTCTGGTTAAGTATCCTCCAGAGGTCCAGGTGTAAAGAGTCAAGAAGGTGTTACTACTTTAAGGGGTGGGGCATAGTAGGAGGGTTTCAAGCCAGGAGTATCATGGTCTAGAAGGAGACAGTCGTTGGGGGCTTCACCCAGGTGGGATCCAGTCCCTTTTTTCATTTCCCAGTCATGAAGTGACTCCTGGTGCCTTAGTACAGGCCCAGAGCAATGGCCACAGGGATGAACTGAGATCTTTAAAAAGATTCATGGACCAAACTAGCCTTTTCTCTTTGTAAATTTATTATTTTAGATATCTGCTATAGTGATGGTAATAGAACAAATTGTTTAGGATTTTTTTTGGAGGGGGCGGGGGAGATCAAACTCAGAGATCCACCTGCCTCTGAGTGCTGGGATCAAACATATATGCCACTACACATGGCAGAAGGATTAGCCCAGCCTAGGCTATAGAGTGAAACCCTCTCTCAAAACAAAACAGGGGCTAGAGAGATGGCTCAGTGGTTAAGTGTTTGCTGCTCTTACGAAGGGCCTGATTTTAGTTCCCAACACCTACATCAGGTGGCTCAAAACTGTTAATTCCAGCTCCAAGGGGAACTGACACCTCTGGCCTCCTCAGACACTTGCACACAAGAACACATACACCTAATTAAAAAAAAATGTGTGTGTGTGTGTGTGTGTATATATATATATATATATATATACACACACATACATATATATACACACATAATATATACATACAGACACACATACACACACACATTTTTTCTTTTTAAGTCTGGTATGGTGGCGCATGCCTTTAATCCCAGCACTCACAGGCAGGAGGATCTCTGTGAGTTCCAGGACAGCCCGAGCTTCGTATGAAACCTTGTCTCAAATAACCAAAACCAAAACCCAGAACAAACACCTCACAAGTCTCTGCCTAGCCATACAGGTAGCAGGATTACAGGATGCATCATTATGTCTAGCTCACAAATTATGATTCTTTTTAGCCACGTGAAAAGAAAGTAAAACACTCAGATCAGGAAAACTTATTGTGGGGCTGGAAAGATAGCTTAGCAGGTAAGAAAAGCACTTGCTGCTCATATAGAGGACCTGAGTTCAATTCCCAGCATCCACGTGACAGCTCACAATGATCTGTAATTCCAGCTACAGGGGTTTCTACACCCTCTTCCGGCCTCTGCAGGCACCAAGCATGCATGTGGTACACAGATATACATGCAGGCAAAACACCCATACACACAAAATAAAATCTAAGGAAAAAAAATGTAATAAAAGGGAAAAAAGAAACTTATTTCTTCTTTTTTTCTTTACATTTATCAAGTTCTGGCTAGCCAGAGTTACATAGTGAGACTGTCTCAAAAACAAAACAGAACCTGTATCTTTAATACAGAAACAAAAGTAAAATAATGAACAATTTGTCATTAACATGACAGCCGCAGTTAGGAATTTCAGGGATACAGTAAAAAGGACTCAACTAAATGTTAACGTTCTTTAAAAAAACACCAACAACAACAACAAAAAAAAACTAGCCTTGCAGCCAATCTAGGAAGAAATTCTATTCAGCCAGAGCCATAATGGGTGGCAGATATCTATAATCCCAGGACTTGGAGAGGGGAAGCAGAAGGATAGGGAGTCTGAGGCCAGCCTTGATACACAGTGAGTTCATGGGTTACATGAGACCATGTCTCAAAAACAAAAAGATGATCAATTCATTTATCATTAAAAGTACTTAAATTAGGCTGGGCAGTGGTGGTGTATCCCTTTAAGGAGGCAGAGGCAGGTGAATCTCTGTGAGTTTGAGGCCAGCTTGGTCTATGGAGTGTGTTCCATGACAGCCAGAGCTTAAAAAAAAAAAAAAAGAGTACTTAAATTATAAAGATTATTTTTTGCCCCACAAACTAAACAGTTCATTCAAGAGTCCTCATCTTTCTTAGAGATCTGCCAGTTACACATACCTAATTTCAGATCAATTGCTCACCAGGATTCATCCTGTAAACACACACTCATTTCCCCCCTTACAGCCTTCAAGCTGAAAACACTCGCAAAAGGAACATCTAAAACCACGTCACCTTGGTTCTTTCCTTCTGCCTCATTTTCTTTTTCTTCAATTATTCCTTCTTCCTTCTCATTGCCAAAGTCTGTTCCTGAATAGTGGTGAAGGACAGAGATCTAGTGGCCACTTCTGTAGCAAGGCCAAAGTGAAGACGACAGCAACGTCACTGATAGCTACAGAGGGGCCTGTAGGGCTCCTAGGAACCTGCTGAGAGCCATCCCCCTCACATTGGTAGCATTCTCCGACTCCTTGGAGAAAACCATTCTGTATGAAACTGTGTTTTAACTCTCCAGACAAGAGGGTACTCACAGATTCAGTCAATCCTATTTATTTCATTGTCAGTTGAGAATCTTAACACACTGATCTTGTTAATGTCTGGTCCTGGATGAAACAAGCTTCTCCTCCTGGATCCCTCTTCAAGTCTCAATCATGATCTAGGCAGATCATGCTCAAGGGTTCCGGGGCTAATTACAAGACCAGTTTTAAGTGTTCTTTTCCAGTGAAGACAGTGACTAAGTAAGCAGCTATCATCTCCAAAGACCTTATCAAGGACTAGGGTTTTTGCCTCACAGAAATAATATGAAAACTGAGCAGCAAAGAGAGGGGCGACACGGGATATAGAGGAGTGGAAAAGGCCTGTTTCAAGCCTAGACTTTTTCTTATTCCTGCTACTGCCTTTATTTTACCAACCTAAGAAGAGAGAAGAGATCTGTTCCTCCTGTTTGTGACACCCTAGCACCAGCAATCCCTCTTTGAGATGCTCGTACCTAAGCCCTAGGTGCCCCTCTTCCTCACACCTCACACCCAACATTCTTTCAAAACTTTATTCTCTGAGCAGTTCTTACCACTCTGTCCACTGCTGTCATTCTCAGCCAAACTGTCCTTGACGACATCATCGTCATCATCATCGTAAATTACTCTGGCTGACCATGAATTTGCCCTGCTCTCAGGCTGGCCTTGAATTTGTCATCTTCTTACCTCAGTCACTTGAGGTTCCCAAGTATTTTTTAAAAAACTTATTCATTTGTGCGTGTCCATGTGCATGTGTAGGTTAGAGGACAGCTGTATAGAATTGGTTCTCTCCTACTTTTATATGGGTTTCAGGGAAACTCAGGTCCCTACGTTTATGCAGCAAGTACTTTTATCCCTCGAGCCATCTTACCAGCCTGAAATAATTCTTTGTTTTTGTTTTTTTTAAAGACAAGGATTCTCTGCTGTAACTCTGGCTGTCCTGGAACTCACTCTATAGACCACTGTAGGCCTTGAACTCAACAGAAGAATCCACCTGCCTCTGCCTCCTAAGTGCTGAGATTAAAAGGCGTGCGTCACCACCGCCCAGCTTGTGAAACAATTCTTATTTCCCCTTTCTACTTATCACTATCTGTATACTATTTGTTTCCCCTTTGAGAGTTCAATCCCATTCTGTCCTCAGACCCTCAAAGAGCATATAGCATATATGTGCTCTTAATACATGTGAATATAGCCAGTTGTGGTGGAGTATGCCTTTAAGCTCAGCACTCCAGAAACAGAGGCAGGAGATCTCTGTGAGTTCGAGGCCAACAAAGGCTACATAGCGAGACTCTGTCTCAAAAACAAACAAAAAAATGTGAATATATATTTGCCCCTAAATCATTCACACTTCTATTAGTTGATATGAAGATCTATCTTGTCTCAGAATTTAAACAGTTTTAAAGTTAACCAAGACTGGTGAAAAGTTCACAATGTCTTGTAAAAGGACTTTCATATCTTTTCTTGTTAGGACTAGGAACTGAATTGGGGCTCTGCACATGCTGAGTACAAACACACTCTAGTACTGAGCTACATCCACAACTATTTTACTTTAAGAGACAGGTTCTAAGCTACTCCAGTTGGCCTTAACATCACTGTCCAGCCTCAGCCTGCCACACAACTGGGGCCGTAGGCCTTCACCACCAGGTCCAGCTATACCTTCCTAAGATTAAAATAATGCCACAGTGTACTTGTTTTGTTAATATAATTTTAATATAATAATAATAATAATACCTATGCCCAAAAAAGGAAAAAGTCCATACCTACAGTCAGTTTTGCAAACTCATTTGGAAAATTCTTCTCTAACCATTGTCTACATTTAGCAACATCAGGCATATATTCACAGTACTGGAATGAAAGAAAAAAACAAATTGAGTGAGAAATCATGCATTAACCAATACAAAACAATTTACAACCAATACAATTTAATTAAAAATCATCCCATATACTTGACTACACAAAGAATGATAAACTATACACACACACACTCTCTCTGTTCCACTATGTAGCCAGGGAGGCCTCTAAATCTAAATTCTCCTATTTCTGATTCCAGAATGTTGGAATTACAGGTAACCATGCTCAGCCTTGCCTGATTCATCCACAGGAAATCTGTAATTCAAGTAGGAAATATCCCGTAAGAAATGAAAACTCAGATAAGGACCTCCTTCAGAGCAGCTGTTTACTTCATCAACCGGAAGGGTCATTAGAAAAAAAGAGTAACAGCCAGGTGCAGAGCACATGCCTGTCATCTCAGCACGCAAGAGGATCAGGTCAAGGTCATAAACCACATAGGGAGGCCACCTAGTCTGAGAAACAAGAAGGAGCAAGGGCAGAAGTAAAGTCACAAAAACACATTTCTTACTTTGGCCACAAAGGGCCCTCATTATTTTCCTGACTTGTCCACTGAGCTTGACTGAAGAAAAATCTTATACACAGTTTCTACTCTTCATTCTCCCTCTGCTCAAGCATGGAAGTCTTGGCTTTCAGGTTACTTTTGCTTCCATCATCTGACTACTTATGAATTACATACAAAAATCTAAAACATACAGCCAAGAATAAAAAAGATATACATGTGGGGCTGGAGAGACTCTCGGCAGTTAGGAGTACTGATTGCTCTTGCAGAGGACCCAGATTCAGGTCCTAGCACCCACATGTCAGCTCGCAAACACCTGCAACTCCAGTTCCAGTGGATCCAATGCTTTCTTTGACCTGAAGGCACTCTATGCACATGATGTACAAATTCATATAGGCATACATAAATAAAAATACATAAATAAATCTTTTTTTAAGAAAAAAAAAAAAGACATCTATAGTCATAGCCACTCAGGAGGTGAGGCAGGAGGATTGTTTGAACAGCTGCGTTCAAGGCTAAATATAGGCAACATAGTAAGACTCTACATTCATTCATTCACTTTTGGTTTTTTGAGACAGAGTTTCTCTGTGTAGCTCTGGCTGGCTGTCCCAGAAATCACTCTGTAGACCAGGCTAGCCTCAAACTAAGAGACCTGCCTGCCTCTGCCTCCTAAGTGCTAGGATTAAAGGCATGCACCAGCACACCAGGCTAAAATCCTACTTTAAAAAAAAAAAAAAAGAAGCAAGTGAGAAAATACATGTACATAATTTATAAGATAAAATGTACTCTGATCCAGGGCCAGAAAGATGGCTAAGGGAGTCCATGTGCTTGCTACCAAGCCTGATAACTTGAATTTGATTCCAGGAACCCACCTCGTAGAAGCAGAGAACTGACTCCTACAAGTTGTCCTCTGACCTTCACAAGTGCTTACACGCTTACACACACACACACACACACACTCTCTCTCTCTCTCTCAAAAAACTGTAAGTATTCTGATCCAAAGTTCTCCATAAAAGGTTGAAACACTATCAAATGATAGGAAATGAAAAATAGAAGAAGCTCTTAGATTAACTCTAAAATCAAGAGTGATCTCACATGCAGAAAAAAAAAAAGAGAACAAAAAACCCCGACAAGTAGAACTTACCTCTGTTGGTAATGAACAGACTAGAGAAATGGAGAGAAAAAGATGTGAAATGTTAAAACCATGAAAACAAGGAATCTCATAATCTATGACAGAATACTTCATCTTTTCCCTCCAGTTTTTCACTTCTTTATCACTTCTTAAAGACACCTCTTCTACTTTTCAATCAAAAAGTCTAATTGAGGGTTCTCCCTCTCTCAACACATAAAGAATACTAAGTGTCAATCAGGAAGTACATGCTAGCTTCAAATTCCATGATCTTCCTGCCTCGGCTCCTGGGTGCTCAGATGACAAGCACAAGCCACCTTGTCTGTCTTCATAATCCTCTCTACCACTCACCTTTCAAATACTACTCTGCAGAGATTTCTGACATAAAGGGTACATGATTATTTCAAATGACAGTATTCTGACATTTTGATCTAAAGGCAATTGTCAGTTGATGAAGTATCAAACCTTCAGTATTTTATAGCTCATCTGTAATGTGCTTGTCTTTAGTTAAGATGAGAGCTTCCTGAAGATAATCTTATTAGTTTCTGAGGGAAACACAATGACTGACACAGAGCAGAAGCCTAAAATGTGTTTTCTAAATACATTCCAGCTGTCCCTAAATGGCTGCTAAGTCTCTAGCTGAGAGAAATGAGACCAGTCTCCTCTAACTTGTATCTTTCTCCAGGGGCTGGGGAGGTGGTTCAGCAGTTTAGCACACTTGCTGCTCTTGCAAAATAGGAGTTAGGTTCCCAGCACCAACATCAGTGGCTCACAACCATCTGAACTCTAGCTCTAGGAAATCTAACACTCTCTCCTGGTATCTGTGGGCACCAATGTGGCATAAACAAACAGACTCATAAATAAAGACAAAGAGATGGAGAGAGAGAGACAGCACCACACAATACTACTGCCCAAGGTGGGCTGGAATTTCTGGTCTCAAATGATCCTGTCTCAGTCTTCTGAGCAGCTGGGATTACAGGTGCATAACACCATACCTTGCCATGCCAGTTTTCTAAACCCTCTGTAATTTTGACTAAATCTTACTATGGTCACTAAGCTTGCTTCCTCCAACTTTTATCTTGCTGCCGGATGCATTGTCACATAGCTTCTTTGCTCAAAAACCTTCAGTAATCCACAGCAGCTACAAACCAAGTCCTAACAATCTGGACCCAGACCCTACTGTCTATCAATTTCCCACTCCTGCTTCAAAGATCTGCAATAACAAACACACTGCAATTCCCCCAATTCCACATTCCCATCCTTTCTTCTTGCTCTTTGGCCCGGCATCTGTCTTTCAGTGCACTCGTGAATAATACGTTGCCTTAAACTCCTACTAACTGTGCTCATCTCTAAGCAGTTTCCCTTGACTCTCTACAACTTGAAGAACCTCTCTCCTTCCATACCGCCACTGTGACTAACTGTCCCATTTGTGTATTTCTTGTCTCTCTCTGCTACCAATTATATCGGTGTACCCCAACTCCCATCCAACACTCACCAACAGCTACTCAGTTAAGTTACATGCAGAGAACAAGCAGAGCCTTGCTGTTTTAGAATCCTTCCCAGAATTTAGCTCAGCACCATATCCAGATGTACTTTGTCAATCATTGATTCACTATGATATGGACCCTATTGAGAATGCCATTACAAGCCCGGCAGTGGTGGCGCACACCTTTTAATCCCAGGACTTGGGAGGCGGAGACAGGTGTATCTCTGTAGAGGCAGTCTGGTCTACAGAATGAGTTCCAGGATAGCCAGAGTCACAACAGAGAAACCCTGTCTCGAAAAACAAAAGAATGCTATTGTACTTCCTTACCAAGCTGGCTAATGAAGCCCATCCTCTTAACATGCTAAGGTTGGACCCTAAATGCATCTTTTGGTAGCCTCTGCCCTCCAGCCCTGGTTTACTAAGCCTAGTGCCACAAAAAACACATCCTTAACTCACACAATCAACAAAAAACGCTGTTTCACAGGAAGTCATCATATAATACCTATCACTTAAGGTTAATACAGAAACCATTTCCTTGTCAACCTCCTTACTTCACTCTTCATAAAGACCTCTCTCCTTCCTCAACTCCTAATTTATGTTATATCAGTATTATATTAGTCGTCTCGGTGTTTTCTATTCCCTAAGAGACAAGGTTTCCAAGGACTGAGCTCAGGCCATCAGGCTTGGTAGAAGGCTCCTTTACAACTGAGCTCACTACTCCCAAGCATTTCTTATACATGTAGATAAACTCCCTGGGAGTTAGAAGCACACCTTCCCTTAGTATCTGCAATACTAGTACAAAAGTAGGAAAGGAAATGAAAACAAGTAAACTTTTCTGAAAGAGGTCAGAGACTGGAAACAGAATGATTTGGCAGGTAAAGATACTCTCAGTCAGTCTAAGCCTGATTACCTGTTACTGGGATCCTCAAGAGAGAGAGAATTAGCTCTCAAAAGTAGAGCTCTGAGCTCTACTCTCACACATACACAGAAAAATAAGATTAAAAAAAAAAATCAGGAACTGCTTATCAGTGGGACAGATTGAATAGTGTCACCCTTTCAAAAACCACCTTAGAAGTGACACACATAGGGTCTAGGATTGTAGATCAGTTTATTGCTTCTCTAACCCATGAAGCCCTGGGCTTAATCCCTAGCACCCCATAAACTGGGCATGGTGGTACACAGTCAAAAACAGCACTCAGTAGCCAGAACAAGATGATCAGATCAAGGTCATCCTCAACTACATTGTAAATTCGAGGACAGCCTGAGATACACAGACCCTGTTTTGTTTTGTTTTTTAAAAATCTATCAGGGAGTGGTAGTTCACACCTTTAATTCCAGCAGTTGGGAAGCAGAGGCCAGCCTAGTATACACTGTAAATTCTTGGCCAGACAAGGTTACACAGTAAACTCTATCTCTAAAAAACAAAAGAACATCTTTTTTTTTTTTTTTTAAAGTGACACAAATGGGCTGGAAAGGTAAGATAGTAGTTAAAAGCACATATACCAGGCTGTGGACAACAGTTACATGGACATAGACACAAATATATACACATAAACAAAAATAAATCTGGGGGCTAGAGAGATGGTTTAGTGCTTAAAAACAGATTCCTTTCCTAGAGGGAAGGGTTTTGGTTTCCCAGAACTCATATGATGGCTCACAATTATCTGTAACTCCAGTTCTAAAAGATCCAATGCCCTCTTCTGGCCTCTATGGGCACCAGGTACGAAAGTGGTGCACGGATATACACATAGGCAAAACATCCATCCACATACATAAAAAAATATAATTTTATTTTAAAAAATATAAGCAAATCTTCGAAAAAAAATTTCAGGAACACAAGCCAGGTATGGTGATACACACCTTTAATCCCAACCAGCATTTAGGAGCCAGAGGCAGGATTTCTATACATTCAAGGCCAACCTGGTCTACAAAGCACACTCCAGGCCAGCTATGCCTACATGAGACTCTGTATAGGGTCTCTCTGTGTAGCTCTGGCTGTCCTAAAACTCACTTTGTAAACCAAAGCTGGCTAAGAACTCAGAGACCCACCTGCCTCTGTCTCCCCAGTTTTAGGATTAAAGGGGTGCTCTACCACTGCTGGCTTTTTTGGGTTTTCTTTAAAGATTCTATCTTGCTCTGTAGCTCAAGCTGGCCTTAATCTTGCAACAACCTTCCTTTCTCACCTCCCAAATGCTGCAACTACGGGCCTGAGCCACCATAATCCTGCTTGATCTTTACTTATTATGTATGTGCCATGGCCTGCTTTCAGAAGTTCATTCATTACTTCCACAATGTGAAACCAGGGCTTCCAACTCAAGCTGTATAGCCCCATACCAAGTGCCTCAACCTGCTGAGCCATCTCAATGGACCAACAGTTCTTTTTTTTTTTTCCATGTGAAACTTTTTTTCATACAATACATTGTTCAAAATTTTCCGTTCCCCTAAGCCCAAAAGTTCTTAACTACATTAGACAAACAAGCTTAAAAAACTATATTGAGGCTGGGAGTGGTGGTACATACCTTTAATCCCAGCACTAACTAACCCTAACCCAAGGGAGGTGGAAGCAGAGACAAGAGGAGAGATCTCTGAGTTCAAGACTAACTTGGTCTACAGAGCAAGTCCCAGGACAGATAAGGCTACACCAAGAAACCCTATCTCGAAAAAATGAAAGGAAAAAAAAGTTAAACTGATTTATACACATATACACACACACACATATGTATAGAGAAAGGGGGAGGGGGCATGCGAGAGAACTCTCGAGCATGTGAGGGTGATGACAGAGGCAGGAGGATCTCTGTGACTTTGAGGCCAGTATACATAGTGATCTCCAGGCCAGCCAGGGATACACAGACCCTGTCTGAAAACAATGAAAACTATATTGAATTAGTATACTATTTTATTTTTAGGTTAATTGTGCCAGAGGGTTTATACAATCATCTGCCTTAAGATTTTTGGGGAGTGTTGTTTCTTGTTCTTGAAATGGGGGCCTCATTATGTAGCTTTGGCTGGCTTGGAACTTCTATGTTGACCAGGACAGCTTGCTTCTGTCTCCGGAGGGCTGGGATTCGACATGCACCACCATGACTGGCTCATCTGCCTTAATAAGCCAACTTTTTTCTTAAGTTACAAACCCGTAAGATAGAAACCTCTAAAGCTTACAGAAATCAGGTAATTTGCTCAGGGCCATACACATAGTAAGTTTTTAAATCAGAGAGGGCACTCTGGCCCATGACTCCCATGACAAATATCATAACAAAACTCAATCAACTCTGTAATTCCTTCCTTTCCTTCTTTTCCCTCTGTCCCATCCCTTCAACAGTTTTAAGACAGGTTCTATACAGCCCAGGCTGGCCTGGAACTTTGAGACCCCCCTTGCCTAAGCTGCTTGAGTGCAGGGATTACAAGTGTTGTTCCTTTACATCAAATTTAGAAAACAAATTTAGTCATTAGGTCTTTCAGCAAGCACACCTTACCCACTGAGCCATCTTGATGGCCTCTATTAGGAAGCCTGCAAACATGTCTTGGCTGCGTGCTGTCCCTTTTCTAAGCACTTCCTCCTATCTCCCTTAAAGACTGTGCTCAGGATCTAAAGTAAAACTGTTTCTTGTGTCTTAACATCTTCCCTGGAAAAACACCAAAGGGAAGATGATGGTACTGCAGCAGAGGGCCCAGAGGCTCTGGGGCCCAGGCTTGGGAGGCCACTACAGCTGCCTCAGAAGCTTTGGCAGAAGTCTCTGGGGTCATGATGGGGGCCAGGGCCAAGACCACAGGAGTATTTTACTCATGGAGTGAAGACCGAAGATAAGGAGTAGATCCTTATCACCAGGCTGAGTTACATAGTCAAGGACATGAGGATCAAGTCTCTAGAGGAGATCTTTTCTCCCATTTCTTTAAGGAATCAAAATATTGACTTTCTGCTGGGGACATCCCTTAAAGATAAGAGATTTGAAGATTGTGCTGAAGCAGAAGCACACTCACACTGACCAGCAAACTAGACTCAAGGCATTTACTGCCACTGGAAAGTACAGTCACATTGGTCTGGAGGTTAAGTGTTCCCAAGACATAGTCACTCCATCTAGGGACATATCTTGACCAAGCTTTCCACCATCCTGGTGCAGAGAGAAGAGTCTAAGAACTGCACACCTCACACAATGTGACAGGCTACTGTAGCTCTGTACTAGTGTATCTCATCTCCACCCAAAAGAACATGAGCACCCTCTTAGCTCCTGTGCCCAAGAAGCAATGGCCAGTATTGAGGACCAGTAAGGGACTGCACAGCCACCTGGAGAAGTTCACCACTGCTACCTTTGATGCCATCTCCAAGACCTATAGCTACCTGACCCTCTGGAAAGAGACTGTGTTCATTAAAATCTCCATATCAGGAACTTACAGGCTACCTTGTAAAAACTCAGATTAGAATCTCCATGCACAGAACCCAGGATTCAACCATGGCTACAGCATAGTTTCTCTACATATTGTTTCTCTACAATAAAGTTAAGCAACCTCATTTAAAAAAAAAAAAAAAAACAAAAAGAACAAAGGGTAGGAGGCCTGAGTAATGGTTCAACAGTTAAGAGAGCTCACTGATCTTACTAACCCAGGTTTGATTTCTAGCACCCGCTTGGTGGCTCAGGACTACCTGAAATTCCCATTCCAAAAGATCCAATGCCCTCTTCTGACCTACATGGGCTCTTACACACATGTGGTATACATACATACACTCAGGCACATACTGAAACCTACTTAAAAAAAAAAAAAAAAAAAAAAGGGTAGGCATGGTGGCACATGCCTTTAATCCCAGCACTCTGAGCATAAGCAGGCAGATCTGAGTTCCAGGCTAGCCAAGGCTACACAGAGAGACCCCGTATCAAAAATAAATAAGTAATAATAAAGAACAAGTGGATGGATGATGACTGGAAATATCTGCCCCAGACTTTCCATGGTGACCAAAGGGGCAGGGGCAGAGGATGGGGGACAAAACAAAAAACAAAAAAACAAAACCAAAACCAAAAACCTGTTTCCTATTAAACTCAACTTTGTTTTATTAAAAAGTCTAGGTGGAGCCAGGCATGATGGCACATGCCTTGGGAGGCAGAAGCAGGTAGATCTGAGTTCAAGACCAACCTAGTCAACATAGTAAGTTCCATGACAACCAGAAATCTGTAGCCAGGGAAATGCCTTACTCTTATCTAATAAAGAACTTCCCACATAAACCTAAAGATCCTAAAGTCAGGATCCCCAGAAATCTCAGCATCCATGTAGAACCCAGCAGAGGCACAGGACTACAATCCCCACACTGGGGAGACTAAAGATCCCTAGTCCTTGTTAGCCAGCCAGTCTACCTGACTAGTGAGTGCCAGATTCAGTAACAGACGCTTTCTCAAACAAACAAAAACAAAAAACAAAAAAAAATGGTGGAGTGTGATTGAGGAAGCCACCCAACATTGACCTCTGGCATCACATGCATACACATCCACATCCACACACAAAACCTAATCATAGTAGTCAAACCAGACTTTCCCAAGATCGTCCTACTACACATCACTCCAAAGTCATCTTCTCTACTTGACCAACACCCTCCCTGTACTGTAATTCAAAGTTGCCCAAGGAGCTCATGGGGTAAAGACACCTGGTGCCAACCAAGCCTGAGGACCCGAGTTCAGTCTCCAGGATCCTCATGGTATACAGAACTAAAGTCCACAGTGGTCCTCAACATCCACACATGGATCATGGAACATGGAAGAAGCGAGCACAAAACCTGTTCAAGACTCTAGCCCGGCATCAAGCTGCCCCCAGCCCCCTACTCAGCCCAGTTCTAGGATTGAACCTACAAACTCTGAACTTTCTAGACAAGTGCTCTGCCACTAAGCAAAATCTCCAGGTTTTCTTTGTAATAGTTCACTTCCTTAGGATGCCCTTCCTCACTCTCTCCATACTTCACCACCCCTTAAGACTGTATCATCCAAGAAGCTCTTTTTAACACAGCAACAGGCATCTAACACCAGGCTGGGATAATCTACTTGTTTATCTCTATTCCGACTGAACCCTAGGCTCCTCCAGGCCAGGAAGCAAGACACAAATGACACAGGAAAGGAAGGAATATCTGTTAACTCATGTCCTCACTAGGCTCCCTCTTCAACTAAGAACCCACCAAAGCACAATGACAGGTGGAGGAGTTAACAGGACCAAGGGTGAAACTATCAACTAGGCATAAAAACAATGGGCAAAAGCTATTTCTTTTTCCTTTCCAACACTTGCCTCCACAGTAAAGGACTCGAAGGGGGTAATCCGCATCTAACTTGGCACTGTTTCTCGTATCGCCTCTGCAATCAGCCCCACTGGATTCAGAAATGTCAGTAGCCATCTCACAAACCTGTAAGCAAAATAATACAACTTCACTATTTTGGAGCTCAACCCCCACCCCAGAAAGGCAGCTTTTGGTTGCAGTCTTAGCTTTCACTAGTATTCCTGCACTCCAAGGCTGCTTTGATTCTATTTAAAAGGACACAGGCTTCATTAGATTCACAAAATACGATCAATTGTAGGCTTATCTACCTGCTCCACGGGTTTACAGGGAGACAAGAATAAATGGGCCATAAAGGCTGAGTGTTGTTGGGGCGAGGGCAAAAGGAACAGCAGAGAAAAAGAGAAAGCAGTGAGGGGGGAATGGAAGGGATGGGCGACTTCAATAGAGACGGGGAGGGTCTGAGGTCGACACGGGAGGGATGCAAACTGCAGTAAAGGCTATAGAGAGAGTCTGCACCACGGGGGCGAGTCACTCGAGGTGACCAGAACGCAAGATGCGGCGACAGCAAAATACCAAGAGAGAGAGACCGAGCCAGGGACGAGGATGGAATTGCCACGGCTTGGGGAGGTAAAATCCGGACAGAAGGACCAGGAAACGGGCCTGCAGGGAGGCTGAGGCTAAGGGGAGACCCCAGGGACGCCAAGGAGGCCCCCCATGTGGGCGGGCGTGGAGACGCTCGGCCCGGCCCCCTTCCTCCAGGTAGCGCCTCGGCTGCCCCACATGCTCAACGAGCTCCCCGGAAGCCGCGGAGGCGCAAGCGCTCGTTACCCAGCCGGTCGCACAGCCCCCGCCGCCTCCGCTCCCGCCAGCTGAAGCGACACATGCAACTCCTCTTGCCCGGCCACAGCTGCCCGAAGCCGTCTGCTAGGCACGCTCGCGCGAGACAATAGGCCTTTATCGCGAGATCCCGGAAGCCGCTAGGCGGATGTCGCGAGAAGCTTGTCTGCTTGTGGGAGGGCGGGGCGAAGAGGGAGGAACATGCGCTCTGAGCTGCGGGGCGGGGCGGAACAGGAACGGGACTGAGTTGCGGAGCGGCGGATGGCCGGCAGGAGGCGCTCGCTGTCTATTGGAGAAGATGAGCCAGCAGCTGTGGATGTTCCTGCGCAGTGGGGAGTGGACCCGACTGGCGGAGAGGCCCTTGAGTCACGGAGTGACTCCCTGTAAATGATGCGGACAGCCTTGCCCCAGTGTCTGGGGTACATCCTAGGAGTCCCGACTAACCACTAGCCTGGTGGATAAGTCACCGCTTTCGGAGAGATTGCGGCTGGATGAGACATTGGATTTCATCTCATTACTCTTCCCTAAATAGGAATTATTCCTACAAAGATCATATCCATTACTGTTTACATTTATCTCACCAGGTTGACAACGATTTTCATATGCTTATTTGTTCATATCTCACCTTATACGTGTTCTATACTGAAATTTTTCTATCCCTTCTCAGGATTTCTAGTTTTAACCACATACAGTCTTGCCTTAGTTTTGCCTCCTTGTTTTTACTTTGGGGAATCCCCTTCGTTTGCATACTCAGCCCAAGTCCCACTTTTGAAACGGGAATGAGAACACTAGGACATATCTGTGGTACCTCCATCCACACCCACCAAATTCACCTCCTCCAAACACCAATGTCATTGACACCACTGGTACCATCCCTTTAATCTATCTACAACTTAACTTTGCGTGAACTAAACTACCCAAAACAATCTTCACCAAAGACCCATCCAGCGTGGCCTCCTCTTCTTTGGTACCGGGAATTGAAACCAGGGTTTTGTGAATGCTAGACAAGTGCTCTGCCCAGCCCCTCTAATAATTTTCTTAAATAAACAAATAAGCCATTCTAGCGTTTCACCTTGGTGCAGATCTTTAATCCTAGTGTCAGGGAAACAAAGGCAGGCAGATCTCTGTGAGTTCCAGGACATCCAAGGCTACCTAGTAAGACCCTGTCTCAAAAAAATAAATTAAATTAAAAAAACAAATAAATGAGACTAGAGAGACGACGGAGCAGTTAAAGAGCACTGGCTGCTTTTCCAGAGGATGTAACTTTAAAACCCACCACTCACATTGCAACTTAAAATCATCTCTGTAACTCCAGTCCCATGGAATCTAGCATCCTCCTTGGGCCTCTGTGGGCACCAGGAATGCTCATGATGCACAGACATATGTGTAGACAAAACACCCATACACATAAATAAAATTAAAATAAGTAAATTAAATTTAACAATCACAAACTCTTAACTGATTTAAATCTCACCAAAACCCAATTAAGTGTTATTGTCCCCATTTCAGATGGTTAAGTCAAAGTTCAAAGGGGTTGGCCTATACCTCAGCAATAGTACATTTACTCAGAATGTACAAGGCTCAAAAAAATCGTAGAGCAAACGGCATATTTTACTCATCTTAAGATGAACATTTTGTCGGATGGGGTGGCACATACCTTTAATCCCAGCACTTGGGAGACAGAAGCAGAAGGATCTCTAAATTTGAGGCCAGCCTGGTTGATAGAACAAATTCCAGGACATCCAGGGATACACAGAGAACCCTCTTTCTCTCTTAAAAATTTTTTAGCTAGACTGGGTGGCATATGTCTGTAGTTCCAGCACTCAGACAGCTTAAGGATCGCTGTAAGTTTGAGGTCACCCAAGGCTACACAGTAAGACCAATGTTTGAAAAAAGAAAAGAAAAAGAAAGGCATTTTTTTTTAATCAACACCAAGATGCAGGGCTGGGAACATGGCCCATTTGGTAAGCATGAAGACCTGAGTTACATTCCCGAGATCTGTGCTCAAAGCCAGGCATGGAGACCAGTGAATTGACGTAGTGGACAGAGGACCTGCCACAGGCCTAACAAACTGAGCATTTAATACTTTTTGTTGTTGTTTGTGTTTTTTCAAGACAGCGTTTCTCTGTGGTAACTCTGGCTGTCCTGGAACTCACTCCGAAGACCAGGCTGGTCTCGAACTCACAGAGATCCACCTGCCTCTGCCTCCTGAGTGCTAGGATCAAAGGTGTGTGTCACCACTGCCGCCGGGCCCAAGAGTTTAATTCTTGGGACCCACATAAAGTCGGAAGGAGAGAACCAACCCCACAAACTTGTCCTCTGACTTCCCACACGTGCGTCCTGGCGCTCCTAATCGTACGAGAACACAAAGAACAAAAAACCAAAATATTTCAAGGCAGATGTGGTGCTGCATGTTTGTAACCCCTGTGCTGGGGAGCTGGAGACAGGAAGGTCTCTGGGGCGCTCACTGGGCAGCCAGCCTACCCTAATTGGTGAGGTCCAGGCCAATGAAGAGAACTTGCATGAAAGGAAGTGGATAGTTCCTTGGGATGACACTCACTGTTGCCCCCTGCTTCCACACACACGCATATGCACACATACGAACACGGGTAGCCGTTAAAATGAAACATCAAAGTGCATGGCAGCGGACCGTCAGCATTAGTCATTTTACTTGGCCACATTTTAATGGTACATAAAATAACCGTGCATGTAACAATCGATGGCTCTTAGATGTGGATGCAATGACATGTGCGTGAGTACTTGCCCAGTCCTATGTGCCCGAAATGCCAGCATCCCCTAGTTTTTATGCTCACCTTTCCCTACTCTGCTTTGTCCAGTAGGCAGTGCTGTGCAGACTGTTGTTCCAGCTTCCTGTTCCCTAGTTTCTAGCTTGGTGTTCAGCCAATGGGAGACAGCCATGGGAGCAGCCTTCTTCCACCCTGAGCAGCATATCTGGCAGTAACTGAGTGTCCCTTCAGCCCACCCCTGCCGCATCTTCACTGTTAGGGGATCCCATTCCCTGGGACTTGGTGATGTGGCACTCACTCTGGATCCAGCCTCTAGATCGCTTTTGTTTGACCTCCTGTCTGTGTTTAACTTTGCAACAGTTTCATCCTACATGAAACCAAGTTCCAGAATTCAATTCTCTTTTGCTTTGCACACTTACATGGTGGTTCCGGTTTTGTTTTTGTTTTTGTTTTCGCAGGACACTTGGCATTTGATTACAAATTTACTTTTTCTATCCTAACACACAGTCTGAGCTCTTAGGTACAGCAAGTGCCACCGAGTAGCTGGAAGAATCTTCCTCAGAGACATGAGGGCTTCTACTCGAGTGCAACCCTTCTGCTCAGGGATCTGGGGATGTAGCTTAGTTGGTATAGTGCTTGCCTGGGGTTCAATCTCCAGCACTGCATGCACCAGTGAGGTGGCACACACCTGTGGTTCCAGCACGTGAGAGGTAGAAGCAAGAAGATCAGAAGTTCAAGGTTGGGCCACAGAATTGGCTCAAGTGCTTAAGAGTGCTCGTTGCTCTTCTGGAAGACTGGGCTTCCATCGCTAGCACCCGTGCTGGGTGGCTTGCACGTGCCCATATCTGCAGCACCCTCTTCTGAATCATGTGCATAAATCCCCACACAGAATTATACACATAATTAAAAATAAACCTTTAACCAGGTGGTGGTGGCACACATTTTTAATCCCACCATTCAGGAGGCAGAATCAGACAGATCTCTGTGAGTTTGAGGCTAGCCTGGTCTACAGAGTGAGACTCTGTCTTAAAAAATAAAAAAAAGGCAGAGAACCCTGGTTGCTGGGAGCAATGCAGGAGAACAGCAGCCAGCATTGGAGCTTCAGAAGTCAGCTCACCGGTTAGCAAAGACTACAATGAGTCTACCTCAGTTTGACAGTCTTGGGGGATCATTTCCTGAATGCCCTTTGCCACTGCTGGGCCTTATGGTGCTTGTTGCTGCCATGGTCTCCTTGTCTCTCTTGTGGTAGGAAAGTTCTAAGGGGTCTCAAACCCCTCACTGGGCAGTGTTGCTGGCACACATAACAGTGGTGATGATTTTCTCTCAAGCAATGCCACCTGGGCAAGGCGGTGCCACTCAGCTGAGTTGGTGACTCTATTGAAACTCCAGAAAGAAGAACTAAAAAAAAATGTGTAGTTAAGAACAGTAGATGTTCTTCACACACAGTTCCAGGGTTAAGAGGATGTTTTGCCAGCTGCCTTAGAATCAGTAACTTAAGAAGAAAACATATTTTTGCTAGGGACTTGTTTGGTCAGGGTTAAGAAAGCTGGAACAAAGAAAGCTTAATTGCTAGGGCCCGTGAGTTTCACCTGTGAAAAACAGACCCATGATCAAGAAATAACAAATGAGTTTCAGTGCCCATTCTTAGGCTTGAACTTCCTCGACCACGAATAATATTGATTCTCTCCTGGTCTCTATAATTAAAAATTTGCTGATGGGTTTGGGGTGCACCTTTAGGATATAGAGCTGTGCAGCAGACTTTCCTTTTACCTAAGAAAAGCAAAGAGACCCCTGACTTAAAGTTTTTTAGTTATAATAAACTTGTTTCACTGTGTTAACTACGTAAGAATTGTGTGCGTTAGGATAGTATGACGTGTACTTGTTCCCTAGCAACCTGCCAGCTATAACAGAAGCTGACTGTGAAATTAGTTGGCTTACTTAAATAAATTAACAGCCTCTGTTAATTTATAATAAAAGAAACTATTGCTTCTAGTATATAAATGTATTGTGGGGAAAAATATTTGGGAAACTAGGTGTGAGTTTTAAAATAACCTGCTTTTAAAGAAAGATATGGAATTTGTAATCACTGAAATATAAAACCTGTAATCATTATGTGAGCTTCAAGTTTATGATTAAGATGTGATTGTAATGCGATCTTTCCCCGAGAGGGGCTTCGTCTAAATATATGATATATGGGAGAACATACGGAAGGACGAGTAGGAATAAAGAAAGAAGTTTGTCCCATCCGTAAGCGGTGTGGTTCTATCCTTATTATTTGGCAGACTCTGCCTCTCCCTCCTGGGTAGCTGAGCTCCTGCTGGGGCTGCGCCTCAGCACCTGGTGATCCAGTCCCAGTGTTCTCCTTGCCACCTCCATCTTGCTCTGTCCGTGGCGTTTCACAACCGCGTAATATTGATGCTAACAGAACTGGCTCCTGTCCACGCATATGCCAGTAAGTCTCACTTGGAAGACCTTTGATGGATCCTCTGTGGATGGCAGGTACTTTCTCACTCATTTTGAAATTCAGCTCAGGCTTTCTGATGGCCTGTGTATATAGGGATGTAAATATAGTTGTACACACACACACAAACACACACACACATACCCCACACCACACCACACCACACCACATCACACACCACACACACATACATATATATAATGTATATATATATAACGTGTGCGCGCGTGTGTGTGTGTATGTTGGTTTTCTATTTATTTGTGTATTGGTGTGTTTTATTTTCATTTATTTGTTTGTTGATGGCTTCTAATAATATTTTATTTGTTGGGAATTCCCCTTAACCCAGATCCTCCTAAATTTTATATTCTCCTCCCCCCCAAAAAGCTCCCACAAAACAAAACATCAAGTCCACCTCATGTTGATCAACTACTCCTGGACTTCAGACCTGCCCTGAAGTATGATCAATATACCAAATATCTCTCCACTGAAGAACACTGACTTTCCCTCTCCTGGCAGCAATTAAATGACAATAGCTCCTCAGCTAGGGTGGAACTTCATGCTCACTTCTCCTCCTCCATGCTGGGACTTTGTCTGGCTTGAGCCTGTGCAGGTCTTGTACACACCGTTACAGGCTCTGTCGGTTTATATGTGTGTCTGCCCTGTTCAATCTAGAAAATGCTGTAACTACCACTCTGTCTCTTACAAATCTTTCCAGTCCCTCTTACACATAGATCTCTGAGCCTTGAGAGGAGGGGTGTGATGAAACAGCCCATTTCAGGATGAGCATTCGGAGGTCTCTTACCTTCTACGCACTCTCCAGTCGTGGATCCCTGTTAATTACCATCTACTGCAAGAAGCCACTTCTCTAATGGGGGCTAAATGTGCACTGGTACAGAATTAAGTCATTAGGGATAGTTTAATTTCTATGTTCCTTTAGCAGGATAACAGTAGTAGGCTTTCCCCTAGGGTCCATGACATATCTAGCATAGGTTTTGGGCCTCAGTGACAGTGTCAGGTATGGGTTCCATCTCACTGAGCTGGTCTTAAATCCAATCAGAAAGTGATTAGTTACTCCCATACTATTCATGCCACTATTGCACCAGTGCATACACCTTGCTAGACAAGTCAGTGCTGCAGCTTGCAGGGTTTGTAGCTGAGTGGGATTGGTGATGACCTTTCTCCTCCAGTAGTGTGTATTGTGGGCGGTGACATTCCTGTGCCGGTGGCCTGGGTTCTAAGAAAGCAGGCTGAGTAAGCCAGTAAGCAGCACCCCTCCATGGTCTCTGTATCAACTTCTGCCTCAAGGTTCCTAGTCTGGTTTCATTTCCTGTTTTGACTTCCTTTAGTGATGGACGGTGATGATGAACTGTAAGGCAAATAAACCCTTTCCCCTCTAACTTGCGTCTGTTTATGGCATCTTGTCACAGCGACAGTGACCTTAACTCAGACAAGCCCCAAGCTTTTGTTTTTATTTTGGTGCTGGAGATTGAAGCCAGGGTCTTGTACATTCCAGGCCAGTACTGGTCCACTGAGCTACACCCCCATTATATGTCTTGCTTTGTTTTGAATTTCCTTTGAACTGATCCTTAGCATCTTCCCTTGTTAAATAAGGGGAGAAATAAAAATCTTGTCACATACATTTTATACTTGGGCGAATCATGTTTTTATCTTTTTAAAAATGCATAATTTTTAGAGTAAATTTTTTTATTACATTTGTATGTGTGTGTGTCTGGACACACACACACCTGCATGCAACGGAGCACCTGTGGAGGGCAGGACACAGCTTGCAGTTAGGTCTGTCTCTCTTTCTACCGTGTGGGTTCTGAGGATTAAAAGAAGGTCACTAGGCTCAATGGCAAGTGCCTTTACCCACTGAGCCGTCTCTCATATTTTTTGTGAGGTAACACTTCCCAAATAAAATGGCAAGACCACATAAAAAGATTAACCCTTGCTTCCTTCTTTTTGACTGGATCATACACATAAGGCAGAAGATACGACTGCCACCTTGTAACCACAAGGACCAAGTCTAAGTATAGAGGCTCTATACTACTGAGTACGATATTATGCTAATCATTGCGGTGATGATAGCCTTATGGGGTCTTATCCTTTCTCCATTCTAGGCTTCTTACTTTGAAAGACAAACAGAGGTTCAGAGAGACATCCCAGACGGTAGAGTGCTTGCCCTACAAGCCTGAGAGACTGAGTTTGTTTGCCAGAACTAAGCTGAGCCTGGTGTACACTTGTAATACCAGAGATACAGAGGCAGAAACACAGATTTCTGGGGCTCACTGTCCGGTAGCCTAGCCAACATGAAGAGTTTCAGGACAATGACAAACCCTGTTCCCCCCATCCCCAAAAAAGCAGTGGTGGCTGCGGGATGACACCTGAGGTCACACAGTATCTCACTAGCCCCCATGTGTCCCAACCATCTCCATAGGGTTTTCTCTGGCATTATAGAACACACAGTGGAGTGATGCCACCAGAAAACCGGGTATTTTCTTTACCACAAGAGAGAAATCTGAGGTCATACCAAGCATGCCCACAATCGGGAGATAAAGGCCTGGCTGAAGAACAAGGGGAAGTATTCAGCAGAAGTCTGCAGGAAGGGGCAATGTCGACATCCCTTTCTGAGAAGTCTCTTAGTGATGAGAATCAGAGCGCTTGCCCTGGGCTCCGTGACTGGCATGTGATGCCTTATTATAAGGTACAGATGCTCCAAAAATCACAGGTTTTATCTTTCTGTTCTTGGGTCTCTACTGGCCCTGAGTCACATGTTTCCTTTTGCTTGGTTCTTTCTGAAGATTTTCAAAATGACCAACTGTGGTGAAGTGGATATGTTGTTTGAAAATGTTTTTATTACATTCCTGTTTATGAGTGTATGGGGATGGGCATACACGTCACAGCACACAGGTGGAGGTCAGAGGACAAATTTGCAGAAGTCACTTCTCTCCTTTCACCATGTGGGTTCCAGAGACCAAGCTCAGATTCTCCAGGTCAATGGCCAGCACTTTCACTTGTGGAGCCACCTTGTGGGCTGCATGTTTGCCGGTTGCCTTTTGACCATCTGTCCCCGGCTCAAGAGGTCCATTTTTTACTTGAACAGCTTTTTTTCTTTTAAGACAGGGTCTCACTAGGTAGCCCTGCCTGGCCTGGAATTCACTATGTAGACCAGGCTATCCTAGAGACTTATCCTCCCAAACTTTAGATAGATAAAAGAGGAAGGACAGGTTGCCAAAGGGTGCAGGCTGTTGCAGTGTCAGGCCCAGCACACAGACACGCCACCTCCCCAGCTCCTGAGCCCAGAACTCAGTGCAGAGTGGGCAGGATTAGGGGATTGAAGCGTGAGGGAAGGCGCAGTGCCTCAGAGGTTAAAGGGAACCAACCTGTTTGGCCCCTCCGAAATGTAGATGTCTAACAAGGTCATCTGCTGTTCTAGCAATACAGGACTGACAAGGGACTCAACCAGTTCTGCCACAAGAGGCCCATGCATATTCAATGAGGGAGAGCAATTCAGAAAGATAATTCTGTGTTAGCAGGAGAAGGCAGGCCGGAGACCATTTTTGCTTAGTCAGCGCATGAGCTCTCCTGAGCCAAGAAACACAAAGCCAGTTAGTGCTGGGAGAGTCTTTATTGAGATTCCTTCTGCAATTCATGAAAGCCTTCTATTACAATCTTAAAAAATGTAACAAGCCACTTGTAAAAAACCAATGTTGAAGGCTGGAGGACCAGGGAGGTTCAGGAGGTAAAACTTGCCTGATGGCCTGAGTTGGAGTCCCAGGTCCACAGTGTAAGGAGCAAAGAGGCCTCTGACCTCCATATAAACACTGTGGCGTGTGCACACATGCATCATCATCATCATCATCATCATCATCATCATCATCATCATAATAATAATAATAATAAACAATTTTTTAAAAAAGTGAAGCCTGGGTGGTATAGCTAAGGGGCAGAACATTTATCATCTCTTTGGATTTGATCCGTAGCACAGCAATAAAGAAATAAATAATTAATGACAAGGTGTCAAATTTCAGATTTTAAGAGGCTGAGGCAAGAGGGTCAACTTGAGTTTGAAGCCAGCCTGGGTTACATAGCCAAATCATTTCTCAAAAAAGAGGGGCAGGCCTGAGAAGTTGAAGAGCAATGGCTGCTCTTGCAAGAGGATCTGGATTCAATTCCTAGCCTCCATGTAGCAGCTCATAACCATCTATAACTCCAGTTCCAGGGAGTCTAATGACCTCGTCTGGGTTCAAGGGCACCTGGTACACACATGGTGCACATACATGCTCTCAGACAAAGCACCTACACGTACAGAATAATTTTAAAACACAACAGTAAGATGACTCTTAGCGAGCGCTGTACCTATTGATAGAGCATCGCTCGACTCTCATCGAAGAAGCTTCTTCTTGTAGTAGAGGGGGTTAACATAGAGGAGAGCCACAGCCGGACAATGTGCAGAATAAGAGACTTGGAGCACTCAGCTCTAAATGGGATGTCTTCATCAAACCTCTCCCCTCAAGGCTCAGGGATCTACATGGAAGAGGAGACATGAAGATCGTAAGATCCGGAGGCGGCGGAACCCTCGGCTCTTCTCTAGCACCACGCCTTCCTGACTGCAGCCATGGTGACGATGGACTAAATTTCTGAAACTGTACCAAGTCCTAGTTAAATACTTCATTTTATAAAAGTTGCCATGCTTGTGGTGTCTCTTAAAAGCAATAGAACACTGACTAAGACACCTCTTTTCAAAATAAAAAATAAAGAGATGCACCTCAGTGTTAGACAGGCTCAAGGCCCTAGGTGCAATCTTTGGATATATATATCTTTAAAAAGTGAGTATTTACTTTTGTAAAGGTGTGTGTGTGTGTGTGTGTGTGTGTGTGTGTGTGTGGCAGAACAAGAGCACAGGTGGGGAGGTTAGAGGACTTCCCAGGGGAGTCAGGTATCTCTTCCAACCACATGGGTCTCAGGAAGATGAAACGCAGAGATGAAAGCAGGCTTTACCCACTGAGCCGTCCCCATGGCCATCTTCTTCTATTTCTGTTATTTCAGGGCTGAGACTGGAACTCAGGGCCTTGCACATGCTAAGCAAGTCCTCTATGGCTGAGCTAGAAGTGCAGGTTTGGTCACCACTCTCAGTCCCAGTACTTCCTTGAGATATAAGGACTCTTGGTCTGACAAGATAGTTGAGTGGGTAATGCTCTCAAACCTGAGGACTTGAGGTCACCTTGGGCACCCATACAGTAGAATGAAAGAACTGAGTCCCTCAAGCTGCCTTCTGACCTCCACAGTGTGTTCAGGGATCTGAACACTCCCTCCATGAAAAAAATTAAGGATTCTTTCCTTAAACCTAACCAAAATATCATTTTTACTCATAACTAGTAATAATTTCTTAATAGTCTCAGTTAGTCAATCAAGCACCATACTTCCCTGAATGTTTCTGACTTTTAACATGAGACTTCGAATCAGATTTCAATCAATATGTTTCTTAAATTTCCTTAAATCTAGAGTTTTTCTTCTCTCTTTTATAACTTTTTAACATTTCATATGTTCAAAGAATCCATCATCTGTAGTTTATTTATTTATTTATTTTTAGTTTTCAGAGTTTATTATTGAAATGACAGGAAACTTCCTTCAGAACCTGTGACAGGTCAGGGTGACACATAGTCACTCTGTGAAGCAATCCTTGTTTCTCCCCTCAGGGGGACTTTTCCCCAGCTTTAAGCCCTGGGCCTAAGCTACCTGTAGAAGAAACAAGCAAATAAAAAAAACAAGAAAATATGACGATTCACTTAAATCTTAAATTTGCTGTTTTGAAATACTTGGGTATAAAGAAAACCCAATACTCAAACACTAACATTAAAAAGCTACTATGAGAGAGTCTCTTAAAATATACATTCATGCCCTGATTTTAAAAAAATTGTGTGGGTGTTTTGCCTGCATGTATGTCTGTACATACTGTGCGTGCCTAGTACTGGGTGACAGCCAGGTGAAGACATTGGATCCTCTGGAACTAGAGTTACGGACAGTGTTAAGCAGCCATGTGGGTGCTGGGAATCAAACCTGGGTCCTCCAGAAGAGTAGCTCCTAGAAGATGAGCCATCTCTTTAGTTCCTCTTTCCTGATTTCTAGAAATCTGATTTCTAGCAAGTATGGCTCTACTAGAAGAATCTTTGTACTTGTACTTAAGGATTACCCAGAACATGAGAGGCTGAACCAGACCTGGCTATATTGAGAGACTTAATATCTTTTAAAAAAAGAAAGCAAGAAGGAAGAGAGGAAGGAAGGGAGGGAGGGAAGGAGGAAGGAAGGGAGGAAGGGAAGGAGGAAGGAAGGGAGGGAGGGATAAAGAAAACAAGAAGCACTGGGCTGGACTGATGGCTCAGTGGTTAAAAGTCCGAACTGCTCTTCCAGAGGATCCGAGCTGAGTTTAATTCCCAGCACCCACATCAAGAGGCTCACAAACGCCAGGGAATCTGACACCCCCTTCTAGCCTCCAACAGTATCTGCACTCATGTGATACACACATGTAGCGTGCATACACCTGATTAGAAGTTAAACAAATCTTTAAAAAAAAGAAAGAAAGAAAGGTTGAAAGAGGGCTCAGTTGGCTAAAGCTCTTCTGTGCAGAAATGAGGACTGAGTTCAGATACCAAGCACCCACATAATGCCCAGCACAGCACTCTTACAGCGAGATGGGAGACAGAGACAGGAAAATCTCAGGAATCTCACAGACCGATAGCTCAGTGTGTAAAACACTGAACGAGAACCCTCGTTCACATACAGAAGAAGGTGAAGGTGCTAGCACTCATACTCACAAATGCACACACAGATTAATAACAACAAAATGTTAAAATGAGGTATTTTTGGACTAACTTAACACCCTATGATGATTATCCTTATAAAAGACACATGGAGACTGGGGCCATAACTCAGTAATACGACAATTGTCTAGCTTGTATGACACCCTAGGTTCAGTCTACAACACCCACAGAGAGAGAGAGAGAGAGGCGACAGAAACATGGAAGAGAAAGCCAGAGGATACAGGGATGGAACCACAAGCCAAGGAAGTTGGAAGAGGCAAAAACCAGAACCTGTCCCTGAGCCAGTGTAGCCATGGCTGACACTTAGAGTTCAGCCTTCTGGCCTCCAGAGCTACAAGAACCTAACTCCAGGCACCACGCTTGCGATAAGTTGTTACACCAGAATAGGGAAGCTCAGACAGTACACAGTTCCACTCATGGCTGCGGGAGGAGTTTTGGGGAAGCAGGGTCCCTGAATTCATAGTCTTCTCCCACCAACTATTACTAGGTAGCCCACTGGGAACCCCACTTCCTGCCCTTGTCACGGATAAAATAGAATGCCACTTACGAAAGCACCAGAGTAAGAGGCACCAAAGGGCGTGAGAGCCCTGAGCTGGTGGCAGACCAGCCAAGCAGGTTTCAAGATCTTTCCATTCTCTCTCCCTGTTCATTAGGGTCTCCTCTCAGCTAGGTCGACTGGCTGGGTTGGCAATCATTTGCTCACTCAGTCATTTATTTAAGATGTATTGGCTGTGTATTTTCTCCATCACATGTGTTGGGCTCCACAGGTTCTGGGAAGACACACAAGAAAAGCATCGCTACATTCCTGCGTGGTATGCGCATGTGTATAGGTGTGCAAATGTGCGTGTGGGTGGTGCGGTGGTTCATGGAACAGGCACAACCTAAAGCAGAGGGAGTGGTGCACAGGAGACTCTGGAGTTGAGGGAAGTGCTACCTCCTAAGCTTCCTATACAGCAAGGCTTTGTAAGCTTCTCCCAGACAGACAGGTGGCACATGCCTTTAATACCAGTTCTTGGGAGGCTGAGGTGGGCAGACCTTTGTGAGTTCAAGTCCAGCCAGGGCTACATAATGAGAGCCTCCCTCCAAAACCAAACAAAAACTAGTTCCTTCTTTTCTCCTCCTGGGGAGTCTAACAGTTGTCCCCATCCCCTAAACTCTTTCTGTAATCCAGGGTCCAGGGGCTCAAGGTACAGATACCTAATAAAATCAAAGCGTGTGTACGCTACTTTATGACCTCTCAACTCATTTTCCTTTTGTCTCTGTCATATCTACCACATTTAGGAAATATTACCTTAGACTACTGTGGTGGTGGTGGTTTGAATGAGAATGTCTCCCATAGGCTCCTCTATTAAAATGCTTGGTTCCCAGTTGGTCAGATTGTTTGGGAAGGATTGGGAGGTGTGGCTTTGTTGGAGGCGGTATGTCACTAGGGATAGGCTTTGAGGTTTCTAAAGCCCATGCCAGGCCCAGTCTCCTCCCCCTATTCAGTCTCTCTCAATCTCCCCCCACCCCGCCCACTAGGTACATGTGGCTTAGATGTGAGCTCTCAGCTCAGCACCATGCCCACTTGCCTGCTGCCGTACTTCTTCATGGACTCACCCCTCGAAACTGTAAGCAAGCCCCAGTTAAATGATTTCTCCTACGAATTGTTTTGGTCACGGTATCTCTTCACAGCAGTAAAACTGCAACTACGACAAATACTCACCCCACTGAGTGGCCTAAACTGGACTTGAGTTTATAGTAATCCTGCCCCAGCCTTCCAAGTACTGGCATTAGAGGCATGATCACCCCTCCTGTTCCAGATATCGTGTGACTGTTGAGATGCCCTGAAGCATCAAGAAATATACCTCAGGAATAATTGAGTAAGCATTTTGGCTATTTTGTTTTTTTGAGACAGGGTCTCACTGTGTAGCCTGGCTGTACTGGAATTCACTATGTAGACCAGGCTGGCCTTGAACTCACAGAGATCCACCTGTGTCTGCCTCCTGAATGCTGAATTAAAAATGTGCCACTGTGTTCTAAATATTTATTTTTTAATTTATTTTTAATTATGTGTGCATGTTCATGTGTCTGTGTGTCTCTCTGTGTGTTTGTATGTCTGTGTGTCTATGTGTCTGTGTGTGTGTGTGTTTCTCTCTCTCTGTGTTTGTGTGTGTCTGTGTGTGCTGTATACATGTGGCTGCAGGTGCCTGAGATGGCCAGAGGTGTTGGAACCCTTGAATTAGAATTCCCTTGAAGCTGAAATTAGAGGAGGCTGTGAAGTCCACCCATTGTGGGTGCTGGGAACTGAACTTGGATCTTCTACAAGAGCATTAAGTGTTAACTCCAGTTCCAGGGGATCCCAGAGTTTTTTTCTGACTCCTGTTGGCTTCTGTACAAATGTGGTGCACACACATATACTCAGGTCTACATACACACACATAAAATAAACTTTAACGAATCCTCTAAAAACCACTTGTGTGTGTGGGTCCTTCTGTGCCTCATCTGTCAAGCACACAGAATTTGTCTTCAAGGGGCTTCCCTCCCAGAGGAGCATGGGATTTGGATGTGTTTGGTGGATATACTTATCTATTAGAAGTTATGAGGCTAACAAGACACTGGGGTGGGTGGGGTTAAGAGAAAAGCGGTAGAAGAATGATATTAAAAAGAAAAGTAGACATGGAACCACCCATGAAGAGCCTTGTGATTAATCTAAGAAGTGTGAACTGTAGCACAGAGTGGGGATGCCAAACTCAAAAGCCCACAGAAATCAGACATGCAGAGGCCGGAGGCCAAGCAGACATGCAGAGGCCGGAGGCCAAGCAGACATGCAGAGGCCGGAGGCCAAGCAGGTGTAAGGTGGGGATGGTGGCAAACAGCAGAACTCACTCCCCAAATAGAGCAGACTGACTGCACTCTCAGCTCTTGCTGGTTGTCACTGTGCAGGACACTGACCCAGGGCGGCGGATCTTCCGATTTCCTATGCGAAGGTAGAAGCTGCGTGCAGTGGCTCGTGGCTGCAACCCAAGACTTAGGAGTCTTTGGCAAGAAGGAGATTGCCAAGAGTTTAAGGCCAGCCTGGCCTACACAGTGGGTTCCAGGCCAGCTTGAACCACAAAAAGAGATGGTGACTCAAAACAAACAAACAAAACTGAAACAATCCACATGAAGAAGCAGATAGATAAAATACAAAAAGACAGAAATGTGGATTTCTAAAGACAATTCCAAGTTGTTAAAGCCTGCGGGCCAGCGGGGCATGGCGGCTCGGGCTGGTAATGCCAGTACTCAGGAGGCTGAGGCAAGCAAACATGGACTTGAGGCCAGCCTGGGCTATAGGGTGAGACTGCGTCAACAAAGTAAAGTGAAACAGGGGACGCAGCTCAGGGGTTGAGCACTCAACATAAGCAAGGTGTTGGGCTCGGTTCCCCAGCACCATACAATGAATGAATGGAGCAAACCGAAAAGATTTTACTTTGGAACCTTGTGTGGCCCACACTCTGAAGCTTTCACAGACTGTTAGTGAGGCCTTGCTGGCCATGGTGGACTAGGCCTGCAATCCCAGCTGTGGAGGGAGCAGGGCAGGAAGAAGACAGATTTAAGATCTGCTTGGGTAAGAGACAGAAAAACAATCTGGGCAATTTAAGAGAGATCCTATTTCAAAAAAAGAAGGAAGGAGAGGAGGGCGAGGAGGAGGAAGAGGAGGGAAGAGGAAGAGGAGGAAGAGAGAAAAGAAGGAAGAAGAAGGTGTGGGAATCCCCCTGCTCTCAGCTCAGCAGTAGCCCTGGCCTAGAATATATATCAGGACATAGCAATGTTCATTTCTTTGTGGTAGTTGAGAAACACAGATGAGAGGAAGGAAAACATGCAAGACATGGTGTCTACAGCCATTCGGAAGGTAGGGGACGAGGGAGCAGTGGGGGGGGGCATGGAGGGGCTGGTGTCTGTGATGGGGAGCAGTGGGCACATGGAGGCGCTGGTGTCTGTGATGGGGAGCAGTGGGAAGCATGGAGGAGCTGGTGTCTGTGATGGGGAGCAGTGAGCACATGGAGGGGCTGGTGTCTGTGATGGGGAGCAGTGGGCACATGGAGGGGCTAGTGTCTGTGATAGGGAGCAGTGGGGGGCATGGAGGGGCTGGTGTCTGTGATGGGGAGCAGTGGGCACATGGAGGGGCTGGTGTCTGTGATGGGGAGCAGTGGGGGGCATGGAGGGGCTGGTGTCTGTGATGGGGAGCAGTGGGCACATGGAGGGGCTGGTGTCTGTGATAGGGAGCAGTGGGGGGCATGGAGGGGCTGGTGTCTGTGATAGGGAGCAGTGGGGGGCATGGAGGGGCTGGTGTCTGTGATGGGGAGCAGTGGGGGGCATGGAGGGGCTGGTGTCTGTGATGGGGAGCAGTGGGCACATGGAGGGGCTGGTGTCTGTGATGGGGAGCAGTGGGGGGCATGGAGGGGCTGGTGTCTGTGATGGGGAGCAGTGGGGGGCATGGAGGGGCTGGTGTCTGTGATGGGGAGCAGTGGGCACATGGAGGGGCTGGTGTCTGTGATGGGGAGCAGTGGGGGGCATGGAGGGGCTGGTGTCTGTGATGGGGAGCAGTGGGGGCATGGAGGGGCTGGTGTCTGTGATGGGGAGCAGTGGGCACATGGAGGGGCTGGTGTCTGTGATGGGGAGCAGTGGGGGGCATGGAGGGGCTGGTGTCTGTGATGGGGAGCAGTAGGGGGCATGAGACTGATTTGGAGTCTCATATGCAGTTGGAAAGAATGTAAGCATGTGCACGATGACACTGAAAAATGACGAGATGAAGGGAAGCCAGGGCTATACAGACTGGTTCTTTAAATGAAAAAAAGAAAGAAAGAAAAAGGGTGGTGGCAGGGACAAGGCGCAAGGTGCAGAGGTCTTCCTGCTCTTCCAGAGGACTGGAGTTCAGTTCCCAGCTCACGCCTCCCCACAACCACAGGTGACCCCAGCTCAGGGGATCCACGGTCCTCCTCTGGCCTCCAGAGGCACTTACACATAAACAGAATAATGAAGTAAATCCCCCTACCCTCCCCCAACTCCCCTCACCCCCAACACACACACAGGGTTTCTCTGTGTATCCTTAGCTGTCCTGAGAACTCACTCTGAGGACCAGGCCGGCTTCCAATCCAGACATCCACCTGCCTCTGCCTCCGGAGTGCTGGAATTAAAGGCACGCACCACCACTGTCCAGCAAAGTAAATCTTTATTTAAAAATGTGTGTGTGTGTGTGCATGTGAGTGTGTGCGTGTGAGTGTGTGTGTGTTTTCCAGGCCTGTACCACATCCAGCTCAAATCTTTTATCAGCATGTAGAAAAATGAGCTTGCGCATTCTTTCAATGCACTGCCCTCCCCAGCCTTACTAAATTGGGAAAGGCATAGGGCAGATGGATACACCCTCAAGCCAAAGGACAGGAAACTTTAGCAAAGACTCCAGTTTTTTAAGCAGTCTCATTTTACCCATGATTGTTTTCGAAATTAACTCCTTAAGCAAGGGCTTGATCCCTTACTCACTGACAGGCTGTACTGCAGTGTTTTGTTCTTCTGAGCCACCAGTGGGAAACAGAGTCAACTTTTTACAAAAGTAACTAACTAGCAAAGCAGGGACCTGGCTCCTCTGGAAGAGAGGAGTCAGGAGGAAAGGGGGCATCCTTCATATAGTTTTCATATCTTTTTGGAGGGGGCTGGCAGTAGAAATAGAACTCAGAATTCTGCACATGCTACCTCTGAGCCCCCCAAAGAATTTTTCTGATAACCGATGGATGTCACCTTTAGGACTGCGTTTCTCTGCAGACACTCCTGAGTGTTGAAGGCTGTGCTTCTGGGTGTGGGCATAAGAAGTGGCTCTGAGAGGCTGCAGAACACAGCCTCTCTGACCCTGCATGGGAGTGTCCCAGGGGACTGGGGAGGATGGGGCAGTCAGGCAAAGGTTAGGGAGGAAAGCAGCTAGGCAGAGGCCCAGAAATGTTTAGATTTCTCCACCAGGAGGGAAGACAAACAAGATTTTTTTTTTTTTTTCAAGCCTTCTGGGCAGCTCTGAGCGCTCTCTGCAGCACAGAGTGAACATGCGTAAGAAGACAAAAGCAGAAAAGAAAAGCTATCCCCAGGGCTGGACCCAGCAACTCCTCTGCCGGTGCATACCATCAGACTGCACCCCAGAAATGTGTATTTACAGGAAATGATTGGCACCTCAGAGCCTGGCCCAGCTGCGGGCTTCACCCTTGCCGGGGACATGCAGCCTGTGATCCAGGCTGAGGAGAGAGGACCTGCTCCAGGCTTTCATTTCCTGGCCGAAGTTTCTCTTCTCTCTCGTAGGTGTAGCATCCCCATCTCGGGGTGGGCGATGAGGTCAGGGGCCCAGCTGCTGGGGGAGTGGTAGTGTTCAGATAAGCATCTGTGCCTTTGTGTCTGCCACCCTAGGACACTCGTCCTCTCTCTGACTGCCATGGACAACGGGTCGTGCTGTCTCATCGAGGGGGACCTCATCTCCCAGGTGATGCCACCGCTTCTCATCCTGGTCTTCGTGCTTGGCGCCCTGGGCAACGGGATAGCCCTGTGTGGTTTCTGCTTTCACATGAAGACCTGGAAGCCGAGCACTATTTATCTTTTCAACTTAGCAGTGGCTGATTTCCTCCTCATGATCTGCCTACCCTTGCGGACAGACTACTACCTTAGACGTAGACACTGGGCTTTTGAGGATATTCCCTGCCGCCTGGTCCTCTTCATGCTGGCCATGAATAGGGCTGGGAGCATCATCTTCCTCACCGTGGTGGCTGTGGACAGGTATTTCAAAGTGGTCCACCCCCACCATATGGTGAATACCATCTCTAATCGGACTGCAGCAGTCACTGCCTGTGTCCTCTGGACCTTGGTTATCATGGGGACCGTGTATCTTCTGATGGAGAGTCACCTGTGCGTGCAGGAGTCAGGGTCGTCTTGTGAGAGCTTCATCATGGAGTCAGCCAATGGGTGGCACGATATCATGTTCCAGCTGGAGTTCTTCCTGCCCCTAGCCATCATCTTGTTTTGCTCCTTCAAAATTGTTTGGAGCCTGAGGCAGAGGCAGCAGCTGGCTGGACAGATCCGGATGAAGAGGGCCACTCGGTTCATCATGGTGGTGGCTGCTGTGTTCATCACCTGCTACCTGCCCAGCGTATTGGCCAGGCTCTACTTCCTCTGGACGGTGCCCTCCAGTGCCTGTGACCCCTCTGTCCACGTAGCCCTCCACGTCACCCTCAGTTTTACCTACCTGAACAGCATGCTGGATCCTCTCATTTATTATTTCTCGAGCCCCTCATTCCCCAAATTCTATACCAAGCTCAAGATCTGCAGTTTGAGACCCAAACGCCCAGGACACTCGAAGACACGACAGTCAGAAGAATTGCCAATTTCAAATCTCTGTCGTAAGATTTCCACCGATGGGGCAAATAGTTCCCAAAGGCTGTCAGACAGGCAGTGAGATCTCCAAGTGTGTTGAATGGCATTAGACAAACAGCCCAACCACAGATCAAGGGATGGGCAACTGTGAGTTAAATCATACTGAAGGGTGGGGGACATGGAAAATGCCACCCTTCTTTCTTAGCTGTATCTTTCTTAACATGAAAATGAAATCCATATCACTTGACCTTTTCTAGAAAGTTCCATGTTGCTTGAAGTGAGTTGGTGGTGTTTAGACACTCTGTTACGGTAAGGGGACAGCGTGTGCATGTGAGGGGAAACTCTGAGTGTGTGTGTGTGTGTGGTGTGTGTATGTATGCGTGTGTGAGTGTGTATGTGTATGGTATGTGTGTGTGTATGTGTGTGTGGTGTGTGTATGTGAGTGTGTGTGTGTGTATGTGAGTGTGTGTGTGTGGTGTGTGTGTGTATGTGTGTGGTATGGTGTGTGTGTGTGTGTATGAGTGTGTGTGAGTGTGTATGTGTATGGTGTGTGTGTATGTGATGTGTGTGTATGTGTGTGTATGTGTGTGTGAATGTGTGTGTGTTGGATTAGGAACTGCTCTCGGAACCCGTGTCCTTTTACATGGCTGAGAAAATAGGTGTAAGTGTTGCCAGGCCTTGTTCTTGCTTCGAGAGGGTTAATGAACTTGATAACTTGTCAGTATTTCCTGGGCTGAAAAGAATAGAAACGGGACTGAGTAAATACACTTATTTCCTGCTGAGCAAGACCCTTGCCACCAGAACTCTTGGTCCTGACCATTTTTTCTTCTTCCCTGAGGAGCCTCCATATATCGCCTTTTCAGTGTTTGAACCTCCAGGTGGCCCAGGAGTGCACAAAAGAGAATTTATTCTAACCTTCCAGCGCCACATTTTTCTGATTTTAGGTCTTGGTTTGCTTTTGTTTTCTTTGCATTTCAAAGAAGATGTCAAGGGACAAGTCCCCATGCCCTCATTTCTCCAGGGAAAGTTGAGAGCCTGGGTCCCACAGCCGGGGTATGTGGAATGTGCTAGTTCAAGTATGGTTGTTCTGATTGCTTGATGCATGAGTATGAGTTGAAATCACTCATTCATTCATTCATTCATTCATTCTCACATCCTTATTGAATTGTGCTGTTAGACGCTGTCCCGCACCCTCGTCTGTTTTGTCTTTGGTGCTGGGCTTTGAACGAGGAGCCTTACATGATCTAGGCAAGCACTCTTCCACTGAGTTCCGTGTCCAGCTCCTTGGGTCCCTTTTAGCTGGCGTGTCATTAACCAGCTCTTGGGAGACAGAGAAGTTTCAGGTCCTCTCGCTTTCATTAAACAGTGTCTAGACTTGTCTAGTCAAACAAGGGTCTCTTCCTATTCTGAGTCTCCTTCACGCACACATGTTCCCCAAATACTACCCAGAATTCTCACAACTAGATGACTCTGTGAGATGGCTGCTCCCACCCTGGGGTAAGGAAACAGATTCCATGTTAACCTTAGCTCCACTTTCAAGCCACAAAGTGGTGACAGACAATCTTTTATTTACACTTTCTCCAATTCCCAGGGTACTTTCCTTATGCAGGGACCTTGACAACTTTTATGTCTTTAGCCTGAGATGCTCCTTTATGCTGTTCCTGTGGTTTCCCTTGCCAGAGGGAAGGGCTTGCCAAGCTGCTATACAGCTTGATAGTGAAAATTATGGTCTGACTATAGGGCTGGCAAGATGGTTCAATGGGGTAAAGAGGCCTGCTGCCAAGTCTGACCACCAGAGTGTCCCTGAGACCCACATGGTGGACGGAGAGAACCGACTGGCCTCCACACATGCCCGTGTGCATGTGCACGCACACAAATAAACAAATAAAAGCAACACCAGTTTTATTGGCTGCATAGTCAAGTGAATCTCAGTTTGAATGCCAGTTCAAATACTTTCTAGACGTGCTCTTAGGGAAGATTTTATTTGACCACGTTCAGTTTTGATTTCTCCATTTGTCCAAAGAGTTTGGGGGCAAGTTCAATGAATGTATAATCTTGAAGTGTAAGGACTTTGTTTTACTGTTTTGTCCCAGGTGCCTAGAAGAATAGTAGTAGATGATAAATAAACAGTTGTTGAAGGAATATGTGCGAGTAAAGCACGAGACTCTGTCTGGCTGCAAGTATTCAGTCATGACTTACTGTGTTACATGTGGTTTGTTGTTGTTTTAAAGCTTGAGGATAATTTTATTAAAGTTTAAAGGAAAAAATTCCAGGGCAGGCAAGCTGTAAATCTCAGCGATGTCTGGAGGAGGGAGACGGAGAAGAGGAAGAGAGAGACAGCGGTGGCTTTTGTAAACAACCACAGAGCAGAGGAGCAGGAGGGTTTCAGGAGAGAGTGGGGAAGCCCAGAGTGCCACAGATAGGATGCTGAGGCTCTGGCCAGATCGAAGAAGGAGACAGAAGATAAAAGGGAAAATTTGAAACCGGTGTTGACTCTGTAGTGACTGACACATTAGCAGGTGGTACATGTAAAGAAGTGGACACAGAAGAGCTCCTAAGCAGACACTCCACATCAACACCTTACTCCTGCTTCCTTAGGAAGGAGTCAAGCCAAGAAATCTTACCAGCACCAAGGATCACATATCTTCATCTTTCTTTTTTTCATGTTTATCACCATCATCATCATCACCATCATCATCATCACCATCATCAACACCATCATCACTATCATCCTGTTTTTGAGTCAGGGTCTGGCTGTGCAGCCCTGGTCTGCCTTGAACCTGAGATCTGCCTGCCTCTGCTATATATGGAAATCTGTGGAACCCAGGCTAGGGAGATATTTCGGTCAGGAAAGCAAAGCACCTACCACACGACACACAAAGAACTGAATTCAGTCTACAGAACACGTGTGGTGGTACACATGTGTAATCCCAGGACTAGGGAGACAGAGACAGGAGAGGCTCATTGGCCAGCCAGCCTAGCTGAATGAGGGGGTGAGCTCTAGGTCTCAGTGAGAGACTCTGTCTCAAAAACAAAACACCAACAACAAAAACAAACAAGCAAACAAGGTAGGGGCTGACATGATGGCTCAGTGGGTAAAGGCACTTGCTACCAAGGCTGACAAACTGAGTTTGATCTACCCAGGAACCTATGTAGTGGAAGGAGAGAGCTGACTCCTACAAGTGTGTCTCTGACCTACACACGCGTGCGTGCACATACATACACACACACAATGAATGAATGAATGAATGAATAAATAAGTAGCCAAATATTTTTGTTTTAAAGTCACTCCTAAGGAATGTCACCAGAGGTTGATCTCAGGTCTCCACATATACTCATATTCAAGTGCACGCACACATCCTATATGCAAAAGAAAAGAAAAGAAAAGAAATCTGTGAAAACATCTGCTTTTAATTCTATCCTTACGTGTATTTTTTGACTCCTTTTTGCTTGATCCTAATAAAAATGAATTTTGAAAGGAAGTGTGTTTGTGACTCTAGCTCAGAAAACTTCTATGATGTTGCCCTTTCAGGGAAAGAATTAAACGTCCCAATATCTAGAAACCCATGACAGGCCTGCGGACTGAGGCTCTCACCACAAAACAGCCACAGCAAACCGAAAGCCTGGAAAATTGAGCAAAACCTCAAATGTGGCCTTGACTCTAGATACACTTCCCTTCTGAAGTTGGCAGAATGTGTCACAGAGGCTGTCTTACCAAAAGGCGTTCTTCAGAATTGGAGAGGAAGAGGAGGGGTGTAGTTTTGCTGACAAGCATTTACTTCCTGGAATAGGAAAGCAATGGTTAGAGCAGTGGTTCTCAATGTTTCTAATGCTCTTTAATACAGCTCCTCATATTGCGATGGCCCCAATCATGAAATTATTTTCATTGCTCCTTCATAACTGCAATTTTGCTACTGTTATGGATAGTAATGTGAATATCTGATATGCAGGTGGTCTTAGGTGGTCCCTGTGAAAGGGCCGTTTGACTCCCAAAGGAGTCGTGACCCACAGGTTGAGAACCACTGGTTTAGAGGAACTGCTTGCCCTCTGCCAGGAAAGTCAACAATCTATAAGGATACTGTGGAGGAAATGACTGGAGTCTTTAGTTGACAGTGGCAATTGAAAATATGTAAGTTCTGGAATATCCTCAGAATAGACGTTCTTAACCTACTTCGCTTTACTTTTGAGATAGGGTGTACGCAACCTGGCTGGCCTCGAACTGCCTTTGCCTCTTGAGCGTTAGTATTAACGGTATTTGCTGGGGCTGAGAGATGATTCAGTGAAATACATGCTGCTTTTGCGGAGGACCTAGGTTCAGTTCCCAGCACCTCCATGGTGGTTCACAACAGCTTATAACTCCAGTTCCGGGGGATGCAACATCCTCCCCTGGCCTCCACAAGTACTCCCTGGTACTGCACAAATGTGGTGCACTTAAATAAAGGCAAAACACTAATACATGTAACAAATAAATAAGTCAGTAAAAATTTTTTGAAGAAATCTTCACTATCATGCCTTGCCTTTTAATTCAGTAGTTCTCAAACAATACTGCGACCCTTTAGCACAGTTCCTCATGTTGTGGTGACCCCCAACCACAAAATTATTTTCATTGCTACTTTAAAATGTAATTTTGCTACTGTTATAATCATAATGTAAATATCTGACATGCAGATGGTCTTAGGTGACCCCTGTGAAAAGGTTGCTTGACCTCAAAGGGGTCGTGACCCACAGATTGAAAACCGCCGCTTTAATTAAAGGCAGAAGGGTTGGGATGAGGTTTGAAGTCATGCATGCATATTGCTTGGAAGGGTTGGATCTCTGGCACATGAGGAGTTAAACAAGTTGTTAAAGCTTTTGTAAGGGAATCAGGGAGCATGTTGCAAGGTCCGGCTTTGCTAGTCTTCTGGGCCTTCAACTCCAAATCCAGTTCCAGAATGATGCAAGACCCCACTCTCACAATGGCTGTATCTGCAGCTGCAGAGCTGCTCCACAACCTGCAGGGTATAATGCAAAATTGACATTTAGGGCCCCCCTTTAGAAAAAAAAAGCATTGAAAATCTCAAGATGGCACCAGGCATGGTGGCGCATACTTGCAACCCCAGTACTGGAAAGAAGAATTTTCTTTTCCGTCAGAGACAGGGTTTTTCCTAGAACTTACTGTGTAGGCCAGGTTGGCCTCAAACTCAGAAATCTTCCCGCCTCTGCCTCCTAAATGCTGGGATTAAATGCACCACCACTGCCTGGTTAGAGAATTTTAAGTTTGGGATCAGCCTGGGCTACATGGCAAGACCCTGACCCAAGGGAGAAAAATCAAACTAAACCATATGCTTGTTAACTCTCAGTGGAGGAAGGCGGATCCGGGATTCAAGATCATCCTTGACTACCTGATGAGTTTGTGGTTGGCCTGGGCTGCATGAGAGCCTCTCACCGTCAAGGCCCTTCTTTCATTGTTTAACATGTATTGGGTCTGGCGGAGACATGGCTCAGCAGGAAAGGGTGTGTACCGCTCTTGAAGAAGACCCAAGTTTAGTTCCCAATACCCATCAAGCTCCTAACAACTGCCTGTAACTACATCTCAGACATACACACAGTTAAATAAGAATTTAATAAGAAATATTTAGAATATTTATTATATGAAATAAGAAAAAAATCTTTAATATTTTTTATTCTGTAGCAAAATACCACTCTTTATTTTTAACATACTGTGTGATCCCATTTTTTAAATTTATTTATTTATTAATTTATTTTTATTTTATCTGTATGAGTGTTTTGTCAGCAAGTATGTCTGTGCAACACATGTGTGCAATGCCTGCTGAAACCAGAAGGTGTCCAGTCCTCTGGGCCTGGAGTTGTAGGTGGACATGGGCCACTAAATGGGTGCTGGGAAAAGAACCTGGGTCCTCTGGAAGAGCAGCCAATGCTCTCAACCATTGAGCTATCTCTCCAGTCCCCAGTTCTGCTTTTTAAAAGTTTTTATTATTTATTTATTTTTGTTTTTTCAAGACAGGGTTTCTCTGTTGTAACTCTGACTGTTCTGGAACTCACTCGGTAGATCAGACTGGCCTCGAACTCACAGAGATCCGCCTGCCTCTGCCTCCCGAGTGCTGGGAATTAAAGGTATGTGCCACCATTGCCCACCTGGCAAAGCATCTATTTATTTATTTATTTATTTATTTATTTATTTATATTTGCGTTTTGTGTGTGTGTGTGTGTGTGTGTGTGCGCGCGCATACCTGCTCAAGTGTACATGTACACATGCAGTCAGAGTACAACTCTTGGGAATCAGCTCTCTCCTTCCAACATATGGGTCCTGAGGATGAAACTTGGGGTGCCAGGCTTGGCAGCAAGCTCTTTTCCCCACTGAGCCATGTTGCTGCCCTAGTTTTTTTTTTCTTTGTTTCATTTTTTACATAAACTTTACATTAACCCCGTTACCACTTTATGTATTTGTCTATTTGTTTGGCCTTTTGAAACAAGATCCTACTATGTGACTCAGGCTGCTTTAAAACCACCATGCTGGATGTCCAGCACTACATTTGAAAACCAAAAACCTGGGGCTGGATGTAGCTCAGCTGGAAGAATGCTTGCTTAGTATGCATGAAACTCTGGATTGGACCCCCAGCCTGGCAGCTCTGGGAGTGGAGGTGCACACCAGAGATTCCGGCACTTGGGAAGTGGAGGTAGGAGGATCAGAAGTTCAAAGTCATTCCCAGCTATATAAGAAGTTCAAGGTCAGCCTGGGCTGTGTGAGATCCTGTTTCAAAAAGAACCCCAATATTCTCTCTCACTCCCCCTCCACACCGACATATACCATAGATACGCTCATTTGTACACACCGATCAGTTCTCTCTGCCTCTGTATCTTCCCTCTTCCACCACTACATCTCCTTTATTAGAGCCCCAGGTTGTCCTTTTTTCCCTACAACCACACATGCCTTCGATGCCTCTCACAGTCTGCGGTGGGAGATCTTCCAAAATGTCCTCCAAGAATCTGTGCTTCCTGTCACAGGACCCTGTGAGTGTCTCCTCTCTCAGTGGAACATGAAACCTCCCTGTGATGTGGTAGGGGTGGTTTTCTAGGATTCCCAGGGCCAGCATGGAGAAGGTCTGCCTGTGGAGTTCTGGACACCCAAAGAAGCCCACATGCACCCAGCCTACCCTGTGGACAGGACACAGGACAGGGCCACATGAAGAAACCATGCTGAGAAGCATACAACTATACAGAGGGGGTGAGAAACCCACGTGTCTCTCACTGTTCTGCTTGTCTGTCAGGATTAATCCTCTCTGTCAACTTGATTGCAGGTACAATCATCTAGGGCATCAGTTCTCAGCCTGTGGGTCGTGATCCCTTTGGCTGTGGAACAACCCTTTCGTGGGTCACCTATTACGTTATAATTCATAACAGCAGCAAAATTACAGTTACAAAGTAGCAATGAAGATAATTTTATGGTTGGGGATCACTACAACATGAGGAACTGTATTAAAGGGTCATAGCATTAGGAAGGTTGGGAACCACTGATCTAGGGGGACTCAGTTTGGTGTGTCTGTTGGGGGGGGTGTTCTCAGAGCTCTTACAGCTGCCACAGGTTCCCCCCATGCTGGACCGTATCCCCCCAAACTATGAGCCACGACAACCAAGCCAAACCTTTAAGTTACTTGTATTGTGTATTTTGTCACAGCTAGGAAAGAAATTAATTAAGAGCTCACGTACGTGACTCAAGCCTGGGCGTTAACTGGAAGCCCCCACATCCCACCAACCCAGAGACCCAGGAAGGAACATAGCAGTGCAACTATTTTAAACTGTTGGGTTTGGTAATGCTTCATTAGTCAGTAACAGGAAGCTAAAACAGAAACCCAGGTTAGTTGTAGACAGTTACTGTTTTTTCCCGTCTTGAGACCTCTCTCATGGGGCTTGTATGAAGATAAAATGAGATTACACGTGGAAACCTCTCAGCATAATGTGATGCACAGCGGTTGACGAAGCGGCTGGTATTCTTATTTTACTTCTGTAGTGTTGAGGGCCAAACCCAGGGTGTCAGGCGTGCTAGGCAAGTGTCTACCCCCGAGCTACATCCCTCGCCCTATTTCATTGATTTGCTTAATTATTTATTCTGTTTCGGTTGTGTGTTTTTGAGACAAGGTCTCTATATGTAGCTGTGGCTATCCTGGAACTTGATAAGTAGACCAGACTGGTCTCTGTCTGTAGATCTGTAATGACTGCCTCTGTCTCCCCAGTGCTGGGATCAAAGCATGTGCCACCATTGATTGGCTTTATTTATTTTTAACCAGTTAATTTTTGTTATTGTTTGTTTTTTTAGGCAGGGTCTATGTAGCCCTCCTGGCTGGCCTAGAATTCACCATATAGACCAGGCTAGCCATGAGCTTGCAGTGATCTTTCTGCCTCTACTTTCTTCCTGAATTCTGGGCTCAAAGACATATAACACTACAGCCTGTCAAACTTTTTACAACAGTTTGCTGGGTGCAGCGTGAGTCCCTTGACCCACACGCTCAAGGTTAGCCTGGGTAACATACTGAGACCCTCCGCATCTGAAAAATCAACTACTATTACTAATAACTTCTGAGAGTACCATGACACACCGTCGAGCTGTCCCACCCCGTGTGGGGGCTCATGTTGGTTGTAAGAGTCACAGTTGTGAGTAGAGTTTCCTTTCCACCAGACTGTAGAATCACTACCTGGCTCTGTAACTGATTTGTTGCAACAAGTTTCTGTACAGCTCATACACTAGTAAGAAGAAAAAAAAAAATACAGAAAAGAAAGAGCAGCACAAGACAAGGCGTGCCCTCCAGAGGTGGGAAGACTGGAAATTCCATACCAGGCCGGACACCCAGAGGCCTCCATTTACATTCCCTCAGAGTAGCTGCAAACTTCCTGTTTAGAAACTTTGAATGTGAGCATTGTAGGGATGTGGGGTGGGGGTGTGGTCACTTAGTTCCTCAGTTTCCACAGAGGAAGCTGAGGGGCGAGCGAGGGACTTCACAGCCCACTAAGGATGAAGATGGAATTAGCAGCCAGTGTTTGTCCTTTTCCAAACTTAACTATTTGTTATTATTCTAATTTTATCTGTAACAAGCTGGGTGGTAGTGGCGTTTCCCTTTCATCCCAGAGGCAGAGGCAGGTGGACATCTGAGTTTGAGGCCAGCCTGGTCTACAGAATGAGTTCCAGGATAGCCAGGGCTACACAGAAAACCCTATCTTGAAAAAAAATTTTTTTCCATGACTGTCTGGTTTCATTTCTGTTTTCTGTGAGAAAAATACCCTGACAAAAAGCAGTGTCAGGGAGAAAGGAGTTTATTTCAGTTTGCTGTTCCAGTCCACTATTGTGGGGAGGTCAAGGTGGGAAGTTGAGGCAGCTAGTTACACCACATCCACACTCGAGAGCAGAGAGAGATGAATGTATGCAGGTTTATTTGCTTGCTTGTGTTGTGCTCAGCTCAGCTTCTCCACTCTTATACAGTCAGGACCCTCTGCCCAGGGAATGATGCTGCCCACGGTGGGCTGGGTCTTTCTACATCAGTTAACTTTTAGGAGAATCCCTTACGGATAAACCTACAGGCAAACCCAATTAGACAATGCCCCAGTGAAAATCTCCTCCCAAATGATTTTAGGTCGTGTTGACAGTTAAAGATTATCATTATAATGGCAGGAAGACCCTTTACACTCTTGCCTTCAGTAAGTGCACACTTTTCCAGAAAGGAGGCACTACCAGCATTCACAAGCAGCAAGGCAAGCAAGCGTGGATGGCAGCTAACGCTCAGGGCAACAGCAAGAGCAGAGGCAATGGTAAGGCCTGGTGCTGCAGGCCTGTAATCCCAGCACTGGGGAGGTGCGGTCAGGATGATCACGGGCTTGAGGCCAGCCTGGCTGCATAGGGAAATGCTGTCTCAAAAGCCGATTTAAGGGGCTGGGAAGATGGCTCAGTCAAGAGCACTTGTTGCTCTTGCAGAGGACTTGAATTCAATACCCAGCACCTGATATAACTGTAACTGTCACTCCAGGGAATCTGACTCCTTGTGGTCTCTGAGGGCACCTGCGCTCACATTCACATACCTACACACACACACACACACACACACACACACACACACATATACACACACATACACACACATATACTTACACACATACACTTACACACATACACACACATATACACACACATACACACATGCACATACACACACATACATACATATATACACACACATACACACACATACACTTACACACATACACACACACATACACACACATATACACACACATACACACATGCACCTACACACACATACATACATATATACACATACATACACACACACACACACACATACACATACACTTACACACATACACACACATATACTTACACACACACATATACGCACACACATACACTTACACACATACACTTACACACACATACACACACATACACTTACACACATATACACACACATACACACACATACACTTACACACATACACACACATATACACACACATGCACACACATATATGCACATACACACACACCTTTTTTAAAGAATAAAATATCAGTTGGGAGACGGTGTAGTGAGTAGAGGTATTTGCTGCCAACCCTGACAGTCTAAGTTCAATACCCAGGTAGAGGAGAAGCAATTATTTTAGGTTGTCCTCCCTTTCCAAATAAATGAATGTAAATAAAAATTTCCAATAAATAAAATTTAAAAGTAATATATCACAATAACGAGGGGCAGAGATTTGGAGGTCTGTCAGATTCAAATCTAAGTTCTGCCGGGTTATCTTGGACACATTACCAACCTCTCAGAACTTCACTTTGCTCATTTAGAAATCATAATCAACCAGACTTTTCGGTCCATGAGCCACAGAGGGTAAAACAGATGGTATATTTAAAGCACGGAGGGCTGGAGAGATAGCTTAGCTGCTAAAAGCAGAGGATCCAGGTTCTGTTCCCAGTACCCACATGGTGGTTCTGAGAGAAAGAAAGAAAAGAGTGCTGCTAGAGAGATGACTCGGTGGTTAAGAGCACGTACACCCCCACAGAGGACCTGGGTTCAGATCCTCACACCGCACTGGGTGGCTCACAACTGCCCATAACTCCAGCTCCGGGGCATCCGATAGCCTCTGGGGCACCTGCAGTTACATGTGCATACCCACACAGACACACGTGCATACACATAATTAAAAACAAAAGTAAATCTTAGAAAGAATAAAAGGGAGAGAGAGACAGAGAGTTAGTTTCTGGAAAACCTAGCTGTTTGTTTAGCACACTGCATAATTACTGCCATTGTTCATTTGTTAATTATGTACGTCAAGCAAATGGCAGTGAATGGATTCTCCAAGGCCAATTAACCAAGCAGCGTGCATGCATGCAGCCTTCACGGGGAATGGCCCCGGATTTACTCACTTACAATTGACAGTCTGCTTGCCTAAGCCTATCCTTTACATTTAGAAGAATCTGTGGGTTCCCGTGCGCCCAGGGGATTTTTTTTATTACTTGTTTATGCAAACAGCAAGTTGCATAAGAGCCTTGCTAGCTTTTTTTTTTTTTTTCTTAAATGATTTCGTAGTTTCCTGGTAACCATTCAGTCATCGCTTTCAACACCCTGACATGACATAAAGCTGAGGGCTGAACCACACAGTTACCACACAGACACACTCTTGCCTTGAGCTTCTGCTAGGTGAGGCGCTCTGGGGCGGACTGACCGGATCTACTCATGAGCAAGCAGAACCATTTACTGGTGATAAATCGCATGAACTGCTGTGTGTTCCGAGATGAAAACATTGCCAAAGTCTTGCCGCCGGTGTTGGGGCTGGAGTTTGTATTCGGGCTCCTGGGCAATGGCCTTGCCCTGTGGATTTTCTGTTTCCATCTCAAGTCCTGGAAATCCAGCCGGATTTTCCTGTTCAACTTGGCCGTGGCTGACTTTCTCCTGATCATCTGCTTGCCGTTCCTGATGGACAACTATGTCAAAAAATGGGACTGGAGGTTTGGAGACATCCCCTGCCGGCTGATGCTCTTCATGTTGGCTATGAACCGACAGGGCAGCATCATTTTCCTCACGGTGGTGGCCGTGGACCGGTACTTCCGGGTGGTCCATCCCCATCACTCCCTGAACAAGATCTCCAACCGGACAGCGGCTCTCATCTCCTGCATCTTGTGGGGTATCACCATTGGCCTGACGGTCCATCTCCTCTATACAAAAATGTTGGTCAAAAATGAGGATGCTTTTCTGTGCAGCAGCTTCAGCATCTGCTATACCTTCAGGTGGCATGATGCAATGTTCCTCCTGGAATTCTTCTTGCCCCTGGGCATCATCCTGTTCTGCTCAGCCAGAATCATTTGGAGCCTACGGCAGAGACAAATGGACAGACATGCCAAGATCAAGAGGGCCATCAACTTCATCATGGTGGTGGCTATTGTGTTCATCATCTGCTTCCTGCCCAGCGTGGCTGTGCGGATCCGAATCTTCTGGCTCCTCTACAAGAACAACGTGTGGGACTGTGGGATCTACTCCTCAGTAGACCTGGCCTTCTTTACCACTCTCAGCTTTACCTACATGAACAGTATGCTGGACCCGGTGGTCTACTATTTCTCCAGCCCATCTTTTCCCAACTTCTTCTCCACCTGTATCAACCGCTGCCTTCGGAAGAAAACGTTGGACGAACCAGATAATAACCGGAGCACAAGTGTGGAGCTCACAGGGGACACCAGCGCAGCCAGAAGTGCACCAGACGCATTAATGGCTGACTCCAGTGAGCCATGCAGCCCCTCTTATCTGGCCTCAACATCTCGTTAAGTCATCATGCCAAAAAGGGAATCTGCCACTCAGGCCCGAGCTCTTGGCCGTTGCACAGGGCAACTTCATCAGATTTGGCTTGTGGTTTCTTGGAATGTCTAGATTCAGAATCGGATTTAGAGGAACAGTGTGTTGGAGCAAGCGGCTTGGGTGCAAGGTGCGGCCATAGATGTCTCAAAGGAACAGAAAGTAAAGTTTCCAGACGCTGGAAACTTCCTAGTCTTTCAAGCCTGTGGGGCTGGAGAGGACAGAGTCCTGCAGAGTTTCAGCCCTAGATGCAGCCATCCATGCGTGCCTATGGCTTGTTGGCTTCCTTCCTCAGCCTGCTCAAAGCCTTGGATGGTCCTTCAGCCCCTAGGGTCCTACCTACCCTGTGTGGAGGGCCCATTGGGGATTAGGAGCCAAGAAACTGGACAGGATCTCTACCCAGGTGTCATTAGGTTACCTGGGATCTGTGGGACTGATTCACCTTTCAGCCAGATGTTAGCAGAAATGGAGGAGGGAAGGAGATTCAAAAGTTGTGATGGAGACTTCAATGGTGGTAAGAAGGGGCTAGCCCCTTCAGTGTTGGAGGGAGTCAAACGGTCAGCAAGAAACTCAGTGAGCCGTTGAAAGGCTTTGAGAAGACAGCTGCTCCCCTCTGTCTGCTTTTCTTTTAAAAAGGGATTTAAATGTGCCTATGGTTAAAGGGGGCAGGTGGAATTCCTCCTGGTTCATTTGCTTGTGTTTCTGTACTTACATCTACCATTTCAATAAATTTCGACAGGACACACAGTCTGCTGTGGCATTTGTCTGGGTTAGGGTTCACAGAAATGGGCTTCTTACTTAAGACCGATATGGGTTATGAACTGTCTCCTAGCAGAAAAATCTGGTGTGTTGCAGAGCACAGAAGGGCACGGAGCTCTGTCATGGGACAGCTAAGGGAAAGTGTGGGAATATGTAAGTCAGTTGCATTGGGAAAGGCTGTGCAAAAGACTTCGCAATGGCGTTTTCCCCTTTACAGTTTGGTGAGCATTGCTATTAATAGCTGCACATTAGAAAAATAATTAGACCAGAGTGAGATTTTTTTCTGCCCCTAGGAAGAGGAAGGGTGAATTTCCTATGGAATGGTTTCAGTTCCCAGTTCAGAGATGGAAAGGAGATGTACTGGTTTGAGTCTGCCATGGGTCCAAGTTTCTGTTGCACTTTCATTTCCAGTTTCTGTCCCTCCTTGATCCTTTGGCAAGATGAGGCGTATTTTTTCCTCCTGACTTGGATGCAGATAAGCATTCAGAGACTCGGACTTCTCAGCCCTGGGTGGATGGAGAGAAACAAGAGACAGATGGATCTTAAGTTTAAGTGTGTACAGTTTACCATCCTTATTACCTTTAGCTCCTACAGGTAGGAATTTAAAAGCAGCAGTTGCTTTTACATGCTCTAGAAGACAGCAGACAGGAGCTTGGAGCCGAGCAGGGATTTCCCCAGCCTCAGATGCGTGAGTCACTGGGAAGCTGGTGGTGAAACTCCGGGTCCTTCAGCAGTGGAAGTCAACATTCCTTCATCTGGTTTCTACGCACTGAACAACTGTGGACCAGGCACTGCTCTGGGTGGTGGTAATACAGCCAGGAGCACGGTAGATAGGTGCTCTCCTTCTCACTGAACTCAAATTCAAGACAGGGGGGCTGATGGTAATGAAGGAAAGACATGAACGGAAAGCTACTGGTGTGAGAACTGTCAAGCATGGCGGTGGGAACAGTGGGAATGACTGGGGTGGGGATGGCTGGGAAAGCCTCCCGGAGGAAGTGACATTGAGTTGAGCCAGGATTAACAAGACAGAGCAAGCTATGAAAACACCTGGTCTCAGGAGGGGAGGGGAGTAAGTGGTGCAAAGGTCACGAGGTGACCATGAGTTTGGTGGGGGTGAGTCAGTCTCTTGTGGGGCTGCCTTAACAAAGAACCACAAGCTGGGTGGCTCAAAACAATAGAAATTTATTCTGTCAGGTTTTGGAGGACAGAGATCCAAAATGAAGGCGTTGGCTGGGCTTGGCTCCTTGCATCATCAGCTCTGCAGGAGAGTCTGGGCCATGCCTCGCGCTAATGTCTGTGATTGCCAGCAATCCTTCTGCTCCTTGGCTCGTAGAAACAATCCCTGCTTCCATATTCTCTCCCTCTCCTCTCTCTCTCTCTCTCTCCCTGCCTCTCTCCCATCAGGGTCTCTCATAGCCCAGGCTGGGTGAGACAACCCAGAACTTCTCATCCTCTTACCTCCGACACTGAATGCTGAGAGTACAGACATGTGTGTGCCACCACGCCCAGTTCACACGGTGCCAGGGATCACACCCAGGGTTTCATATATGCTCCATAAGCAGTCTACCCGCTGAAGCCATACATGCAAATACGGTGCTATTTTATGCAAGGGATTTGAGCATCCTCAGATTTTAGCACCGTGGGCCAAATTCTGGAACCCAGTGTATGAATGCATGTATGTGTAGGTGAAAAAAAAAAGAACTTAAGTTTTTTATGTATTGTTGTTGTTGTTGTGTTTACGATGTGTGTATGGTGCCACTGTTCACGTACAGAGGTCAGAGAACAGCACTGAGGAGTCAGCTCTCTTTCCATCTTAACCTGGGTTCTGGGAATCTAACTCAGCTCAGCCTGCAGCCAAGAGCTTTCACCCTCTGAGTCACCTCACTGGTCCCGGTTATAACAACTTATGCGTGTATTTTCTTTCAGGTCCTCTAAATCTGTCTCTCAGCTGCTTTCTTTACTTTGGGGGTGTGGCAGTTCTAGGGCCCACACATTCCAATGACTCAGCTATTCCCAACAACTTCTTCCAAACAGGGGCACCTTAAGTCTAGAACCAGAAACCAGGGATTCAAGACTATGTACATTTCTGATGTCAGGAGCTCTCCTCCCCTCCAGATTTATTAGATTAGTTACCTGCCCCACCCCGCTCTGGGGCCTTACTTAGAGCAGGGGGGGCAGGGGATGGGAGGGGGACTCTGAATAGCAGCCAGTAGTCTAATGACAACACATCCTGACCCTTCAACTGCAGCTCAGTTTAATATTCAAAACACTTCCTGAACATGACCTGGTACTGTGCTAGCTTCACGGTTGACAAACGTCAGCTGTCCACACAGATTGCCTGTCCAGGGCCTCTGACCCCTCATCTTCCACCCCCCCACCCCTGAGTGTTCTTCTGTAGTCAGTGATTTAGCTAATGAACCAGTTCTTCAAGGTGCCATAGACAGTGGCAGTGCTCGAAGAGTCGCAGAAGTTTACCACTAACCAACAGCAAGGGATTTGGGTCATCTTGCCCATCTTTTGGTTTAAATTGGTGATATCTTCACACTGGAACAAGGCTGTACCTGCAGAACAGGCCTGTAGTCTCCTTGGGAGGCTGAGAGAGGAGGAGAGCTTGTGCCTGGGAATTCAGGGCCAATCTGATCAATACAGGAAGACTTTGTCTCAAAACAAACACAAAGACTAGCAAAAAAGAGAATTGGAAAATGGCTCAGCTGGTGAAGTGCCTGCCACACAGAGCTTGGTGTGGTGGTGCACTTCTTTAATCCCAGCACTCAGAAGGCAGAGGCAAGCAGATAACTGAGTTCGAGGCCAGCCTTGGTTACAGAGTGAGTTCCAGGACAGCCAGAGTTACAGCAGAGAAGCCCTGTCTCAAAAACAAGAACAAACAAACAAACAAGAAAGAAGGCTATTGAGGAAGGCACCTGCCATCAACCACTGGCCTCAAGATGCACCTGCACATGTGCTCTTGCCCATAGGAGCATGAACACACACACACACACACACACACACACACACACACACACACACACACACACAACACACAGTATCATGAAAAGTCCCTACAAACTGGAACAGACATTTCAGAAGTTTATGTCTTATTTATTTTATTTCTGTGTGTGCCCCAATGTACATGTATAGGTTGGAGGACAACTCAAAGGAGTTGGCTCTTTTCTTCCACCATGTGGGTCCCAGGGCTCAAACTCTGGTGGTTAGATTTGGCAGCAAGTGCTGAACCATCTCACCTGTCCTAGAACAGACTTTTGACCTTTGTTTTTTTCTGGGGTGGTGGTGGTGGTGGTGAAATTCTTTGGTGACTGAGTCTGGAGCTGTTCATGTTAAACAGTCAGACTTTCTGATAAAATATATGAAAGAATCACATTTACTTTTTCCTATAGTAATATGAGAGTAATGTTTGTTATAATTACTTAATGCAAGGTCCTTATGCTACAAATAACTGCAGTGTGTCCCTACAGTGCAGTGGTGTGCTGTCTTCCTGATTGGAACATTGCCTTGGGAGGGAAGGGGGTATGCTCTTGGAACTCACAAGAAAGTGGCAAGCTCCAGGGGCTGTCTCTGGGCTCTGAAAACAGCGAATACTTGCTGTGGACGGGAGACTCTTCGTTGGAACTGTCTACAAGTTGTGCTTGGAGGTCCAGAGATCAGTTTCTGTGAGTTGTCACCCATGCTGGGGTGGGCTTTACGGTGACGCAACTACCTTTCATTCAGCCATGTTTCTGAGAATAGCTCAATAAGCTCACTGGCTCATGACTGGACTCGAGGAGATTAGAATTGGTTTGTGGTCTGTCCAAGGTGTCTTATCGAGGTGAGCAGACATTTCTTCATACTGTGTCAGGAAATTCATGCAACTTCAGATTAGCTTGTATAAGAAATTAAAAGTAAAGAGGAAGGATACTTGAGAGAAAACAGAAAATTAAACCAGGAGGAGTGTGGAGCAACACATCTTAGTCCCAGCACTTGGAACAGTCAGGCAGAAGTATCATGAGTCCAAGATCTGCCTGTGCTACACAGTGTGTTTAGGGTCACATGGAGAGTCCCTATTTAAAGAAATATAATCAAGACTTGGGCAGCTCCAGGCAGGTCCTGGGGTCCTTCACTTCACTCTCAGTTACGAATGAGATTCAGCTTGTCAATGTGCACATCAGTCAAGTCAGATTTTCACACAGGAGAAACCATTGATCCTAAATCACTTAGAAAATGTTATGAAGGGGCCAGTGAGATGGCCCAGCGCATAAAAGGGCCTGCGGCAGCCTGCAACCCAAGACCAGCCCCGGGAACCCACGTACAAATGCTGGATACGATAGTGAGATGGGGGCAGAGACGCTCACGGGCCAGCTAGCCCGGAGTAAGAAGCATGTCAACCAGAGAGAGCCTTCTTCAACAGGGTGGAAGGCGAGAACTGACTCCTAAAGCTGTTCCTAAGCACAGAAGTGCTGTCACACACACACACACACACACACACACACACACACACACACACACACACTTACACTCATACCATACGCACCAATACAAATTAATTTAAAAATTAAAAAACACTGCAAAGGTAGTAGCACTGCCCATGCACAGGTGTGTGTGTATGGTGTGTGGTGTGTATGGTGTGTGGTATGTGGTGTGTGTGTGTGGTATGTGTGTGGTGTGTGTATGTGGTGTGTGGTCTCTGTGTGTGTGTATGTGATGTGTGTGTGTGGTGTGTGTGGTGTGGTGTGTGTATGTTGTGTGTGTGTGTGCGTGGTGTGTGTGGTGTGTGATGTATGTGGTGTGTGTGGTGTGTGTGTATCGTGTGTGTGTTTGTTTGTGTGTGTATATGTGGTATGTGTGTGGTGTGTGTGGTGTGTGTTGTGTGTATGTGTGTATGGGTTTGCACACCTATCTACTGCAGGGCGGGGAATCCATCCTAGTGGTTCAGGAGGAGGAGGCAAGTGCTCTTCCTCTGAGCTACACTCCTAGTTCAGTTCTGACGTTCTCATCAGGGATTGTGGGGAGACATCTCATGCTGCCAACAGACATGGTCACAGCTTCAGCTACTCTAAACCGGGGTCCTGGGGTTCATGACAGGTGCCAGGCATGCTGGACAAGGTCCTATAATCTGGGAGGGGCATTGACAGTGGTAGGCGGGCCTGGGGGCTCCTGAGGCATCCCTGGTGTAGAAGCTGAGTGGTCACAGGACACAAAGGAGGCCCAGGATTCTTAGAAGAGTGGAATATCCCCAGGCCACCATGGTCTCAGCTGCAGCATAAATGGCATTATAAAACTAGTTTGTACAAAGACATGGTCTCTGCCAGGTGTTCCTCTGGTCGGGTTTCAGGGAACATTCAGTTTCACTGGCACGGACAGGCTTTCAGCCAAGTCCATCTCAATTCTCTGCAAAAATTCTGCCATGTCAGCCACACTGCAAAGCTGTTCCTGCCAATCACATCCACCAATCATTAGGAGCAATGTGTACCACAGACTCATTCATCTGTGAGCTTGTAGACACGTGGTCAAGAGCCTAGAGAGGGCCTTGGAGAATGGAGGTCTTTGTTGTGTTATATATTGTTTAATAAACTTGGGGCAAAGAAGGGACGAGAGACAGCTCAGTTGTTCAGTGCTTGCCATGCAAGCATGGGGACCCAAGATTGGTTACCAGAACTCACCTTAAAAAAAAACCTGGGCATAGAGGCACCCACTTGTGATCCCAGTGCTGGAGAGGTAAGATAGGCAGTTCTGTGGGTTTTACTGGCCAGACAGACTTGTCTACTTGTCCAGTTCCTGGCCAAGTGAGTGACCCTGTCTCAAAAACCAAGGTGGGGACTAAGATGACTCAGGTAAGGTGCCTGCCACTCAGCTGGAAGACCTTAGTTCATAGTGGAAGGAGAGAGCCAACTGCTACCAGTTGTTCTCTGACCTTTACAAGTGCACAGTGGCATTTGTGTCTGCTCATGTGCACATGTGTACACACACACACACACATACACACACAGAATAAATAAATGTAAATAAATACACAAACAAACAAATAAATAAAACAAGATTGATGGCTCCTTAGATGTGATATCTGAACTTGAGCTCTGGGTTCTACATGCATGTGCATGCACCCACACAAGCAACCGTGCACTTACACACAAAGACAGACAGACAGAAGTTCTGTCTTTCCTTGTCTTCGATGACTAAAGGAACATGACTATTTCACAACAGTGCTGGATTCTCTTTGAATCCAACTGTAACATTTGGCTGCACTCTTGTCTCTTTGGGGAAAAGTGGCTGGCGTTGACATTGCAAACATTAGGGCTGACCTAAGGTCCACAGTCCCACGGCCCTGTGTGAAGAAAGGAAGGTCCTCCTGGGCTCTCAGCAAATATTGATACACCAGAGCCCTGAACACACCTGGACATGGGTTTACACAGGAAATAGCACCTGATATTCTCAGAGCAAGTCCACAAAGAGAAAATGAACTCTTCTGTTAATGCCATCAGATTGAAAAGCAACTGGTTTCTTCTCAGCATTTGGAAAATACATGACATTCTGGTGGTGGGAAAACAGCTTTGGTGAGGTGACATGAAAGACAGGTTTCGTCGGAGAGGACCCTGACTCATTTAACCGCCCTGGGTCATCACAGCTGAGATGTGCTCTCTGGTATCTGGCAGACACGGTGCTCAGCTCACACAGACACTAACATCTGATCCTAGATTGATGGTTTCCTATAATGATGGCATTATAGAAAGGGTGTTGTTTGCTGTTTCATAGAGAAGTCCACTGAGGCCCAGAGAGTCTGAGTAACCTGTCCAAGGCCATACATCTGGTCAATGACAAGCCAGGAGAGCAAACGCAAGCACCTCACTCCATGGTCCTCAGTCTCAACATTCCAAGCACATAGAAAATGAGAGGTGGACAGACAACGTGAACTGGAAGACAGGTTGAAGGACTTGACCCACACGGTGGTTGGTGGGGGGTGTCCAGTATTTTTGAGAACTTCCTAAACTCCCAACCATTAGGGCCTCAGGCCCCTCCCAGGCTGCCTGGCACAGTGCCTGGAACTTACAGAATGTTCTAGAACATCTGGTTCCCTTCTCCAAAGCTAGTTCTTGGATGACCTTGTTCCTACTTTTAAAGGTTCTTAGTGCATTTGTTTCTTTGTCCTCTTCTTAAATTTTCTTTTTCTCCTCTGAGCTGAAGAGATGGCTCAGCCGTTAGGACTGCATACTGTCCCTGCAGAGGACCCAAGTTGGGTTCCCAGAACCCATTCGGTGGCACATAACCTCCGATGCCCTCTTCTGGCCCCCAAAGCATCTGCACTCATGTGTACATACCCACACACAGACTCACACATTATTAAAAGAAAAATAAATCCTTTAAAAAATTAGGGGGATATAGAGAAGGCTCAGTTGCTCTTATAGAATACCCCAGTTTGATTCCCAGCATCCACTCACAACCATCCATAATTTCAGTTCATCTATCTATCTATCTATCTATCTATCTATCTATCTATCTATCTATTTATCTACCTCAGATATTCATCCATCCACCCATACCCACCCGTCTGCCCATCTGTCTGTCTGTCCATCTGTCTGTTTGAAACCATAATGCTATGAAGCAGACTAGCCTCAAATTTTCAGTGATCCTCCTGCCAGCCGCTAGAGTGCTATCTGGGTTTGTAAGTGTGGGTCACCATGTTGGGCCCTGCCTTGTTTTCCTGTCGCTGTAACCAATACATGTATGTATTGTAATCAATATTGTAATCATATGCAATCAATAATGAGACAAATATCTCTGGAGAGGAGAGATTTGTCTTGGCTCATGATTTGAAAGGGTTTCAATCCATCATGACTGACCATCTCAGTTCTTTGAGATGGATATAGTGGTGGTGGTGGGTGTTTACATCAAGGTATCAGGAGGCAGAGAGCCAGGCAGGAAGAGACAGGAAGAGGGCGGGCATAACACTCCTCCAAGTGACCGACTGACTTCTGCTAGCTGAGTCCCACCTCCTAAAGGTGTCACAGCTTCCCAGGACAGTGTCACCAGCTGAGGAACAGGCATTCAAAGCCTGAGCCCATCAGACACGGTTCCAATTCAAGCTGTCATGCTTTGAATCGTGCAGAGACAAATGTGTGACCTTGAAGCCACCTAGGCTGGACTGCTCTGCCATGGACACCCTGCAGACAGACTGAGCTGACATCTGACACCAACCTTCTGTGGGGACTGGCCAGTGGTTCCAGAATGTAACACTATATGTGTTCGTTTAAAACCCATTTATCAGCTATAAAACTAAATAGAATTTGACAAAAGGCAAGCTATGCTGCACAACAAAGAAATTCAACATTAGAAAAAGCAGAATTACATTAGGAACACATTGACTTTTCATAGGCAAACATAACCCAATTGCTTCCTCTGTCTCCCCATCTACCTTGTTTGATGATGAAAATCAATCACAAAAATAATTGAAAGCACAACTTCTAGACTTATTTTCTAAATCTTTTTTTATGTACCACTGGTGTTTCACCTGTATGCACATCTTTGAAAGATCCCCTGGAACTTGTGAGCTGCCATGTGGGTGCTGGGAATTGAACCCAGGTCCTCTGAGAGCAGCCAGTGCTCTTAACTACTGAGCCATTTCCAGCTCCTAAAACACAACTTCTAAAACAAAACAAAAAACACCCAACCAGAAAGATGGCTCGGTGGACAAAGGTAACTCTATGTTGTAGAAGTACGCTGCTGTGGGGGCTCAGCAAGGAGACACAGAGGCAAAATCATAGGTGCAAACTCTTCCAGACCTCAGCAGAGGGAACCACCATCCTGGCCAGCACAGTACTGGACAGTGGAACCCTGAGTGTCTGAGCTCAGGTGTCTTTATTGATTCAGAACTCCTCAGGTGTTCTACTGATAGCACGTGCAGATCATCAGCAATCAAACATCCCCCATATAAAACACCTGCAGACAATACAAAATGCCAAGACCTAGCCAGCCCCTCACCCAACAGTGCATAAAACAATTATTTTTTACATAACTAAAAATAAACTTCTACAATAGAATGCCACCATGCCTAATGGCCTGTGTTAGATCCCTGGAACCTGCATGGTGGAAGGAGAGAACAGACTCCTTCAAGTTGTCCTCTGACCTCTCACACACACATACTCACATAAATGTTTTTAAAATATTGCTTTTTAGTCAGGTGGTGGTGGCACACACCCTTAATCCCAGCACTCAGGAGGATCTCTGTGAGTTCAAGGCCAGCCTGGTCTACAGTGCGAGTTTCAGGATGTCCAGAGTTACAACAAACTCTGTCTCAAAAAACACAAAAATCAAAACCAAACCAAATGAACGAAACCCCCCAAACAAACAACAAACAAAAATGCCTAACACCACCCACACACATACAAGCAACAGAAAAAGAATGGCATGTCACGCCATGGTTCCATAGGTAGAACACTGATCTTTCAGTCAGGACTTAAACACTAAAATGAAATAAAAATAAAGCTGAAGATGGCTCGGCAGTTAAGAGCACTTACTGCTTGGCAGAGGACCAGCGTTCAGGACCCAGCACACACGGTGGCTCGCCACCGCATGTAACCCCAGCAACAGGAAATCCAGCACCTCGGCTCCTGTCTTCACACCACACTTACAACGTAAAAACAATAGAAAGAAATCTTTAAGGACTTTTCAACAAAAATACTAAAGGTGCTATAACCAATATAGAAAGAAAAACCTCAATATTACTTTTTTTTATATTTATTCATTTTAGCAGGGCAGTGGTAGTGCCAGCCTGTTCTACAGAACCAGTTCCAGGTTAGAAACCCTGTATGTGTGTGTGTGTGTGTGTGTATATATATATATATATGTATATATATATATATATATATAAAATAAAAAATTACATATATGCATACATACAAATACATACACACTGCATGCATATATGTGGCAGTGGTGCCTGGAACCTGCTAAGGAGACTTATGGACGGTTGTGACCATGTAAATGATGAGAATTGAACCCAGATCCTCTGCAAGAACAAGTGTTCTTAACTGCTGAGCCATGTCTTCAGCCTCCTAAACCTCAATGTTCTTTTTTCTGTGGGGGGAGGGTCCTTGTGTAGCCCTGGCTGTCCTGGGACTGGCTCCAATGACCAGGCTGGCCTCAGACTCAGAGATCTGTCTGCCTCTGCCTCTCAAGTGCTGGGATTAGCCTCAATTTTCTTATCTGTTTTTGTGGGTGACAGAATATTCACATATGTGGGGCTGTCCTGGAGCTGGGGTGGAGTAGAAGTGTGCTTGGAACCCTGGAACTCTCATTCTGGGAGCCGAAGGCGTTAGGCTGTTCCTCCATTCCCTGCTTTGACAAACTACAAGCTATGCTGTCTGCTTTCACAGCAAGGCACCACCCTATCAAAGGCGTGTGACCTGGTGGATGGTTTACCTGAAGCTGGGACTTATTTCTCCCTGTATGACCATATAAGGTCTCTTCCTCTAGTCCCTGGGAAAATACTGAGGTCCAGGTTGCTAACCCCAACATGCAAATGGGGCTGTCGTACCTGTGCTATCCTAACCAATGAGCTTCCTCTGAAGTCCCTGGATGCGAGAGACCCTTCCTCTTGCTATAAATGTGACCCCATTCTTACAATAAACCGAGTTATATCCTCTGCTGTGTGCTCCCAAAAATTCTTTACATCTTACTGGCTCTCAGAAGCCTCCGACTGAGGAGCCGAATGGACCGGTAAACCCACACCCTATACTTTCCTCCCTGGAGCTGTGCCACCAGCCACCACGTAGCTATGTCCTAAAGCTCCTGAGAATTATCTTTGTTTTCAGTCAAAAAGTTTTACATCAGGCCTAGAGAGATGGTTTAGTGAATAAGAGTGCCCACTGTGCAAGCATGAGAACCTGAGTTCGGATCCCAGCACCCATGTAAGATCCGGATATATAGCTGTACCAGTGTCTGTCCCCTAAACATTATGGGAGCTGAGACAGGAGGATTGCTGGAACTTTCTGGTTTAGTGAGAGACCCTTTCTCAAGGAATAAAGTGGAGAATGATAGAATGGGATGCTCAACATCCTCCTTTGGCCTCTGCAAAAACGAACATAGGTACAAGCACCTGCACATGTGTATGTGCTTGTAACACACATGCTTGCTTGACACGTGTACACATTCACATATATGCACATAAGCATATACATGCACACATGCATGCATATGCATTCCAGATCGTTAGACAACAATGCCACCCCCACCGCCACATAGCTGCAGGATGTCTCATCGATGCAGAAAGGACCCCTGTGCTCACTGGCCCCCAGTTGTTTCCATTCCTCCAAACACTATATATGACTCTATGGTCCTTTCCTTCCTTTCATTTTTTTTTAAAAAGGTTTATGTGCTGTAGGCTGACATCGCACTCTCTTACATCTTTTGTTGTGAGCTTAGCATTTAGCATCTGAGCCGTCTCATCAGCCCTGACATTGCACACTCAATCCTCCGGCTTCCGCTTCAGCCTCCCCAGCGCTGGGGTGACAGGACTGTGTCTATGTCACTACACCCAGCATATATTCATATCTCTATATATGAAATGACACAATTTGTTAATAAAAAACAGGGATGGGGACAGGTAGCCAAGCTTGATGGCACACTCCTGTGAGCCTAGCTCCTGGTAGAGACAGGAAGATCAGAAGTTATCAAGCCTTTGCCTGAAGAGATTGTTCACTGTTTAAGAGCACTGGTTGCTCTTCCAGAGGAGCCAGGCTGGATTCTCAGCATACATGGTGCTCATGACCATCTGTAACTCCAGTTCCAGGGGATCTGGAGCTCTCTCTGGCCTCCCAGGACACCAGGCATGCACATGGTGCACAGACAGATGCACGTGGAGGCAAAATATTTCCATACATATAAAATTCTTTTTAAAAGTTTGGTCTTTTGTTTTTTAAGTTCGCAAGCCCATCCTCATGACGGGCTATCTCCAAAAACAAAACAGCCAGGTGTGGTGGTGCACACTTTTAATCCTAGCACTCAGAGGCAGAGGCAGGTGGAATTGGAAGACAGCCTGAGCTACATATTGAATTCAGGGAGGAGGAATTAGGAGGAATCAGGGAAGGAGAATTTGGAGGACAAAATGCACTCACATGGCAACCCAAGCATCTTCTATGTAGTTTTAGAATCCCTTTTACCTACTGAACCAAGAAGAAGTTCTGTAGAAGTTTATTTTTAGTTATGTATAAAATAATTGTTTTATGTACTGTTGGGTGAGGGTGCCTAGGTCTTGGTGTTTTGTATTGTCTGCAGGTGTTGGATTTATGTGGGGGATGTTTGATTGGTCATGATCTGCATGTGCTATCAGAAGAACACCTGAGGAGTTCTGCAACAATAAAACCACCTGAGCTCAGACGCTCAGGGTTCCACTGTCCAGTATGGTGCTTGCCATGATGGTGGGTTCCCTCTGCTGAGTTCTGACAGGGTTTGCGCCTCTACATATGCCTCTGTGCCTTCCTTGGTGAGCCTACACAGTTAGGTGTACTGCTCCAAGGAAGGCAGTGAAAGATACCCAAGAATTCAGCAGGAGCCCCCAGGGTGCAATCTGATGAAAGTACTTGAGGAAAGTCTGATCAAACCACCATGAATCTAAAAGGGAGACCCAAGGAGACTGGGTGTGGTGTCAGGGAACTGTGATCCCAGCACCTGGAAGACTGAGGGAGGAAAGTCATGAGCTGAAAGTCAGCCTGGGCTACACAGGAAGACCCTGTCTCAGGAAACCAAACAAATATGCAAGAAAAGGAGAGTGAGAGAAACAGAGTTTAGGACATATGTGGTCTGCACATTTTAAATCTAAACAGAGTTGTATCGGACTCTTGTGAAAGAGAAGGACTTGGAACAGACACTCTGTCAGGGAAACTGCAGAATGTCGTTCTCATAGCCGAGCCCCAGAGAGTGAGCGAGGGAGTGGTTGTCTTTCACAGCCCATCAGGGAATGTGCGGAAAAGAAGGAAGAACGAGAGAGAAGCAAAAGTACTGAGAGGGTCTCATTTTATTGGGGTGAAGGAGAAAGGAAGACGACACCATGAGAAACACACATTTCTCTCTGTCGATGGTTCCTGCCAGGGCTTCTTACTCCCTTGAACTTCCTGGGTGATGGGAACTTCCTCCTCCTCCGCCTCCCTCACCCTCCTTCTCTTCTTCTTTGTTCAGGTTCTCCTTCGGTACTATCCCCCAGCCTCAGTCTCTGAGTGCTGAGGAATGGTATGCCACCACACCCGGCCACACACAGGGAATACCTATGTTATTTTTGTTTTTGTTTATTTATTTAGCGCATGCTGTGTGTGTGTGCATGTGCATGTGCACACACTCATGGGCACTTGTGCACTTGCCACTGTATATGTATAGAGGACAGAGAACAACTAGCAGAAGTTGGTTGATGGCTCTACCATGCGGGTCATCGAAGGAATCAACCGTGCCTGTGTAGTGAAGCCTCTATAAAAACCCCGACAGTGGTTGAGGCTGCTTCCCAGTCAGTGAGCACGTGTAGGGCTGGGGTCAGGGAGTACACCTACAGCGGTCACGAGACGTCCAAGCAGCTCTCCCCACCTCTTATTTTGCACCACATATCTCTTCAATTTGACAATTCTTGAGTTGTTTTTCTTATTTTTAATTAAAAATATTTTTATACCAGGTGGTGGTGGTGCATATCTTTAATCCCAGCACGCGGGAGGTAGAGGCACTGGGATCTCTGTGAATCTGAGACTAGCCTGGTCTACAGAGTGAGTGCCAGGACAGCCAGGGCTACAAAAATAAACCCTGACTTGAAAAAAACAAAGAAGGAGAGAGAGAGAGAGAGAGAGAGAAAGCAAAAAGAAATAGAACAAGGAGGTCAGAGAATGGTACATACCAGTGTAGGAAATAATCACACACTTCTGATTTTCCAAGAGGGAGATTTGTCATGCAGAATAGGGGGTGGGGGTGGGGGTGGGGGAGGCTTACTCAAGCCTGGGAGCTCAGAGGCTCCGGAGAAGATGGATACATTTGACTGCATAAACATCCAACTGCTTTGTGTGACAGAGGGCGTCATAAATAAAGCCAATTCAAAGGGCGGAGCTGAAAAAATATTTGCAATATAAATAACAGCCACCAACATCTGCTGATTGCCACCGTGTGCCAGGCAACCATCTGTTTACTCTACCTGTATTCTGCATTTGCCTCCAGCCGCGGTGTGAAGTAGGAATCATGGTGATGACGGCAGCGGCTATCCCGCAGATGAAGAAACTGAGGCACAGCAAGGTTAAATGAGTTGTTGAGGTCACATGGGCAGGCAGGGCAGAATCAAGATGTGACCCTTGGCAGAACTCTTAATCACCCCTCCTGTGGAAGCCAAAAGCCAAATGCACACTATTTTAAGAGTTTTCACAAACTGACCTGGCCAAGCCAAGCCACACACAGATTGAACTGTTTACAGAAGAGCAAACCCCAGTGGCTAACGAACTTAGGAAAAGAAACTCACTCAACAGTGGTCAGAAAAACACAGATGAGGGTCTTGAGAGACGGCTCAGGGCTTAGGAGCTCTGGCAGTTGCTGAGGACCTGAGTTTGGTTCCCAGCACCCGAGTGGGTCACCTCACAACCACCAGCCCGGAGACTCTAACCCACCCCCATCACAGATGAAAATAAATTTAACAAACAAAGAAAAGAAGCAATAAGATCACTGTGCAGCCATCAGACTGACTCGGACAGGAAAGAGAAATGGTGTCCTTTGCTGGCAGGAAAATGGAGAAAAGGGCATTCTCATACACTCTGTGGCCGTTGGGGAAAGCAATCTGGCAATGTCTATTAAACTGAAACTAAATGTTCCCTTTGACATGTTAATTCCACTCTTGGGAAGCTGTCCCAAAAATAAATAGATAGATAGATAGATAGATAGATAGATAGATAGACAGCAATATTCAAGTATTTTAAGGAAAAGTTGTTTGTGGGAGGTCTTTTTTTGTTTTTGTTTTTTTTTGGTGGTGGGCGGGGTCAGAAGACTGGCCACAGAGTTAAGGCCCATGCAAAGGTACTGGGCAGTGATTGAATAAGTTATGCTATGTTCTTATTATGGGATATTTAATTAACCATGAAGGATAATTGCCACCTCTGATTTATAGTATTTCCACAAATTACTAGGAAGTGTGAAAAATATGATGCTAAAAAAAACCCCACATGTTGTCTCCGGTTTTTCCAAAACCAGGAAAAAAAATATCCGTGGAAGTCTTCATGTCAACCCAGGGAAGCATAAAGAACACACACTGGCTGTTGGGAGGTTGGGCAGCTCCTGTGAGTTGAGAAGGCAGGGGCTGAAGAGAGACAAGTGGCAAACTGCAGCCCACAGGCCAAACCACCCTGCTGCCTGCTTTAATAAATAACGTTTTACTGGAACTTGGCCGTTCACAGGGCCAGGATAGGGGTGAGACTGTTGCATCATCTTCAGTATAAAATGCCGTTTTTCAGGATTGTCCCTGCCCCAGCATGACTGGAGAGGGTATGCCTTCCTATAGTTTGCAATCAGGACGTCTCTCCTCCCACCTATATCTATGTTCTACTGGGTCATTTTATGAACCATCTGTAGTGCTTCGGCAACATAAGGCAGGGATGAATATGAGACAGAGATGGTGTGACCCATAAGCCCCAAATACTTATCAGATAAAGTTTTCACAACTAGCTGGCATGGTGGCACACACTTTTAATTCCAGCATTTGGGAGGCAGAGGCAGTCAGATCTCTGTAAGTTTGAGGCCAGCCTGATCTACGCAGCCAGTCTGGGCTTCATCGAGAGACCCTGTTCAAAAAGAAAAATTTATTTGTTATTGGATAGATGTGGGCCTGCATGTGCACGCACACACATACCCACACACACGCACACAAAACACACACACTCACTGACACACAAACACACCAGTGCCAAAGAGGAAGTAGGCTATTGTTGTCTTCGGATCCAGAGGGGAGTGGGAACCGCAGCCACTGGCTGGACCCAGACTCTGAGGGAAGCATGAAGCCTTGATTCTCAGGCTTGCTCTTTGCCATGACCGTTGTTCCCATACTTTGCTCATTCATACAATGTTTATAGAATAGACACACAAATGAACAAAGAGAGTTCCACAATCCCCAGAGGCTGACATAATGATAACCTGGGGTGGAATACAGATTATCAAAAGATTCCTGGCAGGGACTGATGGCATTGAACCTGTCGTCTTACTCATCACTGCCGCTGTCCCTGCCTTCTAAAAATGACCCTCCTCCGAGCAACTGTGTCCTTTGGAGGTGATTAGCTCCAGAGTGGGGTGTGATTAGCTCTGGCCAGTTGCCCAGACAATGCTGTGGACATGGAGGTGTGACAGTCGGGCTGCTTTGTAGAGATTTTCCTGATTTTTCTACAGGGTTTTTAGGAGCCAGCACTACATACAGTGTGGTGGCACACACTGTGATCCCAGCATTTGGAAGGTGAAGGCAGGGCCAACCAGGACACTAACTGATGGCAGGGAGAAATGCTAAAAAACTAAATTCCTCCTGCTGGGGGATGTAGCTCAGCGGTGGAATGTTCTGGAAGCACACATGATGTCCTGGGTTCAGTCCTCAGTACCAGGAAAAAAAAACAACAACAAAAAAAAACAGAACAGGTTCTTGACTCTGCCACTGGCCTGTGTCAGAACTCTTGATATGCAAGGTCACAGGTGCCATCCTTGCTTGAAGCCATTTCTAGTTGAATTTCTATCTTGTGCAGTTAGAATAAAGACAACAAAACAAAACAAAATCACCTCCTGGTCAAGGGAATAGACTCTCTGGCCTGGATGGACACTGCACATCCCTGTTGAGTCCCGTCATTCGCTAAGCCGGACACATCCCAGGAAGGTGGGGTCCCCTTACCTATGCTAAAGAGGCGGTCAGTAATTAGTCATATAGTGAGCTACTACAGTTTTTCTAGTTCAGTAGATTATGGGCCACAGCCACACAAGGTCTGCCCACTTTTCTAAATTATTCAGAAAAATGTAACTTCTCTAAACATTCTTTCCTTAATGCTTTGGGCTTTTCCCACAAAATTTTGGGCTTACTTACTCTTTCCCTAAAGCACCCCTCCTGCCCTGTGGCTGCCTCTCTGCCTCTGACTTCCACGCCAGTATTTCTGAGCTCCTGTTTGAGTCCAGCTTAAATTCTTGTATTAGTGAGACCAAGAATATCAAGAGGGAACCCTGATTTCCCCTGTATATCCATCAAGCCCTCCCCAACAAATTCCATCAGCAAAAGAGACCCTTCGCAATACAGCGAGGTTTTAAAACAGCAAAGTAAAGAGTAGTTTTAACTAAAGAGGAGCCGGGCTCAGAGGTGAACTGAGGCTTCCCTCATGTGCCTAGAAAAGACAAACCCATGTGTGGCTACAGCTTAGGTAGAAGAAATATAACTTTTCAGAGTAGAGGTCTAAGTAATGATCTTTAAAACAATCCCAGCATGGGAATGGGGGCCTATGCCTTTAGTCCCAAGCAATAGGGAGGTTACATAATGAGTCCCTGTCAAAAAGAAAAAAAAAATTCTCAAATTTATTTCTCAGGAGTAGGGGAGAAGTGTGTGTGTGTGTTAGAGAGACAGACAGACAGACAGACAGAGAGACAGGGACAGAGACAGACATACAGAGAAAGAGAAAGAGACAGGGACAGGGACAGACAGATAGAGACAGACAAAGACAGAGAGGGAGGGAGGGAGTTAGGCTCCAGAGGACCCAGGTCCCATCCTCCTGGTTATCTCTAGCCAGTTAGTGTCTCAGAAAACAGGATGAACCAGCTTTGGGTGAGATGTTTAAATAATCACGGAGTTGCAGCTGTTGAGTGTGCAGGTGGGACAGGATCCTTGCCAGACTCTGGAAGTTTGTGTGCTTTCTCTGGGGCGGAGGGGGGGGTGGATTGAATCAGTAGCTGACCCTACAATTCCACTCCCAAACATGACCCAGACCTCTGGAAAGGTCACTCTTCCTGTGTGGAGTTCTGTTCAGAGGTGAGCACATCTCAGTTCAAAGTCAGCTTGGCTTTTATGGGGGATCAAAGGCAGGGTTTCACACATAATAGGCATCCCTCCCCAGTTGGCAGGTTCTTTCTACATCTCTAGGGTGACTAGGAAAGAGTTGACAATAAGCAGTTCCTCCCACAGCTTTCCCCACTCAAACTTCCCAGTTCTGGAACATTCTGGCAGAGCTCCCTGTTAGGTTCCTCCACATGGGAGGAAGAGTTGAGAAGGGAATCTGGCCAGGCTTCTGAACTGGGCGTGCGAAGGCTGATCTAGGGGTTAATGCCTGTAAGTGCTGTTGGGCTGGATCTTCCTATGTTTCTTTGCACCAACATCTAAGCCATTGCATAACACATTAACTATGAAAATAAATGCCCGAAGTCGCCTACGGTAAAATCTGCTTGCACAGCTGATAGATTAAGAGAAACAGGTCTTGCGTTGAAGCTCACCAAGCTGTTCTACACCTGGAGAGCTAATAACTCAAAAAAAAAAAAAAAAAAACTCTCAGGTGAGCTGAGAAACTCTGGACAGGAAAGAAGTCATGCTGGTGACAGGAATGTTGGGATCCAGGAAGCTTCTGTCAGCCCAGCAACCTCCCATTAGGATTTACCATTTTGGTACTGCAGGGGACCACATCTGCATACGGATCTTCCATCCTCAAAGTCCTCTTCTTTGCCCTATAAAGCCCCAAGGCCCTTGTGCTTGGGTACGTAGTCGCCACTCCGGAGAGACTGCGGCCTTTCATTGTTCTGATTAAAGAAAGATCTGCTTCTTTAGAGGTCGGTCTCCTCTTTGATTTTCATGACCCCCTCAGTCAATTCCAATGCTTTAAAAACTCCCTTATAAAGGTTTTTGAGGGTGTACGGAATTAGCCATGATGGAGGTGAATCAAGATTTATCCTTCTGAGAAGTGGGGGTGGGGGAGGCGGTGTGAAATTTGCTCCCAGAGGACCAGAGAGACCACGTATGTAAAAAAGCAAAGGCACTTTTATTCTGCAGAGAAAAACCAGCATGCCAGGGTCAGACACCATGGAGATGACCGACCCCAAACAGAGAATTACAGCTACTTTTATTGACAGAAAAAGGGGTTTTCCACATAGGTGGGGGAGTCTGGTTTTTAATTAATGGGCATAGGTGCAGTTCACAAGCGTCTGTGTGGCTACATTTTTGGGCAGTACCTAGCAAGTTAGTCTTTAGAATCAGGCATCTGGTTTTATGGCCTTCAGGGCTACCTGGTCCAGTGGGATATCTTTATGGCCTTTAGCCTTCAGGGCTGTCTGACCAGATCAGGCTGATTACTCTTAGCATGGCTATCTGGCCGGATAGGGCTAATTTCCCTTAGTAGGGCTAATTACCCTTAGTATAGTCTTCGGAGCTACCTGGCTGGATGAGATAATTTGCCCTTAGAGTGGAGAGTTAGCAAGGTCAGGCTTAGGTCGAGTCCTGGAACATGCACACAAAATAGGGTCTATGGGGTCTCTGAATAGGGGTTCTGGTTTTTACATGTGTATGAATGTATATCACGTGTGTGTTGTAAATCCCACCAGTTAAGAATAAGACCACTACAACTGAGCCAAATTTGAAGCAAGCTTTCATTAAATTCAATAAATACTGGCCAGGAAGATGGACTCTGACAAAGACAATTCTGAGGTTCCCACAGAGCAGTCCTGACACCTCCAGAGTTCACATAGAATGGCCCCGAATCATGTGGCACAGATGTTTAAAAAGGTAGACCCATAATGCATAATGTACTTCACACCAGGTCCAATCAGCAGCCAGTATCTATCCTGATGTACTTCCTGTCTGGGTCATTTCCTTCCTATAAGTTACTAAGCATGTCCATTTGGAGCACATCCAGTAACCAAATGGGATCTAGACCCTCCCCACCCACCATTCCAGGAGGTCATCTGTCCTTGGTCAAGGAGGTTCAGGATTCCATTTTCTGTATCTCATTTGAACAGCCTCACCCAGCACTCCAGGGAGTTGGCTGTCCTCTTCTATAGACCTTTTAGCATGGTAATTAAGATTTAAAACATAACTTTTGCTCTTACAGTATATCCATGCCTGTGGAGGTCAGAAGAGGGCACTCGATCCCCTGGAACTGGACCTATAGGCAGTGTCTGTCTGACATTGAGCTTCTGGATGCTGGAGCTGGGAAATGGGCTCTGACCCTCCAGAGGGAAGCAAGCACACAGCCATAGCTCCAGCTCTGCTCTGAGAACTTAGGGAAAGGAACTATGTTCCTATCTGGCTCCACATTTTGGGCTCTCTCTTTCTTCTTCAGCCTGTAGCTGAGAATTTCTGTGTTCAATGAGTCTTGTCTATGCAGAGGTGAGCTGTTTATTTAGAGTTGAATCGACTGGAATGCGAGATATTTCCAAAACAAAGGGTGAGTGAGCTAAAATAAAAGGAAACAAAACACAAAATCCTGCTGACTTTGAGACAACTGCCAGTGTCAGAGGTAAGTAGGAAAACTGCCAGGAGGTGGTGGATGCATGTGCGATGGGTGCTGGAGATGGGGGGAGATCGCGCCTTGTGAGTGACCTAAAGGAGAAAGAATCTAGGACTCTTCCCTAGAATTGTCCTTCAGCTGTGTGTACTTGTGCACAACAGTAGATCAGCATTTGTGAGGTTGAGGCCAGCCTAGACTACATAGTGATTCAAGGGTAGCCAGGGCTATACAGTGAGCAACAAAACCTCATTTCAACAAGCAAATGAACTTGGAGCTGAGACATAGTGTTAGGGCAAGCCAGGCGGGTTTCTAAGGAACCACGAGACACGAACGGCTGCAAACGCATGAGGCATTTATTGATTACCGGCATGCGTCCGGGTCCCGCCTATCCCACGCAGGAGATGAGCATGGCGGGCCCCGATCCCTTCCCCCCCCAGCCCTTTTATGGGGTTCAGGGGAAAGGGGTCTGGGGATGGGGACTCGTGCAGCTTTGATTGGCTCAGAGCTCTCTGTTAAACTCATTGGTTGGGAGTTTCGCGCGTGCGGGATCCAGGGGGGCGTGATCAATCTGTGCCCTTAGACTAGCGGTCCTTGACACAGGGTGGCTCCTGGTATGCTGGGGAAGGACAAATCCTGCTGATAAGCTTAATGGTCATTTCCCTGTGGGTGGGGAGGAGACTGAAGAGTACTGTTAATCTTAAATCCTTTCAATAGTTGGTAGAATAGTGCCTGCCTAGCATGCACGAAGCCTGTTGTTTGGATCCCCAGCAACCTATAAACTGGGCATGGTGGCATAGGCCTGCGATGATCTTAGCAGGTGAAGGGAGGAGGATCAGAAGTTCAAGGCCATCCAAAACTACACAGTGAGTTACAGGCTAGGCTGGGCTATGTGGGACCCTATATACAAAACAAAGCAACAACAAAAATGGGGCTGGAGAGATGGCTAAGCAGCTAAGAGTATTGGCTGCTTTTCCAAAGCATCTGGATTTGATTCCCAGAAGCCACATGATGGTTCATAACCGTCGGCATGCGGTTCCAGGGGATCCAAAGCCCTTCTCCAACTTCCTTGGAACTAGAATCCAAGGCCCTGTGAATGGCCCACTGAGCTCCATCACAATCCCTCACCCACTCCTGTGCCTGTGGACTAAGGAGATTTTCTATAGACTCAATGGGATCATTAAAACAGTAGCAAAGCACTTGTTTAGCGTGAGTGAGCACCTAAGTCCGATCCCTAGTAACTCAAAAATAGTAACTAATGGCTTTGGAGAGGTGGCTCAGTGGTTAAAAGACTGCTCTTCCAGAGGACCCTGGTCCCAGCAGCTCCCAGCAGCCACATGGTGGCCCACAACCATCTGTAACCCCAGTCCCAGGGGATCTAAGGCCTTCTTATGGCCTCCGTGGGGACTGCACACATGTGGTGTACAGATTGATACCCAAAACACCCTCACTGGCTTGCTCCTCATGGCTTGCTCAGCCTGCTTTCTTATAGAGCCCAGGACCACCAGTGCGGAGGTGGCTCCACAACAATGGACTGATCCCTCCTCCATCAATCATCAATTAAGAAAATGCCCCACAGGCATGACTACAGCCTGATATTTCGGGATGGATTTTCTCATCTGGTGTTCCCTCCTATCAGGTGACTCTAGCTTGTGCTGTTGGGTCCTCAAAATGGCTCAAGTAGACACTGAGAAAAATTCATGGCTACACAAAGCTGTTTATTTCCACGGAGTACGTTCTGGAATGCCAGGATCAGCCAATCAAAAAAACATGGGGAGCCCCAAATGCAGCCACATGGGCATTTAAAACCAAACAGGCAGTGGCTAGCGGGGGTCTCTCTGATTGGTCAGGACCTGAACACTGGATTGCCTTGTTATATCTCTCAGGGAAGTGGAGATTTCTGAGAAAGTGAGGATTTTACCAGGAAATGGAGAACCCCAAGGTCAATGCCGCCCACCACTAGGGGGTGCTGGTCCTCACAGTGTCAAGTTGATGTACAATTGGCCAGCACAGATTTACTTTCAGAAGGATATGTGTCCGTTGGACAGGGGAGGCATGGCAGTATTCACAGCAGTGGGAGCACATAGCCTCACATCATGGCTGACAAGGAAGCAGAGAACACAGGCAAGAAAGCTATCGGTCTCTACCATGCAGGCCCCACTTCCAAAACTCCCTGACACAGCTCCACTATGTGGGGAGTCTGTGAGAAGCATCCAGAGTTCAAACCCTAACCTGTGGCCTCCAGAACTGGGAGAGAACAAATGTCTGTTGTTTAAAGCTGTCTGGTGGTGATCAACTGTGGCAGCCCTAGGAAAGGAACACAAAGCTGTTTGAAACAAACACAGGGAGAGAGATGGAGTACTCCCCTGCCTCCGCTCAAGACACCAGCCCGGGAGGCCATGGGAAGGGCTCTGCCGCCACCGCACAGTCTGCAGGTTTTGTCGGTTCTTCTCTCACTTCACTATTTACTTATTTTTATTTTATGTGCATCGGTGTTCTGCCTGCATGCATGTCTGCGTGAGGGCGTCGGAGCCCCTGGAACTGGAGTCGCAGACAGTTGTGAGCTGCCATGTGGGTGCTGGGAATTGAACCCGGGTCCTCTAAAAGAGCAGCCAGTGTTCTAAATCACTGAGCCATTTCTCTAGACTCCTCCCACCCCTCAACTCTTAAGATCTCTTCCCCCAGAGAGAGGCAGAGGCAGCCGGATCTCTGAGTTCAAGGTCAGCCCGGTCTACAGAGTGAGTTCCAGGACAGCCAGGGCTACGACAGAGAAACCCCGTCTCGGAAAAGCAAAACCAAATAACAACAAATCCCTTCTCTTGGGCTGAGGAGAAACTCAGGGGTAGAGTGCTTGTCTGGAACGTCAAAGGCTCTGGGTTCTGTCTTTAGAATGGAAATAAAACAAAACAAACAACCCCCTCCGGAAACATGAACAACAAAAAACCTGAGACACAATCGTGACACTCTGTCATTTTCTGCCTTCTCTTTTCTTTCTGTTTTTTGAGGCAGGGTGCATTAGTTACCTATTGCTGCTATGATAACACAACACAGTTTATAAGGCAGCTCATGAGAGAAAGTTCATTTTGACTTACAATTCTAGAAGGATGAGAGTCCATCATGGTAGGAAGGAGACAGCGTGGCCACAGGAGGCGGAGGCTGAGGAAGCTGCACTGGCAGCCGGCAAACAAACAGAAGACGGAACACTGAAGTGGGGCAAGCCCAGAAACACTCAAGCCCGACTTCAGTGACACACTTCCTCCAACAAGGCTGCACCTCCCCAAACAGTGCCACTCCCTGGGACTCAAGTGTTCAAATACCCAAGCCTGTGTGGGGCTTTTCTCATTGAACCACCGCATAGGATCTCACTGTGTATCCCCAGCTGGCCTTGAACTCATAGATATCTGCCTACCTCTGCCTCCCAAGTGTCGGGATTGAAGGTGTGTGCCACAGTGTGCCTGGGCTCTTTTTCACTGTCTTACAACTTTATCATACATGTTTTTATTTTATCCTATCAGATACACTCCCCATTCCCTGCAAGCCTATGAGAGAAAATTAAAACAGAAGACAAATCACTAGGAACAAGCACAAGAATGTAGCTTCCTAAGAAAAGGCCTTCTGGTAAAATATTACTCTGCAGAATTCTTTTGTTTGTTGGCAGCCCTGGGGTTCGAACCCCTGGCCTCATGCATGCTATGCAGACAGGTTACCACTGAGACACGCACCAGCCCAGTATGCATGGTTTGCATTTTTTAATGTGGTAGACTTGTAACCATAGAGCTGTCATTTGTATATCACAATGGCCACGAGTCATTAAAAAGGATAAAGACACATCATCGTACGGGTTCCCAGGGTTTGATGATGAAAGCTTCCCTAGACATATGGCCCCGTGTGACCACGGCACCAATAAGTGCAGGCTCGTGGCATCACAGGGCTGGGAGGAGATGAGGAAACTGGATAAATTACCACTTCTCTGTTTTGAGGCATGAAATATAGTATGAGCTATGTGTCATGTAACCTTTTTTGGTTTAAAATGCTAATGAGGCCTATATAAAGGACATTGGAAAGAATTAGTCAACAATAAGTCTTGTTTTTGAAATAATGCCACTTCCCTCTTTCTCTTTCAGGACATATATCTCTTTCAATACAGAGAGCTTCCTATTGCTTCATCCATAGTGCACCTTCTTCTCATTGTCTGTCTCTGAAATTTTTTCTATTACCTTTACTTACTTACTGTGTGTGTGTGTACGTGTGTGTTCACATTTCATGACACACATGTGGGGGTCAGAGGACAACATATGGGAGTCGGTTATCACCTTCTATCCTGTGGGTCTCAGTGTTTGAACTCAGGTTGTCGACTTAGCTCCTTTACACATTGAGCCATCTCTCCAGTCTGAGATGTTTTAATTTAAGCTTAAGCACAAAGGTCCAAATAAAAAGCGGCATCCGTGTGGCTTCTTGAAGACAGAGTCACAGGAAGTAAGACATGCCCAAGTGTGTGCATCAGCTCCTCAAGGGAGAAGGGCCCGATCTCAAATCTTTACAGGTTACTAAACCCTCGTGAACTCCTGGGTGATATCAGTGTCCTCTGCCAGTGAGGCCACTCTGTGTGGGCTTTCAAACAGGCTGTGTCTCTTACTCAAACAATTGATAATGGGGCTGGAGAGATGGCTCAGTGGTTAAGAACACCTGTTGCTCTTACAGAGGACCTGGGTTCCATTCCCAGCACCACATGGAAGCTTACATCCCTAACTCAAGTTCCGGAGGATCCAATGATGTCACTGCTCTAACACAGTGGGTCCTGGGAGAAAGGAGCCGATTAATGAAGCAGATTAATGTCTCATTCAATAGCCAACTTTATTCAGGGCATAGACAATTTATAGACTGAATGTTAAGAGAGATCACATGGGTAAAGTTCTCATGAGTTCAAGCTGTGGACAGTCACAGGGACAAGCCACACATGGCAAAAACATGTTTTTTCATAGAGGCACATAATAAAGGATAGTTTAAACTTTCAATTGAATAACTTCAGCAAGCAATAACGAACAATCTGAAGTAAACTCACTCCTATCTGCCACATCTGGGGAGCATGAAAGCACATTCTAAGAACACTTCCATGTTTTGAAGAAACTGAGATCACTAGATTCTTGCCTTTTCTTGGAATGTGCTTACAAGCACTCAGAATTCCCCTCACACAACTCCATGCTTGGACTGTGTTCCCACAGAATGCCTTCTTCTGGCCACAGCACAGACATGGAACACAAACATACATACAGGCGAAATGCCCACACACATAAAATAATTTTTTCTTTGGTTTTTTGAGACAGGGTTTCTCTGTGTAGCCTTGGCTGTCCTGAAACTTACTATGTAGACCAGACTGGCTTTGAACTCACCGAGTTCCACCTGCCTCTGCCTCCTGATTGCTAGGATTAAAGGTGATTGCCGCCACCCGATTATTTTTTTAAGTTATTTTATGTGGACCAGATGGTGGTGGCACATGCCTTTAATTCCAGCACTCATGGGGCAGAGGCAGGTGGATCTCTGTGAGTTCCAGGACAGCTAGAGTTACAACAGAGAAACCCTATCTAAAAAAAATTTTAAATACATAATAATTTATCAAAAAACATTCAAGTGGGGCTGGAGATACAGCTCAACCTTTAAGAGTGAATACTGCTCTTGCAGATGATCAGATTCAATCCCCTGGTGCCTCACAACCTGGGGATCTGATGCCCTGACCTGGTGTCTGTGGGTACCTGCATACCCTCATACAGACACACAGACACACTCATAAATAAGAGTAATGGTCTGGGGGCTGGAGAGATGGCTCAGCAGTTATGAGCACTGGCTGCTCTTCTAGAGGACCTGGGTTCAATTCCCAGCACCCACATGTCAGCTCACAACTGTCTGTAACTCCTGTTCCAGGGGATTCGACACCCTCACACATACATACACGCAAGCAAAACACCAATGTACATAAAATAAATATTTTTTTAAAAAGTAACAGTCTGGAGAGATGCCTCAGGGATTAAGATTACTTGCTGTTCTTGTAGAGGACCTGGATTCAGTTCCCAGGACCCTGAGAGCGCACAACTGTATGTAACTCCAGTTCCAGGGGATCTAGTGCTCTCTTCTTGCTTCAGTGGACACTACACACTCACATACACAAAATAAAAATAAAAAGTTGAAAAAATAAATAAAAATTTAAAAAGAAACCATATAAATGGGCTGTTGGTGTTACTTGGTGTCATAGATGTGTTTAGTATGTTAGAGGATTTGGTTCCATCCCCAGCACACACACACACACACACACACACACACACACACACACACACACACACTGCAAGAGCAGGGCAGAACACATGAATGCACTTTATGAAGCATAGACAATGGATTCCATTAAGGAGAAACAGTAGTAAGTAAGATCTTATGCTTATCAGGCCATGCTTTCTGCTCCTAGGAGTGAAAGGAAACACCTGCCAAGGGAATAAAACCTTCGCTGCCTCATTCCAATTCTGATGATAGAAGGACACATGTAAACCTCAAAACTCAGCAAGTTGTCTGGCCCTTCTTTGTTGCCTGGAAGTAGGTCAGTGCTAGCCTCCCCCTTTCTGCCCTGTGTCATTTGTCCATGTGACTATGAAACAGTCAAGGATTAATTTTAGCCTGAGGATGAGTAGCCAAAAATTCAGCAATTTCATAAATATTTAAAGGAATGTTAACAGGCCTGGTCTTGTTCAGGCGACCACGGTTGCTGTGAGTTTGCGAGTGCAACAGTCCTGTCGTGTCCTGAAGACCCTGATTGGCTCCAGTCTTCCCTGCCTCTGGCTCTTGCAGTCTTTCCATCCTCTTTTGTAATGGTCCCTGAGCCTTGGTAGAGGGGGGATGTAACTGTCCATTTGAGGCTGAGCATGTCTCCACCTTGATTGGTTTTGGATTTTGAGTTAACCAACATAGAAACGAATGAGGCCTAGGGGCTATACTACTCTATCAGTATAGACACAAGTTTAGAGGGCAGATTGGTGCATCTGTGAAGTAGAATAATATTAGTAGATTCATCCATGGTATGTTCACCAGCCACGGGTTCTTGGTCAGAATTACAGTAGTAGGCATGTACTTCCTCCTGTGGAACAGGCCTTAAATCTAAGCAAACAGTGGATGGTTGTCCCCATAACAATCATGCCACCATTGCATGTATGATACATCCTGCTTGCCACAGTTATTAAAGTAGCACACAGGGGCATAGCTGGGTAAGACTGATAGCTCCCCCAACATCCCCAGTAGCCTGTATAGCACCTTCTAGTACTGTGAAAGGTTGCCAGTAGGGAAAAATCTTCCTGTTTAGTACCAGCTTGATTTCTCCATGTCCTGTGACCAAAGTGTGTTATGTCTTTGGCAATAGTGTTTTACCACCAAGCTCTGGTGCACAACTAACAATGGTGGCAAAATTTTTTGGAAGGAGGGGGGTCTCTGAGGTTTTAAGATTTTTCTAAAGAATAATTGTTTTTACTCTTGACAACTAAAGAGAAAAAAAAAGCATGACCTTTTATTTGGTGTGCCTTTATTTACTTATATATTGTTATTTAGGGCTTTAAATATACATTTACTCTGTGTGTGTGTGTGTGCACACCATACTATAATATGGTGGTCAGAGGACATCTTGCAGAAGTTGGTTCTTTCCTTTTACCATGTGGGTCCTGAGCATTGAACTCAGGTCAACAGTCTTGGAGGGAAGAGATTTTACTCACTAAGCCATGTTGCTGGCCCTTATTTTGGTTTCCTGAGCTAGAGTCTTGCTATGGAGTCTTGGCTTGTCTGAAACTTGTTATGTAGCCCAGGCTGACCTTGAACTCAAGACCCTTCTGCCGCTGCCATCTGAGTGCTTGGATAACAGGTATGCACCATCACCTTCAGTTGAGGGGTGCATTTTTGAGGTAGCACTGTGAAGCAAGAGGCTTTCTGCAGTTTTGAACATACGCTGGCACTGGGGGTTTTATGGTAAGTGAACGGGAAAGACAGTGAAAAGCCTGAGGTAGGCAGTGACAGGATCTGGCTTACGGTACGGTATCCACAGCAAATGGTAGAGCGATGACTGCGTAGGACACACGTGGAATAAGAAAAGCAATCCCGCATAATCAGGTTATAGTCAATTTAACAATAAAGATTATGGAACTGTGAATTTGAATGTGTATTTATGTTCTCAAACAAGACAAACAAAACCTCTATCCTGTCAGAGTTTTATTCTGCCCAAGGAAACCGGAGTGCAGATTGGGAAACAGCTCCTTTTGAGCTTTCGGGTTCAGCAAAGGCTGCAGACTCACTTCCATTTGTTACAGTCTAGCGCCACCATGTGCTGCCTCAAGCGTTTGCACATTTCTAACCAAGTACCCAACGGCAGACCTGGGATTTCAGCCTTATGTTTAGTTAAGATGCAATTACAAATATATAAACATATACTTTAATATTAAATGCATTCATTTATCTGGGAGGAGGGGCATGTGCGGAGGTCAGAGGTCAGTTTATGGGAGTTGGTTCTCTCTTTCCACCATGTGTAGGACCTGGGTCTCCAACTCAGAAGTTTAGGCTTGGTGGCCAAGTGTCTTTATCTGCTGAGCCTTCTCTCTCCTTCTCTCTCTCTCCCTCTCTCTCTGTCTCTTTCTCTCTATATATATATCTATATATATAGATATATAGATTTAGATATAGATATAGCAACTTGTATCTTAGTAGAAGGGGGGAAATGTAGACTGAAGCTTTGCCAGGGAAAAGCCCCTCCCCCTTGTGGTTGCATGCCACTTAGACTTCTGGGAACAACTTGGAGGGAGGTATACAAAAGGAACAGTGACTGTTAGAGTTGGCAGTTGACACAGTGGCACATGCCTGTAATCCTCACACTTGGAAAGCTAAGGATCATGCCTGGAAACCCTAGGAAGTTCGAGGGCAGCCTGGGCAACTTAACAAGACCCTTTCTAAAAATAAGAAAGAGTAAAAATTCATAGTTTTGCTTATAGTATGCCAGGAGTGCATGCCTTTAATCCCAGCACTCAGGCAACAAGAGGCAGGTGGATCTCTGAGTTCGAGGCCAGCCTGGTCTACAGAGGTAGTTCCAGGACAGCCAGGGCTGCAGAGAGAATCTCTGTCACAAAATAACAACAAAAACCAAACAAACAAACAAAAACCTTAAGGTAGCGGTTGGAGAGATCGCTCAGCAGATAAGAGCACATACAGAGATTCAGAATTCAGTTCCCAGCAGCCATGTCCAGTGGCTCATAACCACTTTTAACTCTAGCTCTAGGGGACCCAACACCCTCTTTCAGCCCTCAAGAACACTTGCACTCACATGCGCGCGCGCACACACACACTCACAATTAAAAAATAAATCTTAAAAAATGCTTTGACTACTATAGCCACTTTCCCCAGGTGAGTTATATATGCCAAGTTGCTGCTGTATCTGTCTATGTTGCCTTGACTCCGGGTCAGTAACCCTTGCGCTAAAGTCCCCTGCACTGCCAAGTATGAAATGCATTATTCTCGTTTCTTCAGTTACTATCGACTGTCTACTTCTTGAAATAATATACAATGTATTTTCATGAGAAATAAAAGCATACTGGTTAGGTCGGGTGGTGTACAGAGCACTTGGACAATAGATACAGGAGGAAGCTGAGCTCCAGGCCAACCTGGGCTATACAGAGATCTCTCAAGACAACAGCTGTGGCTCATACTGTAATCACTGCAGGTGGGAGGGTAGAGACAGGAAAATTCCTTGGACTTCCAGGCCAACCAGTGTTAAAATTAACTAAATGGTTTTTTGTTTGTTTGTTTGTTTTTCCTTTTGAGACAGGGTTTCTCTGTGTAGCTCTGGCTGACCTGGAACTTGATCTCTGCCTCCACCAAATAAGCATTCTTTCTTTTTTTTGTTTTATTTATTTATTTACTGAGTGTTCTGTCTGCACGTATGCCTGCATATCAGAAAAGGGTATCAGACCCCTATTACAGATGGTTGTGAACCACTAGGTGGTTGCTGGGAATTGAACCAGGACTTCTGGAATAGCAGCCAGTGCCCTTGACCACTGAGCCATCTCTCCAGCCCCCAAATGAGCATTCTTAATGGGAAGTTGATACTAACATTGCATAGACCGAAACATTCCTCTCCCGGATCAAATCTCTGTAGCTTTCCAGATAACTTCCCCCGCAGATTACTTCACCAGCTTTACATGTAACTGACCGCTGTAACTCACCCATTTGAAGTATACTGCTGGAAGTTTTCCCGGGATGGTGCTGTACCCGGATGAGCAAACATCTCATCAGGCTGTTTCTATCCTGGCCTCTTGGCTGCTCCGAGTACTTTTTGTTGGGGCTTTTCCTCTCAGCACTCATTGAGTGTTTGTAAAGAAAACCTGGGGCTAGACAGCAAGATGCCACCATCAAGCAGTCCTTGGCCAGCTGTATTTCCCCACTTTCCAGTTTTGTGTGTAGAGCCACAGGGCTATATTCTTGGCTGACCCATGTTGCTTTTTAAAAAAAATCCTCCTACCTCTACTTCCCAGATATTTGGATTAAGGGCATACACCATCACACTCAGCTAAAAACAATTTTCATTTTACTTTTTAGACAGTCATGTGTATCCCAGACTGGCCTAGAACTCCTAACATAGTCAAAGATGACATGGAATTTCTTTCTGATCCTGACTGCAATTACAGGTTCTTACCATACCTAGGTTATGTGGTGCTGAGGATGGGACTCGGGGCTTTGTGGATGCCAGGCAGATAATCTACCAACTGCATTTCATTCTCCAGCCCAAATAACCATGGGGAAAAAAAAAAAGTTAGACTCCTCTTGTATTTAGCACATTCAAGATGCTGTGAAGCCATCACATTTATCTGGAACATTTTCATCAGTAGCAATTCTTTTCCTATTTATTTTTATTTTATGTGCATTGTGTTTTGCCTGCATGTATGTCTGTCTGAGGGTGTCAGAGTCCCTGGAACTGGAGTTACAGTTGTGAGCTGCCATGTGGGTGCTGTGAATTGAACCCGGGTCCTCTGGAAGAGCAGTCAGTGCTCTTAACCGATGAGCCATCTCTCCAGTCCCCCAACTTTCTATTTTTTAAAAATCACATTTGTATTTATTTAGTATGTGTGTGGACACACACAGCAAGTTCAGAGACAACTGTCTGGAGTTAGCTCTCTCCTTCTATCACAGGGGTTCTGGGGATTAAACTCAAGTCATCGGGCTTGGCAGTAGGTATTTTCATCTGTTCAGCAGATTCCCAGATGTATCCCAGCATCTTACAAAGGAATTTTAAGGTGTGGGGACAGATATCTGTAACCCCAGAATTAGAGAGGCAGAGGCAGGAAAATCATAAAGTTGAAGCCATACTGAGCTACATGGTTGGGGTCAGCCAGGCAACCTAAGGACAAGGAAAACAAAATAAGACAACCGTCCATGTTTAAAAGTACCGTTTATTGGCCAGGTGTGGTGCTGCACGCCTTTACTCTCGGCATCATGGAGGCAGAGGCAAGCGGATCTTTGTGAATTTGAGGGAAACATGGTCTAGTTAGTTCCATGCAGCCAGGGCTACAAAGCGAGGCGCTCACCAGCCTGGTATTATATAACTTTTTTTGGGGGGGCAACACACAGCAATAAGTTTATTCAAATACTTTATTGAGTGTAGCTGACCTGAAAGCTGTCATTAAGTTGCTGTCTCAATTTCTCTTAATTTGACAAGAATATACTCCATAGCATAGTCCTAAGATCCCCAGCGATGAAGGAATTCACTTCAGGAGCAACTCTCTGGGGACTGATGAGCCTGTCCATGAAGTGAGTGACCAGCAAGCCGGCGTGCTGGAAACGCCACGGGGCAGGGATGGATGCCCGTCACTTTGTGAGTGCCACTTTTCCTTCGTCTCCCACAGGGAGACCCAGCCTGACTCTAGAGTGCCAGGCATCTATCCAGACACCATCCAGACACCCTCACCTGGGAATGCCTCTTAACCACTGAGCCATCTCTCCAGCCCATGCCTGGCTCTCATTTGGTCCTTTTAACACCTTTGTGGGCAATCTCTGGCATTCAACCCGTTTCTGCCTAGCATACCAGGGTGGTTTCCGTCTTTTTGTATGGCAACTGAATGGCACACTCCAGGACTAAAATTATATAAATACTGACTGAGGATTATCTGAAGGGGACATTTATTTACTACCATGTGCACATGTTCGTGTGTATATGTGTGTGCAAAGGCATGTGTGACTGGTTGGCCTGGGATGTCTTATTCAGTTGCTCTCCATCTTAGTTTTTTGACGCAGTATCTCTCACTGAGCCTGGAGCATGCCATTTTGGCTACAATGGCTGACTAGGAATCTTTGGGGATCCTCCTGTCTTGTGAGCACAAGGCACAATATGGGCTTTGTATGCGGGTGCTGAGATCTGGATTTGGTCCTTTGTGCTTGCATGGCAAGGACTTTACCAGCTGAGCCATCACCCACCCCAAGACAAGAGTAAAATAGGAGTTTAAATACAGGATTACTTTTCAAGAGGGCAAAGGTAAACTATTTATTTATTCAAACAGTATGAGTGTTTTGCCTGCATGTATGTATGTATATATGTGTATACCATGTGCATGCCCAGTACCTACGGAGGCCAGAAGAGAGATTCCTGGAAACTGGATTTAAATGTTTTGAGCTGTCATGTGGGTGCTGGGAACTAAATTAGGTCCCCTGGAAGCGTAGTAAGTGCTCTTAACTGCTGAGACACCTCTGTAACCCCTGAAAGGGAACTATTTTTGCATTTTTGTTTCCTTCATGTATAGTGCAAACAAACAGGCTACAAACTATACAAGGAACCAACATTAAAATATTTATTAATTCAGCATATGAGATACTTAAGTCATAGTTATGTTAATTCTTGCAGGATAATGAGATACAGATTGCACGATTTGTAAGTTGCAATAAATATGATTAGGTAGCAGACTCCAAACTTCCTCCTGTTTTTGGAAAACCTTTTGATTTACTATGATCCACCAAGAAATGTCTAAATGGGGAAAAAGAACAGAAGCATAATTCATGAGGGCCGGGGCTTCGTGCGTGAGTGCGTGTGAGTGCACATGCAGCATGCCAGAGGACACCTTTGTGGGGCCGGTTCTCTCCTTTCACCTTGTGGGTCTTGGGGGTCAAGCCCACACGATCAGGCCTGGCAACAGCTGCTCTTCCCTGCTAAGCCTTCTTACTGGCCTTGGCTGCGGAACTTAGGGCTACAGTGTTAAAATGCACATAGAAAAGCACCTCACATTTGAAGACAGGTATGACTACAGAAACAAACTTTAAGAGTCACAAATTTGTCTCCATCAGTAGGTCAATGCCGTGCTGTCGTGAAAGCTGTGCTGTTGGATGGCATCAACACGGGGTGTTACTGATCTCCACCTGGGGGTCTCATGTCAGTTTGCTGGCATCACTGGGAGGCGGTGGCACCCAGAGAAGGGCTGGGTTGGTTAGGCACTGAGGCTGTGCCTTGACAGGTGTTTCCTGCCCATCCTACTCCCTGTCTGACTCCTTCTGTGATGCTGTCTGGCCACAGGCTGAAACCGAGCCAAAACAAATCGTTGCTCTTTAACTATTTCTCTTCAGTATTTGTCACAAAAATATCTAATCAGCATAGCCACAGAGCACAACTTGCTGGACATGAACACAGCTAGTTATTTACAGAGGGTAACAAAATTCAGGTGCATTGTAGCATGTCAAGAGGCCCTGGGGTTCCATGCACAGCTGGGCCATTAGGCAGCAAATGCTCCAGGCAGGTCACTTCGTCTGTGGGGTTCTAGTGACACCACAGTTGCTGGTGTTCTGGGATTGCTGGTGTCAGCGAACCAAAGGCAGCATAGATAACTATGTGCACATAATAGTTGCTAATGGATCTGGGAGTGGCAGCGCATGCCTTTAACCCCAGCGCTTGGAAGGCAGAGATTGGCAGATCTCTGTGAATTGGACATAAAAACACACTTATTGCTAGAAAATGTAGAGTCAATTGCAAGAGCAGAAATAGAAATGGTAGGGCTGTCAAGATGGCTCACCACATAAAAGTGCTTGTCACATAAGGTTGACAATCTGAATTTGATCCCCAGAATCCACGGTGGAAGGATTGACCTCTCCTCTGTAAGTATGCATGTGCATGCGCACTCACGCACTCACACAGACACACACACCAATAACAAACTTAACTAAAAAAATATAAAGGGTATCAGATTTGAACTGAAGCAATTTTTAGCTGGCTTTACCTTCAGAATCTCACAGGGAGCTGCATCTGGTGGCACAGGTTTCCCACAATGCTTTGAATACTCAGTTATCAAAGCTGATGCTTCATCTAAACTGTGGAACCAGGAAGAACAAGGCAGGCATGAGGAAAACCTGGGGTGATTCCTGCGGTGATGACTTCAACACTGTATAAAGTTGCCAACATGCATCAAGCTGCATTCTCACAGAATACAGTTTACTATACGGATCATTTTGACTAAAAAAATAACTCAATCATAAGTGACAATGTACATGACTGGATCCCAAGGGTGAACAGCAGCTAGAATCATGGTGTGTGGAGGAGACGGGCACCCCTGACTGACCAATGGAGGGCGCTGTCATCACCACTGCCTCTGACTGTACTTTCCCTTCTAAAGTGTCAGCTGGTATTTTCTCCTTCTTACTTTCCACATCCAGTCCTGGCTGGAGCAGCTTACTGTCTCTAGACTTGTGGGTGTAGAAAGTTAGCTAACCACGCTTAGCCAGAGCCCTGTGTTACATAACACCACCAGTGCTCAAGCAAGCATCTAAGGAAGAAAGATACAATTTAGGATTCAGAGCGGGGCCATGAGACACCTATTGTGAGGACCCAGACAGCTCCTTTAATTACTGGACGACAGATTCAGCCCCCAAGGTTCCAAGCTGCTGGAAGACAAATTCCTGGGAATATACAGGAACGCCAGAAGCTCACACTGCAACTTTCCGTTACAACCACACAGCAGCTTTATAATGGCTGTTTTCTCCAGAATCAAGACATTTTAAGGAAATTCCACAGTAAATTGGGATTACCCCCATATTAACTTACCTTAAGTCATTTGCCAAATAGTTTACCAATTCATTGATATTGTTGGTGTTAATCATATGCCATTTCAACAATTGAAAATACTTCGTCTTTGCCAAAATCCCAAATTCCTTCTTATTTATGACATGATTCAGAATTAGACTTCTAATCTATGGAATGAAATCATTGTTATATTAAAAATGTGTTTAAGTCTAAGTCGTTAGCCAACACGACACATCTCTTGACAGTCAGGAGCTGAATTATCAGTGCTTTGGGGCTAAGCCTGGGAGGGGATGTGGCTTGGCGCGGTCCACAAATAGAAAGCTGCTGCTGTCATGCACTTTGGGATTTTTTTAAATGAGGAAGAGGATCTGATTACAAGTATTTATGGGTACAGTTTCTCCAGTGGGCAGAGCAGTAAACAAGACAGCCAGGGCACCAGTCTTCTGCTCTTTACATAGTACCACGGATTGAGTCCAGGGCTTGAGCATGCCAGACAAGCGCTCTAACACTGAGACCCCCCACCAGGCACCTGACGTTAAAACCAGCCCCCCACAGCCTTCTCAGGACAGGACAGTAACTCTGGCTGTCCCGGGACTCACTCTGTAGACCAGGCTGGCCTCAAACTCAGAGATCCCCCTGCCTCTGCCTCCTGAGTGCTGGGATTAAAGGCATGCGCTGTAGTGCCATCGTGGAATTGTCAAACAGCTAAGTGGGTGGAGAGCTCTTATACCTCAAGCTCTCGTTCTGAGGAGCTGGCAGGAATCTGGCCCCTCCGTCTCTGCAGTCACTGACAGACCACACGCCACACCCACACTCCCACCCCCGGCCAAGGGCTTGTGATCTGGCAGAGTTGTTTATCCACATTTGCAACTACACCCTCCCATGTAAGGTCTATTCCCCTGGTCCCGGGAAATACCTAAAGCACTCCGATATGCAAATGAGGCTATTCCAGTATCCCTGTCTTCACCAGTACCCACCACCACCACCGCAGTCCCTGGGTACCAAAGCTCTTCCCTGTCTTTATCCTATAAATGTAATCACCCTTGCTTCAATAAACAGATGTTCCACTGACAACACTCTCCAGAGAAACCTGTACATTCTCCTCAGCTCACAGGTCTCCGATCTGAGACCAAATGGGTGCGCTTTAGAACCATGCTGCCCCCACGGCTTCCCAGCTTCTTGACCAGAAGCCTCTGCCACTGCTGGAACCTGGAACCTGGGAGCTGCAGGAGGATGATTTATTCTTAATACAACAGTGCACCACCACAGCCTGGCAAAAACTAGGCTTTTAATAAGAGAGAAATAATATTACTTGGGAGATGAGAATTACTTTCTGTGATCAGACATAACAAAAATGAAATGAAACTGCCTCTTACTTGATGTGAAAATCCTGCTAGTTGGCCAGTGTTCATATGTTCTTCTAATTGCTGTAAAATGATCTGAGCATCACATGAATCCAGGAAATTCTAGAAAAAATATTAAAGCATTATTTAACAAGTGTTATCACTACTAATTACTGTCAAGTCTGGAAGATTTTTAAAAATTCTTTAGGATTCTTTAATTTGGGAGCTGGGCATGAACTCACTTGGTAGTGTCTGCCAAGCGTGCACCACGCCCCAAGTTCAAGCCCAGACTTAGGGAACTGGGCAGAGGGGGGTGCCTGTAGTCACAGCACTGAGAAGATGGGGGAAGTAAACGTGAGGCCAGCCAGGACACACGAGACCTTGGTTTCAAGAAAGAGGAGTGGGCACGGGGCGGGGGAGGAAGAAAGGACCACAAAGAGGGAGAGTGATGCTTCCTGGAGCGGCGTGACTCCCTTCACCCTTCAGGGTCATTTCCGTACACAGTTTGCTAAACTTAAAGTTCACTGGTTTAATTAAAAATTTTTTTAAAAATGCTTTAATTTTTAATCGACTTCTAGTGACAAAGAAGTTACTGAGACAAGGAGAAAAAGTGTTTTTATAAACACTTATGCAAAGGATAAAGCTGTTTATCAGGCATTCTCTGTTGTAAGTGACAAAAATCTATTTAAATCCTGAAGCATTGAAAAGTAATGAGTTTATGAATAATCAAAAAAGTTAAAGACAACCACAGATGGCTTTGAAAACATGCAGATGCAATTAATAGACAAAGTGACTATTAAAGGCACGCATGTTCATTTATTCAGATCACTGTGCTACATTATCTGTCTAGGGACGTAAATAACTGGAAGCATTTCAGAATGATTTGTTCTAATGAGAATTAGTTATTTTTAAAGTTCTGTCTTAAGTGGGGTGGTGTGGCGCACGCCTTTAATCCCAGCACTCGGGAGGCAGAGGCAGGTGGATCCCTGTGAGTTCGAGGCCAGCCTGGTCTACAGAGGGAGTTCCAGGACAGCCAGAGTTACTCAGTGAAACCCTGCCTCAAAAATAAGGAATGAGTGAATGAACGAACGAATGAATGAATGAATAAGGCTCTGTCTTCACAATGCTCGGGCTTTCACAAGTCTGACTCTTCCCTGTCACAGCCACTTGCTAAGTTGAGCTGCCCTTCTCTGGGGCTACCCATCTTGCTCACTCTGACTACCACCCCACTGGGAGGACACCTTCCCTCAGGCTTACGCTCACTGCCCACAGGCTGCTACAACTGGATCAAGTGAGTGAATTCTATAAAAGCAACAGCTTCCAGCCAGGTGGTGGCGGCACACTCCTTTAATCCCAGCACTCAGGAGGCAGAGGCAGGCAGTTCTCTGAGTTTGAGGCCAGCCTGCTCTACAGAGCGAGTTCCAGGACAGCCAGCGTTACAGAGAAACCCTGTCTCAAAAAAAGAAAAAAAAAAAGTTTTTATCCTACCATCCATCCCTTTCTATCAAGTTCTATCAAGTACACAATGGGTTAAGGGGTCTATCAAGTACACAATGGGTTAAGGGGCTGCTCTGCTTTTTTTCTTTTTGGTGAGAAAGGTCTAACTATGCATCCCTGGCTTGGCTTGAACTCACAGGGATCCACTTGCCTCTGCCTCAGTGCTGGGATTACAAGCACACCCACACCTGCTTGAGGATAGTCCTACTAAAACGCTACTTTCCTCAACTCACTTCGCTCTGCCAAGAAAATCAGTTTCCCGCAGACAACAGAATAATGTCCAAATTCCTTTTAAGATATCCTTCAGCTCCACTTCAGTGGATTTTGTTACCTCCCATTAACCCCCCTCACCCCACACTGAGTATTCATGCTTTTGAGGTCTGGTGAGAAGAAATGCAATCCTTAGAGGGACATGCAGTATGTCCTGGAACCAGAGAGGAACAACGTACAAGATACCTTAATCTGTTGATGTCTTTTTTCAGAGTGGGGCATGAGCATTAGACAAGCCAGTGCAAAAGCTGGAAGCTCTAACTGGACATACTGCTTGGCGACTCCCATCAAGTCCAGGTCACCTGAAACTGGACATCTTTGAGAGGGTGCAGTAATTAGTTAAGGACTCGACGGCTTTACTAGACTATATTAGTCTTTCTCGCTTTCCACTGATGTTTCCCGCCCACCACCAATTATTTTAAATACCTAAATGCTGGTACACAGCACATTCTTACTAATAAGGAATGAGCCTTTGAAAGCACTCCTACAGAATAAAAGAATCTGCCTCTAGGACACACACTGCTGCCTGCCACGAGGAGTTATGTCTAGAAGCCTGCAGATGCATAAGATAAATTCTTAGAAGCCCAAGTTGGGTGGTGGTGACACACACCTTTAATCCCAGCATTTGGGAGGCAGAGGTTGGTGGAGTTCTGAGTTTGAGGCTAGCCTGGTCTACAGAGCGAGTCCCAGGACAGCCAGGGCTACACAGAGAAACTCAGGGGTGGGGTGGGGGGGTCAACAGCAACAACAACAAGCAAAAAAAATTCTTAGAAGCCCAGAATCCGTGTGGCAATAGTATAGTATTTGGAGAGCAGGAAGAGGCACTGTAAACTTACACGCCTATCAGGCACTAATCTCAGAGAATGTGGTGAGCATCAGCTTCCGAGGGAGCTATAAATCACCACACGGGGAAAGTAGGCGTTGCAAAAATAATAGGTGCATTTTATGAAAGTAAATGTTAGCTAACGTCCTTGAGAAAAGGAATAACAGTAGTTCCCCTCATTTTTGTGAGGTCTCTATTCCAAGACTTCCTCCGTTGGACATCTGTAACTGTGGATTCTCCCGAAACCTATTCACACGATCATTTTCCTTATGCATACACAATTGTAATAGGATCTAATTTATATATCGGCGCAGTAAAAGACTAGTGATACTAACAAAAAAAAAAAGAACGTATAAGATACTATAATAAAACAGGCAGCTTCACCATGCTCACTCTGGAGGGTCACCATTAAATAAGACTTGCTTGGACACAGGACTGTGATAGCTACACCAAGTGATTAATGGGCAGGCAGCACATACAGCGTGGATACAGTGGACAAAGGTGGCATGGCATGAGATTAACTCATGTGACTCAGAATGATGTACAATTTGAAATTTAAGAATTGTTTCCGGGGCTGGGAATGTAGCTCAGCTGGCACAGCACTTGCCCAGAAGGCACAAAGTCTTCGATTTGATCCCCAGCACTGCATAAAACTGGGCACGGATGCACAGCCTGTAATACCAGCACTTGAGAGGTGGAAAGTCAGCTGCACAGAAAGGCCTAGGCCAGCCTCGGCCACATGAGACCTTTTATCAACATAAAATTAAAAAAGTTTCTGAAGCTAAGTATGGTGGCACACACCTGTAATCCCAGGTCTCTGGAGGTGAAGGCAGGAGGATCAAGAGTCTCAGCATGTGTCAAGTTCAAAGCCAGCCACAAAAGAACATGAAAAGTAGTGGTGGACAGGAGATGACTGACACCAAGGAAGTAACCATGGATCACGGGGTCACCGTGTTCAGAGATGTCAACTGGAAAGGAACTTCAAAGCAGCGAGTCTTGCTCTCTCGGTAAGAGAACACGCATCTACTTACTCTAGGATGGCGACGAGACTCTCACAACAATCTGACAACTGACTGGGTCTTAAAGGACAGGAGGCTGAAGAGAAAAGGTAACAAACACATAGACACTCAGACATCAGAATGCTATCATCAGCCAAGTGTTGTGGCTCAACCTGAAGTTCTGGCCCTTGGAAGGCTGAGGCAGAAATACTGTTTAAAGCCAGCCTGGGCTACAGTGCAAAATGCTGTCCTACCACAAAACCACCCAGAAATGCTACCGTGAGGCCAGAAGCTCACCTGAGAGCAGAGGGATCTGGATCACACGTTGCCAAGCTTTGCTGAAGTAGGGAACCTGTGGAAACATGTGCTCTGAAGACTCCACATCGGGGACACTAGGGACTTATTTCAGTCACAGAATGGGTCAATTGAGGTTTATGTCTGGATGCTAAGACTAAAATCACATGCTGTATTGAGCATATATAGACTTCTTCCCTGCCATGACTCCTACTTGATACCGGATGACAACCATTTATACAGCAATTTATTTACAGTTAGGTGTTATGAGTTTTCTAGAGATGACTTAAAATACACACTAGTGAGGTGTGTCGGTAAAGGTACCTGCTGACAAGCTGGAAGACCTCAGCTTGATCCTGGGGACCCACATGGTGGAAGGTGAGAACTGACTCCCATGAATTGTATGGCCACTACTCACACGATGTCACACCCCCCCCCCACATACACACACAGAGAAAATAATTAAGTAAAAATGAAATAAAAAACTAAAAAAAGCCAGGCAGAGGTGGTACACACCTTTAATCTCAGCACTTGAGAGGCAGAGAGGTAGGTGGATCTCTGTGAGTTCGAGGCCAGCCTGGTCTACAGAGTGAGTTCCAGGACAGCCAGAGTTACAACAGAGAAACCCTGTCTTGAAAAACCAAAAATAAAATAAAATAAATAAAATAAAAATAGACTTATAGAAGGAAATGAGTATGTTACGAACAGCATGCCTTTTTATATATGGAACTTGAGCAAAGATAAAGCATCTGTAAGGTGGTGGTGTCAAAACTAACCCTCGCAGAAATCAAGGTTCTACTATATTTGCATATATTATTTGGTGGTATTAAAAAAAAAAAAGAAGAACTAAAGCATGCTACAATGTTGTGTTAAACTATGGGAGAAAAGCCAGACAAGGAAGGCCAAATATTGTGTAGCCATTTGATGTGAAATGTCTGAAGCAGATAAATCCATACAAAGATCAGGAGTTGCTGGAGGCAGGAAGAGAAGGAAGACTAACGAGATATGGGGGTTCTTTTATCTTTTTCTTTCTTAGGCAACAGTGGGCACTGAACCTAGGGTATCATGTGTGCTTCCCCAAGCTCCAGCTCCAGCTCTGAGGTTTCTTTCCGAAGTGAGGCAAACATTCTGTATTACCTAATATGATGGTTGCTCAACTTCGTAAATAGAGTAAAAGCTACTAAATGATTTTGCTTTTAAAAAGGGTAAAATTTACCTTAATAAATAAAGATAGATCTCTAAGTCTTGAGATTGAGCAATCTCCCAGATACTCCTGTTACATGGCAAAAGCTCCTTAAGGGCTGGAGCGAACACTTAGTGGTTAAGACGTTCAGCTTCGCATGCAGAAGACATGAGTTCAGTTCCCAGCACCCATGTCATGTGGCTCACAACTGCCTTTAACTCCAGTTCCAGGGGACCCAACACCCTCTTCCGGCCTCCCCAGGCACCGCACTCATGTGCATATACCCACAGACCATACCCCTCCACAATTAAGAAAAACAGCACTTTAAAACATGACTGCATTTATGTATACATGCCCCCCCCCACCTATATGCTTGTGTAACAGGAAATGACCTCTAGAAAGACTAGTAGAGGAGAATTTTCATCTTTCACTTAGTATATTCTCACTGTTCTAACGACCTAGGAATAAATCACCTAGTTCTTTTTAAAACCTTTAAAAACTGTATTTATTGTAAGCATGTGTGTTCACGTACAAGTGAATGTATATACACCTCAGTCAGAGGACGTGTGGGTATCATTTTTCTCCTTCTACCGTGTGGGACCCAGGATTTGAACTCAAGTCGTCAGGCTTGGTGGCGAGTGCCTTTACCATGAGCCATCTCTATGGCCCCCTAAAAGCTCTACTCTGTACAACGGTCATGTGGGTACACAACTCGTAAGACTGAAAAAGATAAAACAGATAAGGCCTCCAACTTTAAAGATCTCTAAGTTCTATGAGAGGGCAGTCCAATGTGTAATTAAAATAAATCACACTGTGATAAATGCTAGAGCAGCACGTGCTTTGGGAGCATAAGTGGAGCTATGACAGCGTCTTCAGGGATGCTGGAACATCATCCTACGCCCAGCCATTCTGTTCTTTAGTAAGAAGCTGATGGCTTAACACAGGGCACCCATAAACTACCAAGCACAAAGATTAAACTTAATGAAAGAAGCACATACCTGCCATAATAAATGAACACTAGAAATGGAGGACAAAACTTTCCTTAGGTAAGGAATCTGTAAAAAGAAATAAGATTTAAAAATTTAAAGACTATGAAAATACTAAATTTCAACACCTCAACACAAAATATTGGACTTTGTTATTACTATTTTTTTAACCATTTTTGAGATAGGGCCTCACTCCACAGCCCAGACTGGCTTTCAATTCTTGGACAATTGCAAGTGTTGGGATTATAGCTATACCACCACATCTAACAATTGTGTACACTTTTTTTTCCTTTTGAAATAGGATTTCATGTAGCACAAGATGGCTTCAAACTAGATATGGAAATGAGCATGACTCAAATCTCTGACCCTCCTGCCTCCATCTCCCGAGTTCTGGGTTGTAGCCACAGGGCACCACATCGGTTTTTTGCGATGCTGGGTACAGAGTCCAGGGCTGCGTCCTGCTTATCAAGCAGTCAGCCATCTGAGCTACAATCTGAGCCCCTCAAGGTCGTTTTGAGTTTGATTTTCTCTAACAGTCTTAAAGTCTGTTTTTAAGAAGCCCAAGAGCAGTTTGCAACACACACCCATCAACAACCAGTGCTAATTCAAGAAGTGTTGGAGACGTTGTGTTTCAGGAAGCCCTTAAGTCTTACTTACCATGTTGAAGCCAAGAAGCTTTTGCAAGAGTCCATTCCAAAGCGGCAGGTCGTAGATTTTGTACTCCAGGCAAAGCTCTGCCACCAACCGTACTGCCTAAAAGCCAAAACACCAAACAAGAAAACACAAAATCACAATGCTTTAAGGTATCAGTGAGCAGTCCAACAGCCTTTTGAAAAGGTAAATGCCTTCATAAAACACTTGGACACAACCTACAGATGTCTAATGCCTCGTCTCAGTGAAGGACTCCAGTTCCCAAAGAAAGAAAAAAAAGAGGCTCTTCTTTTTTCCTGCTTCTAATTAAGAGCAGCCTGCCTGTTGGCTTCACACGTGTCCCAGCTCCAAATGCTTCAGTGACTAGTTTCTCAAAGGCAACTGAGTGGGGAGAATGACACCTTCCCTCTAGGGTGGGCCTTGGAAAGGGGCACCAAAGTGTTCTTTCTTGTTTACAAGCATGACTAGTCCATGCACTCTAAGACAGGTGGAAAAGACCTTCTACATTGCCTCACCATTACACACAGCGGGCTGTGAATGTAGCAAATATCTAGGACATTGGATCTACTGGGGATAAAGGGTCTCTGGGCACCTGAGGGGTGGTGGGTGACTGAATGATTCGCACTACACATGCAAAGACAGGAGTGCTATGCTTGGTAACTCTACATACCATAGGCTTGTGGCTGTGGTTCTTCCACACGCCCTTAATCATTCCTTCTTTGGGACTGTTGCAAAATAACTCATATGTGATGGGAATATCCAAGATCTCGAATGATGCCAGGAAAGTTATACATTTCAGATAGGATCTGGAAGACAGAGGTGATGCTAAGGATTATTCTCATGGCTCACACATGTATCTAAAACAAAAGCCACCAGGGGGACAGGAGGCAATCTTGTCAGTTCATGTCCATTTGGGCTTCCGGATATCTTCACATGATATAGTTCAGACAGAAATCAACTCGAACAAAAAAATAAAAAAATTCAGTTTCTAAATGTTGTTAAGAAACTATGGAGACAAAATGTTCTTATATGTCTGTTTTCCCTTTGCCAAAATGTCAAGACTCAAGGTAATGGGACTGCATTTGTATAGCAACTAGGAGGCAGCCATTCATTCAATCAAGGGCTCAAAAGTTATGGTTCAGATATAAATAGATAAAATAAAATCTGTTTGCTTCTTTCTAATACAATAAATCAAGTTCTACTTACTTAATTTTTTCGATCGGCTTTTTGAAGAGAGATTCTATTGTTTCCTTGTCAGCCAAATAGAGGAGACACTGAAGAGCTCTAGTTTTGTGGGCGAAGGTTAACTGGCGCATGCCCAGTGTCTGTAAAACCAAGAGGCTTTGAGAGTTAGATAATAAAACATCACTTTGCTTGGTTATTTTTCCACTTTACTTGAACTCAATTATCTTTTCCCTTAACCAGTGAGAACAAAGAAAACTGTGGTTCAATGTGACACCAGTAGGGGGCTCCTGAGACTCCTTCAGGATGCAAAGGGTCAAAACATTAAGATGTTTGTTTTCTGCTTTTTCCATGATATTGATATTTGCACCACTGGTACTAACACAGTAGTGGGTAAGACTGTGGGCAAAGGGGCTGGAGAGATGGCTTAGTGGCTGCTCTTCCAGAGGACCCGGGTTCAATTCCCAGCACCCACATGGCAGCTCACAACTGTCTGTAACTCCTGTTCCAGGGGATCCGACACCCTTACACAGACATGTATGCAGGCAAAACACCTATGTATATGAGAATAAAAAAAAAAAAAAAAAAAAAAAAAAGACGGGCCAACACTGGAAACCAAAGAGGACTTTCCCTTGAAAATGTTCTTGACAGAGAAATAAAAATTAATTTTCTTAATCCAACTCTTGTATATATCATGTCAATGAATTCACCTCTGAATACACGTTAACATTAATTAAAGATGATGCATTCTTTAGTATTCTGTTTGTCAAAATGGACAGTTCACCTACAGGGAGTGTATCGGGAGGAAAGCACCTCCCTGCCAAGCCTGAGCTAACTGGCCAATATAACAGCTGTACCTAAGAATGACTAAAAGACTCTCATGAAAGAACTGTCTCGAGCTTATACCCAGTGTCCAGATTTTCCTCTTGTCCTTCTAAGGGCCATGTGCCCTGTGGCTCCTCACCCTTCCTCTGCCTATTCTAGCTGCCTCACAAGACAGTGTTAGCTGGACGCAGTAACTCATACTTGCTATCTCAGCACTAAGGAGATTGAGGCAGGAGGATTGCCAAGAGTTTGAGATCAGTCTAGGCTACGGAGTCTAAGGCAGACTGCGTCTCAAAGAAAAAAAAAGGAAAAAAAAAAAAGGAGTACCCTCCCTAACACCAAACTACCAACAAAATTGCTGTATGAAAAACCCTGAAGACTAAAGAGTTTATATATCCCCCCAGGGAGACCGAAGTTTAGCACAGGTAGAGGCCAAGTGGGTGATTAGAGCCACAGCAGGCCACATAGAGACAGGGACAAGTGGAGCTTTGTTCCCAGGACCGGTTTGTATAGTCCTCTGGTATCAGGGGTGCAGGCTGATCAGGGAGCTACCAGCAGGTACATCCTGGGGCCTGCTAAGCAGATGCTGCATTCAGGGCACTAAATGGAGCATGATATGCAACACGATCCCTTGCTCGTCAAGTAACACGACCGGAGTGAGCGTATAAGTAAGCATTATCTGAATTGTGTTTATGAAACCAAGTGTGAGAAATACACAGGGAGATGTCAAGCCGAGATGCCCACACGTTCTGATTATGTTTCTAGAGCTTACACTTGTAGCTGAGGTGGCAAATACAAACAGCATTCTTGAACTATAATCAATCGGACGAGACTGGAGGAGATACACGACTCTGGAGAAAAAAATGAAAGACGTTTATTTTTTAACTTAGAGATAGATCGCTCATACAATGGAGCTGTGCTTCTGCCCACAATGAATGGCAACATCCTAGATGTTAGCTAGAAGGATATAGGTCAATGGCATTTTTGTTTTCCCTTTCGAAGAATGCTTAATAGTTTAAATTTTTTTGTTTATTTATTTTGTGTGTAAGAGTGCTTTGCCTATCTATGTGTCTGTGCATCGTGTGTGTGCCTGGTGCCTGTAGAGGCCAGAAGAGGGCATCCAGGATCCCCTGGAGCTGGAGTTACGGATGGCTGTGAGCTGCCATGTGGGTGCTGAGAACAAACTCAGGTCCACTAGAAGAGCAACCAGTGCTCTTAACCAATGAGTCATGTCTCTAGTATGGATGCTTAGTCTTTTCTTGAGTTCCTTCACAGCTAATATATGGAACAAATGCTGGCTTTCAGAGTTCTTTGTAATACAGCCAACCAGCCTTCGAGTACTACTGATGAAATGGACACAAGTTACAGCTTACACTTACATGGTAAGTGCCACACATAGGGAATTCTATGCTTTCACAGACCCAGGAGGACCTTTTCAGTGATAGAGTTCACACGCTAGCTCCAGGGCTGGCAGGCCACTCCTAGGAAGGCCCAACAGGATTAGACAAGCTGGAGGAGAGGAAGCCCTCAGATGGAAAAGACAGAAGTTCTGATCTCTCAGGTGTGCTTTGGGGATTCCTTCTGTCACTGCCTGAATTGGCCTTCCACATACCTGGCTCAGTTAGACAGGCCAGGAGCTATATCTGAGTTGGACAAAGGTGCACCTATCCTTAAAAGACTAAGCAAGAACCCAGGCATGGTGTACACCTTTAATCCCAGCACTAGGGAGGAAGAGACAGGAGGATCTTTGAGTCTACAGAGTGAGTTCCAGGACAGCCAGGGCTATTCAGAGAAACCCTGTCTCTGGAAAAAAAAGACTAAGAGCCAGGCCCGGTACTATACGCCTGTCATTTCAGCACTTGGGAGGCTGGGGCAGAAGGATCCCACATTAACTGCCTACACAATTAGACCCTGACTAAAAAAACAAAAACAACAATAACAAAAAAACAAAACAAGTAAAAGTAACAACTCTCCCTCTCAAACAGCCATGAGGTGGGGTCCAGAAGGAAGGAGGGCAGAGAGTAGGTAGATGGCCAGTTCTGCTCAAAACCAGGAACAATTATTTCCTTGTTCTGGGCTTTGTAAATATGTCTTAACTATTTACTTTTCGGGAGTAGGCAGCCAAAGGGACTTGCAGGCCTCTCAGCTACTTGTGGTCTAGGGCAGGAATGGCAAAGAGCTGGCAGCCGGCTGCCACACCCCTTCGCGTGTTGGAGTCAAGCATCTGTAATGGGTTACCACATTCCTTCTGGTTCAAGTCTAGAGTCTTCTCAATCACAGCAAGCTGTGTGTGAGCACTCAGCACATGGCTCTTTAGATCTTGGTCTCAGACAAAGGACTCTGTGTCTTGTATCTGAGCCACATCAATTTCTAGGAAGCAAGAGTACACAGGGCCCTGGGGCCAAGGTTCTGGCTGACGGAAGAGTTTTCCTTTGCTTGAGACAGTTTCTGCTGCAGAAGTCCTAGAACATTTACAGAGGGTTCAAGTCCTCGGTCTTGGTTATATGACTCCCTCCCCCACCTGTGGAAACTCTGCCGCAGCAAAGAATTACTCTTTGAGACTCTGACCCAAGTTATGTCAGCATGTCTTTTCAAATCTAACTTCTAAGTCAGCCTCTTGATAAAATCCCTACTGATGTCAAGGAGCAGGCCAGGACCGCGAAGGAAAGCATACCTGTGCAGCACTTCATCCTCTTCAAGTTCAAAGAACTCTGACGCTTCCTTTGACAACGGAGAAGACCAGAAGTTAAAAACTGAATGCTGTGACTGCACAAACTTCATCTTAACACAATATACCAGACAGAAAACTTAAATTACAAAACTATGCTTAAAGGGGCTGGAGAGTTGGCTCAGTACTTCAGAGCACTTCTTGCTCTTGAAGAGGACCTGGGTTTGACTCCCACACACATGGTGGCTCACACTCATCTGTAATTCTAGTCCCAGGGAGCCCAACATCCTCTTCTGACTTTAGCAGGCATCAGGCGTGCACGTGGCATCTGTACATGCATGTGAGCAAAACATTCATACACACAAATAATAAAATGATTAAAAGAAACCAAAACAACAAAACTGTGTTTATGTGGAGGTAATACTGTGATTAATTGCTTGATGATGCCTTAAATGAAGGGTCCACTCTCATTCACTCATACAATAAATATGTACTGAGTATTTATGTGACAAGTACAATTCTAAGTACACACATGGCCTAAGTAAACACAACAAAAATTTGGGTCCTTGTAGAGCTTACATTTACTGCATATATTTTAAAAGGAATGGAGCTGGCTCAGGTGGCACACACCTTTAATCCCAGCATTTAGGAAGCAGAGGCAGGTGGATCTCTGTGAGTTTGAGGAAAGTCTACAAGAACAAGTTTCAAGCTAGCCAGTGCTTTAAAACAAGACCCTGTCGCAAAAACAAAACAAAACAAAAAACAAACAAACAAAAAAAAACAAAACCAAGGTCCAGAGATTTGTTTTGTTTTTGGGATAGAGTCTCACTATGTAGCCTAGACTGGGTCCTCCCATGCCTCAGCCTCCCAAGTGCCCAGGGCCTCAGGCATGCCAGCCAAGTGCTCTGTCACTGAACTACTCCAGAGAGTTTAAATGAGCCATTCACCAGCTTACCATGTATTCATCAGGATTCACAAAACACTGTGCCAGGTTTGATGTGAGACACAGTCCTTTGTTGACAGAATCTTTCAGGTGACTTCTCTGAGCTTATGTGGGACTTGGAACACAGACATGCTGGTTTTAGACCTGTGTAGATACTATGTTTCCACTGAAGCAGTCACTTCTCTTGGTAAAGCGAGGCTGGGCCTGGAGCTCAGGCATGGAGTGCCTACACAGTAGCACGGAGCACTGGGTTCAGTCTCCAGCGCAGCAGCACACAGCTCTAATCCCAGCACTCAGCGGGTAGAGGAAGGAGAACTGTAAACTCTACGTCATCTGTAGCTACATGATGATCTACAGTCTAGCCTGGGACACTCAAGACCTAATTTCAAAATAGTAGCAGCATATTGTGGAATAGAATGAAAAACTATATAAAAGCTACCAATTAAAAGCCAACAAGGCCACTGAGTTGATTCGCAGGTAAAGGCACTGTTGCCAGGCCTGAAGATCTGAGTCCAGTTCTTAGGACCCACATAGTAAAAGGAGACAACCAATCTCCGTAAGCAATTTGAATGTAATTAAAAATAAATCAAAAGTCAAGAGCTGGGGATATATTTAAGTGGTAGAGCACAGGCTTAGCATTCCATGGGTTGAGTACCCAGACCCAAAAAATCAACCCATCAGCCCAATAAAATAAAAACGAATAGAAGCTGGCTAGCCAACTATAGTTAAGTCTCCACTACTTGGGAGGCTGAAGAAGAATTGCTTTAGACCAGGAATTGGAACTAGTTTGGGCAACATATTAGCAACCCAGCTCAAACAAACCCACTAAATATAAACTTAATTTCATATTAATTATATCTTTTTTTACAAATACATTTCAAGAACATTATCTTCCTAAATAGGCACAGGAAATTTAGAATCTACTTATTAAGTTCTACCTGAAAATTCAGAGACCAGTGAAAAATCGATTTGAGATTGCTAACTCCTTCCACAAATGTTAGATGCTAATTGTACTATTTCTTTTTCTTTTTTGGTTTTTTGAGACAGGGTTTTTCTGTTGTAACTCTGGCTGTTCTGGAAATCACTCTGTAGACCAGGCTGGCTTTGAATGAACTCATAGATACCCACCTGCCTCTGCCCCCTGAGTACTGGGGTTAAAGGTATGCGCCACCACCACCCGGCTTAATTATATTATTTCCAAAATCATCAACATTATGTGCCGTCTACTGTGTTCTGCTGAGAAGAGCACACACCTATACAGTATAACTAGAGCACATAACCTACATTAAATCACAGAAAAATGTGAGCAAAACAAAAATGACATTTTATGAAAAACTGGCCTATACTCTTCAAAACAGTTAATGTGCCACCACAACCAAAGCATGCTAAAAAATTATCAATGACTGCTGAGCTAACATGTGGGGGCGGGTAGATGAGGTAAGGGGAAGAATATGTAGAGAACTTTATGTTGTATTATCTCAGAATATTTCCCTTAATAACTACAAAAGGAAGAACGGTATGTAGTAGAGAAAGGGACAACTTAATCAAGGCATATATCTAAATTAGTATAACCTAGAAGGGGAGAGAACTGACTCCACAAAGTTGTCCCCTGCTGCCACATGTGCACTGTAACGCTGTGCATGAGTAATCAACTATAAGGGCCACACGGACATCATGTGTTTCAAATGTCATACACTAATGTCATTTATGCAGCCTGATACCCAAAACAAAAATTTGATTTTTATTTTTGAGGCAAGGTCTTGCCATGTAGTCTTGGCTGGCCTGGAACTTGCTATACAGAGCAGACTGGCCTCTAGCTCACAGAAATCAGCTTGCCTCTGCCTCCAAGATGCTGAGGTTAAATGCATGCACCACCACATCTGGCTAAAATTTGAATTTTATTATAGAAAAATATTGGGCAAACCAAAATACAAGAACAGTTTAAAAACTAACAGACCGACACTCTTCAGAACTGCCAATGTCAGCAGGCAAATGGTTCAGCAGGTAAAGGCAGTTGCCACCAAACCTGATGACCTGAGTTTGGCTCCAAGAACCCACAAGGTTGAAATGACTCGCACAGATTGTCCTCTGACCTCCCTGTACACTGTTTGCACGTACCCCTCACCTCCACACATCAATAACAAAGCAAAAATATAAAAAAAAAAAAACCTTGTCAATGTCCTAAGAGACAAGGGACTTGTAGGGATTTTTAGACTAAGATAGACTACAGACCTGGGTGGCGGTGCACACCTTTAATCCCAATACTCATGAGGCAGAAGCAGGCCTGGTCTACAGAGTGAGTCCCAGGACAGTCAGTTACAACAGAGAAACCCTGTCTCAAAAGAAAAAAAGACTACAGAGAAGACAAGCGCAGACACTGGGGATCTAGATCTGGATCTGGAACATTACTGATTAAACTATAAGACAGGCCGCAGACTCCAGGACTGTCTCAACATTTAATTCTCCAAGCTGTTTGTTCTTCTGAGACAGGATCTTTAGTAGGTAGCTCTGTTGGTTTAACCTTGCTATGTAGATAAGGCTCACCTTGAACCTGCCCTGACCTTCCCACCTTTACCTCCCAATTTCTGTAATTTTTCTGATTTTTAAAATTAAAACAGTAGTAGTTAAGCAAATCCTTGCTCTTAGGAAATACGTACTTAAACATGAAGGGGCCAAGGCACACGGCAATATGCAATGTAACTCTCCAATGGAGAGGAATGAGTACAAAAGACAGAGGATGAAGCAAATTCAGAGAGATGTTTAAAACTAAAATATCTGGGTAAGCAGTGTACAGGAATACACACACTGTACTTAGACTTTCTGGTTTCATTTATAATTATTTCAGAATAAAGAACTAATCACATGAATCCAAATAAAAACAAGCCACTTCTTACATATAAGAATGTGTCTGAAGTCATGAGCTGAAGCAATAACAGAAAGGAAAAACAAACCATCTCATCAAAACAGTTCAGGTAAGGGGGTGATCTTTGAGTCAGGTGTGGGGGTGCAGGCTTCTAATCTCAGCACTTGAGGGGCTGAGGTACTAGGACAAGAATGCAAGGCCAGCCTGAGGTACACAAGGACTCTGTCTCGGAGGGAGGGAGGCCAGTCTGTGTCCCTCTTTGGAGGGCGCATTGTGTGGAGCACAAACTCTGCTCCTAGCTAACCACACACTTTGGCTGTGAGCACTCACTCACCTCACCGGGCATTGCTGAGGGGCACAACCATTTTTCCAACAACATGTCCCCAATTTTTTCCAAATTAATTTCATTGATATCAGCTATTTCTTTAGCTGCTGCATGGATATCTAAGATAATCAAGATAAAAAAAAAAAAGAAAAAAGTACAAGTGAAAACTCAAGCTTTTGGCATAAGACAACTAGGAATCAAAATAGCAGCTCTTCCTGGACCAGAAAATGACGTTTTGCTCCTACCGGGATAATCTCCACTAGATGTAGTACGAAGTCTTTTGCTTATGCTGGGATGCTCATAGAGGCTCACGATGAGATGTGCTGGCTTTCCCACCACTCGTAAATATTCTGGAACGTTCAATTTGTGGGCTATGAGCACAGCCTCAGTGCCCGAGCGCCGGAACTGGAGAGAAAGCTTCTTCAGCAAAGCCTGGGCTTTTTCACATGTCTCGTCCTTGAAAAGAAATTCCAAATGGAAAGGAAGCCTTATTGTGAAAATCTCAAGGGAGGCTGAGACTCCATCTTTAAGGATCATGGGCCCTCCCTGCTTTATTTACACCTTTAAGCACCCATTATAAGCAACCATCGGCTTTCTGGGTACTGGAGAGAGGTGTGGAGAGGAGAAGGAGGCTTCAGAGAAACAGAAAGATGCAGCATTGGTTTTCTAGTTTGGACTCACCTGAGACGGGATGTTCTGAAGCCATCTCTCAGCTAAATACAGGCAGAATTTCAGACTAGTCATCTTGAAGGGGCCTGAAAGGACAAAGGTTCCTGAGCAAATCTGAATCCTGAGACATCACATGTCACCAAAGCAGCAAGAACTTGGAAATTAGAAATGAACACTCAGTGAAAATAAGAGGTAATCCGGACAGAAGGACACAAAACAGAAAATCAAAGACCACAGAGATCCTTCCCCAGCTTCTGTCCGCCCCTAAATGCTTACTTCTAAAAGCTTTCTATGTGTTTGGGCGCAGACAGCACAACACCATCCACACTGCCTTTCAGGATCTTTTCAAACAAGCTACGAACAGGCCCAAGCTACCTTGTTGCTCTTAGGATAAGACCTGGCAGCTTCCAACAAACTCTCCAGCCATTTGGAAATGAAAAATAACAACAGGGCAGAAGAGTTGCCTAGCACGTACAAGATAGATTCCCAGCACTGCAAAAAAAGGACAGAACCCAAACCAAACTATAAGCAGCATTGCAAGTCCTGCGGGAGGAGCGCCGTGCACCTTCTGGCATCTCTTGGGTAAGGCTGATGGCGATGGCGACGGCCCACTCTGGGTTCACTATAGACAGGAGGTATGACTCGATTGTGTGCATGAGCTTTTCGACTTCCTTGCTCATCAGAGCTGAGGACTTGGCTTGTGCTAACTTCAGGAGCTTTGGCTTCAGGCTTTTTTCAAAAACATGTTTGGCTGTAGACATGTAGAGAGTGTCTAGAGAGAACTTTGGAGGAGAGGAGAGGGAAAGGTTAGGCAGGGAAGTAGCATAGGATCCCCGGCCCAGGCTCAGGACGGACTGGAGACCAAAGAAGCTTCTTAGGAGGCTTCAGCCTGTTACCTTCATTAACTTGGCGATTAAGAGCAGGGTTGGAAGCGACTCTTCACTGAGTTCTGAGGCTGAAAAGGGAAGAAGGACATGACACCTGAGAAAAGGACTAATTGGCTATTTAGTAAAATTCATAAGAAGTTAATGAACATACAGAGAATTTTCCAGAAGTTCTGTGCTGTGCCAAATAATATGAGGTGAAAAGGCAGTCTGGTCTGGGCATCTGGTGGCAGAGGTGTCACATGCTCTAGCATGTACTGGTGTTCCAGGTCCACTGGGGGAGAGATTCTCTTGTATGACTTCAAGTGTCGCAGAAGATTCAGAGCCTGTGTGGAAATGAGCAAGAGACGAGGTCTATCCTGTAACCGCTGCACCACGTGCACTTCCGATTCCTCACAAAATCTTTTCTAGGATCAGGGGCACTTCCCACTATGCCTCCAACCTGAGCTCAATCATGGGGAACCACGTGGTGCAAGGAGCAAACCAACCCTGACCTCCTCAAGTGCATGGAGATGGCACGTGTATGTGTCATCCTCCCCCCACTATCAAAACAAAGTCCAAATTCCATTTCTAGTTTTCCCTGTATCGCTACCTAAAGCATGTTATATGAACACTGGAGACACCATATTTGGAGGAACTGTGGGTACCGTCTCGCTCATAGAATAAGACCTGGGCAGTTCCAAACAAACTCTTCAATAGTTTGGGACAGCAGTGAAAAATATTTAAGTTGGAATTTTTAATTTTTAATTACTCAACTTATTTTTGAGGTGGGATCTTATTATGCTGCCCAGGCTGACCCTAAAATCTTATACCTGAATACGAGATAGATAGAAAGTGATCAGCCAGGTGTGGTAGCAAATGCCTGTAATACCAGTACTGGGGAGGAAGAGACAGAAGAGCAAAAAGTTCAAGGTCATCCTTGGTACATAATAAGTTTGAAAATAGCTTGGCCAGGGGCTGGAGACATGGCTCAACGGTTAAGAGCAGTAGTTGCTCTATCAGAGGTCCTGAGTTCAAGTCCCAGCAACCTCATGGTGGCTCACAGCCATCTATAATGGGATCAGATGCCCTCCTCTGACATGCAGGTGTACACTCATATACATACAATAAATAAAGAAAAAAAAATGAAAATAGCTCAGGCTACATGAGACAGATTGCTCAGCAGGAGAAAGTGCTTGCTGTTCAAGCCTGACAACATAAGTCTAATCCCCTAAATCTATGTCAAGGTAGAAGAAGAGGTGACTCCACAAGGGTGTTGCAACTTCCACATAGTTACACATGCACACTATGCATGGTACTGACACACCCACTGTCACGCAGACATCATGCACACACAGGCACTTACACACATTTAATAGTAAGTTTTTAAAAAATGGAAAAAAGCAAAAATAAAAAAGACTAGGGGGTACATCAGGGAGGAGTTAGGAGGAGGAATAGTGGGTGAATATGATCAAAATGCATTGTATTCATGTATGAAATTCTTAAAGAATTAAAAAACATTGCATTTTTAAAAAAGAAAACAATTTGGATTTAAGTTCAGAGTCTAAAGGGAGATCAAAGAAGAACAACCAGAAATAACCCAGATAATATTCTTTTTAACCTCGAATCAAAGCACAGAGATGACTTCCCAAAATTTAACACACGTCCATACCTGACTAATGTTCACACTGGTTATCTTCTCATTAGCTTGTTCTATGACTCTCAGGACAACTTCAATCATTTCATAGTCATAGGGGTCCAGCTGCACGAAAGCAGAACTCTGTCAAAGCGCGGACGATGCTGTCGTGCTCGCACTGCTGCATTTGGCTGTGTCCACAGCAAACGAGCACTTAGCAGGCACCCGAGCCCAGGCTGCCCTCATACAGATGACCTCTAAAACCACCTTGACTAGGTTAAACATCCGGGTTTAAAAAGCCTTGTAATGTGGTTTGAAAAGCTGTACAAGGCAATGCTGTTTTAGTGAAGACAGATGCCTCTGGGGCACTAACTACACAGAAAGAATGAACGTATGGTCAAAATTCCAGTTTTTTAAGAGCTTGAAATCAAAGTTCCATTTGCTCTACTTGCGATAGAAATTAGAATAGGAAGAAGCCTACTTTGGAAATAACTTAACTACAATGTGGGCCTTCACATGAGTCTCCCAAAGGACTCTGTTTTAGCTTTAACCATCTTCCCAACGCAAGAATTAACTGGACAGATTCTATACAGGCATACAAAAAGGGAAGTGTTCTCTTTGCTCCTCATGTCTGCCCACACACCACTATTTTCTATTTTTTAAATGCCAACTAAAAGTACATGATTATCAAAGTGGCGAGATAGCCCATCATCCTTAGGAAATTTGAGCAAGCCTATAATTTCTGGCTGACTTACAGACAAAATATAAAACCGAAATTTACCTTACAGTCTGATAACCTTATTTCTCCTTCTGTTTAACTTCCAATCCCTCAAATTATCTCTTAATTTAAAAATACCAATTTGCAGAAAACTATTTTTTAAAAAATGAAAAAACATATATTCATTCAATGTAACTATTTGTAGTACTAAAATGTATGGATCAAAACACCTACTCATTAGTGCAGAGTTTCAACCCAGCAGCGGGGGACTCCACAGGACAGGCAATGCGCCAGATACATTCTGTGAATGGCACTACAAACTTTTACCCCCACTCCACAGAGTAGGACAGACAGGGACATTTTCCCTTGGGATTTATATTTTCTTTCTCATTTGTTTCTTTGACAAAGAATGTCTGCTATTTTAAAAATCTGAGGGTAAGGCACTTGCTGCCAAGTCTGACATCCTGAATTCCATCCCCGTGTAAGTTGTCTCTGACCTCCTCACGCATGCCGTGATGAGCATGCCCCACAATAAACATAAAATAAATAAATGTAAAATGAAAGCAAACAAAACTGAGAAGCCAAGCGTGGTGGCCCACACCTGTAACACCCCAGCCCTTGGCAAATAAAAGGAAGGAGTCCAAGGTCACCCTTGGCTGCACAGCAAGTTCTAGGACAACCAGAACCACCTGAGACCATCTCAAAAAGCCTTTTATTGAGGGGAGAGGAAACCAACTCCGATGGAAAATTCTACTTTATTTTGAGGGGAGAAAAAAAAGACAGGTGGGAAATGCTATGTTAAATAGATTGCTGTGTGAAAATACCGAACTTAAGGCTAGAGAGATGGCTCAGTGGTTAGAAGCCTCTTAATTTATCTTGCAGAGGATCCAAGGTTTCCCTGGACCCATGTCAAGCAACTTAAACCAGCTACCAGTGGTAACTCCAGCTCTTGGTAAGCCTCTGGCCTCTGAGAGCACCAGTACCCCCTCCACACAAACAGAGACACACATGTGCATATTTGGGAGGTAGAACCAGAAGACTCAGGAATTTTAGACTATCCTTAGCTACATACTAAGTTTGAGTCTAGCCTGGGCTATGTGGGACTCTATTTTAAAACAAAAACAAAAAATTCAGGACTTATATATCCAATGTGTTAGTATATGTAGCTAATTAATTAAGGATAAGAAGAGTGGGCAGCCACAGGCATCTACTTCCTCTTCACCTACCTTATAAAGGATTTCACCAAGACTGATCACCAAATCCTTTGTGCTCGACAGTAAAGGAATCATCTCAGTGGCTTTCGCCAGGAGTTTGGAATGCTGCTGCTTTGTGGATGCCAGGGTGGCATCTCCCTGGCCCTGGCCGTTGGTGTTGTGGAGAAGGCTTTCAATGAACAGCTGAAGGGCTGCATCAGAGTCCAACTGAAATGTGCTGAAAGGAGCAGTCAGTTATAGGCTGACCTTAAATGCATACATTTCCAACCAAGTGTTCTGACAACTCAGGTACATGGTCCTGCCACTCAAGCCTTTTAACCTTGTCCATCCTCATAATGAGAAAATGTATCCAGCTGGGGGTGGTGGTACACATCTTTAATCCCAGCACTTGGGAGTTCGAGCCCAGCCTGGTCTACAGAGTGAGGTCTAGGACAACCAAGGCTATATAGAGAAAAAGTAAAAAGAAAAACAAAAGTATTGAAGCTAAATATTGCCTTAAAAACAAAACAGCAGCTGGTGCTAGAATCATGCTTGAGGTAGTCTTCCTGCCTCAGACAATACTGGGACCTATACCACAATGTCTAGTTTAGTTATTGTCTTTTCAAACCAGATAGTCTAGCTGAGCTTGGTAGTACATGCTGGTAATGCCAGCCACTGGGAGGTAGTCAGCAGGATCAAGAGTTCAAGGTCATCCCTCAAATACATAGTGAGTTCATGGCTAGCCTAGGCTACATGAGACCATCTCCTACAAAAACAAGTAATAAGTTATATAATTTTAAAAAAATTAAGATTTTGATGAATATAGACAAAGTGACAACTAAAATACCTCCTAAGGCCTTTGAATGTGACAGTGATCCTTTAGTTTGCCATGCATGGTAACTGAGATACTAAGCAATGTTTTAAGTACCATCACAGTCAAGTCCTCTGATATTCTAAAACTATCTATCTGGGCATGGTACCGGGGAGGCTCACATCTGTAATCCCTGCATTTAGGAGGCTGTATCGGGAGGATCCCAAGTTGGAGGCCAGCTTGGGTGATGTGAGGGGATACGACAACAAAAAGCAAATGGAAAATTTAAAAGCCACCTGAGTTAGCTCACGTGGATTGCCTCCAGTAAAAGTGTCACTATTAATACAAATGATCAAGGCCTCTGCTGAATGACTGAAACAAACTCCGTATTACACAGCTCCCCAAATTGCAGGAAAGGGAGCCATCGCATAAAGCAGCACTCAGGGAATTCAATTCGGCAAAGAATGGCATGTGCATCCCACCAGCATGGGAAGTTCCCCAAACTGAAGACTGCCATGTTCAGTTAAATCAGGGCTACTCAGAGCTCTGGACAGCTTCTAGCCCTTGCCTGCAGCATCAGCATGGAGAGAGCAAGGGTCATCACGTTAGTTCCCTAAGGGAGGGACTGACCAGATGCTTGGCTGCTTTACGAATACTCTAAACCGGGAGGTGGTGGTGCACGCCTTTAATCCCAGCGCTTGGGAGACAGAGGCAGGAGGATCTCTGCGAGTTTGAGGCCAGCCTGGTCTACAGAGTGAGTTCTAGGACAGCCAGAGTTACAATAGAGAAACCCTGTCTTGAAAAAAAAAGACTACGCTAAGCAGTTGTTACTAGGATCTTAAGTACTGGGGATGGGGATAGAACGAAGCCAATGTACTTGACATGGATTTGATTCCTAACACCAAAACAAAAGCAAAAAGACTCAGATCTGAGCTGGCACAGTGATATGCTCCTGTGATCCTAGCACTTGGAGGAAAAGACAAGTTGATCAAGAGTTCAAGACCAACTTTAGCTCTGTAGCAAATTTGAAGCTAATGTGGGTCACATGAAATCCTATCTCAAAAATAAATAATTAAAAACCTAAAATTCACTTATCTATCCCAAGCCAGAAAGAGGTGAGAGGGCCTTTAATATTTTAGAAGCAGTCACCTATTTTACTATATCACATGGTCCCCCCAATGCCCAGCCCCCTTTTCTCTCCGCCCCCTTGTCTTCTCACTTTGTCCAGTGTATCCATGCTGCATGTATGACCTGCCTGTTAATTACTTAGCAATTATTTCCACAGGTAAGAGGGCATTATTATATTCAGAAGAATATCCCCCACACTTTTCTGATTATAGAAATCATTCAATAGAGCCCATATAAAATATTGAAGATTTCAGAGACTCTCAGTCCAAACCTGCTGGCTGAGTCAAGACTGCCAGGGAGAAAGAGCCCAGAAATCTGTATTTTTCTATTTTTATTACAGAATTTCACTATGTAACTCAGGCTGGTCTCGAACTTGTGATTCTCTTGCCTGAGACACAACACCAGCTCAGATCAGAATTTCTGTATTTTCGGTCAAGGGTTTGAATACTCATCAGGGTGCAAGTAAAACAAAGAGATATCAACAGAGAATCTAATTTGGCTTTGTGTCTGCTCAGGCTGACCACAGGAAAAGAAAAGAGAAGTCCATGGGTTGAATGAATAACCACCTTGACGACTGTCTTCTCAAAACATGGGTTACAAACTGGCTAAACCAACAGCAAAAATGCCATTAACACTTAAAGATTACCTGCAATATTGCAGAACAAGGCGTGTGTCCATATCTATGTTATTAACAAGAGCTTTAATGAGGTCTTTCTTGGTGAGGAAATTTTGTCTGAAAGCAGGCTGAAAAGAAATCTAGAAATAAAGAACACAAAATGAAAAAAAAAAAAAAAGAAAACAAACAAAAACCTCTGAACTGAAAAGCATCAGAAAAAGGGTAACATTATAGCATGTTTGTTTGTTTTTTTTACTTTACTATTACTTTTATAAAGAAACATTTTCTACACCTCCTGCAAATTTTATTTTTAAATTTATTTACCTATTTAGAGAGTGTGTGTGCACACTCAAGTGTGCATGTGGACATGCATGTGCACGCCCGCCCACTGTGGCCAGTGTATAGGGGTCAGAGGATAACTGGTGGGAGTCAGTTCTCTCTTTAAGATGCAGGTTCTAGGGATGAAAGTCAGGTCCTCAGGCTAGGTGGCAAGTGTCTATGAGCCATCTGGCTGGCTCCAAATTTTATTTTTATCATGCTGTTCAACCCAACCGTTGTTGTCAGACCTGAGGAATCTTTGCCACCTTAACCTCTTAGCACTTCAGCAGGAAAGTCTGGTTGTTAGTGTTAGTGGAACCGGTCCTACCTGTGCATAGGAATCAAGTTTCAAAACAGAGCTTTTCTGCAATGGTTACCTTCCTCACATGTGATCTATTTGCAAATAAAATGTTTTATGTCTCATTATGCAACCCAAACTAGCCTCACCACACTCTTGCTTTGGGTTCCTAGGTGACAGGCATGTATCACTGCTACTCTTTAATACTCTCTTTAGCTAAGAAGGCACAGTGGCACATGTCTGTAATCCCAGCTACTCAGGAGGCTGAACAGGAGGACTGTTTAAACAAAGTCCAAGACTATTTTGAGCAGCATAGCAAACTCCTATCTCCAAAGGAAAACAACAAAAACTAGTAACTAAACGACAGATGGTACGAGGCTACAGGTATGCCTGAAAGAGTATAAATGTCAACTGATACTACACATATACCCATAAACGAGAAAGCTAAGCGGGTGAAAGTGTCAGGTTCCTAACATCATTAAAACAGGTATCAAGGAATAACACAAAAGACCCTTATTCCTTTATACACTCCAAAGTAAAGGAGGACAAGATCTTTGTCTTCCATTCTCAGACTAGATAATTCTCAAGACAGATTAAATACCAAAGTACTATGGATACTCACACCAAGTTTACCAAGACGAATACCCCACTGGGCATCAATACTGAGTTCATGGAATCGAAGTCCCGTTTCAAGATCCTTATAGAGATTTGCCAGCTGAGAGCCCACCAATGATAATGCCTAAAAAACGTTTTAAAAAAGATCAACTTGCATTACAAACAGTATCAGCTCTAAAACATTTTAGATGAAACTAAGAAAGGGAAAAAAAAAAATCAAAGCCAAGTGTGGTGGTGCCTGTGATAGCTCAGCATTTGGGAGGACTGCTATAAGCTTAAGGGCAGCCTGGGCTAGAGAGTGTCTGGGCAGTCAGAGCTACACACAAGACCCTGTTTGAGAACAGGAGACCCATAACCTCGGGCTGAGGACAAGGCCCAACAGTAAAGCACGGCCCAGCCCGTGTGCAGCCCTGGGTTCACTCCTGAGTTCCCATACTTCCTAAACCCTATATAAAGCTTTTTGTGACAAGAATGTTACATATTGGTTTGTGTTGTTACTACGTACTCCTTAAAGATTTATTTTATTAATTTAAAAGATTTTTAGTATTTTAAATTATGTGAGTGTCTGTGTAGAGACACCCTTATTATGTGCACCTTTGTGTAGGTGCTCAAGAATGCCATAGGCATCAGCTTCCCTTGGAGCTGGAGTTACAGGCAGTTGTGAGTTGCTCCATGTGGGAGCTGGGAACCAAATCCCAGTCCTCTGCAAGAGCAGTGTGCACTCTTGACCACTGAGCCATCATCTCTTCAACCTCTTTTTTTATTTATATGTAGGTATATCTGTGTGAGTGTAAGCCACGTGTGTGCAGGTGCCCGCAGGGCCAGAAGACGGTGTTGGATCCCCTGGAATTAAGGTAGCTGAGGCATGGGTGCTGGGAACTGAACTTGGGTCCTCAGGAAAAGCAGCAACTTCAACTCTCTGCTCTCAACTACTGAGTCATCTCTCCAGCAACACCCTAAACACATACCACATACAGACATTTCTGGTAGCCCAGGCTAGCCTCATGACCTTGAACTTCTGATCCTCTTATCTCCACCTCCCATGTGTAGGATTTAAAGGCATGTTCTACCACAGTTTGTTATGCGATGCTGGGACTTCAAACCCAATCTTCCTGAATGTTAGGCCAGCACTCTACCAACTGGGCTACGTGTCTAACCCTCAGTCATGACTTTTTTAGCCAGCATCTGAGTAATTAGCTTTTTGTATGATATCATAAATTTAGCCTAGTTTTCATTCACAATAAAAGGAAAAATTTGAGGCCAACTTGGGCTACACACAAAAAATCCTAAAACAACTAAAACAAACCAAACAATCAGAACAACTCCAAGAGGAGTTATGTAGCCTCTAAACCCATCCTACATAAAAGCCTTGCTCTTGGTCTAGGGTTTCAGGGAAAGGGGTGAAGTTCTAAGGATATGCATAGATTTGTGTGTGGCAGCCAGAGGTCAAACCCCAGCTTTCACTCACCCACCTTCTTCCTGAGACAGATCTCTCACCAACCTAGAACTTGTCACATAGGCTAGCTAGCCAGCAAGTCCCAGGGACTCACCCAACTCGGCCTCCCCAGCACTGGGATTATAAGTGCCCACCACCACATTTGTTGTTGCTGTTTTTTTTTAAAAATGTGTGTTCTGAAGATCAAACTCATGTCCTTTTACTTGTGCAGCAAGCTTCACCAATAGCTACTTTCCCAGCCCACATTAAGATTTATTTATTTAATTATGTTTTATATGTGGGAGTATTTTGCCTGCATGCATGTTTGTGCCATGTGCGTGTGGTACCCAAGGTACTTAGATTCCCAAGACTGAAGTTACAGATGGTTGTGAGCTACAGTGAGGATGCTGGGAAAATAGCATCCAGGTACACTGGAAGAGCAGCCAGTACTAACTGCTCAGCTATCCCAACAGCCCCTTTTTTTCAGATCTGCATGTCTCTGCTTTCCAAGAGTGCTAGAATTAAAGGTGTGCACCACCACAATCAGCCACACATATAGGTTTAATTTTAATTTTTTTGTTTTGTTTTTTGAGACAGGGTTTCTCTGTGTAGCCATGGTTGTCCTGGAACTCCTTTGTAAACCAGGCTGGCCTCAAATTCAGAAATCCACCTGCCTCTGCCTCCCAACTTCTGGGATTAAAGGTGTGCGCCACCACACTCATACTTTTTTAAAAAAAATATAGCTTACCACCAGTGTGTCACTAGTCAAGCAGAAGTGGCTAGAGACCATAGGAGACAGATTATCATTTTTGCTCAACAGCTGAGACCTGCTAGCAAAGTCCTTCATTTTGTCCCCCAAACCTTTAACACGCCAATATTAAAAGACTTCCATGCTTAGGGCATACCAGAATTTTGTCGTAATTCTGCCACGCTTTATCGATGAGTTTCCAGAGGTTTTCAAACACATCTTTTTGAGGTAAGAGAGTGCAGTAACCCAAGGCCAGGTCTAGATCCACCAAGCGACAGTTAAACACCTATGGGAAGAAAGCATCAGCAGCCTAAGTTTCCATGAGCAAAACAGAACAAAGAACCTTTGGTTCTCTCTCACACACGCACCCCCCCTACCCCCACTTCCAGGGGAAGTATAAGTCCTCCAGAAAGAACAAGCTCTTCAGGAGGTAATTTAGAGAGACAGCTCTAGGAGTTTGCTTACAGCACCTTTTGCCAGGACTTTAACGGAAGGAAGCTCTGTAGAGCTCAGCAAGCTCTGGAGAACACAGATCTCCTCCATTCTCCCTACGGTTTACTTCAGTCTCTGAAGTCTCCCATGAACCCTTCTTTGCCTCCTCAGTCACTGACCCCACATTTTACCAAGCCTAGAAATCAGAAGGAACAGAAGAGATCTACTGCATCTGCCCACCAGCAAATCCACCAGCCTCCCTGCCTCTGAACCCAAATCTAGCTGTGAGCTCCACAACAAAGCTATAGTCCCGGACAGACTGCATGCACAACAGTAGTCCAAAGGGCCATGTTGCTGTTGCAGCCATCTTAGTTCATGTAAGTACACTCCATAAAGTCTGCACTGTTTGGGATCCACCCACCAGCCACCACTACCTACCTATAGGGTGTCCCTTCTTTCTACATGTCACTGGATCCCATCTCCAGCTCCTTATCTACGTAAGGGCTGCTTTTGCCAGTCTTCTACCTTACAACCATTACTCTCTTTCCTCTGGTGAAGTCAATAGTCTCCCTACTACTTAAAAACAAAACAAAATAAATACCAAGCTCTGGAGAACTCTAAAGAGAAAGGCACAGGGCTATTGCCACAACACCATTCTGTACCTTAAAGTGGACACTCCCAGATTAAAGCTGGATAAGATGATTACTAAAAGCAACACTTGACTTGGCCCTTTAAAAGAATTTTATATCATTTTATATGTATGGGTGCTTTGTCTGCATGGATGGATGGATGTGCACCCTATGTGTGTAGTTCTTGGAGCCCAGAAGAAGGCATTGGATCCCCTGAACTGAAGTTACAGACCATTGTGAGCTGCTATGTAGGTGCTGGAAATCAAACCCAGGTATTCTGGAACAGCAGCCAGTACTCTTAACTGATGAGCTATCTCTCCAGTCTCAAAATTTGACCCTTCTGGCTTATTAAGTACATGAATTAGTCTAGATCTTATACCAAAGGCACATGATAAATAAAAAAGACAAAATTAAATTAGAATGTGGGCATTAAATTAACACAAGTATTTACACCATTGTTAATTTAGTGATGGAGAAATTGGCACTGCCACTAAACAAGAGAACATCTTTACTCAAAGAAGACAAACACAGGATTCATAAGGGTAAAGAGCCTTATATGTGGGTGTGGTGGTACATGCCTTTAGTCCCAGCACTTGGGAGGTAGAGACAGGTGGATCTCTGTGAGTTCAAAACCAGCCTGATCTTCATTGTGAAGTTCCAGGGGAACCAGGGCTATGAAGAGAGATTCTGTTTTAAAAACAGGGTCTCTCATTGGCCTTCAACTCACTGACTGAGATAGGCTGGTCAGCCAGACAGCCATTGTTACTGTGTGGATAGGGGACACATAACCATGAGTCACACTGGAGGTCGGAAGACAACTCTGTAGAATTGGTTCTTTCCTTCTGTCATTATGTGGGTTCCCAGGATCAGACTCAGGCTGTCAGGTTTGCAATCACACTTACCCACTGTGCCACTCTGCCAGCCCTACAAGTTTCCTTTTAAAGCAATCTGACAGAGCTGGGTACGGTAAGGGACACCTACGATTCCATTGCCCGGAAAGCAAGGCAAAGGTTTTTGGCAGTTTGTGTACAGCTTGGGCTATACTGAATTTCAGTCCTGTCTGTCTAACTAATTAGTCTGACAAATAAATAGAAACCAAGTGCCAGATACAAAAAAAATATTTTTTCCCTCCAAAGGTCTCTTAGAATTTCTTAAAAATTGAAGGCTTGCATATGCCAATGATGCCAGTCCTTAGAGGCAGGAGAATCAGGAGTTGAAGGTCATCTTTGACTACATACTGAAGTCAAATTTGAGACTAGCTTGAGCTATTCAGACCCTATTTCAAAAGGGAATTCTTTTTTTAAAGACTAATAAGTGAGGATTCCTGTAAAGAAATCCTGGCATAGAAATATAAACTGTAAACAAGGAACATTAATATGCTTTAGTCCATTAAAAAATAACAAAATCAGGGAGAAAAGGATTTATTCCAGTTCATCCATGTTCAATGAAATATCATTTACATAAACTAAAAAATAACACATCAGCAATGATGCTTGGTGGTCATGCTGGTTCTTGAAGCTTCTGAATGGTAGAATACTATCAAAGGACACAGGGCTGGCTCAGAGCAACCAAGCCAAGCACAAATACTCACTTTATGCAGAAGTGTTGTGGCATTTTCTCTGATAAACATGAGGGCCTTTTCTTTCAGTTCCATCATTATCTGCCTTGAATTCACCAACATGGTCTCACCAAGTAACTTTCAGAAAAGAACAAAAAAATCTTTAGGTCAACTTTGATGTCCCGGTCTGAAAATTGTACTCAGGAGACAAAGGTAGATAGATCTCTGTAAGTTCTAGGTAGGCCTGGGCTGCAAGATACTGTAAAAAAAAAAATCTTCAAACAAACAACTGCAATAAGACCTCTACAAAAAACAAAAACAACAAAAAAACCACCAGCAGACAAATACTGTGTTGAGATTAGAGTAAGGAGTTACCAACTCAACCTAAAACTTTGGGTAACTCTCAATTCTGAATTTCTACATTTTCTTTCTACAATTTTCTACAAATTTCTACAATTTCTATACTATACATTTGCAAAGTGGAGACTCTTGGGGCTGTTAACAGAAATGTCTGCAATCTTAATAGACACTTGACAAGTATATTTCGCATTTAACAAGTAATCATCAGCGTCTTTGCCATGGGGCCAGGAGATTAGTGTGGCAGGGCTTTGAACTCTCTAATTACCCAACATCAAATCATTTATTGTCAAAGTCATACCTTTTCACTCAAACTGATACTCATGGCGTTTGACATAGAGTGCTGCAGGCAGGTACCAAAGGAACTGACCACGAACCTTAGGGCCAGCTCCCACTGACTAGACTCTTGAAGGCTCCGAAGCAGAGCAGTGATGGAATTTATAACGGGGAGAATAAAGTTGTCTCCTGAAAAATGATGGTTTTCAATAATTATAATCCCTAACAATAAAAAGTTCATACAAACATTTATTTAATGTGTATATATGTGTGTGTGCCTGAGTGTGGATATGTGCACTATGGGTGTACAGAAGCCTTCAGAAGTCAGAAGAGGGTGCCATAGGGAACTGGAGTTACAGGCAGTTGTGAGCCACCACAGCGCTGGAAACTGAGTCTGGTCCTCTCCAAGAGCAGCCAGTGTTCTTAACCACTGAGCCATCTTCCCCCCCCACCCCCCCATTTTCTCTCTCTCTCTCTCTCTAAATAATGATTATTGTTCTGGGAAATTGCTTTCAGGGATGGTCTACTTCCTCAAAGGAGGTAACAGTCATGTAATTCATTCCCAAAGTCAGTAAATGAGAGTTATCACAAGGTTGGATTGCATCTAGAAAATAACTAGGTCCGTCAGATAATGAGATAGGTCGTTTATAATGTCAGTTTTTGTTTTTTGGTTTTTTTTTTTCAAGTTAGATGCTTAAATTATTGGCAGGTAAAGACATTTTCTCTGTACAGAAAACTGAAATTTATGAAGTCATTAAAGTTACTACAATTAGACAAATCATATACTGTCTCACTTCTGAAAATGTAACAATGAAATTATTAAATAATTAGAGCAAGGATGTTATGACAAATTCAAATTCAAAATTTCAATATGTACACATTTGTGGTTTAAATTATCTTGGCATTTGTGAATCTGCAAAATTGAAATATAATACTATACATTTCTACTCATAAATACCTTCACTAATGGAACAGTATGGCAGACTTATAGAATCCAAAGGATGCCTTTTGCTTTCTACAAAAGAGAAAAAGAAATTAATAAAGACTAAATAACATAACTTTACAGAGCACCAGACTCAGATAATATTGAAATTGTGTTATTATCAAATACTGTTGTAAAGCAAACGATTGCTTTAAGAAGCAAAGTAAACAATAAAACTCAAAGCTGAGCATGGTTACACAGGCCCAAAGTCCCAGCACATAGGCAGCAGGAAGGTTCAAGTTCGAGGCAAGCCTGAGCAACACAGTGATGCCCTATCTAAAAACAAATCCAAAAAACTAAAACCAACCAGCAAAACAAAAAGCCTTGAACTACACACCCGGAATGCCTGGATAAATGTACAATCCAATAAGTACTTAAACTGAGTATGGCAGCACCAAGATCAAGAACCAGAACATAACAAACACCCAGAAGTCCCTCCTACCCTTCTACGGCCATGACCAGATACGGGGGTTTGAATGAGAAGTGTCTCCTGTAGGCCTGGGTGTGTGAACATTTGGTCCTCAGTCAATGGTACTGTTTGGGAGATTTAGCAGGAACAGCCTTGCTGGAGGAAGTCAGCCACTGGAGGCGGGCTTTGACTGTTTAAGGCCTAGCACCCTTTCCATTTGCTCTCTGTGCTTCATGCTTGCTTTTGATGATGTGAGTTGTCTCTTTCTTTCTTCTTTCTTTCTTTCTTTCTTTCTTTCTTTCTTTCTTTCTTTCTTTCTTTCTTTCTTTCTTTCTTTCTTTCTTTTTTTTTTAAGATGTGAGTTCTTAATTTCCTTTTTCTGCTGCCATGCCTGCCACTTGCTACCATGATGGATTCTTTACCCTCTGGAACCATAAGCCAAAATAAACTCCGTCTTCCATAAGTTGCTTTTGGTTATGGTATTCTATCACAGCAATAGACGAGTGACTTATCCACCATCCCTAAAGGTAACTACGACCCTGACTTCAAATACCATGGCTTAATGTTTGGCCATTTTTTCCTTACATAAATGAAATCATATATGCAACATGTACTCTTCGCACTTGGATCATTAAGCATATAAATGTACCTTATTGGATGTAGTTTTGGTTCCAAGCCTCTGTAGCTTCAGTGTGCATAAAAAAAAAAATACATAAAAAATAATGATACAAGTGAGATTTACCTGAAAGGGGCACCACTAACGAAATCAACTCATAGATGGCTGGCAGCACCACCTGTGACTCAAGAATGATCCCATCTTCACTGAAGAAGTCACTGTAGGACCACTCTTGGTAGGGATCCTTGTGAGTTCCAAAAGCAGTCTAAGCAACAAACCGTACAGAAAAGACAACAATAGGTACACTCAGACACGTACTACCTTCACCTAGCTAAACAAGGGGTCAGGTATAAGAGCCCAATATCTTAAAAAAAAAAAAAAAGACTTGTTTTTATTCATTTTAATTATATGTAGGCCTGTATGTATACATGAGGAAGTCAGAAGTGCTAGATCCCCTAGAGCTGGAGCTATAGACCGTTATGTGCTGCCTGATATGGGTGCTTGGAACTGAATTTGGAAAGAACAGCAAATGTTCTTAACCACTGAGTCCACCAGTCCAAGAACCCAACAGCTTTGATGTTTAAATACAACTCTGTGGAGTCAGTGGGTTCCCTGAATTCATAGTTCTACAGCTACAAACCTGATCAATTTAGGATCAAACCTATTACGAAAAGCCTGGAGATGAAGAAACTGTGAGAGATGTATGTAGGCTATATGTAAATGCTACACAGCTTTGAATAAGAGATTTTAGCATCCACAGATACTAGAATCTCTAAAGGGCGGTGGAGGGGAGAGGTGGTCTTGGAACCAAGATCTTCTGTGCATATTGAGAGGAAATTATATTCTTTTCTAGTTGGCAACTAATATCACTTTGATTAATTTTTTTTTTTTTTTCCCCAAGCAAGGTTTTTCTTTTGTAACTGGCTGTCCTGGAACTCTATAGACCAGGCTAGCCTAGAAACCACAGAGATCCACCTGCCTCTGCCTCTTGAGTGCTGGGATCAAAGGTGTGTGCCACCACCACCCGACTTGATTAAACTCCTTTTTTTTAATAATTTTTAAAATTATTTTATGTACATTGGTATTTTGTCTGCATGTGTGTCTATGTGAGAGTGTCAGATCTCCTATAACAGGAGTCATAGACAGTTGTGAGCTGCCATGTGGGTGCTGGGAACTGAACCAGGGTCCTCTGGGAGAGCAGTCAGTGCTCTTAACCCCTGAGCTATCTCTCTAGTTCATTGATTAAACTCTTAACAGAAGGTCAACATCCAAAGAAGCCTTAGTTAAGGCCCCATACTTCGAAAAACAGTTCAACTCAAAATGAACAAATGGGCCTGGAAAAGAGAATTGGCTTCACGGCTTTTTAGAAGACATTTTTCTAAAGGAGTGCAAGAAAAAGCAAGTGGTAAATTAGTTATTTCTGTGAACTGTGCAAGTGATTTGAAATGCCACGTTGGGCCAGCGGCAATTTTGTTTATGGAATTAAAACTCAGAGGTGACTTACTTTCATCAGAATTCCACAGTCATCCATCTGGCACTGTCTGGAAAGCTCCACAGCAATTAGAGTGTATTTACTCAGTTCTAAAGCGTCCAGCAAAATATCTAAAAGAAAGAGGACAGAGTCATCAGACTCCTATTTTATACCTTTAGAATAATAAAAACAACCTTCCAAACCCTGTCTCAAAAACAAAACAAAACAAAAAACCACCTTCTTATAATAACCACTTAAAATCCCCAGGAAGGCCAAAGGGTAGACAGATAGCTCTGCACATAGCTTTGGCTACTGTAAACACAATTTATGTCTGTGCTTAAGTTTGCCTCGAAAGAGAGATCAATGTAGAGAGGTCAGGAACGCCATGACCACACAAAAGCAAATGTCATCAATAATAAGAAATGACAATGTTAATGGATTTTTGGATTGATTGATTGATGGGCTGAATGATTGACAAGGTCTAGCTAAGTAGCCCAGACTACCCTTGGGCTGATCCTCCTGGGTCTCAGCCACCTAATTGCAACCATTAGAGGGAGCAACCACACTCACTTGTAAATGTTTTAAAACTGTAGTGTCCTAGTGTGAGAAGGAGAAGTTGTCTTTTGTGTGGCTTCCAGAACACAGTTACCAGAGACAGCATGTGGGACATATGGATACAATGGACCAGAGAATATCAAGACTTATACATTTTGTCACCTGGACTGCAGATAGTGGCAGCTTGGCATGCGAGATCATATATCTCAGAAGGAAGATTCAGTCCCACTGGTACTGTAATTGAGATGTCACTAGCCAGCATCTGACAAAGCTTTTGACACACCAGGAGCAGCAACCTCCCTGTGTCAGCATTGCAGAAGTTCTGAAGTAAGTCTCTAGAGGAGAGAAGCAGGGGGAGTTAGTATTTTCACACCAAAAGCACACGCATTTCTCCTTGCATTCATATCTAATTAACAGCATCACATAAAAGTCTTTAAAATGTTTTCATGGTACAAAGTGTTATCCATTTTTCAAAGTACTTTAGTTACCCTTAAGGATCAAGGTGCACAGGAGCCGATATTCCAGTCATGTGAGCAACTGAGCAGGGTCTATTTTCCTTCCGTTCCATTATTTTAAGCAAAGAAGCCCCAAAACAGGCTCCCAAGAAACCAAGCATCACTTTTGTGAAAATAAAAGTGGCCCCGATCCTATGCTTATTAGCGAAGGAACAAACAGCAAATGTCACTTTCAGACAAGTCGTGCAGGGCAGGGGTCCGAGTGTCACCTGCATTTGCTCAGCGCTGCTCCCACCTGCCCGTCCTTTAAGGCTCTCAAAGCCAGTTCTGCCTCTAGCTCTTGGGCAGACACCTGCAGGGCCAGCGCCTGTCTGTGCAGCTTTGACTTGATGCTCAGGTCTGTCCCCCTGGCCAAGGTTGGCCCCGGAGGGCCCCAGAGTTTGTGCTCAGACTGTGCATCTTCGTGGGCCTTAATACACTGTTCTCGAAGGCTGGCTACCAGGACACTGTTGCTGTAATCTTCAAATGGAAGGAAGATCTCAAAGTTCTCCTGCAGCAAAGCGAGACAAAGCCCCAAGTTTACTCAGTGTTAAAACTCAGCACCGAGTTACACCCTTTCCTTCAGAAATTGCTTCCTTATAAATTAAGAACTTAAGATTTTTATAGCTCAAAAATCAATAAAATACTAGTATTAAAAGTTAGGAAAATAAGAAAACATTATGAAGAAGGGCTTCTCAATCTCAGCACTCTTGACATGTGGGGCCAGATAATTCTGTGCTGTGGGAGCCCTACAAAAGAGGGGAGGCTTAGCCCTTAGATTGGGGCAATTCTACTTTGGAGAGAGCTCTGCTGCCTTATGGACACAAGAGTTTCAGCTTCAGTATGAAAAACACAGGTGATGGCTGCACAGCATTGTGAATGTAATCAATTCCACTGCAATGCAGGCAGAAAATGGTTAGAATGGCTAGAATAGACTCTTTTGTTATATGTATTTTACTTTAATTTTAAGAAACTAGGAATACAATATACCAAAACTTATCAAGCAATACTGTACGATACATGAATGATAACTCAATAAACTTGCTGAGAAAGGAAGAATCAGTGTCACAACCTCTGATGGCTGAAAATGTTAAGGTAGGTGTACTGACTGAGCGTGTAGTATTTTTACCTGTAAAGTAGCAACCTCTTTAAATTGCTTCAAGAATTCTTCAGATTCATCCTTCTTCAGATTGTCTATAATTACATTTTTAAAAGTTACAGCAGATGTACAAATTCCCATATGCTATAAATTCCCCAGAATGTCACAATAACAGGAGGTAGGTCCTCCGGGAGGTCATCATGAACAGGTTAATCTAGTCATGGATCAATGGGTTATTTCAAGAGTGTCTGGTGGCTCTAGCTTGGTCTTTCTGAATGCACGATGTCCCTGTCACATGACGATGCAGCAAGGCCCCTGGTAGACCCTGAGCAGACGTGTGCACCTTGACCTTGGACTTCTCAGTCCAAGCTAAATAAACCACTATCCTTATAAATTACCCAATCTTGGGTATACTGTTACAGCAGCAAAACACACTGTCACATGCCATATTGTCAGGATTTTTTAAAGCTAACATATTAATTTTGGTTTTCTTAAAAGTCTTCTGTGGTGCTTTATAGTTGCCGCTGCCATAGCATGTATGTTGAGGTCAGAGTAAAACTTTGTGGAGTAGGTTCTCTCCTTCCATATTTACATGGGTTCCAGGGACTGAACTCAGGTTGTCAGGCTTGTAGGGTAATTTACCCGATGAGCCATCTCACTGCCCCTGACATAAGATAATTGAAGGGCTAAAAAGGAATAAATTGAAAAAAAAAACAAAAAACCAAGACTTCTTTCTGCAAGTAGAAAATGGAAGTTTAAGAGTTATAATAAAACAGCAGAGGGTGAAAAGGTGAATCAGTAGTTAAGAGAATTCCCTGCTCTCCAGAACCTAAGTTCAGTTCCCAGCACACACATCAGGTAGCTCACCACCTGTAACTCCAACTCCAGGGGATCCAACTCCTCTGGCCTGCACTGACACACGCACATACCCACTCAACAGACACACATATAAATAACTAAAAATTATAAAATAAAGAAGGCAGTTCTTCTGAAATTATAGCTCCACCAACAGCCCCCACCCAGGAGAGTTTAAATGGGCTTTCTCCCCTTACCATAGGCAGATAACAAATACAACAGTTACCTAGTCCAACAATGAACAGCTTATCATCGAAACATGTAAACAGAAAATAAGCCAACTTTATGTGCTCTGTTCTTATATGACTAATTAAAAAATATCAGATTTTTCTTATGGAAAAATTAGACAATCAGAGTCTTGGTGAGCTTTGGGACAAAAGCCAAGTTGAGGAACAGAGGCTGGGGAGCTACCTTGCTGAATATCACAGAGGATTCTGAGAATATCCACTGATGTCTTCGCCACAGATATTCTCCAGGCCTTGTCCTACAATATGCAAATTGAAATATACTTCTTTACTAGCCACCTCAGCAGGACACAGACAAAACACACATAAGAACCATGGAATTATGGGCTGGGGAGTAGTGGAAGAGCACTTGTCTAGCATGCTTCAGGCATGAGTTCCATCCCCAATACCACCAAAGAACCGAAACAAAAGCATATAGAGCAAGTAGAAGCCAATCAAGGAACAAGGAAAATAACAGAACAGTGGTTGAGGGTTATGTGCATAGTCAGGCAGCCGCAAGACAAATGAGCACCAGGAAAGGTGGGTTAGCCTACAGCCTTTCAGCTACACCACAGCTGATGGACTGTGGTGGAGTCATACTAAACATGTGCAAACAGGTAAAAAGTTTAAGAGAACAGAATGGAAGGCTAATAAATAGCTTAGATGATCTAATTAGGCTTTCAGCAATTATTTTTAAAGATTTAACAAATGAGAGGTGGAAAAAACAAAACAAAACAAAAAAGGAGAAGCCTCAGCGAAAGGACAGGATGTGGGGTGGGGAGGACTTGGCGGCAGAGAACACGCCAGGCGCTGTGTCCAGCCATCAGAACCACAGGTACACAGCACCGCAGGCAGGACCAAGGTGGTTTGAGTTGAGGCTCTGCTACTTTCTAATAAATTAGAAAGTCATTTAAAAAATCTCATTTTCTACACTTAATCTACAAGGGGACCTACTTTACAACTTTATGTGTAGAAGAAGTCGATAATTTATTTAAATCTAGAAGGCATGTCTCAAGGTTTAAAAATCCAACTGTTCTGGTAAATACAATACTTGGTTTCTTTTTACTTTGCTTCTTCTCCGTTTGTGTGTGTGTGTGTGTGTGTGTGAGAGAGACAGACAGACAGACAGGCCGACAGAGGACAGGGTCTTACTATGTAGTCCAGCTGGTTTGGAAAGTAATAGCAGACTGGCTGCCTCTGCCTGACATTAAAGTGGGATGTCACCATACCCTGTGATACTTGGTCTCTTATCTCTACAGGAGTGAACTGGCTCTATTGAAGCCATCTTTAAGCTTCAATGATTTCTTCTGAAACAAGGACTATAATGGAGCCAGGCTGGCCTGGAATTCAAGGTCTCTGCCCCCGAACCCCTCCTGAGTTGCTGGTATGTACCAACACCACATCTCAATTAATGAAACCCTTACCTCTTCAGAACTGTCTGGCTCTTCTTGCAATGCCAGCCGAGCCCAGATGATGACCCTTTCTGCAGTTTTCTCAGCTTCAACAGGAGGCAGAGACCTTAGTAGCAGAAGACAGTCTTCCCCCTGTGAACAGAGTGAGAAAGAAAGGAGAACAGTTTGTCTTTATAAGGATAGTTTGAACTTAACTTTTTCTTTTCTAATTAAAAGCAAGAAAGAAACAACAAAAACCTCTAATTTATGTTACCTAGTGTTAGGACTTGGGTTCAATTAGCAAATGGGAAGAAAAGATGAAAAATTACTTTGGAAAAAAAGACTGTAGTTTAATGGTTTTAAAAATCTGAGGGTCAGGGCTGGCTGGTAGTGGTGCATGCCTTTAGTCCCAGCAGAGGCAGGCGGATCTCTGAGTTCAAGGCCAACCTAGTCTACAGAGTGAGCTCCAGGACAGCTAGCATTACACAGAGAAACCATGTCTCAAAAAACCAAAAAATAAAATAAAATCTGAGGACTGGAGAAATAGCTCAGTGGTTAAGAGCACTGGCTGCTCTTCTAGAGGTCCTGAGTTCAATTCCCAAAACCCATATGGTGGCTCACAACCTCCTATAACTATAGTCTCATGGGATCTGATGCCTTCTTCTTGTGTGCAGACGTACAAGCTGACAAACATATACATAAATAAATAAATCTTTAAAAAAATACAAATATAAATCTGATAATTTGAAGGATGTATGGTGGCACATTCCTACAATCTTAGCACTCGGTCGGGAGTTTGAAGGCCAGCCTGGGATACACAGCACTCCAGGACAGTTTGGGCCACAGAAAGAGATTCTGTCTCAAAAAACAAACAAAATCTGAAAATCCTAATTTGAATGATAGCAGTATATAAGCTAAATTACAATCAACCCAGAGCAGTGAAGCACCTTAACACTTGGGAATGCCTATGGTTGCTGAATACAAAGCAACAGACATTTAAAGTTAAAAAAAAAGAGGGTGACAATTCAGCGCTGGAATGTGTAATTAGCATACTTGTGTAATGGAATATTGAACCTATCTCCAGATATTGTAACACTGAATATTCTGTCTGTGCAGTGAGTGCTCCTATAACTTTAAGACGTGCTGACCCCAGCTGCTGGGGTAAGGGTACATCCAAAAAGCTTTTGCAGCCTGCTTCTCTCTGTAGGACTTGTTTCCTGCACCTGTTTATAATTCCTGGGTAAAACAAACACCTAGCCCCCTGAAATCTTCATGCTAAAGACACTTGTTTTATGATATTACAGAGGAAAAGTCCTTATCACCTTTGCAGCCTTCTGTAGCTGGAATCCAAGAAATACCTTGGATTCTTCCATTTCAACTTCAGCCTTTTGGGAACCAAGAGAATCTGCAGGGTAAGGGGTTCTATTCATTAATGTAAATAAGGACTTTGTGTCAGTAGAGGAGAGCTTTCAATCAATAAATCACCTGGAGGTCATGTGTTCGGGGTCAGTCCATCAGAGGCCAGACCCTTTGCCTAGGCCATTCAGGCTTTGCATCTCAGAGAATTGTTTCATGTTCTTTATTGAACCCAATCAAGATATATTATATTTCCATCTACAAGTTTGAGGCCTTAGTTTCGATTCTAGCCCGTCAAAAATTTAAGTGAAAAATAAAAAACAAAACACTCACACACCTTCCCTAAGATTCTGAGAATCCTATGCCGTATGTAAAAGCTGAGTTTGAGCTGTACTGACTAGAGTGTAAAAGCTCATTCGCTAATCACAGACTACTTCTTAAAAGTACATAAAAAGTAGTTATTTTAATATACTATGTTTTTGTGCTAATATAGTTTACTTATTTTGTTTTGAGAAGTAGTTTAACAATTAGGTTTTTGTAAAGATTTAGTCAACAAAGCAGTCCTATGAAACAATCCAACACTTTCATACCTGTTCTCTGTCAATCAGATCAATAACTCTTAGACTGTAGATTTCATCATCAGACAGCCTGTATCCTTGGGCTACCTTCAGAGCATCTTCTAAGGAAGATGGGATATCTTGCTTGAGAATGTATCGGACTACCCTCTGAAAGAGAAAACACATATTTCTTAACATAAAGACTCACAGAGCCCAGAAATCATTTACTTCTAAAGGCAAAGTGCTCTACATATTTTTTAAATGTAGCAGAAAACCTAAACAGACTTAAGATTAAAACATGATTTATGGAACCAGCAAGAAGGTTCACTTGGTAAAGGCACTTGTTGCCAAGTCAAAGGACTTGAGTTCAATCCATGAAACCCTTGTGGTAGGTGAGAGCTGACTACTCCGAGCTTGTGCTTACCTCCAGAAGCTTGCTATAGCACATGTGTGACTCCTTCCCCTAATATAAATCTACCTCTCTTAACTTTTCGACTCTGAAAAACTTCAATTTCCCATGCTGCCCAAGAAATACAACAAGTAGAGGAACCAACAGTGATTAGCACTTACCATTATTTCCTTGTTCAAGAGATTTACCTCTCTTATCCCATAGCCTCGCAAAAGTTTCTTCATCTCCATTAGTTTGTAACTTTCCTGCAATAGCTTGACTCTAAAGCAAAATGTACTGATATTAACATGACTATGTGATACAGCCAATGGAAAACATAATTGGCTGTCAACTCAAAGCATGGAGTTTGAGCAGGGCACAGAAACACCATTTAGTGTTCTGCAAACTTACTTGGGGTGGTCCATTTCTAGGTGCTGTCTCACCAGCTGCTCAACAACTGCACTCCAGGGAACCACTGCCTTGTACATTATCTTCAGCACAGCATCAAAAATTAACTACAAAGAGATCACAAAGGGACAGTGACCAGCTTGCAGTGCACCTTTCATGTAAGTGACTAGTTACTATGAACATCAGTTATGAGGTAGAGCAAGAGCGTTTCAACCCCCTGCAAAAGCATGTATTTCCAATTGACACACAGAGAACAAATTCAAACCAGCTGCGGAGGGGCATGGCTGTAGTTCCAGCACTGATGGATAGAAGGAGTAGGGATAGAAGTTTAGGGTTGGGGCTGGAGAAGACAGTTCAGTGGTTAAGAGCACTTGCTGCTCCTGCAGAGGATCTGAACCCAGAACCCAAATCAGGTGGCTCACAACTATCTGTTAACTCCGGTTCCGGGAGATCTACTTCCCTCTTCTGACCTCGGTTGGCACCAGACACACATGTAGCACACAAACATGCATGCAAGCAAAGCATTCATACACAAACAATAAGTAAATCTAGAAGGAAGCTCAAGACCATCCTGTTACTGAGTAAACTTGGGCCCAGCTGGGGTACACGACGCCCTAAAACAGACTGAACAAAACTGGACAATTCTGTTGTTCAGAAAAGAATCTAGGGTGTCGTCAGTCAGCAGCTGCAGAGCTCTTCCTAAATGCTCAGCTGCTTTCGTTATTAAAAGTAGTTTCTATATTTTAAATATAATCTTTTATTGACTTTTTTGAGAATTTCATCCATATACACAACGTATTCTGATCATATCCCCCCTACTTTTTGCCTCTTCACGTCCTCTTTTCTCTCTCTAGCTCCCTGAGTTAATCAGTGCTGCCCTTATATTTTAATTATGTTTAACTTAATTACCTAGCCTTCATTGTTTTACCAAGACATGGCTTCATATATGACTTCCCCCCTAAATGCTGGGACCATGGGCACATGCAACCCTGCCTTTATAATGAGAACTAGTAACAGTGGGAGACCACAGTGAAGCCCAGTGAGTAGGAGTTTCCATTTCTGAATGATTTCCAGATCCTGGACAGAGAGGCATCAAGGTGTCCAAAGCCATTCTTTTGGTAGTGGAAATGAGAACAGTCTCATCTTATCTTCCATAGTCAAAGAAAATAGAATTATGCATTTTTTAAAAATCTTTTTACTCTTTTTTTCATTCTATACAAAATTTCCCTAACAAATACATGTCATTTTTATGACCAGAAAATGACTTCAAGAGCCAAATTTTGGGGCTGGAGATATGACTCAGCAGTTAAGAGCACTGGTTGCTTTTTCAGAGGTCCTGAGTTCAATTGCCAACAACCACACAGTGGCTCACAACAACAACGGGATCTGATGCTCTCTTCTGGCATGCAGGTGTACATGCAGACATAAATCAATAAACAACGACAAAAAAAAAAAAAAAGCCAGGTGGTGGTAAGACACACCTTTAATTCCTGCACTAGGGAGGCAGAGGCAGGTGGATCTCTGTGAATTCGAGACCAGCCTGAACTACAGAGTGAATTCTAGGACAGCCATAGTTGTAACAGAGAAACCCTGCCTTGAAAAACCAAAATAAATAAATAAAGACCCAATATTCAAAAGAGAACTCCCTACCCCAAACAGGAAAACCCACCAATCAGTGTTTGCTTACATCTGTGTCAGACAAGCATCCTATCACTGCCATGGCCTTCCCTTCCCATGCTGTGTCAAAGAGCGTCATTGACTTTGAGCTACACCTCTTTAGTAAATCCTAAAAAAGAAGAAACATACATGTTATACAAATTTTAGAAACTCTCAGTCCGGGCGTGAGGTACATGCCTTTAATCTCAGCAAAGGTAGGATATGAGTTCCAGGATAGTCAGGGCTACCCAGTGAAAATCTGTCTCAAAAGAGCAACAAAAATTAGATACTCTAGAAACTCTCAATAAAAACAGTAAACAGGCCAGCAAGACAGCGGGGCAGGTAAAGGCACTGCTGACCTGAGTTTGGTCCCAGGTCACATGTTAGAAGAAAAGAACCAACTCTCCAGCCTCTACATGGCTCATGCATGCCTAAACTCACACATGCATATAACACACATCACATGCATGTAATACACATCACACACACACTAAATTAAAAAAAAAATTAAGGTTGTCAAAAATTTAACCTGTGCTTTTATATAGTACAGAAAAATTTAAAAGGAAGTATTCCTAAAAAATCTTTACATAATATTATGGGGCTGGGTGTTATGGTGCATGCCTTCAATCCCAGCACTGAGAGGAGGAAGCAGGTAGATCTCTATTCCTGGTCTATGTAGTAAGTTCCAGGATAGTCGGGCTATGTAGAAAGACCCTGTCTCAAACAAAAGAAAATAATATAACAAAACAAAACAAAACTTTTGTTTCAATCTCATATCGATTATGAAAAATGCAAAGGCAGAGGTGTAGCTCACAAACAGACCAAGTTTTGTCTCCGTGAGGCCTGATCTTTAGTACCGTCATCCATCAAAAACAAGCATGTATTGAGCTCCTACTCTTAATTAATCTCCCAGGAGTCCCTTGGGAAAAGTCCTACTGTCCCCTTCTTATTGAGATGGGAGCTCATTATGTTGCCTAGTTAGTTTTGAACTTGTGGGCTTGAGTAATCTTCCCACCTCAGCCTTTTTCATAGCTGGGAGGTTCTCAGACAGTTAATAGCCTGACAGCCTGAGTTTGAGCCCAGGATCCATGTGGCGGGAGGAGAGAACAGAGTTTCCCAAGCTGTTCTTCACCTCCATGCATGTACCATGTCCATGCGCATGCACACTCACACAATAAGAAATGAATACTCAAAAAGTTAGCGAAAACATTACCTCTATATAAAGCAGAAGAAGTTCCTCCTCTTGCAAATTGTGCTCCCGGATGTAAACTCTCACAAACTTCTCTAAGATAGAGGGGATCAGCTCTGGGGCCGAGACCCTGTCAAACATTCGGAACACTATAGAGGTTGTATTTTCCTGGAGAAGAGATAGGGAAGATGGTGGAAATGATGCAGAGTCAAGCCACAACTGGATACAAAACAATCATAACAGCGACAGTGAGGCTGGAACTCTACCTTCTCAAATTCAGAGAGGGCCAGTTTGCAGTTGTATTTCCTATGCAGGGTGATCAGCTCCTGCAACTTGTTTACCAGCGCCTGTAACTGACGGACTTCCTCTGTGTTTTGATAATCCTTCTACAACAAAGCATTAACATCATTGAGGATACAAAAGAAAAGTGTGATGGGGAAACACAGTCCAACTTATCTCAAATAAATACGTAATGGCCACAGTTACGACACAAGAGAAAACCAGAATCTGAAACGCACTTCTTCCCGAGAACTGAAGAGGAGGACAATTGTTTTCAGAACCCAAATATACTTGGGTTTATAACCATTTATATTCTTTTTTATTTTTTGAGATAGAGTCTCTTTGTGTGGCCCTGGTTGCTCTGGAACTCTCTATGTACACCAGAGTGGCCTCAAATTCGGAGATTCACCTGCCTCTGCCTCCCAGTGCTGGGATTAAAGGCGTGCAATGCTACGCCTAGCTTATAAACACCATTTAGATAAGGACTGTGTTCTCTCTTTCTATAGAGATGACAATGTTTCCAAAAGCCACACATGAACAAGATTTTTTTTCTTTTCGAGGCAGGGTCTCATGTAACCCAGGCTGGCCTTGAACTTGATACACACAGCCAAGAATGTCCTTGAATTTTTTATCCTTCTGCTTCTATCTCCTACATGCTGAGAGTACAGGTGTACACCAACACGCCCAGTTTATGTGGTGCCACCCAGGGCTTCATGCATGCTCGGCAAGCACTGTGCCAATCAAGCTACATGCTAGCCAGTATAATACATATTTTTAAAGATCACATTTGTCTAATGCTAAAGTACTGAATACTTCACAGGAGACTTTATTACGTCTACAGATTAATTTATAAACTTAATTCTAGCACTCCAAACAAAATTTTTAAAAAATTTTATGTGCATTGGTGTTTTGCCTGCATGTATGTCTATGTGAGGGTGGAACAGGAGTTACAGACAGTTGTGAGTGCCAGGTGGGTGCTGGGAATCGAACCCAGGACCTCTGGAAGAACAGCCAGTGCTCTTAACCACTGAGCCATCTCTCCAGCCCCCACAATTTCAAAAAATATAAAATTGTATGCTTTTCCTAGTGTAAAGCATGCTATATTGTTTGAGAAACCTCAAAGAGAAAAAGAAATGAACTTTAAGAAATTTGGTAGCCAAATAATAAATGTAGCTCACTTCCAGAACGGCATTGCTGAGCATGACCCCTCCCCTCTAGCACTGTGGTTTTAGTTTTGTGATGCCGGACAAAACCTGGAGCCTCAAACACGCTGGACAAATGCTCCCTCATTAAGTTATTCCTACATCCCACTGCTACTTTTTTGGACTGATAGAGGTCCCATATTTTTTACACGATTTTTAAAAAGAAAAGCCCACTGACACTTTAACTGTAACAGTTGTTGCAATCAGTAAGAAATGCAACTGGGTGAGAGGACCGATTCCTGGTTTAAGTAAGAGAAGCAGATGACTGAGGCAGACCGATTCTCATAAATCAGTTTTATTCTTTGTAGCAGGATTCTTTGACAAGAAGTTTTTTGTACTGTGCAGCTTTCCTTATGGTTACATGCCTTTTGGACTTCTGGGAAAAGCTTAGGAGTCCTACTTAAGAGAGTGCTGTTAGTTGAAATTGTCAGTTAGTGGCTAGGGACAGAGGAGTGAGTAGCAGAGGATCTTGGTGGGAAGGAAGGCAGACAGTTGCTGGGAAGGCTCAGAGAGAGAAGAGTCAGTGGCAGAGGGCAATGATGGGAAAGCATGTTATGGGATACTGAATGGGACAGAAGATTTTGGAAGTTAGTGCAATTCTTCAGGTTTAGACAGATTAAGACAGCCAGAAGGGGATGTATAGATTTCTTCCTTTCTCTCTTTCCCTTTCTAAACTTTTAGAACCAGAGGGTTAAAAAGCTCTGTGTTAAGAATCTACCTTGGTTGGGTAGTGGTAGAGCACACCTTTAGTCCTAGCACTCAGGAGGCAGAGGCAGGAGGATCTCTGTGAGCTCAAGGCCAGCCTGGTCTACAGACTGAGTTCCAGGACAGCCAGAGTTACAACAGAGAAAACTTGTCTCAAACAAACAAACAAACAAACAAAAAAATCTGTCGCAGTAGCAATTGGGGCAGAGGCAAAAGAACAGAGGCAGAGTTCACTTATAAGAGAAAAAATGACAGTTAGGAATGGCTTCAGAGCTCAGATATAGCGTCAGAAATCAGTAATAATCTTTTAAAGGATTCTGAACTGCCGTATTGCAGAAAATCTCAATTATACAATTTAGAATGTCTTTATGTTGTTTTCATTTTGGCTGGCTCAGTGTAGAAAGACTGCACTGAAGCAGGCCGTGGTTATAGTAGATACAACAGAAAAGGAAGAAAGACTTTTCCTGTCAGTAGATTGAGACGACAACGTGCTTTTCTGTGTGTAGATACAGGCAAACTCTTTGTCAGGATGTGACAATTTTATCATAAAGTTCATGTTGACATCATACCAAGCAAATCCAGTGCCAAGAGGATGCAAATCCGAGCTTGTCAGGTTTTTCAGCTGTGAAGAACACCTCTGCCAGTTGAAGTCCATTTTCTGGCCAGTTTGCCTTTAAAAATATGAGAGAGAGTTAAAAATCAAGTTTGAAAATGCTATGAGGGTGAAATGTCATTTTCATATTTGCTACAGGAACATTACCTTATCAGTTAACTCTAGGTTCCTAGATGCTTGTTCCAACCATTTTGCAAGAATGTTCTGAAATAGAGGAACCATTTAAAAGTGAAATTTTCAATAATCACTTAAAAAGAAAATGTATGTGTCTGTATGTGTGTGACTAGTGGGGGGTGAACATCAGATCTGCTGGAACTGGAGATGGAGCTGGGGGTGCTTGTGAGGCACCTGGTGTGGGTGCTGGGAACTGAACCTAGGTCCTCTGGAAGAGTTGAATGTGCTCTTAACCACTCAGCCATCTCTCCAGCACTATACCCATCTTTTAGAAGTTACTTATTTATCAGTTTTACTGTTGGATACTGAACTCAAGACCCTAAACATGCTAGTCAGCATTCTACCACTAATCTGTATCACTATTGCCATCTTTGCTTTGTAATTTTTTTTTGGACAGGGTCACACTTTGTAGCCCATGCTGGCCTAGAACTTGCTATGTAGTTCATATTGGCCTCCGATTCCCAGCAATCTTCCTACCTTAGCCTCAAGGCCTGAGATTAGAAGTGTGCATCATCCAGCTCCATCATCTTTTTAAAGGGCTTCAGCAGTGCTCTAACATGAAGCATTAAATTAAGTTAAATCTCTAAGAGTGGAAATATGGGAAGAAACTCACTTGTCCTTCAGGTACAATCCTCCTCACGAATGGGATTATGTCATTTTTAAGCCACGGGCAAAGTTTCTCCAAGGAGACTGGTGTAGAAATTGAGTTCAGCAAGTTCTCCAGCATTTTCACATCAAATTTGCTTTCAAAGTTAGCCTGACTTACAGAATCAGAAGTTAAGACTTTTCTGACAAATTTAAAGTAACAACTCCTAAAAAGGCAAAGGCCTATTCAATCCTTAGGGGAACGCAAAGTGAGAGGGGGATGAATAAGAACAAATTACATTGACAAAGATGCACGAAAATGCTTTGACAAAATTTATGACTTTGCATGCTAACTTAAGTTATTTTCTTAAAAAAATTTAAGACCATCTCAAAGAATGTTACGGATTTAATAGTGAATGATAAAGGTAATTTACTGTATGCAAATAATTACAACTCATTAAATATTGTATTAGTGAGTAGGGGATAAGAAATACACACAGGAACCAGAAGAGACTGTGTCTAAGAAAAATACAACTGGAGACGACAGTACAAATATTAATCAGGATTAATTATCAGTGGCACAACACAATGCTTTTCAAACCTAAACGTTAAAAGTCACTATCAGTCAACTGGGATAAACAATCTGCTGTCTACGGGTGAGATGGGCCTACACTGCCCAATCTGGCCTGAAACTCCTGGGCCTCTTGCCTCAGGTCCAGAGGCGCTATGACTACTGGCATGTGCCGCTGCACACAGCCTGTGGTGCCCCCGTGGAAATGGTCACACAGAAGCTGTGGGTTGAGGGCGCTTGCTACCTAGCTCATCCCAAATGGCTAGCGGAAGTTTGTCCCCCCCTTCTGTGCTGACAGACCACAAGTCACAGCAAAATTCCACCCTCTTAAAAAGGTGGGCTGTGATTGGCACAATTGCTTACCTAAGTCCCTGTTCCCAGGAATATGCCTATCCCAGCATCCCTGTCTTAACCAATGGGCTTTACCTGAGTGCCAAAAGATTCTTCCCTGCCTGAACCCCATAAAATCTCACGACCCTTGCATTAAACTCGAGAGATGTTCCACTGACAACACTCTTCCAGAATTCTTTGCATTCCATCAACTCTTAGTCCCCCAACCTGGGACCTGCCTGGATGCACTGACCCACAGTCTGTGCTTTCATTCCTGGGGGCTAGGCTAAGTGGCCAATAACCTAGGCATGTGTTGGGAAGGGAAGCAGGACCCCATGGGAACAGAGGGAAAGAAACAACCCACAACAGCCTTCAGATAAACAGCTTTGATTGCTCATGATCTGTACCTGCTATCAACAGAACACCTGAGGACCTTAGGTATCAATAAAAACCCCTGAACTGAGATGTTCAGGGTTCCACTGTCCAGTATGGCACTTGCCATGAGAGTGGTTCCCTCTGTTGAGGTCTGGCAAAGTTTTCACCTATGAATATGCCTCCTTGTCTTCTTGGCTGAGCCACACCATAGGTGTACTGGTACATTTACCAATCTAGAAACACTTTACCACCCAGTAACACCTGACAGCCCATTAGTTTACAATACTCAACCATCTGTTTCAGAAGCTGGAGTGCAATTAAGAAATAAAAATGCAGAAAATATTACCTGGTGTCTGAGCCAAAGATACTGAGCACAAACGAGGTTTCCTTCCCTTAGCTGCAAAAAAATGTCTCTAAGATCATCTTCATTATTCAGAAATTCAAGCCAAGAGCTACCACTGAGAAATAAGAGGAAGAGACAAGTTAGTGAAATTAAAAAATACTTTCTAAGCTTGGCAGTGAGGGTGCAGGCCTTTAAACCCAGCACTTGGGAGGCAGAGGCAGAAGGATCTCGGTGAGTTCCAGGCCAGCCTGGTCTACATAGTTCCAGAACAGTCAGAGTTACAAGAGAACCCTGTCTCGAAAAACAAACAAACAAACAAACAAAACTAAATAGGTCTCATGATACATCTTAACCAATATTTGAACATTTATTTATTTAGTGGGAGGGATTTACAAATTAGATTAGCAAAACACAAGTTTTCTGATGATTGTGGTCAATGAATGGGAAACAGGTACTCTTTAAGCCATCTACCAGAACAAATATATTTGGAGGACAAATATAGATAAGTAGAAATTTGCCTTAGCATTCAAATAGACAGATTCATACATAAACCAGGAATATAATTACTTACGAATACAAGACATGTTTAACAGCAACTAGAAGTTAAGTCATTAGAAAACACAGGCAGAGAATGACCATGAGCAAGATAGCCAACCCTTGCTGGAAAGACAATAGTTCCCATCATTTGTACACACAGACTCTACCTTCCCTTGGATACAAATTCACTCATAGGGATACTATCTTTCTCGTGATATCCCAAACTTATATTTCATTCACAACCTAAAAATTAAAAACAGAATGTACACACCTGAATTTCTCTGGTCCAAATGCTCCATAAAATGTAGTTAACTTTGCATGAGCCTTTAACACCTTAAAAAAATAATTTGAAAAATTTAATAATGTATGTGTGCTGGAAAGATGGCTCATCAGGTAAAGGCATTTTGCCATGCAAGCCTGGTGACCTGACTTCAAGCCCTGGAACCCACTTAAATGTAGGACATTGATTTCACAAAAGTTGTTCTCTGGCCTCCACATGCACACCTTGGCACTTGCAGCCATGCATGCACACCCGCGTGCGATTTTAACTCATATTATGGATCAATTCCCATCCACACAACTTTCATTATTTAACAGACACACACAAAGTAATGAAAGATTTCCAGTCACATTTTATTATAAAGGCAAATGCATATTAAGTGTAGGTTTCTTAGACCGGTGGTTATGGCACATGCCTTTAACCCCAGCACTCTAGAGGCAGAGGCAGGCAGATCTCTGTGAGTTCAAGGCCAGCCTGGTCTACAGAGCTAGTTCTAGGACAGTTAGGGTTATACAGACTGACCTTGTCTCAAAAAAAAAAAAAGTGTAGGTTTCTCACTTAATCATTTACATTTAAAGCAAAACTTAGCTGGATTACATCAAATATTTATTTGAGAACCTTATTGTTTCTAACACTGACTTACTGTGTGCATGGAGGGGAGGCGGGTGCATGTACCACAGCACGTACATGGGGACAGAGGACAACCTGCAGGAGATGGTTCTGTCTTTCTAGCATTCGGGGCTTAAGGACTGAACTTGGGTCTTCGAACTTGATACAAGTACCTTGACCCACTGAGCCATTTTGTCTGCCCTATTTTGGAGATTTCAATGCACACATACTCACATGCATGCTCATACTCAACAATGGAGTCCATTTATTGAGCATTTAGCAGCTATCAGGTACTAATCAAAAATGCATTACAGGAATTGTTTTCTTTGACTCCAAAACAACCACAGGGACAACACTACTTGGAGTCCCATTTTGTTGATAAGGAAGCTGAGGTATTCAACTGTCACTTAATATCAATCTGCCTTGAAAAGAAAAACAACAACATCTTATCACCAAATTAACATCATTACCTCCATGAAGCCATCAGAATAGGCAGGCAGAGTTTTGTCTTCTTTCTTCAGGAGCTAAGCATTGACCATGGAGACAAAAGAGGACACGTTAGGACAGGAATGTGCTGGGGACAGATAAAGTCACATAGGTGGGAAAAAAAAAAACCAGAAGAGAAAAGAGACACACAGATGTCTCCCATCTGTGTCAGACTTTTCATAAAGAGCATGGACTTCCTGTGATTGACAGAATACACTATTTTTGAAAGTAAACTGTATTTAAATTCAAAGTGAAAGCAATCTGTTATATGCAATGGTATTAAACAATAAAGAAATGATTTATGGGAGCTAAGCAGTTAAAGTATGTACTGTTCTTCCTGATTATTCCAATTAAATTCAACACCAGGGAAGATCTGATATCTTCTTGCCTCCGAGGCAACCTGCGTTCATACACACACACACACACACACACACACACACACACACACACACTTAAAAATAACAAAAATAGCTGGGTGTGCTTGTTCACACCTTTAATCTCAGCACTCGGGAGGCAGAGGTAGGTGGATCTCTATAAGTTCCAGGTCAGCTTGGGCTAAATAGTGAGATCCTGTCTCAAAAATCAATAAAATAAATCTTAAAAAAGAGATATTGTTAAAAATAAAAATTGCCCAAAACACTCTGCCCATGTTATACATTACCTCCAGCCCCCGAGGACAGAAATAGAAATTGCATTCATAGGTTATTGAATTTACAACATTTACAACAGCAGAAAAAAAGTTAAAACACGCCAGGTATGGTGGTACATGCCTTTAATCTCAGAGGTATAGGCAGGAGGATCTCTGTGAGTTAGAGGCCAGCCTGGTCTACATAGCAAGTTCCAGGACATCCTGGTCTACACAAAAAGTCTCTAGAATTTGCACACCAAGTAGAAAATGGACATAAATTAGTAGTTATCAGGAGGGTCAGAAAGAAACCACACAGTCTCATTCTAGAACAATGAATAAGTTCTAGAATAACTGTGCAATGGATGCACACAATTCAGTGAGTGCACTAAGAACCCTGAACTAAAGATGGGCAAACTGTGTCTCTGCAAATTGTCCTAAGGCTGCAAGAAAAAGGCAGCAAACCTGGAGGAAAAGAAAAGATAACTGAGCTGAAAGAACTGAGTGATTAAAGCAAATTTTTCCAAAAGAAAAACAACTTACCCTAGTTTTGGCATAACTGAGCATTTCCTGGGTGGTTTCATAGGTTATCCACTGGGCCCTAAGGCAGAAATTCACCACGAAGTCATCATCCTGTTTCAAAAACACCACAGGCAACTTAGTAATGTTGGTTAGCACATCACCCTGAAAATTCCAGTTGATTACCGGGAAAACACACCTGGATTTTGCACAGATTTTCTTTAGCTTCATCTGCAAGTTGCTGCCATTTGGTCTGCTCACTGGTGTCCGCAGAAATCAAAGCCAATTTCTCCAATATATTATTTGATTTGACCTTATAAACAAGCTATAATACAAACATGCCACATCCAGTGACGTAAAGCATAGTATCCGAGTACGACATTGTCTAGGCAAGCTAAGGAAGACAAACTACTATGAAAAGGAGAATCCTCTTTGGCTCAGGAATGGGGCTTACACAAGGCAGCTTTCACTGGTCACAGTGGTGCATGCCTTTAGTCCCAGTACTCGGGAGGCAGAGGCAGGGGGAACTCTGTGAGTTCATTACCAGACTGGTCTATATACCTAACTGAAAGGTAAATCCAAATTATTAGGAATTATGAAAACCATTTTTATTGACTCCTTAATAAACATGTCAAGAAGTATTCAAAGAGCTTTCCACATGTATCCAATCTAAGGGCCCACTGATGGACAAGCAAATCAGTAGTATATGGCCTATATACAACTGAAGACGACAGAGACTTAGAAAAGAAGCCAGTTTTGTCACTGACAACATGGACTGACCAGTAGGATGTCATGAGTGACACAAGCCAGCACAGGAAGTGCATGATCTCACAGATGCACAACCCAAACCAACAGAACTCACAAGAGCAAAGATGCTGGGTTAGAGGGAGCAGAGGAGGGGAGTTTACCAAAGAAAGGAAACTTCCAGTAAACACAGGAGTGAGTTTTATTAAGCCACATGATGATTAGCATTAAAAACATGTATTTCAAATTGCCACAGGAGCGGTTGCATTTTATCACGATCTTTCGTTTTGATATGGTCTCTTTTCGGTGATATCTCTTTATGTTCCACTATGTAGACAAAGCTGGCCTGAAACTTACAAAGACCTGCCTGACTCTGCCTCTCCCAGTGTTGACATTAAAGGCTTGTGCCACTGCACCCACCAAGACCTGCCTACTCAGATCCCCTATAACTGGAGATACAGACGGTTGTTAGCCACCATGTGGATACTGGGAATTGAACCCTGGTCCTCTGCCAGAGAAAGTTCTCTTAACCACTGAACCATCTCTCCAGCCTTTAGAGCTCTTGTTTTAATTAACTCAAATAAGATGTCCCAGCTGCACGCCTGATCATGCTAAGTACCCCTGCTTCACCCTTCTGCATCTCCTAAGCCTCTAGCACACCAAGAAACACCTGTTCAAGAACAACCAAACAAATGAATGCTTACCTCAACATCCAGTCCAAACTGAATAGCAAAACTCTCAGCCTCAGCAAATCTGTGCTTATGCAGTAACCGGCTCAGTCTGAAGAGTTAGAGGAGAAATTTCACTAAATGTCTATTCCTCAGAGAGTTTAAGTTTCTCATTAAAGGGCAAGTAAAACTTAAGAAAAATGAGAAGTTACCTGTTTTTCTGGTAACACCTCTGTAAGGTACCTAAGTACTAAATCAGAGACAGAGTCTTCAGATAGGCTGGAAAAAAAAAAAAACCCATCAAAAATACAACAAAACCATTATACTATGAGTGCCCCTGTCATGAAGATTTCATGAGTAAATTGCAATTTAGTTGCTATGCAGTGAAAACTATCTGATAAAACAGAGCATGACATACTTAGGATCATTTTTGTGAATTCCTTCCAGAAGGTATATAGTGTCCTGCAATAATAACAAAAACATGATTAAAACTCAAACGGAAAAGCCAACCAGGCACTTTATAATTATTAGAACAAATGGTTCAGGTCAGAAACATCCAGCGGATGTTTAAAACCACTAGGAAAAAACTGAGGAAAAAGATTTTCTCCTGGTCTGGAAGCCACGCCACACACAAGAACCTGCTAATGGTAACAGGAAGGGATGCTCACGGGGAGAGACCTGGCAAGGCTGTCTTAAGCAAGTGATAGCCTGAGGACCTCAGTTGCAAGCCCAGAGTCCACACTGTAGAAGGAGAACTGACTTCCACAAGTTGTCCTCTAACCTCCCAAGTGCATTACCCACACACAAAATAAATACATGTTTGTTTAAAAAAAAAAGGCTCTAAAGTAATGAGTACAATTAGTAAAATATGAGTTTCCAGAGTTTATGTCCTAATACTTTTATACTAATGTTAAATTTCCTAGCACAACAACGTTAGTGTTTTAGAATGATCTTATTCTTTTTGCTTGCTTCTTCTGAGTCACGGTCACATGTAGCCCACAATGGCTTGGAATTCAGTGTGTAACTGAGAATGATCTTGAATGTCTGAACTTCCTGACTCCACAGTACTGGGATTATAGACATGTGCAACCACACCTAGCAACAGCCTTATTCTTACCTTTACACGAATTTATTTAGAACCTGTGCCTGTGCATGCATGCCACAATACAAGATATATCTGGTGTCTTACAACAGGTGGAGGTCAGAGGACAACTTGCAAGGAGTTGGGTTCTCTCCTTCCATCACGTGGGTTGAATGCACCGAACACAGGTTATCAAGTGTGGCAACAAGCAACTTCACCTACTGAGCCATTTTGCTAGTCCTAAAAATAGCCTTATTCTTTTTTCTTTTAAAAATTTGTATTTACATTTTATCTTATTTTATATATGTGTTTGAATGTATGCATGTGTACCATGTAGATGCATTGGCCTGAACATGAGAAGATGGTATCAGATTCCATCAGAAGATGGACCTCGAGTTACAGGTGATTATAAGCCACCATGTGGGTGCTGGGAACCAAATTCAGGTCCTCTGTAAGAGCAGTTAAGCATGCTTAACCACTGAGCCATCTCTCCAAGCCCCAAGAATAGTGCTATTCATATAAATAAATACATTTATTTGTATATATGTTATAAACACATATATATATGTTCTTTTAAAATTATTTATTAATTTATTTGTATGGGTGTTTTGCCTGCATGTATGCCTGTGCACCTAGTGTGCTTGTTGCCCACAGAGGCCATAAAAAGGTATTGGATGAACAGGAAATGGAGTTACAGATGGTTGGGAGCCACTAGGTAAGTGCTGGGATTCGAAGGTGGAATCTCCCGAAGAGCAGCTAGTGCTCTTAATCTCTGAGCCATCTCTCCAACTCCATAGCCTTATTCTTAAAAGATACTGAAGAATTTAGAAGTGATAGGTCAAGAAGTATACAAGTTTTTAAGGATCACAATTGATGGGTATGGTTGCGCACACCTTTAATCCTAGCACTCAGGAGGTAGAGGCAGGTGAATCTCTGTGAGTTCCAGGCTCATCTGGTCTATACAGTGAATTCCAGGACAGCTAGGGCTACATAGAAAAGCCCCATCTCAAAAAATAAAAAGAAACAAAAAAAAAATCAAAACTTAAAAATATAATGTTACACATTGCATATGATTGTTACATATTCATAATTTTTAAAATAAAAGGAAATGAAAAAGTTCACTCTCCTGATTTGATCTTTATAGACTCTATAAGTGTACTGACTTAGCACACTATACTCCACAAATCTTTAGAATTAAAATACCAAGAATAAATAAATAAAAGCGCTACTGCTGTGAAAATTGTCATCAGTAGTTCTGATAGATATAAAAACGAAGTTGGAAAGCTGAATAAGGGTTAGGGAGAGAGCACAGAGACAAAGCGTGTGTACCACTCTTGCAGAGGACCTGAGTTGGGTCCCCAGGATCCACATCCAGGGGCTCACGAGTGCCTCTAACAGCTTCACAGGATCTGACACCTCTTGTACACATAGGAACCCCCACACATACATGTCATTAAAAAATATATATAATTACTTCTTCTAACTAATAAAGTTGAATAGCAGATGAATGAAATTTTATCTTAATTTGTGTGAAGACCGAGCTGGGTCGCCTGTGTCTCTGTTAGTCATGAACATGAGGTCAAGCCAGGTATTGCACTAAGTTCTACTCAAGTTTTTCTTACTCTTAAGGGTTAAGAAAAAAATTATAGCAAACTAGTTAAATCGTACATAAACATACCGTGCTAATTCCTGTTTGAACTAAAGAAGAAACACTAGAAACTTCCAAAGAATATAGTATTTCCATCGTAGGTAAAGAATAAATGATGAGGCTTTTCATCTATGAGAAATGAAAACAGTTAGTAAGCTAGTAAAAACCTATCAGCACAAATCAGTACTCCCCTGTCAAGACATCCATTAAAACATCTTGTACAAAGCTAAACATAAAAACCCACAATCCTCTCTCACAAGTAGGCCTGTCGCTGCTATTATTTAACTGCTACACACAAAATTGTGTTCTTTAAAAGACACAGAAAGCAACAATGCTCTAGTCCATCCCATCTGTTGAAGGAAAACAAGCACATAAACCCCCTCACAGTTCTTAATTCTTCAGTCTACACCTTCACAACAACCACTCTAGTGAGTGCTTTCCTTCTGTTCCCCCACTTCTTTCCTTTTCTTCTTTTTCAGTGCTGGAGACTAACAGAGCCTTGCATACACTGGGAAGCCACTTTCATCTCCAGACCTTGGCTTTTTTGAAACAGGGATTTGCTATTTAACCCAGGCTAGCCTTGAACTCATGACCTTGTTGTCTCAGCATCCTAAATCCTAGAACTACAGGTGTGAAATACCACACCTAGCTTGAATAAGTTCTTATAAATATTTTTGATTCCTAAAATGTTCTATTTGAAATGAAGAGCCAAGATTTTCATACATTCTTTGAAAAATGAAATCCAGTTCTGCAGGATTATTTCTGGTTTGTTGAAGTCTATGTGAGCTTCAATTTAGCACACTGTGAACATTAACTGGCATCTACTTTTATATTAGTAAATGTCAGACCTTCAGTTGTGATCGTGCTGCCTGAGCCTGCAAAGCAGCTGGGAATATAGGCCTGAGCCACCAGAACTGGCTAGCAAGTGTGATTTCCAATTCATAATGTAAACAAATATGAAGCCAGTACCTTCTCCTTAGTTGTAGCTGTCAGAGTGACTAATTTGAGATTTGTAATCCCTTGCCTAAAAGAGAAGAGGAGCTGAAGTTAAACAAACTTTAAAGATTGTATATGCTAAGGTAAAATAGCATTCTCACAGAAAGGTTAAAGTGCATTCACAGAGAAGCCCACGGATTCTGTTTTCTTTCATATGTGCACAACCCAGATTCTGTTTCTACCACAATTACATAGAAATTCAAATTACATTACCCATTTGTGTCAAATAGAAATGGGCAAATAATTAATTGGTCCTGCCTCTGCCAGACTGTTTCAGATGTGGTTTTGAACATAAAACATGATAAATGATCTGAACAAACCCAGATAGGAAACCCAGTGACATAAATCACTACTAGCTAGACTCCCAACATACCAGGTAACTGACGAGAGAGAATCCGCTTCTGTTGTGAGAAGAAACTGCTCTATGTGAAGAGACGGCCAGTTCCACATAGGAGTGAGAGTGTAAGCGTCCCACAAGCTCAGCACATTCTACAGAAGAGATGCTCATTTACACGTCTTTTCAAGGTTAAACTTCAGGCTATATTTCTCAGTGCATGCACTGAAGTGAAGCACACACACAGGTAGTAGTACACTCCAGCTAACATCCTTGTCTAACATCTTTATTAATAGACATGTTATCAAGGTGGAGGGTGTAGCTCAGTGGTGGAACACTTGCATTGCATTAATGAGGCTGCGAGCTGACGCCCTAGAACAAAGGCTCAAAACACAAGTGGTCATAGTAAACGAGAACACTGAAGAAGTATCAGACACATACGTCGGTATCAAGCACAAAGAGCAGGTTGTCGATCAGCTGGAATGACTTTGCACCTGAAAGAGAAAGGGAGATGTCTAAGGGCTTTATATCACTATTACATAGGACCCTGTCACAACTGCAAGCTAACATCTTCATAAAGAGGAAGAACTACATTTAAATGAAGTCCCCATTTTCATCTATTCCTGACTCAATTTTGGCTTTTGTATTGTTGCTCTTGTTTCAAGGTGACCAATAACATACAAAGCATCTCCAAAGGGAACAATTGGAACATGTCGAGAACATGTGTGGAAAGTCGCTTGTTTTACTGTTGGCATGACAGAATGGCCCGTGCTTGGGAAAGTGGCTTATACCTGTACTCTGAGCATTATGAAAACTCACAAAGGAGAACTGCCTCAAATCTGAGGCAAGTCTGGGCTACACTGTGAGTTTTAGGTCAGCCTGGACTATAGTAAGAGCCCATCTCAAAAAGAAAAAAACAGAAAAATCAGGGTGGGAAAGATGACTCAGTGCATGAAAGCACTTGCCAAACCTGAGAACCTGAGCTCAATTTCCAGGACCCACATTGTGAAAGGAAAGAAACGATTCCCAGTTTGCCTCTGATCTCCACATGCATAATAAGGCAACCAAACTTGTTAATGTAATGTACAAATTAAATAAATGTAATTTTTTAAAAAAGGGGCCAGAGGACCTGCAAGATGGTTCAGCAGGAAAGGGCTATTGCTACCTAGAACCCACACAGTGGAAAGAAAACAATTCCTGAAAGTTTTTCTCTGACCTACACACACACACACACACACACACACACACACACACACACACACACACACACACCAATCAATCTGGGGCAGCATATACATTAGGTATAGCAGTGCAAGCCTGTACTGCTAGCACTCCAGAAAGGCTGGGGAGATCAGAAGTTAAAGGTCAGCCTGAGCTACACAGCAAATCTGAGTCCAGCCTTGGTACATCTGGCAGCCCTGGCAGATCAGCATGAGAGTGCCAACAGAAAGTGGTATCAGTGGCTTATCCATACCTTTAATAATCTCTGTGTCCACAAAGTTCTTAAGGCACATTTCTTTCTTGGTAGAATCTGGCTCCCATTTTGAGAATGCACAACTACCAGTTCCCTGCAAAGTGAAAACAGTATATCAGGTAGAAATCATCAGGCCCAAAGGTTCTAAGAATTGCATAAAGCAGATGCCCATAAGCTATGCACATTCTGAGTTAAAGTGCATGTGTGATGTGTCTACTGGGGAAGATTCTGGAGAGTGAACCTCCACGGGTTGTGTTAAAGCTAAGCCAGTGCTCTACTACAAAGCTGTATTGTATTTCATTTTCAAGCAGTGTCTTGCTAAGTTGCCCAGGCTGGCCTCAAACTTAAGATCCTCTTGTCTGAGCCTCCTAACCTGACAGGTCTGTAGGCTAGGTTTACAGGCATGGGCCTTAGCACCTGGCTCCAAGAGCTTTTTATCATGATTTCTCTCTTAGCTGAAGAATACACTGGAAGGACTGGAGAGGTGGCTCAGTGGTTAAAAGAGCTTGCCTTTCTTCCAGAGGACCTGAGTTCATCTGTCAGCATCCACTACCACTAGTCCACAATTGCCTGTATCTCAACTCCAAAAGATCTGACACCCTCTTAGGGCTTCTGTGGGCACCCAACCCCACATGACACGAAAGAAAGGAAGAAAGGAAGAAAGGAAGAAAGGAAGAAAGGAAGAAAAGGAAGAAAGAAAGAAAGAAAGAAAGAAAGAAAGAAAGAAAGAAAGAAAGAAAGAAAGAAAGAAAGAAAGAAAGAAAGAAAGAAAGAAAGAAAGAAAGAAAGAAAGAAAGAAAGAAAGAAAGAAAGAAAGAAAGAAAGAAAGAAAGGAAAGCAAGGAAAGGAAGAAAGGGGGTGAGGGTGGAAAAGAAGGAGGGAGGATAGACTGGGAAGAACAGTTCATATTCATTGTTACCACTTGAATATTTGAGTATACATATTCAAACACCCACCCTAAAGAAAAAGAACCTCTTCCAACATTGTTAAGTATATAGCCTTTGCTTATTAAAACAAACAAACAAAAACAAAAAAATGCTGGCCCTGGGCCTTTTATCCCAGTGCTGGGGAGGCAGAGGCAGGAGGATCTCATGATAGACCTTTCATGGTCACCCTAATTTAAAATGACAACCCTGGGACAGTATGATAAAAGCTACAGGTCAGACTGAAGAGTGTCATTAGCATTCAGTGACATGGTCATGGGGGCTGCTGCTCTCGCTGTGGAACCTTTTGGTTTCTTTTTCTGTTGTTTCTATGCTGAAAGAAATGCTGAAGCATTGGCAAAGAAACAAGACCTGCCTGATCAAACTGAAATTGTTGGCATGGTGGCACACACCTTTAATCCCAGCACCAGAGGCAGAGACAGATGGATCCCTAAGTTTAAGGCCAGCCTGGTCTCTACAGTGAGTTCTAGGCCAGCCAGGGCTACACAGTGAGACCCTGACTCACGAAAGGAACTAAAGGAGAAGAAAATTTCAGGGAGAGACTAGTGAAAATCAACACTCGGTGATCTTCTCTAACACAGAAATTTTATTTAGTTAATAATTTTATGAACCTAATTTTGTAAATTCTGTTTTTCTCCCCCCTCCCCCGCTTCATTTTGGAGATGAGGTGCTGGGATTAAAGCAGTGTCACCATATCTGGCTTGTTTCTTTTTATAAAGGTTTGCTTTGTACTTTCATTTATGAATTACGTGAGTGTGTATCTCTGTGTGTGCATGCACACCTGTGTGTAGGTGCCCAGAGCTACAAAAGGGCATCAAATCCTGGGGCGCTAAGTTACAGGCATTTGTGAACCTCCTGGTTTGGGTGCTGGGAACCAAATTCTGGACTTCTTCAAGAGCAGAAAGGGCTCTTAATCACTGAACCTCTAGCTCTAATTTCCCTGTTCTTGTCACATTACAAATTAATTTGTACTATAACTAAAAGGAAACTTTTTAGGTAAAAACAAAATTTATTAAAAGAATTACCCCAATTATCACAAAAGTCTCACGTGCAAATTCTCCAGCCACAAGATTGAGACAACCAAGATTGTGGTAATTTTCAGTAGAAATAAAACTACATTTGAATTGTCCTTGTAACTGCAAAAAAAAAAAAAAAAAAAAAACAAAGAATGTTACATATATTTATCTACACCCAAGAAAAATCATAAATGTCAGTTTAAATCAATCATCTATGTTTTTAAACAGAAACATTACTAAAGTGTTAGATTGTAGGAACTCCTAAACCAGTGGTTCTCACCCTTGAAATACAGCTCCTCATGCAGTGGTGGCCCCCAACCACAAAGTTATTTCATTGCTACTTCATAACTGTAATTTTGCTACTGTTATGAATTACAATGTAAATATCTGATAAGCAGATGGTCTTAGGTGACTCCTGTGAAAGGGTCATCTGATCCCCAAAGGGGACCCACAGGTTGAGAACTGATGTCCTAAACTGTCAGTCAGTTAGAATGATTTTAATCACAGAAAGAGCCTCTATATTTATAGTAAGTAAAAATTTTAAAAAGGCAATATGATTTTCTTTTCTTACCTTCTTGGCTGAATCCACATCTCTGTTTTCAATTGCTTCATAAAAAAAAAAAAAAAAGAAAAAAAGAAAAAAAGAAGAGCCATCTATTAACATGGTATCAATCTACAGGTGCATATAGTCTAAAAAATAAGACTTGACTCCTTTTCAGTTCAAGTGAAATTAATGCATCATAGGCCAAAGGACACAGGTCAGGGTCAGTAAGCTAGTCTCTGTGAGTGCATATTGTACTCAAGGCATCAGCCAAGCTAACTTCACAGAGACTTATGCTCTGGTACCCACCCCACTTCTACTCAAGCATGAAGTCACACCTGTAAAGTACTCGCCATTTCCCATTCTGGCTCAGAACATCTTTTACCTGTCTAGATCCTGCATTAATTATGAAAAATTATGTAAATTAAATGGTTATTCATTTGTTGGAGACAAGGTTTTTCTATGTAGTCTTGAGTGTCCTGGAACTTTGTAGACCAGAGAGAAGCTCAGAAGCTCTTGCCTCTCAATACTGGGATTAAAGGCAGGAGCCACCATGCCCATCGAAAATGATGAAATCTTAAAATCTAATTCTATACATGGAACCTAACATATATCTAGTATACTAAATAGATGTTAGTAACAGTTCCTATTTTATCTGACTGAGACATACATTCTATACCACTGGATTACTACTGATTGTTATTCTGCATAATTTTGTGTGTTTGTTGTGCATAGTATTTGCATGATAGTGTAGGTGCACATGCACCCTTGCATGCACATGCAGAGGACAGAACAGGACTTCAGGTGTCTCCTATTGTTTCACTCTCTGCCTTACTGCCATGAGACAGGGTCTCTCACTTAACAGGAAACTCACTGTCTAAGCTGTGCTGGCTGGCCAGTAAACATTGAGGATCCCCCTATATTTTCAACCCACAATACTGGAGTTAGAGGCACATGTACAGCTACACTAGCTTTTTACACAGGTGCTAGATTTGAATTGAGGTCCTCATGCTTGCAAAGCAAGTGTTCTTACCTACTGAGCCATCTCACCAGCTCACTTTGGAACATTAAAAGGTAGTCATTTCCATCACTATATCCATTCACTCCTTCAAAAAGCCACTTAGCAGCTAAGATGCAGCTCAGTGGTAGAGCATTTACCTGGTATGCATAAGACCCTGAGTCTGATCTTCAGTATTACAAAAAGTCAATTATTACTATGTATGCCTTTACTTCCCCAGTAAGCTATAAACTGTTAGAAGGCTGTAACCAAATATTTCTTTACTTTCTACCATAGCTTTAGCAGAGAAGAATTAAGTGCACTCTGAGTACTTCAACGTATACTCAGCATCACAGGATACAATTAAAATAAAATATTCTTAAAGAGAATATTTGAAGTTATTTGAAAACTAATAAACACTGTCACAAATCAATAAAATAATAATACATTACCCTGTTCAATTTGTGAAAGCTGGAGGTTTGTAATATAAAAAAATCCATTGTTTGTTAGAAGCAACATATAATAGGTACCTGGTAAAACAAAATCAAAATCATTTCTCTAAAAGGTAGGTGAATAGGAAATTCAAACCAATATTGGGAACTAGCTCTAAAATCGGTCAACTAGGGCTGATGAGATGGCTCAGCAGGTAAAGACACTTGTTACCAAGCTAGAAGACCTGAGTTCATTCCTCAGACCCACATGGTAAAAAGAGAGAATCAATTTCCACAAGTCGACCTCTGACCCCCACTAGTGAGCAGGAATGTAGTCTTGGGCATACACATACACACAAAACAAATGTAGTTTAAAGAGTGTTTTTTACATGCTAAAACCCACAAAAATATTTTAAAGGAATGTAACATCATAATGAAAAAAAGTTTATATTTACCTGAAAAAAGCTAAGATAAAACTGTTTCTCGGCAGGATAACCTCCTGCCCCCTCCCCCCTACCTCCCACAAGCATCTCCTATTCTTAGCAGTTCTCTATCACTTTTCCTTGATAAATCTACATTCACTCTACTGAAAAAAGGATAAACTATGCCAGGTGTGATATCACAAATCTTTAATCTCAGGACTCGGGAGGCAGAGGCTGGTAAATCACTATGAGTTTGAGGGCAGCCTGGTCTATACAGTGAGTTCCAGGCCAGCCAGAGACACATATGAGACTCTGTCTCAAAAACAAAACAAACAAAATTTGTCTTTTTTTTTTCCCTTGTTTTTTTCCAGACAAGGCTTCTCCAAGTAGCTCTGGTTGTCCTGGAACTCACTCTGTAGTCCAGGCTGACTTTGAAGTCAGAGATCTGCCTGCCTCTGCCTCCCAAGAGCTGGAATTAAATGTGCGTGCCACGATCGCCCAGCAAATTGTTTCTTATATTAATTGTATTGACAGAAAATTTATTATAATTTAGGCAGCACAGTAATGAACTTACAATGTTTATTAAACATACGTGTGAATACCTGATTGGGTATCCATCAAACACTACACAAAAAATTAAAAAAACAGAAAAACAAAAATCTTACCTTCGTTTGAACCATCTTTCTCAATAATGAGATTCCTATAAGTATGCTGATACTCGTCATTAGCTTTCTCCACAAATGCCTAATTGCAAACAAATTTCAAATAGCAAGAGTAAACTGAGATAGATAGCAGCAAGTAAGTTCTATGTTGTTGTATATCATTTAAACCTAACTCATCAACTAACATTAGCAAGAGCAGACCACGTCTTAAATGTTTCCGTTTGAAAGTGGAAAACTGTAGACAAGCATACTAAAGGTCTTCAGAGCTTCATTTTTCACTTTTGCATTAACTTTGCACGTTGCTTAAATTTTTTTGTTTTTGTTTTTCAAGACAGGGTTTCTCATGTAGCCCTGGCTGTCCTAGAACTCACTCTGTAGATCAGGTCGACCTGGAACTCACAGAGACCCACCTGCCTCTGCCTACTAGTGCTGGGATTAAAGCATGCGCCATCATTGTCCAGCTGAATCTGATTCTTAAATTTAACATAATAGATTTTTTTTTTAACTTTAAAAAGTAGACTAAGTAATGGCTTGCTAGAGTTTGTTGTCTAGGAGAGAGTTGAGGTGAAAATGGAAACACAGGCTCTTACTTTGGTGAATAACGTCTGCTTTGATGTTACATAGATAAGGTGTAAGTTGCCACTTCTCTCCCCAACCAATAGAAACTTTCCATCTTGACACAAGACAACCACATCCACATCAGAATCTGAAAATTTCAAATCAACATTACAAGTGACTTTCAATAAGCCTCCATTTCAAATTTAAAAAATGCAAATTTTCATACCAAATAGTCAAAAATGATTTATAATAACATGGTGGTACATGCCCAGAATCCCAACATATAAGAGGCAGAGACAGGAGGATCACAAAGTTTTTGTTGTTTTTCTTTCTTTCTTTTTTTCTCCTGAGACAGAGTTTCTCTGTAGCCCTGGCTGTCCATGAACTTGCTCTGTAGACCAGGCTGGCCTTAAACTCAGAGATTTGCTGCCTCTGCCTCCTGAGGGCTGGAATCAAAGGTGTGCACCACCAAGCCTGGCTGAAGAGGATCACAAGTTAATGGACAGCCCAAGTTAAATAAAATGAGCTTGTCACAAACACACAGGTGCACGTGTGTATGCACACATGTACACACACACACACACACACACACAAAGATAGGAAAATCTTTCAAAATATTTTCATTTAATTTTAGTATGATCACTGGCCCATTCTTTAATATTTTAAAAGTATTTGCTTTAATATTTTAAATTTTAAAAACTTAAAAGATGTATTTATTTTTATTTTTGTGTGTTTTGCCTGAATGTTATGTCTGTGCCAATGGAGGTCAGAAGAGGGCATCAGATCCCTGGAACTGAATTATGAGTCCCCATACAGGTAATGGGAACCAAACCCAGGTCCTCTGCAAGAGCAGCCAATGCTCTTAACAGTTGAGCTCTCTCTCTAGCACTTTTAAGACTTTTAGTTTATTTTAAAGATAGGGTATTACTACACAGCCTAGGCTGACTTTAGAATTTGGTATGTAGTCTAGGCTAGCCCCTAACTCCCATTTCTCCAGTCTCAGCCTCCAAAGTGCTAGGATTACAAATTCACGCCACAACTTAATTCGTTTTTAAATCCATGTTCACAGGTACTTTAACTCAAAAACTTAGTCCACACATGTATTTTAAAAGACTTTTACAGTGTGATATATTCTAAAAGTAATAACAAACTCGGCAACCCACCTTCTTCACCTGCACAAACCTAAGACATATACAAGGTTAGAAACTTGAACACAAATGGGCTCAAACATTAATATTGAAATATAACACTGGGGGAAGGAGTATTCGAATAAATATCACAAAACCCAGCAAAACTAAATACTTCTTACATGCATGTTTCCCCTTAGACATACCCAGGGGAGGTATTAGGTCAGCATCCTTTGAATGTAAGGCCCAACAAGAACTGATGATTTTCTTGAAATTCATCTCATTTTAATTCTTATAAATAATGGGTTAAAGAAAACACAGCCCATTAGAAATCAGTGGCAATACACATTGACCCTCAGGTATTTCACTCTGTCAGACTTACCAAATATAAGATGCAACTGAAGTGATCTGCATATACTGTCAAGCAATATCACTGACTGGTCTGCAATGATTATAAACCCATCACTTAAGCTGCATGCTTGTATCTTTGGACTCCGTGAGGCCTGTGGGAGGGGAAAGCATGACCAAAAGTAAAATAATTTCATATAAGCTTCATGATACTTAGTAGTATTGTCATAGGGCCAGGTGTGGTGGTACACACCTTTTTTAAAAATTCCAATACTCAGTTGACAAAGGCAGGCAGACATCTGTGAGTTGTAGGCCAGCCTGGTCTACATATTGATTTCTAGAACATCCAGGGCTACTTTGTGAGACACTGTCTCAGAAAACAACAACAAAAACCATTCATACAAACAAACAAACAAACGACTGTCAAATATCTTACTTTAAAACAAAGCCAAACAAAACTTCCTTTAGACTGCATACTTAAGTAAGTCTTCAATTTTTGTATATTGTATGGCATATCTTAAATTTTTCTAGGATCCTAAGTAGGGATATAATCCAGAATGGACATGGAAGAGTAAAGGATCTTGTTTAATCCCTTGTCTTCCAAAGGCTGATCTCATGTTATAGAAACCAGTCATCGACATAAATAAATGATTCAAGCCTGGCTTGAAGTCTCAGTATTATGCCTAAACTAGGCATAGGAACCATGATGAACTGTGATCAAGAGAATATATACCCATGAAAAAGAATCCATACAAAGCAGGATGAACTTGTCACCAGACGTTGAAAGCCCAGTGAAAATAATTCTGCTCAACCTCACCTTCTAACTTATCAAGAAAGCAGTTTTTCATGAGAAATGTACTGATCTTTTAAATATCGGCTAAATGGAATCTTAAGTGTAGCCTGGGTGTTGTAGTTAGCCAACTGTCTGGGCTCAGCCAGGAAGACAAGGAGGCACATTCATATCTGCAAGCTCTGCCAGACCTCAGCAGAGGGAACCACTATCAGACTCCATAGTGGAACCCTGAGCATCTGAGCTCAGGTGTTTTATTGGTTCAGAACTCCTCAGCAGCAGTTCATAAGCAATCAAACATCCCCCCACAGAAATTCAACACCTGCAAACCACAGAAAATGGCAAGGCCTGTGCATCCCTTTTTCCAATGGTACACAAAAATAATTATTTTAAATATAACTAAAAATAAATTTCCACAGCACCTGGGCTATAGGCACATCCTGCCTTTTAAAAAAGAAAAGTTAAGACAGAAAGAAATGCATGGAAAGAATAAACCTCCAACCGTCAGAGTGAGGCAGGCAAGCACAAGAAATCCATTAGCCTGGGACTGCTTGGGTTATATACACCTCATTGTGTAGTAAAGTACTGGGCAATCTAACAATTTTACCTGAACATACTATGCAGACACACCCCTCTGAACAAAGCACCTAACAACCTCAGAACACTCTCAGACCGGCATCTGCATCAGGCTACACAGACTCCGATCTCAGAAAAGTAAGATAAATGTCTGTTCCCTTAACAATTAAATTTAGATAGTTTCTATTCAAATGTATTTCCAATGTAGTTAGGTACAAAGAACAAAAAGGTGATATGAACTAGTTTTGAACTAGCTTGAACTAGTTTTGAGTACTTGTGCAGTAAGGCAAAATTATATCAAGTAAGTTTTTAGGAAAAATCCCCTATTTACCTTATGTCTATGGCCATGCATATGAGTAAAATCAGGTGAATTATTGGAAAGGATATGTATAGCATAAAAATGATTATACGACATAATCTGTCAATCAAAATAGAGAACTGCCTATAATATACCTTTGAGCAACGAATGCCTCCTCTTGAACGCCATAAAAGGAAACCCCAAACAATAAGCACAGAATACCCTCACTCCAGTGGACTGCTGCTTTCTTGCAGTACATTCTAGTCTTTTGTATTGCTTTGCTTTGGATGAACTCTGCTTGCTACTTCTGCAAACCTGGGTGAGTCACCATTTTTAATTTGTGGGGAAATAGGCGGAGAATATAGAAACACCTGACTCTGACAGTCACCAGAGTACTTAACTTGATAGAGAATGGAACAGACCTGGGGTCAGAGAGGGAGCTCTTGTCTTCAACTGTGTTGGAAATGTTTTGTTTCCTAAGCAGACAGAAAGTAATTTTTTATATCAACGTATATACTACCATCCTGGGGGGGAGGGTGTTGTTTTCATTTTACTTTTGAGGTAGTACATGGTTAATGTTGCCCTAATTGGCTTGGACCCATTACATGACTTAGGCTGGCCTTGAACTCTAATTCCAAGTCACCCACCTGCCTCACCCTCCAGATAGTGGGATTATAAACATAAACCACCATGTACAATTCACCTTACATCCACTTTGCATGTGCAAAATGTCAAGAGGAGTTAGGAAGTATTCAGCTTTGGAAACCTGCTCCCAAGATGATGCAGCAGGAACTTGGATGTCGACTCTCTATAGATCGGTACTGAACCTAAACTCATAGGAAGTAGCAAGTTTTGTGAATAAAACAGTCAGTATGACATCATTACCTTTTCAGAGGAGATCTTACCAAGCAAATCTACTTGGTACAATGCAGTCACATTTTCTTTTCTTGAACCAACATTGAGGTATCCACTCCCAGTGTCATCACTTGTCAGCAGCTCAATATTGTCCCACATATTTCTCAGATGGTCTTTCAGAGAAAGGAACAACTATCTTTCCTGGAAAAACACATAAAGGTACAAAGCAAATTATTTTTGTATGTAGAAATCAGTTCCTTGGGAAATGAAAATTTTTTTAAAATATTTTATTTTTATGTACATTGGTGATTTGTATGCATATATTATCTGTGTGAAGGTGTTGGACCCCCTGTAACAGGAGTTAGAGACAGTTGTGAGCTGCCATGTACATGCTGGGATTTGAACCTGAGTGTCTGGAAAAGCAGTTGGTGCTCTTTAACCGCTGAGTCATCTTTCCAGCTCTATGAAAAACTCTTAAAGAACAAAATCCAAAAATTAGTATCATATATTAAAAACTTAACTTTGATGCTATCTGTGGCTCATATGTACATTGGCTCAGTAAGATAAATGGAAATGTACTCTGATTATCATCAGAGAATACTATATTGTCTTAGACATACAAGTCAGTCTGATCTTATCAACGTATGTTAGAGCTTGTACTATTTCATGTGCCCAACATCTTAAAATTATAGGAAGTCTTCATTTGAAATAAATCTTTAATCAGCATAGGCCCAGGTTCTAAAGTCAGATTGGGCTATCTCAGGATAAACATTTATGTATTTATTTAAGAAAAAAGAGATTAAGGAAAAATGAGAAAGAATTGAGAGTAGGAGGAGCTCCAAGGAAGGAACACCTAGAGTAATCTTTCAGAAGTCAAGACCCTATTTCAAAACAGTTCATTAATATACTAATATTGCTTCTCTTTTCAAAATAAGTAAGGGGATGTTGGGAATGTAGCTTAGTTAGTAGAGTATTTGTCTAGCATGCAGGAAACCCTGGACTTGACACCTAGCATAGCTTAACCCAGGTGTGATGGTACAGAGAAAGGTCAAAAGTTCAAGGGCAGTATTGGATTGGAAGCTAGCCTGGGCTACATAAGACTATCCCCAAAAGAGAGTGAGCCTGGCATGATGATACACACCTTTAATCTCAGCACTTGGGAGACTGAGGCCAGCCTAGTCTACATAATTAGTTCCAGGACATCCAGGGATTACATGTGAGATTCTGTCCCAAAACAAACAAACAAAAGAGGGGGGATGAGGTTTCTGTGTGTATGTGGTGTGTAAGGAACTGAAGATTTTGTGCAGGACAGGTAAGTTCTCTATCACGGCTACACCCTGTCATGACTTGGTTTCTGTCTTCGTCAAAAACTACCCCTGCGACCTAGGCGAGGCTTTAACAACCTCATTAACAAACATAACTTATATCATCAAATGCTGAGGTGGGAAATATCTCTGGATAGCTTTTAAGGTTCGAAGGGAAGGGAGGTGCCGGAGATGGCTCCGTGGTTTAAAGTATTTTCTGCTCTTCCCCAAGACCAAAAGTCAGCTCCCAGCGCCCACGTCAGATGATTCTCAACCACTCATGACTCTAGCTCCAGGGGATCTGGTGGCCTCCTGTGAGCTCCACAAGCACCTGCACACATACACACATATACATAAATTAAAAAATAAGATCTTTTTTTTAAAAAGTCTATGAGAGGGGATGAGGATATAGCTCAGTGAGAAAGTGGGAACTTCTCATCCTTAGGTTTGACCTTTACCAACAAAATAAAGGTGGAAGCAGGAGGATCCAAGGGTGAAGGCCAGCCTCACTACATAATGAGTTCTATCTTCAAAAAAAAGATGCAGGGCATGGTGGTACATGCTTTAATCCCAGCACTTGGGAAGCAGGTGGATCTCTATGAGTCTGAGGCCAACCTGGTCTACATAATGAGTTCCAGGACAGTCAAGACTAAAAACCAAAAACCAAAAAACTAACAAAAAACAACCAACAACTGAGTTAAAAGAAACAAACAAAAGCATGTTTTTGTTTGTAAGCTGATATTTGGCTGGGAAGTGGGAGGAAGAGTTGAATTGGAGTAAAAAAAAAAACAACAAAACCCATCCCTGAGACAGGGTTTCTTTGTGCAAGAACCCTGTTCCACAGAGATCCATCTGCTTCTGTCTCAAGAGTGCTGGGATTAAGGGCGTGGGCCACCATGCCTGGCTTGGAGTAAATATTTTGAGTCTGTTTACTGTATCTGTAAAACAGAAATAGAAACTTCTCAGGCTAACTTTATTGAGTCATTAACAGAAAATGTTTTTGTTGTTATGATTTACCTTTTTTTTTTTTTTTTGGAGAATCTTATGTAGGTCTCAAATTCGCTATGTAGGCAAGGACGAGCTGGTTTATGTGTCGTCAAGGCTTGAACCCAGGATACATGCTAGACAAGCACTCTACCAACTGACCTACACTCCCAGCCCCAAGGTTTACAATCTTGTGGGAACAACAAAATGATTGAACCCTGTATCAAGTATTGCTTATGCTCAATTTTATCTATTGTCTGCACAATTTATTTTACAGTTTAGGAATTTAATCCCTGACACCAGTTAGATAATATGTCACAGTTATTGAAACTAAGTGTAAAGCAATTAAATAGACTCAAATATATGTCTGCTTTCGATGGTTAAGATTGCCCCCCAACAAATAAATGCTCATGTAAGTACAACAGCGTAAAAGATCCAGAATGAAGAAAGGATGATTTCAGAAGTACTTGTTTGGGAAAGGAAAGAGGTGTTGAAACCTGAATGACAAGAAACCAACAACTTAAGGTCAAGGAGAACAGTGATTGCAGTCACTGGGAAGGATGCAAAAGCTCAGAAGCTGGCAAGTTTAGGCAGCTATGGCGCCACCAAAAGTGGAAGGGGGTGGGAGAGGTAAGAATTTTCAGTCTTAGAGCAAAGGAGGAAGGACACTAAGCAAACAGGTGATAAGCACACACGTTTTGGCATCATCAACAGCGGAAGAAAAACATGAGCCAATATAAGATCGTGAACGAGAAGAGGGCCAGCCAGCTAGAACTGCCTCCAATTTTTCTCCCGCCAGCATCCAGTGGACGAAAAACCCCCAAATGGGCTGAAGCCCCTGCTATTTCCACTTGACACGCCTCCCGCTTCCCTAGAGCAGCGTGGTTGACCCTTCTCACCTGCCGATGAAGAAACTAAAAGAGAACTCGCAACTACTTCACGCTTCTTCCTGATTCACACAACTGCCTTTGCTCACTCTAGAGTCCATGCCACTAATTCGAATTGGCGGGAGAATACAGCGCTCAACCCCTTCTACGGAGTCCGGACTAGGCCAAAACTCACTCATACTCGAAGTAGGAAACCGCCCCACCCTGGATTAAATTGAATCCCAACTGCGAAGGATACATTCTAGGGTGTATAATTGGCCCCGCCCACTTCTACGGCTTCACGCCACGCCCTTTGAAAGACTAACCAATCATCGTCTCGAACCGCGTTGTTATAGAAACTCTTATCGCCACCCCCTTTTTCTCCCAGCAAGCTGCGCGCAACGCCGGGCCTCATCCCTTTTGTGCCATCCGGGTCTCTCGCGCGAGAGCTTTAGTCTGTGGCGAAGCTTCGGGGTGGCCAGTACTGTTGAGCGAGGCAAGCAGAGGCGCCGCCTTAGCGGCCGGGACTCAAAAACAATGGCGGTAGGTACTAACTCGAGCTTGAAGCCAGCGCTGTTTTTTTTTGTTTCTTTACACAGAGTAGGTGAACAGCTCACGGGGCTGTTGTCCGTGCTTGTGTGTGGACAAAATGGCGCCGCGGCCGCTTTCCGCGCTCGCCATCATGGCTTCCTGCTGCAGGGAGGGGGAGGTAAGGCAATGTGGATGGGGGTGGGGAGCCGCAGGGAATGGCTTTTTTTTTTTTTCCAGAACTTTCCTCCTCACGTTCCTCTCCCCATATTCTTCAGAAGCCCACTGAACTGTGGGGTTCATCTCTCTGACCCAGACTAGTGGTATGTGTTGAGTGTTCGTAGTATTTGAGTTTATGCTTGCACTGGAGAAAGGAGACTGGAAAGAATAAACAAAAACAAGTCGTCTCTGAAAAGTATCGGGTCAAAAAGGCAGTCATATTTAGGGGACAGTGTTTGAGGAGACAGTATTAAGCTTTTGGGGCGAACCCTTAGTAAGATGGGGTACTTCGCCTAATTTTGCTTAGTGTTTGTCGATGTGAACCTACCTTCGTCTCTTCTGTTGTGGGATGGGATTGTCTTAAAGAGTAAAAACTCGTCTAATTATCTTTTCCATTCCCTGGTACTTGTGCTTCAGAGCCACTCGAGTTACCAATTTTAAAACTTTGAAATCCGCGAGCCTTGATTCTTTAAGACCCCTTTCCTGACCCAGATAAAAACCGTACATACATAACCTGCTTGAACAGGAATCCTGCCCTGCATATACTATGCCCATTTCTAATTAATCATACTATCCTGATTGTTCCTAGTTGTCCGGGGGGAGGGGGGAGATATTCTTATTAGCATTATGTAGTCCCTTTTACTGACTAAAAGATTTTAAATTAATATTGTAGATAAGGATTACTCTTCCTGATAATGGGGTACTTGAGGAATATTTGAAATTAGAATGGTGCAGGTAATTTTTCTGCATTTCACTGTCCTCTGTGTGTGTGTAATTTGGAGTAGTTTCTATAGGGTTTCAAAGAGTTAGCTTTTTTTTTTAATGTGAAACTAATGTTTTTCTAAGTAGTGTCTTGAGCCTTTTAGTATACTTCAAGTAAAGAATAATATTGTTTTTCTGATATTTTAAGTGAAATAAATTCAAGTATTCGGTTTCTGTAGTGCCCTCCACTAGCAAGGCAATTCCCCCAGAGAACTGGCCTAATATTAAAACTGCTGCTTACCTTTCCTTACGCTGGAAAAGAATTTGTTTGCTCTGCTTCAGTTGTCTAGGGTTTTCAAGATGTAGGAAATATGTGGCTTTCTCATGGAGCCAATGATTAACTGGAAGAAGGTATTTTGCAGGCAGTGTTTATATGGATTTCTACTAACTGAAATTCCAACTTCTGGGAAGTTGAAGTAGGATTGGGAAGTAAAGCTGAGTAATTGGTAATTGGGCTTTCTATCTCCGGCATAGTGTAAATATCCTTAGGAAAATAATAAAAGTATTTTGTTTTAGGGGTACCTATCATTTCATGTGTTTAGTGATGAGAAGTGGGCTTTATTCTGTAGTGTGGTTTTCATGTGAAAATGGCTGCTAATAACCTTTGTCACACAGTGGTTCCTCTGTTGCCAAGCTTCTGTGCCTGTTACAAAATTAAGTTTAGTGGACTAAATGTCTGTTTCAATGGTTTTCAGTTCCCATGTGGGTTCTCCAGAAAAATGAATGTGTCTTACATGGCTGTGATACTAACAGCTGGGAAGCTGCAGTGGGGAGATTGAAAGTTTGGACAGATTGCTGTCTGTCCAAGTTTTGAGATTGGAAAGGAAGAGATGCCTGTAATTAATGTTTGAAGTGCTTTTAAAGTGAGATAACATCTCATGGGCCAATCTGAAATAGTCCTTAAGGATAGTGAGAACAAGAATGAAAAGAAATATGTTTTGGATCAATCGTCCTTATTTTTGTAATGGAGCATCCTGTATTACTAATAGATAGCAAAGACAGGGAGATTACAGTATTTTATTAGAGTCAGCTACTGGTTCTGGGTATCAGCTGTAAAATAAGGTTGACCTTGATTCTGAGGGATGAATGCCCTTAAGCACAAGATTCCAGTCATGGAATATAGAGAATTGGTACTGGAAAGAGCCTCCCCTGTAGCTAATTGGCTTCCTTTCTGTTCTTACTCTTCCTGTTGATCTTCAATTGGTAGTTCAGCACATAATTTATGCATTTCACCTCCAATTATAAATTTGTCTTTTAATTCTGTGTCTTCCCCCGCCCCCCTCGAATCTGTCCTTTTTCGTGTGTAATTTTATTACTGGAGTCAAGTATTGGTTTTAACCCTTCTGGTGCCCAAGTAAAACAATGCATTTCCTTTATTTTGGTACTTGTTTTCTGGACTACTCTTCCCAAGGAACAAAGTTTATATTTTTTCCTGATGAAGACTGTAGTCCCTCTTAAGTCCTAAGTGAGAGATTGGTAAACATTTGGCAGAAAGGAGCAGCTGGTAAATACTTTTGGTTTTATGGGTGATGTGCAGTCTTTCACATTTGTTTGCATATTTTACCAAGCCTTTTAAATATGAAAAGTTATTCTTCAATTGAGCTCAGTGACACATATCTTTACTACCAGCAGAAGCAAGCATATACCTGAGTTTGAGTCCAACTGGGTGTGCATAATGATATCCATGCCAGCCAGGGCTACAGAAATTAAAGGGCTCAGAGTTGTGCAGAGCAATAATGTAGTTTGCAGCTCCTATTATCGAGTCATCTGCTCCCTCTGTGAACAGATGTGTTTTCCTAGGACTTTCTCCAGTCAGATACCTTACCACTCCACTACATATAGTTCAAATCTGTTTCCAGTTCCTCTTATCAAAGTTCAACTAAATATTGGGCTTGGTGGTATGTATCTGTAGATTTCAATGCTTTGAAGGTAGGAGGGTCAGAAGCTGAAGGCCTGTCTTGCCTATATGAGATGCTATATCAAAATCAAACTCAATTCAAGGGAACTTTGAAATTTTAGTGTGTCCTTAAAGATTTTTTTTTATTCCAGCTTAATTCAGTTTCTTTAGTAGTACTTTTTTTTTCCTTTTTAGATTTATTTCTTCATGTGTTTTTATGTATATGAGTGCTCTGTCTTCATGTACACCAAAAGAAGGCATTTAGATCCCATTACAGATGATGCGAGTCACTGTGTGGTTGCTGGGAATTGAACTCAGGACCTCTGGAAGAGCAGTCAAATGCTCTTTATCACTGAGCCATCTCTCCAGCCCAGTACCTTTCTTTTTAATTAAAATGTTTCACCATTTCATACATGAGTACTGTTATACATCATTTCCACTCCTCTTCAGTAGTGCTATGGTAAAACATTTATTATTTGGATCACTCTATTCTCAGAAACAGTGGTTGTTGGGAATTTTTTTCCAGCACTGGTAATTTAAGATGGAGCTTCGCACATATGAAGCAAGTGCTTCAACCACTCACTGACTTAGTCCTCAACCTGAAATAGCTTTAGTGAAAAGGCTACAACTGAAATTCATTTCTTTCTCAAGCATTTGTTCATGGGTTTCTGTGCTAGTTGCTGTTAACAAGAAATTAGGTAAATCGGGTCTCTGAAAATGTGTGTGCCGTTGTGTGTTTTAGTTTTGTAAGTGCTTGGATTTAGCTCAGTAGTAGAGAATTTGCCTAACAAGCATGAGACCCTGGGTTTAATCCTTGAAGATGCAAAATAAAATTTATATTGTAATATTGCCTATAAAATGCTTTAACGTGGAAACGGCTTGATGTTTCCATAGCCCAGAGCATAAATACGGAGAGGCAGAACATGTTTTGCTGTACCTCTGTGCCAAGGGGATATTTTCATTAAAGAAGGTTAATTAGGTTCTCAGGTAAGGTAATTTTCTGCTTATTCTTTTATAATCTAGAAATACTCCCTATGCTGCTTTAATATCTTATAGTTTTAAGTCCCTTTAAACTTTTTAACAGCTCATTTTAAATAGCTTTTTAATAATAAATGAACAGCAATTTGATTACTGGCAAGTCAGCAAATTTAATTTACACATCTAAAGTTTTATGGTTTCTTTAAATATTTATTGGAAATACCTAGAGCCAAGTCCTTTACATTTGTTACTTTACAATATGCATCCACTTGGAAATCAGCCATGGTTGGGTTTTGGTTTTCTTTTCTGGTAAAACTCAACTATCTTCATTCCTTGCCCTTTTAAAGACCAGGAGACGTTGAAAATGTAGTTAAAAGCTTCAATGGTTTTTATTTTTAACTTTTAGGCTACTGATACGGAACGAGATGGACTAGTCCCAGAAAAGACATCCCCGGATAGAGAAAAGAAAAAAGAGCAGTCAGATGTATCTATTTCTCCTAGAGCCTCAAAACATCATTATTCAAGGTCACGGTCAAGGTCAAGAGAAAGAAAACGAAAATCAGGTAAGGAATTTAATGTAATGAAATGTCTAGATAGTGGTATATTCTGAATTTATTTAACAAGCTTTTAACTATGTGTTGCAGTACCTGCATGGAGAGTAGGGTTTTGTTTGTTGGTTTTTTTCCCCAGCACTTAGAATAGAACCCAGTACTCTGCAAGTAGTCCCCTACCTTAATTATATCCCAAGCCTTGCAATATAGTATGTCTAGAGCAAGTTTGATGCTTCCAAATACTTGGTATTCGTGGGCCATTTTTCTGTTGTTTTTTGTTTTGTTTTTTTGTTTTTGTTTTTGGAGACAGGGTTTCTCTGTGTAGCCCTGGCTGTCCTGGAACTTGTTCTATAGATCACCTGCCTCTGTCTCCCAAGTACTGGGATTAAAGACATGGGCCACCATCAACCAGCTCATGTGCTTTTTCAATAAGATTAAACCAGATTAACATGGCACGAATCTGTTCTCCCAACACTTTAAAGACTGAGGCAGAAGGATTATGAGTACAAGGACAGCATGTTAGTTCCAGGTGAGCCTAGGTTAAATAGCAAGACACCATCCCTAAAACCAAAGGAAAGTTGTGTGGAAGGCATAACATTTTGCTATTTAAAGAAAGCATGGCTAGGGTGACTTTAGTGGTATAGTGTAACTTATTAAGGACCTAGTAAATAAACAAAACTGAGAAGATACAAATACAAAAGAAAATTTCTAACTAGCATCCTTTTAACTATATAACTGTTAAATGTAACTCATCCTGGTTGTTTATTTCAAAATGAGTCAACCCTATCCCGGGCTAACTTCCTAAGTGCTGGGATTGTACGTGCTTAGGACAAACCTCCTTGTTTTAATTTTTTGTGTTGGGGTTATGTGCATGCATATACATATATGTGAGTAAAGTAAGTTTATTTAGTATGTGTGTGAGGGCAGGTATGTGAAGACCACAACTGGATACCCAGTGAGGTAGTTTAGTGTGTATAAAGGCATTTTTGTGCAGGCCTGACACCCTAAGTTTAAACCTTAGAACCCCCATAAAGGTGAAAGGAAGGAAGGGCTCCAAGAGGTTTTGTCCTCTGACCTGCACACATGGACATATACACAGTAATAAGCTGGCCAGGGGTGGTGCACACACAAGGGAACAGAGACCTGGTCTGCATAGCAAGTTCTAGGCCTGGGTCAGCCAGGTAACATGGTGAGACTGATGGTATTTTAAAATGTAAAGCAAAACTAAAGGTGACTAAAAGACAATGTAGTCATTGAAAGACAACTGTAGTCAGCCCTGACTATAATTTTAGGATGTAGTTTTTTATTTGCTTTATTGTTTTTCTTCCTTCCCACCTCCACCACCAAACCTGGACCTTGTTATGAAAGTCCAGTAATACTGACTTTTTTAGTGTTCCAACATGGTAATTTGTGTTTAAGGTGTTTGTGTATCATGAAGTATTTTGGGTTTTTTGTGTGTTCACAGATAATGAAGGAAGAAAACACAGGAGCCGGAGCAGAAGCAAAGAGGTAATTAACACTTTGTAGTGAATAGGTACTTTAAAATTCTTGTAAAGTGTCTGGTAGAATGTTTGTGTGACTATTTGCCATTGTCAAGGTAAGTACTAAAACTTAAAATTTAAAAGGTTAATTGGGTTTTAAATAAGCATGATTTAGATTCATCATTTTTCAAGAAGATAGTCGTTTATATAAAAAGTACCTTCAAAAGCTATTAACTTTTATTATATTGTGAAAATATTCACAATAAGAAAATATCATATGAAGAATAAGGTGGATTTTTAGGCCTGTGATACAGAGCTTCCATTAATCTGAGGCCCAGATCTCCTTATCCTTGACAACTGCTCAAGATTTTTAAATAGCAATCATCTTTATCAATACCCTATTTGTGGGCTCCTTTTTCTTCATTGAAAATAAAGTTTTCTTTTCTTTAGTGAAGCTAGTTCAGTTAACCCAGTACTATTAAAATAAAAATGTGAGGGACAGTTGGAGAGGTGACATTTACAGTAAAGCCTTAGGAAAAACAAAGGCAGTAGCTGTACTGCAGAGGAGTTAACTTGCCTCACGAACCTAATAAGATAAGGACTGAGCTACCCAGGAAGAGAATTAACAGTGAGAGAGGGAAAAGAGCCTCAGGGGGCTGGGCAAGGGACTCCTAAAATAAATACGGGCAGGGACTTCACCTCTTCCCCTAATGGAAGCTCTGTTAAATTTTTAATTTAGGAGAGTTTTTGTGAAAATGACTATTTTGTTTAGCTCACATGATAACATTTCTATAATAAATCATACTCAGCGTGCTAATGCGCGAAGAGACTGAACTGAAGACGCTGCAGACTCAGATAGCAAAATAATAAGCCTACTTCATGATAAGGTAACTATTAGTCATTCAAACTCCTATTTCCCTTAAGTATATCTTAAATCAGTTAAGGGTTTTGATGTTTTATTAAAATAATAGTAATGTTATGTTTGGAAACTGGTTTAAAATAAACTCTTTAAAGTTTCTGGAAATTAACCATTTAAAGCTTTTATATTCTGCCACTATGGCAAGATTGAGAACATTTTTTAAGATCATATTATAGAGAACTGGCCATGAAACTAAGGTTTAGCTTATGTCTCCAGGTCTCTTTATTTTTTCTGCAAAATAAAAAGTCATTATGATCATTTTCAGATGTATCATTATGCATGTTCCAAAATAATTGACTCCACTTTTTTGGTTTGACTTTTTACTTTGTTTTTAAACTTGACCTCAAGTCAAAAGAAATATGCTATGGCCTATCTCGGGGAATATCCATGTTGTGTTACACTAAAGAAGTGGCTGGGCAGCAAAGGATGGAGTCTAGGCCCCGTTGAATTACTGTGAAGCTTTGTGTTTTCAGTCTTGTTTATATGAAATAGGAGAAGACAGTTTAGAGGATCTGAGTTTCCTTTTAATTACTTTTGAGTTGTATGTGATTTTAAGCTTGAAATACCAGGTGGGATTCATAAGTTTGAGTTGGGAAATATGTATTACTTAATACTTCCAAATTTGATATTTGAATGGTAGGGTTGAGACTTGATCATATAGTTAACTTCAAAGTATATATTTTATAAGGACATAGGAATTGTTACTCCTGGTTTGCTTTTTTTGGTTCTTAATTAAAAATTGCGGTTGCTATTTTTAACCCTAGGTTCATAAAATGTGATAGAGCTCTAAGCCTGTTGGGATTGATTCAAGCTGATAGGTGATTGGTCCACTGATTAAGACAATGAAAGATAAAGTCTTTTGGAGAGAATGTGGCAGGAAGTTTGGTTAGTTAAAAGGGAAATTACTACCCTGCATAACTGCAGGAAGTATTAACCTTTTGTTAAAGTATACTTTGCTTCTTATTCATTTGAAGTGCATTTCATGATGCATTTCTTCATGTTTTTACCTATTTCCTTTTTCTTTTCTCTTTTTGCTCTTACTGAGAATTGAACCAAGAACTTATGCATGCTAGTGAAATGCTCTAATGCTGAGCTACATTCTGATTCTATTACTTTTTTGTTTTGTTTTTCATTTGACAGGGTTTCTGTGTGACCCTGGGCTGTCTTGGAACTTGCTCTTTAGACTTGAACTGGAGTTGCATCTGCTTATACCTCCTCAGTGCTGGGATTAATTGCTTATGCCACCAGGCCCAGCCCTAATTTTTAAGCTTAATAGTGTGTCTATTGGATTTAAAAGTGGATTTTGATGATTTTTTTTTAAGAAAAATGAATATTCTACTTTAACTGATATAATGGCTTTTCAGTATCTATTTGAAAATCATTGATTTTAGAATGCTTAGGGAACAAGCTGCAACTTTGTATCTTATAAAGAAAATTATAATTACATGTGCAACATTTAGGTGATATGAAACTAGATGGTTTTATTTGCCACACATTCCTAAGGTTACTAATGTTGCATCACAACATTTTTGTTTACTGATACCCATACTAACTCTTTTTGTTGCACTATTTTCCTGAAAGAACCAACTTCTTGTTAAAACAGGCAAGAAGACATGAATCCAAAGATAAGTCCTCTAAGAGACACAAGTCTGAGGAGCACAATGACAAAGAACATTCTTCTGATAAAGGAAGAGAGCGGTTAAATTCATCTGAAAATGGTGAGGACAGACACAAACGCAAAGAAAGGAAGTCATCACGAGGCAGAAGTCACTCAAGATCTAGATCTCGTGAAAGGTAACTAGTTTTGGTGTTGTAGTGCCTTCCAGTAACTTTAACTTATAGGCTATACCTAGCCTGCCATCACATATGTGCACGCACTTAGGGTAGTAATACCTAGATACAGTTCTTTACCAGCTGTTGACTAAATGATTTTAAGATCTTAATCTCAGTAATAGAGAGCTTTCATGTTGAGAGCCCTGGGAATCACTCCCCAAGGGGATTGGTTTATGATGTGTTTCTTTGTGCTGTTACTTATTGTCTCCTTTTTCTTTTCTGCTTTTGCTATTATGAGAAAAACCTTTTGGGGCTTTCTCATAAATCCAGAAGTGGCTTCCAAGAGGCTTAGAGCTGGTTAAACTTGTAAGCCAAGAACTATAGGATTGGAATGTTTCTCTCTTTAACTTTTGATCTAATTTTTTTTGTGATTTTTTTTTTTTCAGGGGTTGGGTAGGATCATTGAGACAAGGCTTTTCTGTGTGACAGCCCTTGCTGTCCACCTGCCTTTGCCTCCCAAGTGCAAGGATTAAAGATGTGTGCCAATCCTTTTGGCTTATTTAAAGAGTATTACTGCTTTTGAGACTGCTCACTCTATAACACAGGCTGTCCCAGAACTTACTATGTAGCTTAGATTGGCTTCAAATTTTTGGCTGCACTCTTAGTGTGGTCTTCTAAGCTTGGATTAAAGGTATGGTCCACCACTAGCCAGGCTTCAAACTTACAATGGTCCCAGTCTTCTAGAATGTTGGGATTATAGGCATGCAAGCAACACTACACTGAACTAGCTTAAAATGGTGTGTTTTGATGTGCCTGACTCTTGTTAATATTGCCAAAATAAATAAATCATTCAATGTATCTAAAACACCATTGTAAAATAGCTTTTGGAAAGTGGAGTCATGCCTCATATATGTAGGTTGTTTTAATGCATATGGGTGTTTTGTCTACATGTGTGTGTACTACATGTGTGGCTGGTGCTTCTGGAGGCCAGAAAATCCTTGGATTTCCTAGAATTGAAGTTAATACACTGTTGGTGTTGTGAATCTTCTGAAAGAGCACTGATCCAATGTTTGTTTTTTACTTTCTGTTTTGTTTAAGCCAGTGTTTAGAATTGATTGTATTCGATGCAGTGTGGGCATTAATTTGTGGTGACAAATATTTTGGTATGTTTGTTATATTTTGACATAAACAAGGGTTATTTTCCTTTTTGTTTTTTAAGATAAGCTTCTAACAAACTTATTTTAAAATCTTGTGTTTTTAGCCTGCTGTGGTGGTACTCTCCTTTAATCCCAGGGCTCCTAGGCAGAGGCAGGTAGATCTCTTGAGTTCAAGGCCAGCCTGGTTTACAGAGTGAGTTCCAGGACAGCCAAGGCTACACAGAGAAAAAAAAAATAGTTGTTTTCTTTTTACCAGTCTGTTCTGTTTTGTGATGATATCAGAAGCAGATTGGTAACTGACCGAGTGCATGCTCTGTAGTATTTTTCATGTGTCCAGTTCAGTGTTATTGCCATTGTAGTGAAGGATGCCAATTTGGCCAACATAGCATACATAGTATTTCTGTTTCAGATTAAATCAAAGCTGAGAGGTTGGCAAGAATGCACTATAGAGACATAGTCTACTTATTCTAGCACTCAATTTTTACTTTTTTATAACAAGTTGAAGTTTAAAGTACATCCAACTACAGGGGTAGAAAATTCTATTAAAGGGGGGGATAATTATGAGAAATTACAGTTTTGTTCACTTGAATTTCAGGCGCCATCGCAGTAGAAGCAGGGAGAGGAAGAAGTCTCGGTCCAGGAGCAGGGATCGAAAAAAATCTCGATCCAGAAGCAGAGACAGGAAGAAGTCAAGATCTAGAAGCAGGGATAGAAAACGAAGGATCAGAACACGTTCCCGATCAAGATCCAGACACAGGCATAGAACTAGAAGCCGGAGCAGATCAAGGAGTCGAAGTCGGTAAGTGTTCCTTATGTTGAATAAAGTATAGCAGTCTCCTCACTGTTTTAGCTTTTCTCAGTTGTGCAACAGTTTTATTTACTAATTGACCTAAGATACTTTAAATCATTACCTCATCAATGAAAACAAATGTAGGCCTCAGTGGGCATTCTTTAATATATTTTGTTAATGGGTTCTGTGCCCTGAACCACAGAAAAAAGTATGTGATGTGAGGGAGTTAGCAACCTATAAATTTATTGTGTTCGTTTTGATCACAAGAGCTATTTTTGGTCACTTGCTATATGTTAACTCTGTATTATCAAACCATTTGGATTTTGTTTTTGTTTTCCTAATTTACCTGTTTGTTTGATGGATTTTACTGTTTTGCCTGAATGTATGTATGTGTGCTTGAGATCTAGATCTAGGTTTGAACCTCTGTGTAGATGCAGTGAATGGAATGAATGGAATCCAGGCCTTCTGCAAGTGCTCTTACCCACTGAGCCTTCTCAAATATTTGAGATTTTTCTATTCTCCTATTTTAGTGATTAATGACTATTATCTGAGACAATAATAATTAAGCTTAAAATAGTAAGAGTATTTGAATCCTTATTGTATATATACTAACATACAGGATGAGTAATATTTGAAGCTAAGTTTTACACCACTGGGTATACGGGCAGAAATTTGGAAGTGACCATTGTGATTTTAGATATAACATGGATGATAACTAGCCATATATGTAAGAAATTTAGAATTACTGTAAAAGATGTATTGATTAATGGCGCTATAGAGGTGGCTCAGTGGTTAAGAGCACTGGCTATTCTTCCAGAGGACCTTTGTTCAATTCTTAGCACTCAAAAGTTGCTCACATCTATCTGTAACTTCAATTCCAGAAGGCCTGATACTTCTTCTGGCCTTTGTACCAGACATGTAAATGGTGCACAAACATGCAGATTAAAAAAACATACCTGTATTCTTTTTTAATGTATCATTTTGATTTTTGTTGAGCTATGTAAAGAATATTATTTTTTATTGAAGCTAAGTATTAGGTGGCCATAATAAGACACAAAATACTGTTTATTGCAGAGATAGAAAGAAGAGAATTGAAAAACCAAGAAGATTTAGCAGAAGCCTAAGCCGGACACCTAGTCCACCTCCCTTCAGAGGCAGAAACACAGCAATGGATGCCCAGGAAGCTTTAGCTAGGAGGTATGTGGATTTTTCCATTTAATTCATATTTTTTTCCTTTTCAACTTTTAAGTAGATGGTCAATTCGTATAGAAAAACGAAAGCTTTTTAACTCAGGACACCACCACCACACCACCCCCACCCCAAAAAAAAAGAATCATAAATGTTGCTGTACATTTATGATACTTACCTAAGTAGGTTTTCAGTTCAGGGGATGGTGTCATTTTTTTCTAATTTGCACATTCAGGAAGGCTGAGAAGTTTTTGCCTTTGTGATTAACTTGATTATTTTTGTACACACACACACACCAAAGAACTTAGATTCAAATGTCTTATTTGCATTTGAAAACTTCTGAGTTTTAAATATGATTCAGAAACCTCTAAATTGTCTTTTCCTTTTTTTCTTAAAACACTTGAACCCTGGGAATTCTGACACTAATTTTTAGTTTTAGTAGATACACATCATAAGCGAATTTGTTATCTTGCAGTGTAGAAAGAATGTTGCATTTCCAAAGTTTCTGTTTGAGTGCTGGGCTATTGTGTGGCCACATTAGAGCAGGTCTGTGACTAAAATACGCAGGAGCCAAAGAGCTGCCTCAGGAGACCAAAAGCCAAGCACTTGTTTGCAATTTTTTGCATATCCTAAAAATTAATTTTTGGATTTGGGGTTTCTTTTTTCTTTTCTTTTTTTTTTTCTTTTCCTTACAAAATTGAGTTTGTATTTTTTTTTTTTTCATTATAAAAATACAGTTATCACAGTGTAACCTGATGTGCTGCTGCCCTGTGAAGCCAGCCTGGCAGAAACTCCACTGAACAGCAGCAGCAAAGGTGTGAGCTCACCCCTTCTTCATCCGTTCACCTTAGTGAATGGAGTTGGTTCTGACCTGCAATGGCCCTACAAGTGCAACCAATAGTTGTCTTGTGTAGAGCACCAGAGTTCAAAATCTAACTTACAATTATTTGTTTATTAGCTGACAGTATTTTCCAAGCCTTGAATTTTGCTCTTTCTTATATACTGTCATCTATTATATTTTCTTTTTTAATTGTTACTAAGGTAAAGTTATAGGCTGGATATGTTGTTGCATGTCTGTAATTCTTGGATTGAGAGGCAGAGGGGGATCAGGAGTTCAGAGTCATTCTTGGCTATGTAGATACTTAAGCCTACATGAGACCCTGTCATCAAAAACCAAATAGAAAAAATACAAAGTTGTTATTATCATCAAACTGTTTGATTTAGATTATCAGTGATCTCATTGCAGGTAGGCAGAAAACTCTCTAAAAGAAACAAGTAAAGTGTGTTGGTCCACACCTTCAACCCCAGTATTCATAAGGCACAGGCAGACATGAGTTTCAAACCATGGAGATTTCTAGGACAGCAGAGGCTACATGGAGAGACCCTTACTCAAAAGAAAAAGAAAGAGGGAAATGTTTCTTTTGTTTGGTTTTAAGTGTCAGAATTTGAACTGGTTTTGGAAACAAATGATCTGTGACCTGTTTTACTGCTTAAAACATAATCAGAAACTTTCAAGGATTGTCTTACGTGTGTTTAATAAAAAGAAATAAAAAGATAAAAAAAATAGTACATGGCTATACTACAATACACATATGTCTCAAAACAAAACATTTTCCCCAATCCTGGTTTGCACATTAATGAGACCGAACATTTGACAGGTTTCTCATTCAAGAACTGAATGATACTACTATCTGCTACATGGGAAATGGATTTGACCAAATGGTAATTTTTAGTGTGAAGTATAATTCTTTGGTTTTGTATTGAAATCTATATTTTATGTTACCAGCTCCTTTGCTAATAGTAGATTTCCTGATTTAGCAACTCTATTAGATTGTGAAGAAAGATTTTTTCGTATCTTCTAAATTAAAGATTATATGATTCCTTATTTGAATATAAAGTAGATTATTTTTATCCAGGTTTATTCTTCATCAAGCAGTATTTTATAAACATTGTTTTACCACTTCAGCATACTGTAATTTACCTAGCACCCAATATGTGGTTTGCAGGCTTTAATTTTATCTTTGCTTTCATAACCAGCAGTGACGGAAATTTGAGACCTTTTGGATTATTTCATTGTATGTTTTTTTGCTGACTTTTAAGGTAGGGTAGCCCATGCTGTACCAAACTTTTAACTTTGTAGCCTGAACTGCCTTGAATTCACTGAGATCATCCTGTGTCTGTCTCTCAGCTGCTGGGGTTAGAGATATGCACCACCCTACATGGCTGTTTTGATTTTTCCTGATATGGTTTCACCAAGTAATTCTGCTTTAGCCTTCTGAAATTTGGCATTTTGTGTGTATTGCCATGACTGGCTAGGAATTTTTATATTTTAAACCGTTTGGGGTGGGAGGCTGCTTTGTTTTTGACTATTCAATTCCTAAATTATATAAAAGAGTAGTCATGGTAGCACCCACCTGTAATCCCAGTGTTGGTCAGGTAGAGACAAAAATGTCAGGAGTTCAAAGCTAGCCAGTACTGTTTGAGACCCTCAAGCATACACACAGAAATTTCAAAACATTGTGGCATATGTTACTTGGGTAAATATAGCAAAGTATCCTTCCCTGCTTGGTAGCCTGCCATAGTCCTTCAGTTCAAGGCCAGCACTGACAACATAAGCCAAATCTATCTTTTTAAATAGATAAGAGCTTTTGTTTTGAGAATTGTATTGAAACACTAACTAAACGGTACCTAATATTAATAGAATCGATTATGATACTCATTAACCTAAAAGTTCTGTGTATAAAATGTTTCTGTATATACATGAAGATACATAATGGTTTTATATCAAATTGTCTTAAATTGTCTTTGATAGATTGGAAAGGGCAAAGAAGTTACAAGAACAACGAGAAAAGGAAATGGTTGAGAAGCAAAAACAACAAGAAATGGCTGCAGGTAATTTGAAAAATACCTACTTCTTATCAAGGCACTATATAAACATATTGAACTCTCATAAACCTTTTGTGGCCCTGAGTGGTGGCGCATGCCTTTAATCCCAGCAGTCTCTGTGAGTTCGAGGCCAACCTGGTCTAGATAGTGAGACCTTGTCTCAAGTCAACAACCAAAAAAAAACCAAAATGATTGTGTGTAGATGTATATGGCTAGAGAGAACCCGGGGTGTTGGTACTCCTGCCAAGCGGGGACTTTGGTACTGCCTTATATCCTCAGACCCTTTGTACTGTGATAAGATTTTATGTGTGCATGCGCCACAATGCATGCAGGAGTCAGAGGAAAACTTTTGGGGATCCATTCTCTTCTTGGTGCAGGCACCTTCACTCACTGAGCCACCTTGTCTGAGACAGTCTTCTTTCTGTACCTCAGCCAAGCCTTGAAAGTATAATCATCCTAAAACAACCTCCTAGGTACTGAATCTTACAGGTGTGTGCCGCCACCACACTGAGCTGTGTGAGTCTGTTTTATTGTGAGCAGTTAAATTTTTTTAGCTGTGTATGTGCGCATGCTCATGTGTAAGTATAAGCACTCACATGTCATGCTGCATGTGTATGGGGTAGAGGACAACTTCTGGACACAGTTCTATCCTCCTTCAGATTTTGGGGATCAAAATTTTGGCTGGACTATTTACCCACCAAGCTATCTTACTCATGAGCAGGTAGTTTTTTTGACAAGTGAATAGTGATATTCTTGGTAATAGCTTCCATAGCTGAGTTCCTATGTTAGCTTAAGAACTTTTAAAGCCAGATATCTATGGTGGTTAGATATCTAACTACTTTGGAGATTCACTGCAAATTCAAGGCCAGCCAGGGCTGTTACATAGCAAGACTTGTCTGCAGAAACATAAGGTGTAGGAAGAAAGAATTTTAAGAAGACTATATTCTGCCAGGAGATGGTGACTTGGGACTTTTAGACTACTTCTCAGGAGACAGACTAAGGGTAGTCTCTGAGTTTGTTTCTAGTATAGTCTGCATAGCAAGTTCCAAACCAGTCAGGGTTAAATAGTAGGGCTCTGAGTTGAAAGAAGAGAAGGGACGAGGAGCCAGCTCAGCAGTTATGCACTAACTGTTTTCCCAGAGGACCTGGGTTTGATTTCTAGAACCCTCATTGCATCTCACAGATCCTCTCCAAAAGATCTATAATTCCAGAACATCCAGTGCTCACTTCTCATTCACTTTGGCACAGGACATACATACGGTACACATAAAAACTCAACATAAAAATCAGAAGGGTGGGGCAACTGGATAGATAGATGATCAGCAAGGTTAAGAGCATGGCTGCTCTTCTAGAGGACCGAGGGGTTAAAGTCCCAGCACCCATGTGGAAGCTCACAGCTGTCCAGTTGGAGTGATCTGGCACTCTTGTGCAGATAAAACATCAATACACATAAAGTAAAAATAGAGAGTAAGCTTTGAACAGGCACTAAAACTACATTTTTCATTCATTTATTTGTTCATATTGGAAGTGGCAGCTATGTCTGGTGCTTCTCTAGAACTTGACGATACGTTTAAATTAAAAAATTGCTACTGGCACTAGTTTATTTCTACTGAGATCATGCCTTTTTGCTATGTGTACATTTGTTTAATGATAAACTAATATCTGTTGATCTGCACACTAACATGTTGATCATAGGTTTTACATACAAATACTTTTGCGTGATTGTTTTTCAGCAGCTGCAGCGACTGGGGGTTCTGTTCTCAATGTTGCTGCACTGTTGGCATCAGGAACACAGGTGACTCCTCAGATAGCTATGGCAGCTCAAATGGCAGCCCTGCAAGCTAAAGCCTTAGCAGAGACCGGCATAGCTGTGCCCAGCTACTATAACCCAGCGGCTGTGAATCCAATGAAATTTGCTGAGCAAGAGAAAAAGAGGAAGATGCTTTGGCAAGGCAAAAAAGAAGGCGTAAGTTCTTGTCCTCCTGTCATTCACCACTATATAATAATTGCATAAAACAAATTGGAATGAAATTTATCATTTCCAAGAGCCTGTTTATAATTGTGGAGTTTGTCATAATAACTTAAAACTGAAAATGTGTATGTGTATCTCTAACTCAGGAAAAAAATTGTGGCTCATTGCGTGATTCTCAGTTGTGACCTACATGGGTGATAATATTGTGTTGGAATGTCAGAAGGTTGAATTTGTTTGAACCAAACTTTTTTTAAAAAACCAATTATTTCTATACATTTATAAGGGGTGGAACAGCTAAGCAGCTTGATTAAAGATAATGAGCCAGGTGTGGTAGATCAGGAGTTCCGGGACAGCCTGGGTTACACTGTGAGATGATGTCTCAGGGGCAGGGGATATATTCTGAGGTGTTCTCTTAAATTTCTTTCCTTCATAGCTCCATAACAAATGCAAAGATAAATAAATTATAGTAATAGATTGTTTTAAACACCATTGTATTATTTTGACTATATTCTGGAATTTATAACATAATAAAACTATTAAATTTTGCCTATTCTAAAATCCAGTGCTTCTTAACAGGACAAATCTCAGTCTGCTGAAATATGGGAAAAACTGAATTTTGGAAACAAGGACCAAAATGTCAAATTTAGGAAGTTAATGGGCATTAAGGTAAGTTGTACTTTAGGGTTTTCCTGACTTCTGTATGTATAGCAACATTGATTTCCAACTTGGAGTATTTCAGTGGTATGTGAGTTCCAAATAATTTATTGAGAAAATCTCTGTTCTCCAGATTAATTAATCCCAGACATGACTATGCCAAAGTCATTCTTACTGATAATACAGACTGTTTTAACACTTTTGTTTTTTGAGAGTCTGTGTGTGTGTGTGTGTGTGTGAGAGAGAGAGACAGACAGACAGACAGACAGACACTGTGTATATCCTTGCTGCTGGGGTTGAAAGTGTGTGCTTCTTTGCCTGGACGTGTTGATAGAGTTCTTACTAAGTAGTCTTGAGGCCCTATGTAACACATCCTGTATAATCCTGATACTTGGGTGGTAGAAGCAGGAAGGGCTCAAGATCATCTTAAACTACATACAGAGTTTGGGGATAACCTGGGCTAAATGGCTAAACCTTGCGGTTTACTTTTGTTTGTTTTTTTTTTTTTTTTTAATAGAAGTTTTAAACAGGAGCAGTGAATTTTCTGTAATGCTCTTTTAGGTAACATGGTGGGACTTTATAAGATGTAGAAAAGTAGAGCTTACTGCACTGTTAATGTATAGAGTATTAATTTGATGCAGGCCCTGAAAAGATCTACAAATGGTCAGACTTGGATTGTTATTATTAAAAGAACTGGGGTCTCCATTGAAAAATATTTTAGAGTAAGCTAGCTTTTTTGTTAACAGCGATCTCGATTTGCTACCAGCCACTCCCACCACCACTGCTCTTCCCACCAATATCTTCACGGTTAAATACAGTAATGATCTTTTTTTAAAACAGTTAACACACTATAAAAATACCAGATGGTGATGGTGCACACCTTTAATCCCAGCACTCCAGAGGCAGAGAGGCAGGTAGATCTCTGTGAGTTGGAGGCCAGCCTGGTCTACATAGTGAATTCCAGGGCAGCCAGAGTTACAACAGAAAAACCCCATCTTAAAAAAGGAAAATTTAAAAAATAAAATAGTGAGCACTTCTGTTCTTGAAACATGCATATCCCTATTTGAGTTTATGTATGGAGTTTATACACTCAGTCTTGAGTGCACCACACCACCAACAGGAAGTTACGTTGTTTATTGTGCTGTGTTCCATACAAAGAACATCTTCTTTGCACATACAAGTAAGTGTTTTAGTAACTTATTATCAAGGTTAATGTTTTATATCTGGGGCTAGAGAGATGGCTCAGCTGTTAAAAGCACTTGTTCTTCCAGAGGACTCATTTGATTCTCAGCACCCACATGGCAACTCACAACTGTTTGGTAACTCCAGTCCTAGGAGAAGCAGCTTTCTTCTGTGCTCTGCAGACAGTGCACCCAAGCATATAATAAAGGTTAATTTAAAAACATATTTTATATCTGATAGAGTGAAGATGAAGCTGGCTGTAGCTCAGTTGATGAAGAAAGTTACAAGACTTTGAAGCAACAGGAAGAAGTTTTTCGAAATCTTGATGCTCAGTATGAAATGGCAAGATCACAAACCCACACACAAAGAGGAATGGGTTTGGGTTTCACATCTTCAATGCGTGGAATGGATACAGTTTGAAAAATACCAATTTGGGACTTTATAGACTTGTTCTGATGTCAGGTCCTTGTTCACCAAACAGCTAGTATTCTAGCTTGCATGGGTGTTGCATTGACTTTAATTTATTGAAAGATACGATTTTTTTGTAAATATCAGATCAGTGATACTGGTGTTAGTGTTGTAATCAGGTTAAACCCACTTCCATTAAACTTGACAGGACTATAGAAGGACAATATTTTTTAGTTCATGAATTCTACTTTTCAAATATATTAAAGCTTTGGGTGGGATAAAATCTCATACATAGATTTTCTCGTGTCCACTGTCTTGTGTACTTTTGTACTTAACCTTGTACAGTTATTTTCATCTCTTGAAACATGAAAGAAATGTTATGTAGATGTTCTTTAGAAGATCTGGCCATTTGGTACATAATCCTGCACACACGAGCTGGACAGCGATAATAAAGATGGTTTTCTCAAAACTGGTGTTAATTTAAGTTACCTGGTGTTCTTGTTTGAGTTTAAATGTAGCATTGATTTTACAATTAAAAAACACTGGCTATAAATGCCCTTGTATAGCAGCTGTTATCACTGGCTATAAATGCCCTTTTATAGCAGCTGTTATAGGGTATGTGCAGTACCACAGCCAGCAAAAATGTAAAGGTGAGTAGAGCAAATTTATTAAAATAGCACTGTTTCTATTATAAGGCAAAATTGGTGTACAGTATTTGTTAATCCATGTTATTCAGGAAATAGACTAATGCACTAAAGGGATGTGAGCACTTACTTTAATAAAGTGCCTTATAACAAGTCCATTGTATGCTATTTGCTCGTTATCCCTTTGAAGTCTTATTCTGCAGAAACTAAGACATTAGAAACAACTCAGAAAAAAAATTGGTCTCGTGTGGTGGCTTGTTCTTTTTTTTTATGACACTTTCTCTATTGTAGCTCTGGCCGTCCTGGAACTCTGTAGAACAAGCTAGCCTCTGCCTCCCAAGTACTGGGATTAAAGACCTGTGCCACTACCACCTGGCTGCCTTATTCCTTTAATTCCAGCCCTTCGAGGCAGAGGTAGGTAGATCTCTAAAACTTCAAGGCCAGCTTGGTCTACATAAATAAGCCCTGTCTCAAGGGATTGGGTAGGGGGCAACATTGTGGAACTGAGTGCGATAGCCCAGGTTTGTAACCCAGCACTTGGGTGGCAAGAGCTTAGGAGCCTTGTGCTGTGTTGAGTGTTTACACCCAGCTAGAGTGATGGTAAATCACTTACATAGATCAAAGGAAGCTGCAGGCAAGGATTATTTTATGAATACTTGCAAGTAGGATTAATTTTGAACTAGATATACTGGCCCATACCTGTATTTCCAGCCCTTGAGAAGAAGAGACAGAAGGGTCAAAATTCAGGCCCAGCTTTGCCCATGGGATACCTGGTCTGAACAGAATTTTTTTTTTCATAAATGATACTGGAAAGACAACACAGTAGAACCTTTGCTGCTCTTACAGAAAACTTGGATTCAGTTGCCAGTACATGGCAGCCCATAGTTGTTTATTGTATCAGCTGAATTCTGACACCCTCTCCTAACTTCCCATGAGGCACTATACCTGTATGTACACATAGAGCCAGACAAAGCACGTGAATGGAAAATATTAAAAACTTCATAAAGCATAAAGACATGCTTAATTTCCTTTAGTTCTCCCACACGTTGGCCCTTTTCTGTAGTTTATTATCAACCCGACTCCTATAGTTCCTTCAGGGCCCAACTTTTATAGTCCTATTAATGCAATTCACATATAAAAGTGAAATAGAGGTCTATGATAATGAGGTTATTAAAATTGTGTCTTGGAGAAAGGGAAGAAAGGCTCAGATGCTAGAATCCCATCCTTAAGACAGGAAGATTCCCTCAGGTCAATGTACATCATGGGGAGGTTGGTAGCTCAAGTTGCTACATTTCCCTAGCCATGGGTTTGATCCCCAGAAACACGTAAACTGGGCTACATAAGATCTTAAAGGTTTTGTAAGACCATCTCAGACACAAACATTCCCATAGCTGTATTTAGTGCTTGAAATGCTAAATATGTAAGATTTTAAAATAAAAAGTTCACATTTTTGCCTGGTCTGCTCTAACTGCCTCATTCTCATCTGGAAATGTGGCCTGAGCATGTGCTGGCAGTATTTCCATCATTGGAAGGACATAGGTTTCATTAAGATTGACTAGGTAACATTTCTTGAGTGGATTATTCATGACCCATCTATCCAGTGAAAGAGATTCTGCAAATCTGTACATAAACTTTAAGACCTTAAGGGTTAATGACCTAGAAGCTTCAGGTGATCTGAGAAACTTGCTGCAGGAAGAGTTAAGATAATACCGCCTTGACTGGCATCAACATGTTACTAGGACCTCCCAGGAGACCTAATAAGGCTGCCAATTGATAAGACCTTCCATCAAAATTTTCTTTGTGAAAGCAGAAAGTAGGTCTGTAGACAGAAATCTTCCCACACAAAAGTTCCCTTTTCTGTCCTATAAAACCCCAAGCCCCCACTGCACAGTCTCTGCTCCCTTGGAGAGATTGCTGCTATTCGTTGTTATTTTCACATTGTCCCCATCAGTCTCCATCTGTCAAGTCCAAAGTAAACTACAATTCTCCACCCCCAAAAAGACAATCCAAAGATCCAGAAATGAGCTCAACCTGGACTATAAGAGGATTTCTGGCAGTTAGGTTAAAGCCAGCATTCCTCAGGTATTTGTGAAACTGGTTCTCCACAGAAAGTCATTTTTCTTACGTCTGTCAGAAGGGATATATGGCTAGCACTTACTAGCACATCAAATATCCTGGAATTGCAATTATCTGTACCTGTTACACATTTCAAAAGTGCATGCTAGCTAGTGTCCTAGCCCTCCTGACCTACCCTAAACTCACTCCAGCTCACAGGCTTCCCTACCCTACCTGCTACTTGATTATCTTTGCACTACTGCTGTTCTCACTATGCTTTCTCTATTCTCTATGCCCGGCTCTTCTCCCCTCTCGCAGCCCTTGCCATGTCCAGACTGCCAGCCACATTCAGTTCAGTATATTTGTCAGCTCTGGACTCTTCCAGATGCCACTGGCTGTTCTCTCCCTTCTATGCCCAATTAAAACCTTCCTCTTAACTATACTGTGGAACCATCATGTCTTCGGTTTATCCACTAACAAGACCTTCAAAAAAAAAATCACTAGTGAAACTTTGCTGTTGGGTCTACCTGCAAGTCATCCACCTTCCTGTAAGTAATGCTCTGCCCCCAATTATTTATTTATTTTACCAAGCTGGACTTAAATTTTCCTTGGTTTTGTAGTTCCTTCCCTATTAAGAGTAAGTAAACAGACATTGAGTCCCCCTCCCCATGGAAAAGCACCACAATGTCTAACCAAAATTCCTCCCTCAAAAATATGGTCCTTATGCTGTTTCAAATTTGACTAGTGAGTGTGAGGTCCTGAGTTTAATACCCAACACTACTAAAAAAAAAAAAAGACTAAAAAGAAAAAGAAAAATAAGTTTTCAACAGGTCTAGTTACTTCTCTGTTGCCTGTAGGATTGTCTTAAGGTTTCACATCAAAATAAAACCATCTCCTTTCCCAAAACTTTTCCATATCCCATCTTAAAATGACCACTTATTTGACCAGTTTAGGTTAGAACCCTGATAATACTGTCCCCTTTTCTGTCAATACCTTTAACTAATACAAGTTATGTTCATCTATCTTTTAAATATTTTCTACGTCTAAATACCTATTTTTCCCACCGCTATTGCTGCTATGATCCAAGCTTGCCTCTACTACCCCATTTTGGTGCTGGAGAACAAACCTTCAGGGCTTCATACAAACCAGGAAATTTCAGCTATTGAGCTATAACCTGACCTAGTCCTCACAAGCTACAATTTCCTACTTTACTATGAAAACCCATTATTCTGTTTGCTAGACTCAATTTAATTCTTGTTTCATCTCCAGTCTGTTCTTTATCCTTTAATCAAGACTATTTTGCTGGTTGGTGGTGCAAGCCTTAATCCTAGCACTTGGGAGGCAGCAGGTGGATCTCTGTGAGTTCAAAGCCAGCCTGGTCTACAGAATGAGTTCCAGGACAGCCAAGGCTACACACAGAAACCCTGTCTCCAAAAAAAAGAAAGAAAAAAGAAAAAAAAAGACTTATCAAAAGGAAAATTTGTTGTTAGCAAACGTAATTTGAATGTTTAAATGGTGTTAGCAGGCAGGCAGGCAATCTAGAAGAACTTGGCTATGTTCCAAATTCATCTTGCTCCACTTTGCTTTCCCATCCTTCCAACTGCTTTGTCAGTCTGGAATTTTCATTTTCTTATCTATCAATTTGTTCACTAATCTTTCATCTTTCACTTTTCAGTTCATGTGCCTCCCTTCGCTGACACCAACAGGATTTTTTTTTCTACTTTTTTTTTTTGGCTGCGGGGTCGTGGGGGAAAGACAGCATGTCCAGGTTACACCTCAAACACTCATTGCCTCTGAGGATGCTCTTGAATTCTTAACTGTGCCACCATAACTGGCTTGATTATAATGTTTGTTACAGGTTATAATTTCCTGAGTTTCAAACATATGGTGACGAATATCTCCACCCAAACAAAGCGCGACCCGAGAACAGAAACATAATTATGGAGATTCTTATAGAGTTCACGAAGGCAGACGTATTACTTTAGTCCTAGAGGAGTGCCTGACACATGAAACGCAAAGAATATACGTTGGAATGAATGAATGAGGGGCCCAGAAAAAGCCTCAGAGAAATCTGAAACAACTTAATGACCTAATTTTACATCCATTTCCAAACGAAACAAGCATAGTAACAAAAATGGATTGTGTTTAAGAGCACAAAAGTCGTCTGCGGCAAAGCTAGAGTTTGTTTCTTCTTTTTGACGTTGGGCAAACGCACCACAATTTGTCAAAAGCCATGGATCCCGCTCTGATTCTGATTCTCCAGTTTTGTACGCCTAACGGAGACAATCCATATTGTTTTAACTCATTCGGAACCGTTTCAAAAAAGATCAATCCCAGTATGCAATGCAAACAATGAGGCCAGTCGCTTAGAAACCACATATCCCAGGATGCCGCGTTCCGGGGCCCAGTCAGAATGAGGCATGAGGGAGGTCGTGGCATTCTGGGAGCTGTAGTCTCCGAGCAGGTCCCGCCCCTAGAGCGGCTTTGGAGGCCTGCGTGTGGAGAAAAGCCTCCAGGGAGAGCGGTGTCGCCCTACAACCTTCGCCCCCTGCCCTCGAATTTTTCCCACAACCTAAAATGGCGGCCGGGGTGGATTTTGGCGACCTAGAGCTATTCGAGGCGTTTGACCCTCAAGAGGAGTCGACTCCGAAGCCTGTTCACACCCGCTTCAAGTACGACGAGGAGGAGGAGGAGGAAGACGACGAGGAGAATGGGGTGGGTGACGCGGAGCTGCAGGAGCAGCTTCGGCGCTGTGAGGAAACCATCGAGCAACTCCGTGCCGAGAATATCCTTCCGGCTCGTTGGGCCCTATCGCCTGGGTCTTGGGGTCTGTGTGGCCGCGGGCGCGGGCGCGGGCGCGGGCGCGGCGGGAATTCCAAGAGGATTAGCATTCTAAGTCATTTCTCCCGCGGCTCTCCGGGCTGCGGGCGCGGAGGCTCAGTTTCCACTAGCTGCTGAGCGGCCTGCGCGCAAACCCTTCCTAGTGAGAATCCCGTGTAGACCACCCCGGCACCCAACTCAAAGCTGCTCTTTTGGGCAACTTCAGAACCTTAACTGTAACTACATTGTAAACGGTTCCAGGCTTCTTTCCCTCCTTGAGGTCTGCAGCCAAGCTCAAGCTGAGATAGCTGTGGTGTAGTTGTATGTTTGAAGATCGTAACCACTGAATGGGATATTTGCGAAGGGGCAAAAACTAGAGTGCTCACTGCGATACAGAGTCGGGAGCCTTAAAGAATAAGCGTGCAAAGAGAAATAGTTAATTGGTGAGATAGTTTTAATGTTAGAGGTCTTCTGCTTTGAGCTAGCTTGCATTGCAATGCTCTTGGGAAAACGCGCCAAATTTCCCTTTGACTTTACTAACATGATTACAGATTTTCTGGATTTGCTAGTATGTTAACTTCCATTCTTAAGTTTCTTGAATGTGCATGTACAGGTAGTTTTGGTTCTGGTAATTTTCCTTTTAAAGCTTTTAATGAACCCTGAGAGTGGTTGATAAATCAGCTTTTGAAATTAAAGACTGATTTTTTTTTCATACTATTTTCCGTGACACTTTATTGTGAAAATTTATAAAATACTGGAGTTGAAAAGATTGTGCATTTCATATCCATAGGTGCAATTTTACATTCTTGTTACACATATTGCCTTTATCATTTATCATGATGCTTTGATGTGGAAAGTTTTCCTAAGTGACTGCTTCACCTTGTTCCGGTAGCACCATTGACTAACTGACATTTTGGGTTAACCTTTTAGACTGTTTCTGAACTTCAGGATCGTGTCTTAGAATATGTGTTCAAAGGAATGAAAACTATTTAATGTTTAGGTCCAATTGTCCTGTCCTCCAACAAAACATGTGCTCAGTGCGCGTCCCTCAAAATAGTTGGAAGTCCTTCCTTTATATTTAGAACATGTGAATAACAAAGGTGAGAGTTGTAGTGGTTGAATTTTATGACCTGAAAAGTTGTGTCATGAGGATTGATATTCCTTAACAAGTTATAACATCAAGAACTTAAAAGAAAATTGAACATTCTGACAAGACCCAGGTATGAGATTTTGAAATCACACCTGAGATGCCCCCTTGCTGTTCATCTCATTAATCACAGCGTCTTTGTAAAAAGGTGGTGGGATTTTTTGTGTCATCATTTATTCAGAATACTATGAAGAATTCAGTAAGAGTTCTATATTGTTGACTTATGGGTATAAAGGAATTCTGGTAAGTACGTTAAACTTTTAAACAGATTCAGTGGGTCACTTTTCCGAATCCAGAAAATTTTGCCTGACTATTCAGAAAAGCAAGTTAAACCTAGCTATTCATATTTAACATACATTTCTGGAAAGAAAAATAAGTTTATGGTTACTTTGGCTGATGATTTCTTTACAACTTTTTATTACTATTACTATTATTATTATTATTGGTGGTGGTAGTGGTTGATTTTGTTTTTTTGTGCAAGCGTCTGTTTATTGAGATAGGGTTTTTCATCATGTAACTCAAACTAGCCTGGAATTCACTGTATAGTTTAGACTGGCCTTAAACTTGGTGGTCCTTGTTCCTCAGACTTGAAAGTGCTGGGATTATAGATGAGAGCAACCACACTATCATTATTTACAGAACTAAAATGTTTTATAAAGAGAGACAATGCAAGATATAGCTTGTTGTTGTTGAGACAGTCATTGTAACCTAAGCTGGCCTAGGCTCACAGTGAAGTTGAGGATGGTCTTGAACTGCTGATCCTCTCTGGCTCCCCTTAGTTCCGGGATTACAGCCTGGTGCCACCAAGTCTGGCAAGGCGTAGTACTTTAGAAGAAGAAAAAGTAATGTGCTTTTGAGGGAAATACAGCATGTAGGCATGTGTTCAGACATCTGGTGGTAACAGATACACTGAATGCTGGCATCTTAATATGAATTTAACAAGTCACTAAATTAAATTAGTTTTTGTTTATTTGTTTTTCTGTTTGTTTTTTGGGTTTTCTAATTAATTATTTATTTATTTTTTGTCAGGGTCTCACTTTGTAACCTTGACTGGTGTGGAACTCACTATATGTATTTATAAATAGAGAATTCACCATGTATCTATATCTATAGATACATGATAGATAGATATAGAAACATCTATATAGAGATAGATAGATATAGATATATCTATATAGAGATACACACACACACACACACACACACAGGCTGGTCTTGAACCCAGCTGTCTCTTCTGAGTGCTGGGATAAAAAACATGTGCCACTGCTCCAGGCCTAAAGTACTAATTTATATAGAATGGTTGGTTCTTACTCTTTTTCTCCTTCCTTTTCCTTCCTTTCTCCGTCCCTTTTCTACATCCCTTCCTTCCTTTTGTTCTTTCTTTCATCAATGTCTGTGTAGCCTAGGCTGCTCTCAAACTCATGGCGTGCCTCCTGCCTTCACTTCCCATGTGCTGGCCTTACAGACTGAGTCATGTCCAATTGCAATATTTTCAGGCTTTGGAACTGGGAAGTTACCTTGTGCTTTTTGTTGTTTGTTCATGTACTGGATAGGTTGTGACTAAATTTTCAGGTAGGGTCTCATGTAGCCCTAGCTATCCTAGAATTTATTGTGTAGCTATAATGATCTTGGGCTTTGGATTCTTCTGTCTATACCTTCCTAAGTCTTGGTATTATAGGCATGCATGCAGGAAAGCTCGCTATCAAGTGAACCACTTTCTCAGCTGAGGTCCTTTACGATAGTAGGTCCTCATGACAGTAGGTCAGGCTTACCTAGAACTCACTCTAGCCCATACTAGCCTTAAACCGGGAGCAGTGCTGCCTACAGCTACCGAGTTTTAAGAATCTCAGATTGTAATGGTTAAAACAATGTGCTTTGGCTTCCATAAGTCTGTATTGACTTATGAAGTGTTAAGTTTTTCTTTATACTTCCAAACCAAATTCACTTGGAAACTTTTAGAAGTTTATTCTTATAACCTGCTTGCTTATCCTCTTCCCTACTCCCCTGATTTGTAAGGAAACTAGCCTATCTGCTAGTTAAAGAAGCTTTGTTAAAAACTAAAAGATTAACCTATGGTTCTTATTTTTTTGTGAAACTTTTTTTTTTTAAATGTTGAGATAATTTCTGGTCCAGGCATGGTGTTGCAGGCTATTAATGACCACTTGAGAAGCAGAGACAGTAGGATGTCTGTGACTCCAAAGCCAAGCCTGTTTTACACAGTGAACTTCAAGGCTAATAGTAAGACACTGTCTCAAAAAGATGGAGCAACTTTCTAGGGCTTGAGGAGATAGCCAAGTGGTTAAAGTATGCTGTATGAGTGCTTGAGTTAGGACCCAGCACCATGGTGCCAAAATTGACATCTGTAATCCTAGTGCTGTGGAGGTAGAGGGCCAATCAGCAGGGTCCAGACTGAGTAAGAAACCCTGTCAGAAAGCAGACAGGTGAAGAGCAATAGAGAACGACACCTTGACTTTCACTTCTGGCCTCGCATGCATATGTGTACTCTGCCCCTACAGACACGTACACTGAACACAACACAATAAAAAGAGATGTGTTTTCTTAAAACCCCTAAAGACAGTAGAATAGATGAAAACTTAGATTTTGCTTGAGAGAGCTGGAGTTCTTATGCTTCTTGTTTTCACCTTCATGTTTGTTTTGCTGAAGCAGGAAGCTGAGGTCCTTTCATGTGCTGAGCAAGCTCTCCACCTCATGGGACATCTCCAACCCTCTTGGTCTTATTTGCAGAATGTTTATGCTCTTTAGTACTTAAGAGTTGCAGAAGTTAATTGGATGTGGTAGTGTGCACCTATGATCCCAGGGCTGGAAAGGCTAAAGTAGGAAGGCTTGGGCATGAGGCAGGTAGGGCAACTGAGGAAACCTTGTCTTAGCAAAGAATAATTGTAATCACAAAACTCATGTGCTTATAAGAGCTATGTCTGTACTTTAATGTCTTATAAGAATATGTTTAACTTCTCTTTTAGTGGCATACTGGTGAGCAATACTAAGATAGATGGACCCTTATTACAAATCCTATTTATGAACAATACTATTTCAAAGTAAGTAGTTTTTCTGTTTCTTAAATATGAGTTCATGTGTTTATGAAACTGGATTCTGTAAATATACTGTTTGCATTTGTATTTGTATCATCTTTATTCTTTTGTATTATACTTTATTGATTGTGTATGTTTATGTGTGTGAATATGAATGTGCCATGGTGCAGGTATGTGGTAGTCACAGGACAACTTGTGGGAGTCAGTTCTTTCCTTCCCTATGTGCTTCCAGGGACTGAACTCATGTGGTCAGTCTTGGCTGCAAGCACCTTTACCTCATCTTTATTATTTAAATTGTTTCGAGTTAAAGAATGAGAGATCATGGTTTCGAGCAAGAGTATGTATGAGTCATAGACATGAATTTGAGCCTGGACTCATGTCTGTGAACTGGCGCAGCTCACAGTTCCTGTTAGTTTTCTCACTGGAAAACAGAGTGCTAATAGTACCTCTCAGGTCCTTAAGCAGCACCTGTGAGAGCCCAGGAGGTACTGTCTCATAAAAATACCACCACGGTAATAAGGTTAACTGTTCTGCTCTCATGTGTGAATAACAGTTTTCCGTATTGGCTATCTTCAAATCCTACCCACATGGTTATTACTGGTCAGTAGCAGAACTTACAAGCCTTCTGGTATGCCTGAGCTTGGTGCACTCCTGCAGTGGCCTGCCCCTCCTGAGTCACTTATTCCTGTTCTTGTCCTATGCACTGACTATGAGCAAAAAGATGAACGAGTAAGGTCCAGGCCCGTCGCCTGCTTTAGGAGTGGAATCCAGGGCTTTGGGAGCTAGGAGTGGCTGTTAGATGGTGAGTGCAGTAGTAGCATAACACTGGGCACACCTGGACTTGGGCACTGTGGTCCCCTAGAATAGAAGGGTATTAATCTATTCCAGCTTCTAGTGGTCTAACTTCAATACCATTCATCTGTTATTTTGCTTGCAGAATCTTATAATGCTAGAGCTAGAAAAGATATAAAGGGTCCAGTCTGTTTGAAGCACCCTGGCTACCTTGTTCCAGCATAGCAAAGCCTGTACTCCTTTGACACCTCCTGAAGGGAAGAACATTTCACAGTATTTGATCAGTGTAGTTCTTGACATGGATAGCGAAGCAAAGTATATATATGTTTTTTAATTTTTTTTTTTTTTTTTTTTTTTTTTTTGCTAATGTATTTTGGTTGTGCCTTTTCTAGTTTTCATGTGAAATGGGCATTTTCTTATATGTGCATTGAGAGTCTAGAGGAAGGATATGGAAAGTACTGAACATATTGGATGTCCCCATGTTATAGAGAGAGGAGAAAGTAGAAAGGAAGCTTTTCATCATGAAACTCTTTGGGTGGATCTCATTGTGGGTTTTTTGTTTTCTGAGACAGGGACTTCTCTTTGTAGCCCTCCCTGGCTGGCCTGAAGTTTGCTGCTATCCTCCCGCATCTGCTTGCCAAAGTGCTGGGATTACAAGAACGCACAACCATGCCAGGCTTTTCTTTTGGATTTTGAGCCATTTGCATGCAGCATCTATTAACAAGTATATGAAATTTATAAATCTACTTATTCTCACAACCATTTGACTGAGGACCTATGCCAGGCACCTGTAGATGATCAGAATGATGCTGTTAATGCTGCAACAGTATGTAGAGTTTCTAAGGAGTAGCTTTCTGAGTTACAGAGCCCCTAACATGACAAATGGGAAAAACAAAAATAAAGTGAGACTTGACTTAAACTAACACAGAGGACTTCAGTCTGCTCCTGTTTCACTCCATCCCGGTTCTAACCATCTGTCCATTTCGCCCTCTCCTGCAGGCAGTACCACCAAGAAATAGAGGAGTTTGTATCAAATTTAGTAAAACGATTTGAGGATCAGCAAAAAAATGATGTGGAAAAAAATTCCTTCAGCCTTTTACCCCAGGTATTTTGAACTTGAGGCTCAATGCTAAGTGGTTATGCTTTTTGCTGCCAGCTGCTGTTACACTAGAAATTTCCTTGAATCAAAACCAAAATGGTGATGGTCGTGTGCCTACTTCCTATCCTGTCACTGGCTTCCTTCTCCAAAGCCTGACCAGTGCTGCCACCAGGCTTCTCCTCAAATGTGCCTCCTTTGGTCAGAATAGCTGTGGCTACACCTAAAATGAAAGGTGTTCCTTCTATTTCCCAGCTTGGGCAAATGATTTGGTAGAAAGTTGGTTGAAAGACAAGTTTGTATATCTGAGGTTTATAAACGATGATTTCTTGAGGCTAGGGAGGTGGCTCATTGGGTTAGAGCTCTTGTTGTGCCAGTGTGAGAACCTTAGTTTGAATCCCTAATATCCACTTCTTATGCCTGTAACCCTAGCATTTGAGGAGTAGAGACAGACAAATTCCAAGAGCTCACTGGCCAACAAGCCTGGCTGAAATGACAAGTTTCAGTTCAGTAAGTTCAGTAAGAAATCCTGTGCCAAAGAGATAAGGCAGAGAGCAGTAGAGGACTGGCCTGTATCCTGCTTGGCTTTTGCATGGGTGTACACAAATGTGCACATCCACCAGCTCACATACATATAACTCCCACAAACAGCACACACACAAAATAAGGTTTTTTGTTTGTTTTTTTTAATGAGATGGATACCTAATTATACTTGATCTTAGCCAAAAGGCCTAGAAACAATGAAAAATGATTTTTTTTATGTTAAGCCAAAGGTTTATAGCTAGCTTACATTCTTCTTGTTTTTAAAACAAAACAAAAACTAATATTTTATTAAAAGAAATCTGAAGCCAACTTTGGTAGTGCACACCTTTAATCCCAACATTAAGGCAGAGGCAGGCACTATGGTCTACAGCAGTGGTTCTTAACCTCCCTAATGCTGCAACCCTTTAATAGTTTCTCATGTTGTGACCCCCAACCATAAAATTATTATCATTGCTACTTCATGGCTGTAATTTTACTACTATTATGAATCACAGTGTAATATCTGATATGCAATGGTCTTAGGCAACCCCTGTGAAAGGGTTGTTTGCCCCCCCCCCCAAGGGGTTGCGGCCCACAGGTTGAGAACCACTAGTCTACATAGTGAGTTCCAGGACAACCGAGGCTTCTCAAAAAGAAGAAATCTAAGGAATTACAGAGCATGTTGTATGTGTGTGCACAGAAGTGTGGTTTGTGGACCTAATAAAAACTAAGATAATTAGAATCTCTCAATTAAGGAGTGATAACTTTTTGTCCTCGGAAATTGGAGAAGGAAGTGTTATGATTATTTGAAATTTTTTGTTGTTTTAAGACAGGATCTTAACTAAGTAGCCCTGACTGGCTTCAAGTGCACAGATTCACCTGCCTCTGCCTCCTGCATGCTAGGATTAAAGGTGTGTGCCACCACACTCAGCTGAAAAAAAGTTTTAAATACTACATTCAATTATTTACTGTGTGTATGGTAGGATTGGGACATTTGTGCCACAGTGCATGTGTGAAGGTGAGAGGACAACTTGAAGTTGGTTTTTTTTCCTGCCATCATGTGGGTTGGGGGATTGAACTCCGGCTTGGTGGCAGGCCTTTATACTAGCTGAGTTATTGCTCCAGGCCCTTTTGAGATTTGTTTTTTTGAAGTTGATTTTTTTGTTTGTTTGTTTTCAACACAGGGTTTCTCTGTTGTAACTCTGGCTGTCCTGGAGCAAACTCTGTAGACTAGGCTGGCCTGAATTCACAGAGATCCTCTGCCTCTCCCTCCCAAGTGCTGGGATTAAATGCGTGCACCATCTTCACCCGGCTGAAGATTGATTTTATTGTTAGTTGTGTGTATGCCTATGTGTCTTTTTTGGGGATACATGCACATGAGTGCAGTTGTCTGCAGAGGCCAGAAAAATAGTGTCAAGTCCCTTGAGCTGGAGTACCAGGCACTTGTGAGGCACCCAATAAATGTTCTAGAATGAAGTGAGTGAGCACTTCTGCAAGAGTAGAAGTGTTTGGGTTTTTTTGTTGTTGTTTTTTGTTTTTTTTTTTTTTAAGATAGGGTTTCTCTTTATAGCTCTGGCTGTCCTGGAACTTGCTTTGTACACCAACCTTGCCTTACAAGTCACCTGCCTCTACTGGAATTAAAGACATATGCTGCCATGTCCTATGTAGAACTGTTCTTAACTGCTGAGCCATCTCTCTAGTCTCCCTATTTGAATTTTTATAATATTTAATTATTATATGAATACCTTTGTTTTGTTTGTTTACTTTGAAATGTGCTTTCATGTAGCCCAAGCTAGCCTCAAACTCACTGTGTTGCTGAGAATGGCCTTGAACGCAAGTGCTAGGATTATAGGCATGTGTCTCATACCCAGCTTTACATACTAAATTTTGAAATATTCAGGAACTAAAATGTGCTGAGTATGATGGACTGTGCCTGTAATCCCCACTGCTCAGGAGCTGAAGCAGAGAATCATGAGTTTGAAGCCTATCTGGACCACATAGCAGTTAGCAAGTTCAAGAACAGCCAGAACAGTTTATTGAAGCCCAGTTTCAAAAATTAAAAAGGCCTAGGGTCTGAAACATAATGGTACACATCCATTTAGGATCCCAGTACTTGGGGGCAATGACTAGGAGGTAATCAGAAGTTCAAGTCCAGCCTAGCCTACATGATACCCTGTCTCAAAAAATGAAATATCAAAACAAAGTAAAATCAGGGCTAGGCTGGTAGACTGCTTGCCTAGCATGCCCTTCAACCAGGTATAATAATAAATGCTTGTAATCTTGTCATTTGGGGAAGTCATCAACTGCAGCTCTATATGGAGGTTAGCACCAGCCTGGGATACCTAAGACCCTATCCTTTTTAAAAACTAAAAACTCAGGCTAAATGAAAACTGTATAGTCGTTTTTTTATATATTTACTTGAGATGGGGTCTCACTGCCCCCTTCTTGATCTTCTTGCTTCAGCCTCAGTGCTGGGATTGATGCTGGTGTGCTGCCCTACTTGGAGTTAATGCTATTCTGGATTCAGTGAGCATTTCAGAATTTTGTAATGGTTTGAGGTCTATGGTAATGTTAAATTACACGTTTTTAATCGTTCTGGGGCTATTTTCAAGTCTGCCTTGCTATTTGAAGCATTGGATAGTTTGTAAATAATCCAGCCTTAGCTTCCAACTTACTCTAATTACGACAAGGTGTTTTATTTATGAACTAAGAGAAAGAAGAGTGTTGAAGTTCTTCAAGTTTGAAAGTCAAAAGGTATTCTCTTATGACTCCTTGTAATGCATGTTTCTTGGTCTTAGCCATCCAGTGTTATGTTGGAAGAGGACCATAAAGTAGAAGAATCATGTGCCATTAAAAACAACAAGGAAGCTTTTAGTGTAAGTTTGGACTCTTTATTTTGAATTCTGCAGATGTATGATTCCTGTGTTTTATCAGTTGGGTGGCTTAATGATAAAGTGGTATAGTCACATGACTTCAAGTGATCACAGCATTCTTTTGTAATAAATAGTGTAGATGTCATCCTCTAAATATCATTTGCTCTTTAGTGACTGCTGTGCTTTCTTGTTAGGACACTATACTTGGACTATATTTGCAAGAGTTTGTGTTGGTCCTAACCAACCTCCTCTTGTTTATCTTGAAACTTTTGACTAAAGAAGTAAAAAGCAAACTTGCTTACATACAGATAAAGGTAGAAGAAGTAGCTGATACAGCATGGCACGTTTGAAATTTAAAATGTCAGTAGGCTTAATTTGTGGGTCAAAGTAAAAGGTTAACAGGAAAACCTATATTTAGGTCATCCAGTACTTTGCAAAATTCATTAATATCAGACCATTTTTGCAGCATACTCTCAGGACGACTAGTTTCATGTTTATAGATTATGTACCCTTAATGTAATGTATGTATGTAATGTACCCCAGTTTTAAAGACACAGGGCTGCTGAGTTTGATGAAGAGCCACAGTCTCATGAAAAACTTGAAAGGAATGTTACATCTCCGCAAATTCCGTAGTGGTTGCTATTTATCATACTTCATAGCATCCCTGCGGAATAAGGTTAGTGATGGACTGAGTACAGACGGTCCATTTCATCTCTCTGTTAGCTGGACTGAGTGCTGGCCTTGGTGGCCCTGCTGTGACCCTAGCACCCAGGAGGCAAAGACAGAAAGGAAAAGAAAAGAGCTAGGCTGGGCAGGTAGCTTAGTGTCAGAGTACTTACCTAGCATGTGTGAATTGCTGGATAGTAGTGGCATTATTATTATTCGTTGTTGTTGTTGTTGTTTGCCTGGGGAGAGAGCTTGGCATTTAAGAGCATGTGCCATTCTTGTAGATGATCTGAGTTCGATTCCCAGCACTTACACTGGGCGCCTCGCAGCCACATATAACTTGAGCTACAGGTGATGCTTGTGATGCTTGTCTAGAATGAGAGTTTATAGTTATCACTTTAGTCCTTTAGACAATACTGGTGTCTACTGAATGCTGCTTTGTGTCAAGAGCAAAGAGGTTTCAGAGACAGCAGAAAAAAGAAAGGGTAAAAGTAACGCTTGTTTAGTGAGCAGTTCAGTGAGCAATTCAGTGAAGTATGGTTGAACACTAAGAAAAGTAAGAGCCTACCCAGGGACTGGCACTTGTGCCACATACCCACAGGTGTACACACACATAATTTAAAATAAAATAAACCTTTAAAAAATCGGAAATTTGCCTTAGTATGGAAAAAAAAGTCCATGTTACTTGAGTAAAATAAAGATTAGGGATGCTATCAAGAACATTTTTAGGGTTTTCTATTTCTTGTGTTTTGTTTATAGTTTGATTTTGGCAGGGAGGGTTTCAAGACAGGGTTTCTCTGTTGTAACTCTGGCTGTCCTGGAACTCACTCTGTAGACCAGGCTGGGCTCAAACTCACAGAGATCCGACTGCCTCTGTCTCCTGAGTGCTGGGATTAAAGGTGTGCCTCACCAACATCCAATGGTTTTTCTTTTAATTTTTAAATTAAATTAAATGTATTAGTATGTGTGAATGCACACGTGCATGTGCTGTGGTGCACGTGTTGGGGTCAGAGGCCTGTTTTCTGGAGTTGGTTCTTTCCTTCCACCCTGTGGGTCCTGAATATGGAACTCCAGTAGTTAAGCTTGGCATTTGATCCATCTCACCAGCACAAATTGTTTATTTGCTTTATGAGACAAGGACTCACTCTGTAGAACAGGCTGTTCTCAAACTCACAGCAGTTCTCCTGCCTCAGCCTTTGAAGTGCTGAATTTATAGGTGTTAGCCACATTTAGCTTAAAGAAGAATTTCTGAATTCAACTATGTAACTTTCAGTTCTCTTCTAACTCAAAGGCCTTGGGATTAAAGTGATGCTTGTCTAGAATGAGAGTTTATAGTTATCACTTTAGTCCTTTAGACAATACTGGTGTCTACTGAATGCTGCTTTGTGTCAAGAGCAAAGAGGTTTCAGAGACAGCAGAAAAAAGAAAGGGTAAAGGTAACGCTTGTTTAGTGAGCAGTTCAGTGAGCAATTCAGTGAAGTATGGTTGAACACTAAGAAAAGTAAGGTTGGGTATATAGACCAGTAGTTATGTACTTGCCTAGCATGTGAGGCCCTGGATTCAATTCCCCAGTAGTGTATGGTGTGTGTGCGTGTGTGTGTGTGTGTGTGTGTGTGTGTGTGTGTGTGTGTGAGTGAGTGAGAGGGGGGGGGGAAGGAGGGAGGCAGAGGGAGGAGAGAGAGAGAGAGAGAGAGAGGAAGAAATGAATACAGGGCTGCTAGCTACATGAGAGGTTGAGGTAGGAAGGTTGAAAGCTTAAGGCCTGGGCTACAGAGTGATTCATGGGCAGCCTAGGTAGCTTAGTAAAATTCTACCTCAAAATAAGTAATGAAATGACTGGGGGTGCAGTTAAGTGATAGAGCACTTACTGCCTAGAATGTAAAAGGTCTGAAAATCCATACCCTGAACAACTAGGGGGTGACAAGGAAAGGAGTGATACGCTACTTGCTACTTGGCTAGTTTATATAGTAAGTTGTTGGTGACTGCCTGTGTGAACCAAGATCTGGATGAATTGAGGGAGAATGTGAGGCTGTATTCTGAGTGAAGAGGCCTTAATAAATAGGAAGTAGACACCAGAAGCCAGATTCAGATTGCTTTCTGTATAGCAACTACTGGAATATCACTAAGGAGTTGGTTACAGGTAATACTAATGGAGGTGATATTCTTACCATTTTATTAAGAAGGGAAGGGAACACATGGGAAGCTAAGAGACTCACCAGTAGGCAGGTGATAGCCAAATGATGTACATCCTTATATTGCTTTATAGGCCATAATGAAAACTTCAGATTATAGTAAGAAGCCTTTTAAGAGTCTTAAGTAAAAATGTGATATGCTATGTCTTAATTGAAAAACCAGGCTCTTTGTGGAAAATAGTTGTCCCCTGGTATGCATGGGGCCTGCAGCCAGTTAGAAAGCTGTTGTGTTAACCTCAGGCAAGAGAAAACAGTAACTAAGAGCAGCGTGGTAGTGATGGCAAGGTGTGACTGAAACATGGGTACACCTGGCAGTGAAGCCAGTCAAATGTGTTCGTGAGTTAGATGTAGAATAAGAGAGCCCCCAAGAGAACAGTCAGAACTCAGGCCTTGGCCAAGGGAAATGGGAAGTATAGGGGAGGAGCAGTTTTGGAAGAGGCTGGGAATTGGTTGCTTTTTGTTTTAATTACTTATTTGGGTTTGTTGTTGTTGTTGTTTTCATTGTTGTTTTTAAGACAGAGTCTTGCCATGTATCCCAAGCTAGCCTCCAACTGTGGTCCTCCTGTCTCAGCCTCCCAAGTGCTGGGATTGCAGGCAGGTGTCACCATACCTGGCTTCCAGTGCCATTTTATATAGGTGAGTCTGAGATACTTTACATGTCCAGAAAGAGGTGTCATGTTGGCATTTGAATATCCAAAACTGGAGCTAAGGGATCAGAACTTACAGTGTGGGGGGCATCAGCATAGAAATTATTTCTCATCCCCTAGATCTGGGTAAATTACCTAAGAAGTGAAAATGGAGATGTCTAAGGACCAGCCAGCCATATGTTGTGTTAATCTATACAAAATGGAGAGATGAAAAGGGCCTAGGGGGCAAAAAGTAAAAGTTTTTCATCTGTAAGCAGAACTGAGAGTGGCATCCTGAAAGCCTAAGGATAGAAGATGTTTCTGGAAGAAAGAATCAGCTGTGTCAGTACTTGCTGATAGTTTGGGAGATGAAGATTGACAGTTGCCCAAAGGGTTGAGCTGCAGCCAAGTCCTTACTTAGCTCCTTTGTCAAGTTGCTAGTATAGTGATAGAATGAAACATTATTGGAAATATTCTAGAGAGACTGGCAGTGTCGTGAAAGAGTGAGAGGGGCATGTTCTAGATAGTAGAGACTAAATACAACATATGAACCATAACCACTTTCTGGCATGGGGGTAAACAACTACAGAAAGCATTTTGGAGGTAGAAAAACTTGAATGTTGAGTTGACATGGATGATACCAGGGAGCCACTATTGGCTAGTGGGAAAATATTCTTAGTTCATCCTGAAGCATTTAAGGAGAAATGTCACTTTGTCTGCAACTGACGTAAATGGTTAAGTTAAAATTATGTGTGTGTATGTGTACACATAAAGAGAGTCATGCACAGAAGAATTTTAGGTTATTTATTCAGTTTAGGTACAGAATGCATGAATATTCATGGTATTGTGTTTTCAACTTGTCTGTATGACATGGCTGCAGAAACTCAGTGGGAAAGGAACTAGAAACAGTAAATTCAGGCTGTGAGGGTCTGCTGTAAACATGAGGTACTAGAGGGACTGTGAGAGTCAGGCTCTGGTCTGAGACAGCATGGTCTGTAGTTCTCCTGGTACCAGTGAAGCTCAGGTGTCGCTTTGTTTACACATGAGTCCAGCTCCCAATTAGGGCTTTGTTTCTCATAGCCTCATCCAGAGTCAAACTGTTAATGGGTAATCAATATAGACTTACTTATCATAGACTTACATTACTTAATGTCTTTTTTTTTTTCTGCTTAAATAGCAATATTTCTTGACTTGTTTTCTGCAGGTTGTAGGAAGTGTCCTGTATTTTACTAATTTTTGCCTTGATAAATTGGGGCAACCGCTACTAAATGAAAACCCTCAGCTTACGGAAGGATGGGAAATACCCAAGTATCCTACATAGTGAATGAAGATCTTTTGTGCATCTTGCCACTAAGTTCACCTTTAAAAAAAAAAAAAGCTTATCAAATTTTGCAGACTGTGATAACTATTCCTTAATAAAATTCACTAAAGGTATCAGCAAGTCTTCAGCCACATTGTTTCTCTAGAAGGGCAAGAAATGCAAGTAAAGGCAAAAAGGTTTGTGTGGGGCGTTTTGTTTTACTCTTTGTTTTCCAATACCAGAACCATAATAAACTTATTAACTCTTAAGTTAATATTCTTTATTTTTGGTTTGATATAAATTACACATTGAACTAAAATCCTGGTATCTGGAGATAATGTGTTAAATGTTTAAATTGATCATCCATTTCTTAGAATTCAGGCCCAGTTCCTGGGAGGGTTGAAGGAAGTCATTATTGCTGTCAGTGTGGTTACTTACTGTCTTATAACCATCTGCCTTCTTCCCATGTTACCTGAAGGAAGACTTGATGCTCTGTTTGCTTTGGTTCTTCTGTTATTAATCACTTGAAAAAAGTTGAGAGGTAACATACCAATCTGGAACAGGCTGGTTCTTGGTTAAAAGACTACACAGAGCTGTTTATATAACCGATTGCAGATACAGTGCGCCTTGCCTTCTGCTGTCTCTGGCACTCCGCTGACATCTAGAATATATTGATTTGCTTTTCTGTTGTCATTTACATTGTGAAAATCTTTGGATTTCTGTTTTGTTTTGTGTTCTGACCTAATAGACCAAAGCCTCACTGTTTCAATTGTGGTTCTGAAGAGCATCAGATGAAGGAGTGCCCAATGGTAAATCTCTCCCCTGAGCAGAATACCTTTGAACAAGAGCTGGTGGATATGTGTGCATGTGTAGTTCTGTAATGTGCATGAGCCTCCTGTGCTACATTCATTTGTACTTTAATATTTTCAAATTCATGTTCATATTTTAAGGCATCGCATTTTTAAAAGAAAATCACATAAAACTCTGTATTTGAGGTGAATGAAGTGTGAGTTGATTTTTAGACAGGTTATTTTAAAAAGTTAATATTAAGTTCAGATAACACTAAAACAATAAAAATCTTAAGTAACTATTTCTTGCTTCCTTTTCAAAGATATCTACCCTCTTTTCTGTGTGTTATATGCATTAAAACTAGAGCAGTCTGTTTTTATGCTTTACATTTTAAAAAGTGAATATTCTTAATAAATTTCTGAGATGTTTCTAAATTGCTTGATACCATTCTTTTCAAACACTGTTGTGATTTAGCCTCGGAATGCTGCTCGAATAAGTGAAAAGAGAAAAGAGTATATGGATGCCTGTGGTGAGGCAAACAGTCAAAGTTTTCAGCAGCGATACCACGCAGAAGAAGTAGAAGAGAGATTTGGAAGATTCAAACCAGGAGTTATTAGGTACCACTGTCGCTTTACCATAGGGTGTCTTTTTTATTTTCTCAGTATTTGCAACATTGTGTCGTCTTCTGGGGATTATAAGAATGTAAGTGTGCTATAACAAGTCTGTTCAGAATACATTCATTCATTCATTCAAACCCACTTACCAAAGGGTTACTGTGTGCTTGGTATATATCATACTTCATGCTGTGTAATATTGGACAGAAGTTTTTTTAGCCAGGCATGGCTCATGCCTGTCATCCCAGCACTTGGGAGGCTGGAGCAGGACAATCCTCTTAAGTTCCAAGTGAGCCTGGGGATGGCCTCTTCTGTCCTCCATGGGCACCAGATGCACACATGTTGCATAGGTGTATACATACAGGCAAAAACACCCATATTCATAAAGAATAATGATAACCAGATGGTGGTGGTGCACACCTTTAATCCCAGCACTCAGGAGGTAGAGGCAAGCAGATCTCCGTGAGCTCTAGGCCAGCCTGGTCTACAGAGTGAGTTCCAGGACAGCCAGAGTTACAACAGAGAAACCTTGTCTCAAAGAAAGGAAAAAAAAAAAAAAAAGATACCAAAGTAGTGTTTTCTTGCCAACAGAATTCATCATCTTTTCTCCCCTTTATTTTTACTTAGTGAGGAACTTCAAGATGCACTGGGTGTGACGGACAAGAGTCTTCCTCCTTTCATCTACCGGATGCGCCAACTGGGCTACCCACCTGGCTGGCTTAAGGAGGCTGAATTGGAGAATTCAGGACTTGCACTCTATGACGGAAATGGTAAAGTACATTAGGATAGAGAAGTCAGCTTACAGGTCTTTCTTTCTCCTCCACCTCCTCCTCTTTTTCCTTCTCTTCTTCCTTCTTCTTTTTCCTCCCCTTTTAATTAAAATTATTAGCCAACACTTTTAAGCCAGCATTTGGAAGGGAGAGACAGGCAGAAGTCATTTTGGTCTACATAGCAAAACTCTGTCTAATAAAAAGGATCACACCAAAATAACAGGAATGGCTGGCCTGTGAAATGTGTGCTGGAGTAACTAAAAATAACGTTTCCTGTTTTACAAGGAAGGAACTAAAACTTTAGTGAGTATATAGAATTAATCAGGTAGTTTAGCTGGATACGGTGGCACACATTTGTTATCTCAACACACAGGAGGCTGAGGCAAGAGGATTGATAGTTTGAGGCCAGCCTGCCTGAACTGCATAGAAAGACTCCATCTTTAAAATGAAGGAAGAAAGAAAAGAAAAGAAAAGAAAAAATATTATCAAGTAGGGGTCAGGGAGATGGCTCAGTGGGTAAAAGTGCCTGCTGTGCAAGCTTGGTAGCCAGGGAGGAAAGAACTGTCTCCACAGACTTGTCCTTTGACCTCTCCACATGTGTGTTGTGGTACACCTGCACACCCACATCATACACACATAATAATTTTCTTTAAAAGAAATATCAGGCCACAGGCCAGGCAATAGTGTTGCACACCTTTAATGCCAGTATTCGGGAGGCAGAGGCAGGCAGATCTCTGAGTTCAAGGACAACTAGGACTACATAGAGAAACCTTGTCTTTAAAAACCAAAAAAAGAAAAAAAAAAAAGAAAGAAAGAAAGGAAGAGGAAGAAGGAAAAAAAGAAGAAAAAGAAATTTATTAAGCCAGAGTAGGAACACTGCAGGTAGTCCTCAAAGGCTTGTAACATTTTTAGTAATGGTAACATTAATGGCATCATCAGTGCCATCAATGGCAAGAGACATATGGCATCTCTACAGTGATATGGGAGACAGATAAAGAGAATTGACAGTGTAGCTCTTCAGTAGAAATAACACGAGAGTGGAGGGTCAGAGAGATGGCTCAGTGGGAAAAGGTTCAACAGATAGTTTGCTGACTTCCACACACCCGCCATGACACAGACATTTTAAGAATTTAGTTTTGTTTGTTTTTTGGAAATAGGATCTTACGTGCTGCCAGGCTGAGCTTTCTGGGTAGCCCAAGTTTACCTTGAGTGCACTATCATCCTGCCTCAGTCTCCTGAGTGCTCTCCCATCACTACACTAAATGATTTTTTTAAGTGAAGATATTTCTATATATGACTTAGGTAATTAAAAATACAATTTTAAATTATTTAAAAAAATAAATCCTATTCCATACTAAGTAATACCATAGAGATGTTTCCCAGAGTCTTACCAGAGTCAGATATGTTCTTATAAACGTACCTTTTTCTTTACTTGTTTCAATTTATGTGGGGTGTTTGTTTTCTCTTTCCTTTTTTTGACTTTTCTTTGTTTTGCAGAACTGGCTATAACACCCAAATTCTTAACTATTTTCTTGTCTAGTTTTTAATTTTTTTTTTTTTACTTGCTTAAAGATAGTGGATAGAAAATAGTCTATTACACTTTTACTCATTAATTATTGGTTGTTTAGTTGGTTAGTTTTTAGAGACAAGGTTCCTCAGTGTAGCCCTGGTTGTCCTGGAACTCTGTAGACCAGGTTGGCCTCGAACACACCTATCTCTGCCTTCCAAGTGCTGAGATTAAAGGGATGTGCCACCGCCACCCAGCTAAATCGTTTTTTACTTTTTGAGACAAAATTTATATCCCAGGCTGTTCTGGAACTTGCTGTGAGTTAAGTGCCTTAGCCTCCTAAATGTTGGGATCCCAGGTTGCCATGCCCAGATCGTGATTATAAGTTGTAATGGTTCATGAAAATGATAATTAGTAATTTCCAGAGTAATTCTGATATAGTATCTCCATACTTTCCTTTTGTAGTTTGGTGTGGGGAGGAACATGTATTATTGTCTAGCAATGTTAACTTTTTCTCTGGTCTCTGATAGATGATGCTGATGGAGAAACAGAAACTGGAGAAATACAGAATAAAAATGTCACTTATGATCTCTCAAAATTGGTAAACTATCCAGGTTTTAATATATCTACTCCCAGAGGTATTCCAGATGTAAGTATACATTGTTAATTTTTTTCTTCTGAAATGTGATAGTTATATTAAAGATTTTTCAAAATATTAATGTATGTACAGTTTGTTACATAAAGAAGTGAATGAATTTGTAGCTAAACATGATGGTACATGTGTGTAATCATAGCACTTGGGAAGTGGAAGCAAAAGGAAGTAGTTTTTATTGACATGTTTTAACTTTTCATTTGTTAGACAGGTCTCATGCTGCAGGCTGGCCTTGATCATCTGTCTCCACCTCCCAGGTGCTAGGATTACAGGTGTGTGTGCACACACTACTGTGTCCCAGCTCCGACATAGGTTCTGGGGAGCCAAACTCAGGTTATCAGGCTATGCTGCAACTCTGAACACTAAACCATCTCTCCCAGCTCCTGTACTGAACTTTTCAGTGTACATTTTTCAGTTCTGGAAATTGAACTCAGAAACTCTTACGTGCAAGTGCCACACTGTCACTGAACTATATCCCGACCCTGGTTTCTTTTATTAATTAGAATATTAAGTGTAAAACTATTTGTCAAACTTATGGGGTTTTCTGATACTACATCCTCAGCAAAGGAGCTAAAATCGATTGGTTAGGCTGTATAATCCTAAAACTGTAGCAGCATCCTTAATTGGGGTCTGAGCCTCAGAAGTGTTGAGGTGGCTGTTGGGGGTGTTGTACTGTGGCTCATCCTTTAATCCCAGCAGAGATTGGTGTTACTAAACAAAATCATGCATGGGGACACCAAAGAATAAGCACCACTCCAATATGTGTGTCTTCTAATGAGAGCTGGGGCTAACAGTCTCACCTTTCTTTAAAAAGTTAACAGTTCTCTGGGGCTGGAGAGATGGCTCAGCTGTAGCACTGACTGCTCTTACAAAGTACCTGGATTCAATTCCCCTCACCCACATGGCTGCTTACACAGACATACATGCCAGTGTACTTAAAATAAAAATAAAATATTTAAAAAATAAGATAAAAAGTTAACATAGTTCTCAACAAACCAAGACTTCCTGATGTGCTTTGAACATCTTATTACTGAGATCCACAAAGGCCATAAAATTCCTCCATTTACAAAACAAAGAGTTCTTCTGGGGCATGGGCCAACTTTAACAACAAAGGTACTTTAACAACAACCAAGTGTTCACACCAGGTGTCCAAGAGCTCCGCCAAACTTCCCAGAACAAATGTCAGGAAGCATTCACTAAATAATCACAGAATATTACAAAGATTTTCTCAAAGGTGAGATGTGATTTATCACTCCAAGGTACAAATACTTAAATTTCCTACTTCAGGCAAGCGGATCCCTGAGAGTTCTAGGCCAGCCTGGTCTACAAAATGAGTTCCTGAACAGGTTACATAGTAGAGACCTTAAAAAAAAAAAAAGACTATTAAGAAACTGATTTTTTTTAAGTTGGCATGATTCTTAGGTAGTTATATAAGTTTTACAGGCATTTTCTTAAAAAAGTAAATTTGGGGGAGAGGTGTTGTTTCACTCCTTTAATCCCTACACTCAGGAGGGAGAGGCCAGCCTACTTTACAGATCACGTTCCAGGACAACCAGAGTTTCATGGCAAAATCTCTTTTTTTTTTTTTTTTTGGTCAGGGGAGGAGATATATAGGTAGGTAGATAAATTTCTCTTCCTAATTTGACTAGGTGTTATAGAGCTCTCCCAACAGTTTTTTTTGTTTATTCCCTTTGTGGTAAATGTCTTTCTGTGTGTGAGTAGCTGTTTCATACTCACTGTTGTCTGTCACCAGTTTTCATCCCATGTTTAAAAACTTCAGCTGCTTTGGTGGTATTGGCAGGTTTTCATTTTAGTTCTTTTGTTTAAGGTGTTTTTTGATACAGTGATTTCCTTCTGCCTCTTCTAAGCCCTAGAATCCAAGAGTGGTCCTTAAGTCTAGTTTTACAGTTTTTATTACTATTTTTTAGTTTGTATACAAAGTAATGGGTTTCATTGTGACATTTCTATTTTGGGTTTTCTAGGGGTTATTGATGTTTTGTTTTATTGAGATGGGGGTCTTCCACTGTAGTCAAAAAAAAAAAAAAAACTTTGAACTCACTATGTAGCTCAATCTGCCCTGAATTTTACAGCCAACCTTTATGCCTCATCCTCCTGAGTGCTAGGAACAAAAATCTCAAAAGGATGATGTTTTCCAAATGCACTCATCCTTGTTTTTTCCACATTAGGAATGGAGAATGTTTGGTTCCATACCGATGCAGGCCTGTCAGCAGAAGGATGTGTTTGCCAGTTACCTTACTTCTAACATCCATTCGGTAAATAGACTTGTGTGTGTGTATTGCTGCGAATTGAACCTAAGACTTCAGATGTGCTAGGCAAACACTCTACCATTAAACTACATTCCTAGCCTTGTAGTACCCAGGATTCTGGAACCCCTTTGGCCCTCAAAGTTTCACCAGGAGTCCAGATCTGATATAAAAACAAGGAGACTTTATTCTGCAGAGTAAACCAGCATGCTGGGTCAGGCACCAGGTAGAATGGCCGACTCTGAACAAAGGCTTGCTGGCCTTTTTATAGACAGTAAGAGGGGGTTTTAACATAGGTGAGGTAGCCTGGTTTCTAATTGGGGGACAGAAACGCAGTTTACAAATTTTGATTCGCTCAATGCTCAAGAGGCTACCTGTAAGCTATATCTGGTTAGCCTTCAAAGTCAAGACATTTGGTTTATGGCCCCTAGGCCATCTGGCCAGATAAGGTAGGGGCCAGTCCTGCCCTGCTTCTTCTCTCTGATTAGTTGCCCTCACAGTGGGGATCCTTTTTCAAGTTATCTAAGCCCCATTTGGAAGGTATATCCTGGCTCCTGTTAGTCTACCATTTGGTTCAGGGAAGGGACTTACGCAGTTTTTCCCAGGAACCAGGGTGGGGGTGGGTCCTTTTTGAGTCCTAAGGGCCATGGCTCTTGCATAGTGAAAGTCCTTTCCCTCAGAAAGACTTGTCCAGGTCTAACAGCCTCAGCACACAGATTTTAAGGGTGTAGTTGGTAAGTGTTGGTAACAGTGAGATTTCATGGTTCATTTAGTACTTTTTTGGTTTATCTTGTAAACACTAGTATCTGGTGAATCAAGAGGTGAGTTTGGGTTCCAGGTTCTCTGTCTGCCTCTCTAACTTGTGTTCTTGGTCACTCCATCAGCCTAGCATGAAATCTGGCAGCAAGCGGTCTTCCTCTCAGTCCAGCCCTAATAGTCCGAAGAAGCAGAGGAAAGAGGGCAGCTCAGCAGCCTCCCTTGCTGACATGGAGCTTGACTCAGGTAAGTTGTGGTTTTAATTTCTTGAGAAGTCAAGGTCAGTCTGTATGTTCCTGGGTCTGTAAGGAGGGGGTTAAGCTCCCCCAACCTTAGCTATCAGAGCATTGCCACTGTCACTGGTAAAACCTGATTGGAAGCCACACTTGGTGTGAGACTCAAAGGAACCAGTAACCCAAGTCCCTGAATTTGGCAGGCTCAGGTACCCACCATGCTGCAGCTAATCTGGCCTCTTTGCTGGAACAGCACTCTGTAACAAGCTGCAAAAGGGCATGTGTACTTCTGGCAGCTCCAGTTTGAAGAACCGTTGAGCTGCTGGGCAGCTTTGGAGGCATATTAGTCCTATATAAGTCAGTTATCTCCCAGGGGGCATGTATTCTTGAAAACTCAAAATTGGACAACTCCTTGGCCTCTGACACACTCACTCCTTGGCCTTTGTCCTTTCATCCCTTCATGCTTTCCCATGGAACCTGTGCTCAACCAGGATTATGGTGGTACTGACAGAAAAATACAGTTTCCACCTTTAGGAGCCCCTATGGCCCAGCCCCAACCACTACTCATTTGTGTTTGCCTGGGAACTTCTGATTTATAGTTAATTAAATTAACTCTAGGGCTACCCTGGACTTAAGGCTAAAAATTATTTTCTGCTCCAAAGTAGGCCTGGTTAGTTTTGTTCTGCATAGCAAGACATGTTTTGAAGTGAGGTAAAAGGACAACATTATGAGAAGATGCATTAAAAAATACTGTGACAATTGGCCCAGCGGTAGAACTGGTCAAGTGTATACTTAGCATGTGTGAGATCCTGGGTTTGAACCAGGCTGGCCTTGAACAGAGATCCACCTGCCTCTGCCTCCTGAGTGCTGGGATTAAAGGCATGCGCCACCACTGCCTGGCCATACTTAACTCTTGTTTGGAAACAGTGTGCATGTCTGTGTCTGTGTGTGAGAGACAGATGGGCTAGAGAGTCTCCCTGTGTAGCCCAACCTGGCATCAAAAAGCAAATGGAAGAGCCAGGCGATGGTGGCTCATGCCTTTAATCTCAGCAGAGCAGGCAGAGGTAAGTGGATCAACAAAAGCAAAAGCAAATGAAGAATTGGATATGTGGCCTAGGATGCATGAAGCCTTGGGTTTGATCCCCTGGAACTACATACAACCAAGTGTGGTGGCACATACCTGTAATCCCTGCATTTCAAATGTGGAGGCAAAAGGATCTCGAGTTCCAAGCTAGTGTAGCTATATAAAAATGCTCTATCAAAAAAATTAAAGTTTTAGCCACGAATGATAGCGCACCTTTAATTCCAGCACCGGGGAGGCAGAGGCAGGTAGATCTCTATGTGTAAGGCCAGCCTAATCTATCAGCAAGTTCATGCCAGGGCTACTTAGATCCTGTCTCAAAAAAAAAAAATCTAAAATAATAAGTTTTTTTTTTTTTTAATTTCACTATTATCCTAGTCATCACTCAATCACTTAGGGGTTGCAGATTGTCACTGTATTTTGAAAACATGTGATGTATAGCAAATGGTATGCAGAGGACAGCAGTAGCATAGCTGCCACAGAGCTCATATCGGACCGTAGTGATAGCAGCTTTGAGTTGTATCCTGAGGAGTGAATTCTACTTAGCAGGAAGTCAAGCGGGGGCAGGGCAAGCATTTGAGGAGGTAGGAGATGCACGCACAGAAACATGGGGCTGCAGTAACCAAGGAAAAGTTAACAAGCCTCTTGCCACTGCTGTACACGCAGAACAAGTGTTCTACCTCTGAGTTGTATCCCAGCCCTCTTTGCTTTTTACTCTGAGACAGGGCCACAATAAGTTCATTCTGGGCTTGAACATGGCAGTCCTCCTGCCTCGGCCTCCTCAATAGCTAGATTAGAGGCCTGCACTATCATCACTAGGCTGTGAGAAATTAATTGGTCATAAAGAACTTCCTGGCATGGAGCAGTGCTAGACTTCATCCTGTAGGGGATGGATAGCACCCAAGGCTCTTTTTGAAATGGAATGTTTCATAGCATCAGGTGGGTGCTTTGGAAAGAGATTTCTAGCTAATTTGGAGGATGGATGTAAGGAAGACAAATCCAGAGGTGAGGGTAGTTCACTGTTTCTGACAGATGTCAGTGGGCTCTGGAATAAGATAGTGACTGATGTGGTAGAGGAAAAGAGTAGACTTCAGGGAGCCCAGTGTTGGAGTTAAGGCAGAAGAAAGAGAGGACTCTGCAGTTAACAGCAGGTTTCCATTTATGAGGCTTCCTCTTCTCTTCTGCGGCCTTCCCCATTCAATGACAGCACCCTCTTAGAACTACTCCTATCTCTGTGACTCGTGTTTCCTCCATCTGAAACTACATATAGTACAGGGGTAGCTCTCCCATAGGTTCATTCACATCCCTTAACATCAAGATTCAGAATGATCTCCTTGACGTGGCTTCCTCAGGACTGAGGACGTCCAGGCATGGTCATGGCATCTGAAAGTCCACTGTTTTTCCCCTTTCTTGGTTTTTGAGACTAGCCCAGGCTGGCACCTGAGGGCTGGCATTCACAGGCATGTGGCACCCATATCCAACCCTTTTCTGCCTTCTCAAAGACAGTTATTTTTGGCCATTCTATATCTAGGTACCCCAAATTCAAATAATAAATTTGTATGAAATGCTATAATTCCTTCTAAAGTGTCTTTCTTGTTTCAGATGTGGAGGTCCCACCAGGTTCTCAGAGCAGCAAAATGTTTCAGTTTCAACCACCACTGCCTCCTGACACACCTCCTCCACTGCCACATGGAATACCTCCGTTCATCCCTCCACTCCCTAAGGGCACCCCACCACTGACTCCCAGTGACTCACCCCAGACCCGACCTACAGCCACAGCCATGGATGAGGACACCCTGACACTGGAGGAGCTTGAAGAGCAACAGAGGCAGATCTGGGCAGCTCTCCAGCAGGCAGAAGGAGGCAACAGTGACTCTGATGTTCCTGTGGACACACCTTTAACTGGAAATTCAGTCGCCTCCTCCCCTTGTCCAAATGAGTTTGACCTCCCTGTCCCAGAAGGAAAGGCCCTGGAAAAACCAGTGCTAACTGAGCCCCAGGGGCCAGCCACTTCTGCAGAGACAGCTGAACCCGAGCATCCCTCCAGCCCAGCAGCAGGGTCGGCACTGCTTTGTCAGAAAGAAGAGGAAGAAGCTGCAGAGGTGGACCTTGAAGATGCTCTCCTCGACAGTGGCAGCGTGTCGAACTGTGACATGAGGAATGGAGGCAGTCAGAAACTCCTTCATCTGGACACCCGGCCCTCCACGGCTTCCAAACTCCACAGCCCAGTACCTGACATGAGCAAGTTTGCCACTGGAATAACACCCTTCGAATTTGAAAACATGGCTGAATCCACTGGAATGTACCTCAGGATAAGAAACCTCTTAAAGAATTCACCTCGAAATCAGCAGAAAAACAAAAAGGCTTCTGAATGACCGCTTGCCGGAAAGCTGACTGCATGGTGATCTGTAGCTTTGTGGTGTTTTATCGAACTGAGACAACAGGTGAAATTACTTCCCGCTTGTCATTTCCACCTTTCAAAATCTGCCCAAGGTTTAATTGTGATCTCAACTCAAGCCTGTTTTACAAAATGAAAGACTGGACATGCGCGTTTGCTGTTTATTCTCACTGACAACCTAAGGGGGCATGTACATGAGCAGGTTCAGAGGATGGTTTGTTTGGGTTCTACTATTTTTGGATCGTGAATGTCTGTCAAGAGTGAAGGTTTTTTATGTCTTTTGTAAATTGTTTTTCCTTTCTACATTTTGCTATTATCCTGTATATATAAGCTTAATATATCACTTTTTAAAAGAAAATTCTAACGATTTTAAATTCACATTTCCATTCCAACAACCAAATGAGAAAAATCAGGGATGAGCAGCTTTATCCTGCTTGGGGTATTTTTTGTAAGATTTTCACGCATGATTTTTAATAACACTTTTACTTTTGTAATTTAATTATTCAAATATGCTTCCAATAAAGGTGTGCTCACCTTTGTGTACAGGTTTGATAAATTAGTTTTCTTACACATGAACCAAGACTTTGGGATAGATGTGACTCGCAGTTAAATTGTTCTTTAAACTAGGACAGAAATTATGTGGTTGCAAAAAAAGTTTGGTGGCTGTAAGTGAATCCCAGCCTTACATTTATAGAGACAAAATTGTTTAATTATTTGGGGGAAAAAGTGGAGGTCAGCTAGCCTTTGAACAAGATAATATTGTGGATTCGAGCTGTAAGGTAATAGGCAGACACGAAGTAAGTTTGACTGTCTGCTGTGTATACACACATGGGAGCCAGATCTGGTTCTCTGTGTGGGTGCTTGCTGTTAGTCTCTACTGGTCACACTCATACTACTCAGGTAGTGTTACGCTGCTCCTCGGCCAACAGAGGGCACTAAAGGAAATCATTCTGAAATTAGTTGACATTTTTGAGAACTTGAATAGTCAAATTTACTGATTTGTAAACAGTAAAGGGAAGGATGATTACAAGAAAGGGCGAATAAAGCCATGTTAGAATAAAATGTTAAGTACTTTGAGCTTGCCATCCGAGTTTTAAGTGCATGCAGGGTGATTCTTCACAAGGGTGTACTTGTTACATGGTACTGTGACATGTGAGAACTTCAGCCTTTCTAGCAGGCCTGCCACAAGGGAGGTCAGAGAGACATAGAGAAAATAAGGGGTCTTGTCAACATTAAACATGTTTTCCCTTTTTTTTTTCTTTTAAGATAGGATCTTATTAGGAGGGGGGCATTCCTTAGCATGCATATTGAAGTTAGAAGACAATGTGGGGTCTGTGTTCTCCTCCCATGAATGTATGTCTTCTGGGGATCAAGATCATCAAACTTGGCAACAAGCACCTTTACCTGAAGAGCCAGCTCACTAGCCTGAGAATGACATTGACCTTTCTGATCTCCTGCCTCCACCTTCCTAATTCCTGATTAAAGGTAGGCACTACCACTCCCAGTTGCTGGGGAGCCAACCCAGAGCATTGTGTGTGTGCCAGGCAAGCATTCTACCAACTACGCTGCTTCACCGGCCCCATTGACATGACTCTTGAATGGTCAAACTTCCGAGACGTAACTGGTTTTTAAATCAGAAGTAATTGTTTAGCCTTGTGTGGTGGCTTGTGCCTGGAATCCTAGCACCTGGGAGGTAGGCTGGAGGATCAGGACCAGCTTTGGTTACATAGCAAGTTCAGTTAGCCTGAGCTACATGAGATTCTGCCTAAAGGAAAAAAAAAGTTAAAAATATTCCTTTAAATATTGTATTGCTGGTATCCTCTGAAATTGAGAGAGTTCAACAATAATTTCCAGTATATAAAAAAATACCCTGTTAAAGTATAGATTACACTGTTTTCACTTTATTGGGTAGGTTTTTGTTTGTTTTAGTTTTTAAAGAGCAAATGTCTAAGACATAGATGGTAAGCAACCTACTTGTAAATAAATTCAGATCGCTCACCTCTATCCAAGCTCTTTTTATTTTTTAATTATGTATGTATGTAGGAATGCCTGAGTACAGGTGCCTTTAGAGTCCCCAAGGCATTGGGGGGTCTGGGGATAGAGTTTCATGCAGGTGGTTGGTTGTGAACTGGTGTGGGTGTCGGGAACCAAAGCTCAGCCATCTCTCCAGCCCCTAATCTGGGCTTTTACCCTGTCTTGCTTCCCTGAAGAAAGCTCTATAAAAGTATTGGTTTCTCAAGAACTGGGCTCCTCTTTTCTTCTATTACTTAGGACTAGAACTGGAACAAAGTGGTAGAGAACTTCCCTGACATATTTGAGTCCCTAGGTTTGATCCCCAGAACCAAGAAAGAAAAAAAAAAATGACAGTTACCCACTGGGGTACACTTGCATTAAATAGACAAAAGTAAGTAATGAGCTGGGACTGATGGTTCCTGCTTGTAATTTCAGCACTGGGAGACTGAGGGAGGAAGAAGGTAAGTTGGGCCATTGTGGGCTACACCGCAAGAACCTGTCTCAGGAAGAAAAAAAAAGCTAGAGCTCCCTCTCTGAAGGCCCTTCATGGCCCTTGTAGTCAGCATACAGCTCTGGGAGAGTGCAGAGGCCTAGAGACCATTGGCTTAATTACTGATGAGAGGCTGAAGTCAGCAAGAGAAAATTCCTGGACCAGTCCTTAAAGCACAGGAAGAAGGGTATTACAGACCAAATGTACATTGAAAGAAACAAGGGCCTGCAAATGGCTCAGTGGATAAAGATGTTTGCCACCAATGCTGAAAACTTGAGTTCAATCCCCAGGATCCACATGGGGGAAAGAAAGAACACAGAGTTGGGCTCTGACCTCCAGGTGCTCATCATAGTGTCTGTGTGCATACATGTAAACATAAGAAAAAATTAAATGTATAGGCAATAGAGTGAAAGGGGCTCTCAAGAAAAGTGGGGTATACTGGGCGGTTGTGGTACTTGCGTTTAATTCCAGAGGCAGCCTGGTCTACAAAGACCCTGTCTAAAAAAACAACTGAAAAGAAAAGACAAGAGAAAGGAACAAAAAAGAAATGTGGGATAGGGCCAGATGTGATGGCACATGGCTATCTTGTCAACCTAGCAAGTTCACTGCAGTTTGAGCTGCACGAGACCCTGTCTCAAAAGTTTTTTTTTTCGAAACTAGGATGCAGAAACAGGCATATCTCAGAGTTTGAGGCCAGCCTGGTCTACATAGGGAGTTGGAGGGAAGGATGGTATTTTTAGGAGACCTTGAAAAAATACTGTTTGTTCGTGAGTGCTCAAGACCCTGCATTGCTTTGCTGAGCATTTCAAATTGATTAGGTAAAAGGATCTATAAGGTTCTTCACTGGGGAGTGACTTCATCTGAGTAATTCATTTTTCTTTTTGCGACAGGAACAGTTTGTGTAGCCCAGGCTACTCTGGCATTGCCATATAGCCCTGGCTGGCCCCAATCACTGTGGTCCTCCTGTCTGAGCATCCCACGCACTGGGATTAAAGATGTACACCACCAAACCTGGTTCCAAACAATGTTTAAAATTACATTTTCTTTTTAACATGTGATGGGGGCTGGGGGAAGTGCAAGTGACAGTGTGAGGTGGAGATCGGCTCTCTCTCCTTCCACCCTGTGGGTCCTCGGGAGAGAACTCAAGTCAGCAGGGTAAGATGCTAATCCATTTTACCAGCCCTCCAAGCCATTATTTTATTTTGTTTTATTTTTTTACTTTTGTTGTTGTTTTGGTTTGGTTATAGTTTTTCAAGATAGAATTTCTCTGGAACCTGTCCTGGAACTTACTCTGTAGACCAGGCTGGCCTCAAACTCACAGAAATCCTCCTGTCTCTGCCTCTCAAGTTCTGGGATTAAAGGTGTGTGCCATTACCACCTGGCTTTTTTTACTTTGTAATTATACGTATGTATGTGTGTCTGTGTGTGGGCACGTTGCAGGTGCCAAAGGAGGGCAGAAACCTCCAATCCCCCTGGAGCTGGAGTTCACAGGTAGTTTTGAACCACCTCACCTGGGGGCTGGGAATTGAACTCATGTCCTCTACAAGAGAGGTATGTTCGTGTAGTCACTGAGCCATCTCTCTAGCCCTGAGCCATTTTTTAAAGTAGGTATTTTTTTTAATGATTTATTTATAGGAAAACTCTATCTGCATGTATACCTGCATGCCAGAAGAGAGCATCAGACCCCATTATAGATGGTTGTGAGCCACCATGTGGTTGCTGAGAATTTAATTGAAATCAGGACCTCTGGAAAAGCAGCCACTAAGCCATCTCTCCAGCTCCAGAGTAGATAAATTTTAAAGCAGAAATCAGAATGAATGGAATTTATCTTTTAATAATTTATTTTTATTAGTATTAATTATGTGTATTAGTGTTTTGCCTGCATGCATCTCTGTGTGAAGGTGTTGGATCACTTGAAACTGGAGTTACAGACAGTTGTGAGCTGCCATGTCGTTACTGGGAATTGAACATAGGAAGAGCAGCCAGTGCTCTTAACTACTGAGCCATCTCTCCAGCCCCAGAATGGAATTTATTTCTAAAGACAGAAGTCTTTATGTAGGAGGGCATAAGAATGGGATGAAGTTGCTTCGCTGAGGTACCCCATTTTTTAAATGTGCTCTGTTGTGTTTAGGTGTTAGGAAGGGATCAGGGGAAGGAGGTATTGTTTGGACTTGTCAGTGCTATGACAGGTCTCCAGGTGTGGGCAAGTGAGGTAATAACCAAACACTTGTACTTCAAGGGTGGGGCTGTTTGTCATGTGAAGTGTACCACAGGTTGCTACAACAAGGCCAGCTCTCATTTTCTTGTGCAAGTGGAAAGAAGGCGCTGCTCTGACTAAAAACAAAAGACCTGGTGCTGCTTTCTTCAAAAAGCTTGTGTCTCGGTGCCACCTGCATTTTAATAAGCACAACTCCCTTCCTAGGTGGCTAGATTCAAGTTCAATAATCAAAATGCTTTGGGTTTTTTTTTCCTGTTTTTTTTTTTACATTTACTTTTTATTTTACTATGTGTACGTGTGTGTGTGTATGTAAATATCAGAGTGCACATGTGGAAGTCAGAGGACAGCTTGTGGGAGTCAGTTCTCCTGCCATGTAGGTCCTTGGATTAGAACTCAGGTCTTCATCTTTGATGGCAAGCACCTTGATCCATTGAACCATCTCATTTGCCTTCATTTGATTTTTTTTCCCTATCTTGCAGTTTAAAGATTACCATAAGCAGACAAAACCAACAAGAGTATGTTGTAACAATAGTTACTGCCCAAGTAGCTTCCAAGGAAGGTATGACTCATTCTCTGAGATCACAGTACCTTCAGACAGCCGTCTTTTCAGGATTTAGGAAAATCTTTTGTTCTTCAATTTCATAGGTTCATTTTATATCAGTGCAAATTTACTTCAAATTGTTTAGGAGCAGGTGATTTTAGTAAAGGAAAGTGCTTTTTGGTGGCTCACATCTATAATCCCAGACTGGGATTTAAAGACACAGATATATAGGATATGATCCTGGATCAACTAACACATTTATTGGATATTTTGCTTTTTCTATGAATTTTCTTTTAATAATTTTGCTACTTCTATTGGGTTACTTAATGACATTTTATAATTCTGTAAGAAATACCTGCAGATCTTGGAATGGAGCACAGTTGATAGAATGCCTACCCAGCATGCACAAACCCCTGGGTTCCATCCCCAGCACCACATAAACCAGCATTGTGATATATGCCTGAAATCTCAGCACTAAAGGGGTGGAGACAAGAGAATTATCCTCAGGTATATAACAACTTTAAAGCCAGCCTAGAATACATGAGACTCTGTCTCAAAAGTAAGTTTATCCATCAATTTAATAATAATAATAATAATAATAATAATAATAAAGGGGGGCCAGAAAGATGGCTTAGTGGTTAAAGGTGCTTGCCACCAAGCCTGACAACCTGGAGTTCTATTCTCAGGATCCACATGATGGAAGAAGAGAACCTGCTGAGCTTAGTGGCACTGGCTTTTAATCCTGGCACTGGAGAGGCAAAGACAGGTGGATCTATGACAGGTGGATCTATGTGAGTTCAAGGCCAGCCTGAGCTACAATAGTGAGACTCTGTGTCTCAAAAAACATAAAAGACATGCACATATATACATACGTATGTGTATATATGTATATAGACGTAAAACATTTTTAGATGTGTAATCCCAATTCTTACTATATCTGAAGCAATGGGAAATACATTTTAAAAACAAAACTGTCAACGATGTGGTTATATTTGGAATTTTGTAACCCAAGGAGGGACTGCAATGATAAGAGCTGGAGCCTTTATCCAGCTCTCTATCAGAGCTCTCAGCTAACACACTCCTCTGCAGGGTGACCTCATAACACAATGAGTTCTCAATTTCAGTCGCAGCGGCTTGGGCATTAGTCATAACTGAGAATGACAAATGAAACTAGATCCAGACAGGCTGTGGGATTCGACCCAAGGCAAACTTCTCACGAAGGAGTTCCCTTCTCTTCCACATGCTGACTGTGCCTCTCCTGACCTGGGACTCATAAAACAATCACAGTTCTATTCACTGGCTCAGTCCAGGTAATTCTAAAGCTTTTACTCATGAACACTGAGGACTAATGAGCCCTGATACATTAGGGTAGTTGAAAATGGTTTCATGGCAGTAAGAAATCCGGACAGATTGAGAAGGTGGATAGCAGAATAACATGTTGCCGAGGGTGACACACGCCTGTAATCCCAGCTCTAGGAATGTGGAGGCAGGAGGATTGTGACTTCCTTGCTAGCCAGGAATACACAGCAGGGCCCTGTCTTACTGTATTAGTTTGACTTTTTTTTCTTTTTTAAATTGTATTTTGTGTGTTTATGTGCGTGTGTGTATACCAGGGCACACATCTGGAGGCTGAGGGACCAGTTGTAGGTGTAGGTTCTCTCCAATCCTGTGAGTCTTGGAGACTGAACACAGGTCCTCAAGCTTGGCACCAGGCACCTTTATTTATCAAGCCATCTCATCCACCTTGGCTTTCCATTACTCTAATGAGATATTTGTCACAGACAACTTGAGGGGAGTAGGATTTATTTCGGCACATAGTTCCAGTCCACAGTTCTTGGTTGTCTGTTTTAGACCCGTAGTGATGCAGAACATCACTATGACAGGAGTATGAAGTCAGAAACTCAGTCTGGTCATGATGACTCATGCCTTTAATCCTAGGAGGATCTCTGTGAATTCAAGACCAGCCTGGTCTATATAGCCAATTCCAGGCCAGCCAGAGCTACAATAGTGAGACTCTGTCTTAAAACAAAGCAAAACAAAAAAGCTACTTAATTCATGTTGCCCAGCTGCTGGAATGAGACTGTGAGAGTAACATTAACAAACCTCGCCAATTTGAGAGCACTGAATTTTTAAACACACAGTCTTATCCATGTGGCTTCCAAAATTAGAATGTTCTTTCCAGGATTTGTTTGTCTTATGACTGGCCTGAAATATCATGTTTAAATTCAGATTGCATGAGTTTGTATCACATGATTGGTCATCACTAATTGACATTTGTTTAATCTACTTGTCCCTTTTCGCAGAAAGGAATAAGACCTCCTGACCTGGGCAGACTGTAAGAAACATGCCACCATGCAGAACTCTCAACAGGCTGAAAGAATGCAACCACGTACTAAGAGGCATTTCACTGCAGGCAAAAAGAGAAGAAACTTCTGAAGCTAGGCCTGGTTTCTCATGTTTGTAAAGTCAATAATTTGGAGTTAAGTTCAAGGTTAGCCTAGTCTACGTAGTAACTTTCAGGTCTGCCAGAGCTATAAAAGACACTGCTTTTAAATACCACTGAAAAAAGGCTAGAGAGATGGCTCAGCAATTAAAAGTCTGGCTGCTCTTCCTGAGGACCCAGGTTTGGTTCCTAGCACCTACTTGGTTCCTTGCACTTACAGCTCACAACTGGTTGTAACTCCAGTGCCCTCTTCTGACTTCTGCAGACACTACAGACAAAACACTCACACATAAAAATACATTTTAAACAAACCCTCAAAAAGGAAGGAAAAACTTTTTTAAAGAAGGATTACTTTAAAGCCTCTTTTTCTTTGTTTTTGTTTTAGATATGGTTTCTCTTTGTAGCCAACACTGGCCTGGAACTTACTATGTAGACCAAGCTGACCTCAAACTCACAAAGGGATCTGCCTGCCTCTGCCACCTGTTTGCTGGAATTAAATGGCTGCATCACCAAGTCTTAATTTTTTCTTCCTTTATTTGAATAATTACTTATTCATTTACTTAATTTTTTTAAAAAAGGAAAAGGGAAAATTGGAGGCTGGATAGATGCCTCAGTGGTTGAGAGCACTGGCTGTTCTTCCAGAGGACCTGGGTTCAAATCCCAGCACCCACATGGCAACTCACAACTGTCTAGGCTACATGATGACCTACAGCCTCAGCTCCTTCTTTCGTATTGGAGGTGGTTAGGTCAGTAGTATGAGGGATTGCTTTTGTTGATTTTTATTTATTATTTAATGTGTGTGTGTGTGTGTGTGTGTGCGCGCGCGCACGTGCCCATGGCGCACGTGTAGAGGCAATATGTATGTGCATAGGCATGAACATGACACAGTGCACATGTGGAAGTCATATGACAACTTTCAGAAGTTGATTCTCTCCTGTCACTATATAGGTGTTGGGGTATAGAACTTAGATCATCAGGCTTGGTGGGAAGTCATTGTTGATGACTTCACCAAGGCTGGTGATAAATTTACAACCCCCCTTCCTCTGCCTCCCAAGGGCTATTTTCCAGGCAGATGCTCTCATGCCTACTAGTTTGTTTATATATGGGTTTTTTTTTTGTTTTGTTTTGTTGTTTCAGACAGCAAGTTGTACTGGGTGTGGTGATAAGTGAGAACATCTGAGCTTTACAAAGCTCTGAAATGTCTTGTTCTGAATGTGTGATAATTTTAATTTGAGTGAACTAAGTTCTCTGCAGAAGCTGCATGGATAGCAAAGATCCTGCAGGATTCTTGCTTGACCACCCTTGAATATGGAAGGAAGGTATATTTTAGATAAAGAGCCAAAGCTATCTTGGGCTATCAGTAGCCATTTACTAGCAACCTCTGAACTAACATGCTCGTGACTGCTAGATAAGAGTAGGAGAATGTTTGGAATATAGTCTAAACTCTAGTTTCCAAAGACCCAAAAGCTAAATTTGAAAACATCTGAATCCTGGAGAATCTGTTTCCTACCTTCATATGTAGTCCTTCCCCTCCTCTTCCCCCTGCTGTCCTTCTGTCAATACAAATTTTGTAAACTCATTGATTCTGTTCTATAACATAAAAGTTCATATAGCCTCTTCACATGGACTCCTGGCCTTCAGGTCTACGGGGGAATATGTTTATAGTTTTAGTCACTAAGCTATAGATTGATTCATAATAATACATGAGGAGATGGCTCAGTGGTTAAGAATGTTTACTGCTCTCAAAGAGAACCCAGGTTTGGCTCCCAGTAACTACATTTTAGTTCACAACCTTCTATAACTCTAGTACTGGAGGATCTGATGTCTTTTCTTGGCTTTTTTCAGGCTCCTGCACTCAAAGTGGTGCACATAAATACATGTAGGCAAGACACTCCTACATCTCTGTGGGCACCCGCACCCATGCACATGCACATACACATACACGTTAAAAAACAAAACAAAACAAGGACCTCAATATGTGATAAGTTCTCTAGGGAATCTGGAGAGATGGCTTAACAGTTAAAAGAACTGACTATTCTTCCAGAGGACCTGGATTTGATTCTTAGCACCTACACGGTAGCTGATTATAGTCTATAACTCTAGTCCCAGGGAATCTGACGGCCTCTTCTGGCCTCTATGAGTGCAAAACTAGCATACAGTGCACAGACTATTTGCAGGCAAAATAACCATACACATTAAAATAAATATTTTTAAATTCTCTAGGACGAAGTTATAACTCAGTGATAAACAGACTGTTAAGCTTGTGCAAAAGAAAAAAAAAGACTCTAGGTTTAATCTCCAGTGTGCCAGAACAAAGGCAAAAAACCAAAATCAAAGTGGAATACTAGACTGTTAAAGGGCTTCTGTGTGGATAACTCTACAGAACAGAAACTTGTTGCTTTAGGATTCACTTAGATGTTTCACCTCATTAGCTGTAGACAGATCACTGGCCCAGCAGTAGTAGTGCACATGTCCTTGACCCCAGCACTCAGGAGGCAGAGGCAGGGGAAATCTCTTGAGCTGAAGGCCAGCCTGGTCTACAGATTCAGTTCTAGTATAACCAGGACTACCCAGAGAAACAAGAAAATACAAATAAACAACTGATTTGTACTATGGGAAGGCTGAGTTCAAGGCCAGCCCGACCTACATAGAGAATTTCAGGCAGACTAAGGCTACACAGCAAAACCCTGTCTGAAAACAAAAAAGTAGACCTGTATGAACTTGGCTGGGAATATGGTTTTATTTTGATTTGAAATATTTTTGAATTTATATTATGTATAGTAGTAAGGCTGCTGTGGGGGCTCAGCAAGGAGACAAAAAGGCATATTTCATAACTGCAAACCCTGCCAGACCTCAGCAGAGGGAACCACTGTCATGACCAGTGCCATACTCACAGTGGAACCACAAGCATCTGAGCTAAGGTAGTTTTATTGACCTGAACTCCTCAGGTGCAGATCATAAGCAATCAAACATCCCCCCACAGAAATCCAACACCTGCAGACAATACAAAATGCCAGGGCCTAAGCATCCCTTTTTCTAACAGTACACAAAAACAATTACTTTAAACACAACTAAAAATGAACTTGTACAACATTAGAGTGTATGAATGTTTTGTCTGAATGTATGTACATGCACCACATGTGCGCCTGGTACCCATACAGGTCAGAAGAGGGCCTTAGATCTCTTGGAGTTACAGATATACGTGAGCTACTATGCGGGTGTTGGAAATCAAACCTAGGACATTTGAAAGAGCAACAAGTCTTCTAAACTGCCTCCAGCCCCCATGCTTGTTTTTTTGTTTTTCAGACAGGGTCTCACTCTGCAGCCCTGGAAAGAACTCTATATGCAGACTAGGCTGGCCTGGAACTCACAGAGAAGCACCTGTCTCTGGTATACACCTGCTACTATGCTAGATGAATTTGTTATTTTTACAGAGATATAGTAAGTGCTGGCACTATAACTCAGTGGGTAGAGTACTTGTCAAGCAGGTAGGAAAGGCCAGAATTGATCCCATGTACCACATAAGGTTGTGGTACATACCTGTAATTCCAGCAGAGGCTACAGGATGAGGAGTTCAAATGGCATTCTCAGCTACATAGTTAGGGGACAGCTTGGGCTACGTGAGACACTGTCTCTAAAATAGATAAATAATAGAAATATTTTGAAAAATATATTGGCCATTGAAATGGTTTAGCAGGTAAAGGCTCTTGCTGCCAAACCTGATGATCTGATTTGATCCTTAGAACCCACATGATAGATGGAAAAAACTCTCATGAATCCTCTGATCTCTACACATGCCCTGGGTCATGCATGCTCAAGCACACACCCTCTAAATCAATTAATCAATAAATATTGAAAATAATATATAAATAAAAACATATGTAAATAAATAAATATTTAATATATAAATATTAAGTATATGTGTTTATATATAAACTATTAAATATATAAATACACAAATAAATACATAAAAAATAAAAATAGCTGAATAAAATATAATAAAAATAACTGATAAAAATAACTGGTTTTTCAAGACAGGGTTTCTCTGTTGTAACTCTGCTGTCTTGGAACTCACTCTGTAGACCAGGCTGGCCTTGAACTCACAGAGATCCACCTGCCTCCGCCTCCTGAGCACTGGGATTAAAGATGTGTACCACCACCATCTGGCAAATACCGGCAATTTTATATGGTTCAACTTAGTAGTTGCCAAGACATTGAATGCATAGACGCACACCCATCCATTTTGTGGAAAGGCCTCTGAGCTATGAGTTTGGATCTTGTGTGATGTTCACTCCTATAGCTGTGAGCATCTCATTTATTTGGTTTTGCTTCTTTAATCTGTGAAGTGGGGATAATAATACTTTACTTCATCTCTCAAAGACACAGATTATGACCTGTAATAATTAGTCTCTGCTATTCAGAAGTAGGGATCTGAAGCTGTACCCTGTGGCTTATTACTCTGCATGTATTTAGCTTGAGCACATGAAAAATTTGACTTTTTTTTTCCTCAATAATTTTTTTTGTTTTGTTTTTTTAACAGTGTTGAATTCATTGAATCATGCAGGTGAGGCAAGCAGTCTACCACTAAGCTACATCTGCATATTTAAATATAGATTTAAAGCATGTGTTTATACATGTATATATATATGTGTATATGTAAAAACTGTGTATATAAAAGCATACACATACATATATATGTGTTTATGTGTGTATATATATATTATTTATTGTGATTTGTTGGTTTTATGTTTTTGGTTTTGTTTTTGTTTTTTGGGGGGTTTGTTTGTTTGTTTGTTTGTTTTGGAGACAGTCTCATTATGTAGCCCTGGCTGGTATGGAAGTACCTATGTAGATCAGGCTGGCCTAATTGCTGGCCTACTTTCTGTCCTAGTTAGGGTTACTATTGCATGACCAAAAGCAAGTTGGGGAGAGAAGGGTTTATTTGGCTTATACTTCTACATCTTAGTCCATCATTGAAGGAAGTCAGGACAGGAACTCAAACAGGGCAGGAACCTGGAGGCAGGAGCTGATGCAGGGGTCACAGAGAGGTGCTTCTTACTGGTTTGCTCCTCATGGCTTGCTCAGACTGCTCTCTCATAGAACCCAGGACCACCAGCCCAGGGGTGGCACCACCACAGTAGACAGGGCCCTCCCTATCAATCACTGTCTTAATTATTAAGACAATGCCTTACAGACAGATCTTATGTAGTCATTTTCTCAGTTGAGATTCTAGCCCCTCAGATGACTTTATCTTGTGTCAAGTTGACATAAAACTAGCCAGCACAATGTGCCCTGTGTCAAAGTGACACATAAACACCTCACTGTTAAGCCACAACCTTTTCTTTCTTATTGAACTCATAGAGATTTGCTTGCCTCTGTCTCCCCAGTGCTAGGATTAAAGACATGAGCTCTCACACCCAGCCTTTAGTTATGGTTTTAATGCCAATCAAAAGCACTATCTAAAGAGTATGATGAAGGGGCTTGTGGTAGAAAGTGTAGTGGGACTTTGCTGGAATTACAGGCATGCACCACCACCCGCAGCTGTGTGGTCCTGGGCAGAAAACCCAAGGCTTCCTGTGTGCGAGGCGAGCACTCTACCCACTGAGCTATATCACTTTTTTTCCTCCTGCAAAAAAATAACAAATTCAGCCAGGTTTGGGAGGCAGACAAGTTTGAGGCCAGCTCATGGTCTACATAGCTAGTTCAAACCAGCCAGGGCTACATAATGAGACCCTGGTTTTGTTTGTTTGTTTGCTTTTTGTTTGTACACACACACATTCATATGGGTTCACTTTTCTGCTAGTTTTCAGACAGGGTCTCACTATGTTGCTTTAGCAAATATAAGGCCCTGAGTTCAAGGAATACAAACTAATTTTGTTTTGGATCTAAACTTAAATCAGAGAAAGTAGTGTTAATCTTACTTGTGTGAAACCACACTTTACAATAACAAAAGAGAGCTTAGTAAACTAAAATTAACTTCCTCACTAAAGGTGCCAGTTTGTGCTTTACACTCTTCCTGCAGCCACAGAGTGGGAAAGCGTGTGGCGCAGTGTGGAGGCGCTCATTTGAGAGGCCAAGGGAATTCACGGTTCTCAGGGCCTGTGGATTAAGTGAAGTGCAGGACGTGAAGGAATGACTTGTAATTCCATCAATGCTTTTTGATAGCAATGGTTTTTATGAAGTAATGACGTATGATACCCATTTATGCTTTTTGATAGTGATGACATTTTTTTTTTTCAAAGAGAGGGTTTCTCTGTGTAGCTCTTAGCTGTCTTAGAACTTGCTTTGGAGACCAAGCTGGCCTCCAACTCAGACGTCTGCCTGCCTCTGCCTCCTGAGTGCTGGGTTTAAAGATGTGCACAATCACAGCCTGTCGATAATTTAGGAAGTAGAAATATAGGGGCTAGAGAGATGTCAAATGCTCACCATGTCAAATGCATGAGGACTTCTGTTCCATCCCGGCACCTACATAAAAAGTCTTCATTGGTGAGGTAGCTCCTGAGACATGACCCTGGAGGTTGCCTTCTGGCCTACACATATGTGTATGCACACGCTGCTAACGTGCACTCATGTGTGTATACTCATGTATACACACACTGAAAAACACAAAAAAATTAAAGTAGAAGAATAAGCCAGGGGTGATAGAACAGATCTATAATCCTAGCATTTGGGAGGAAGAAGCAGGAAGATCAGAAGTTCAAGGTCTTCTTTGGCTACATAATGAGTACCAGACTAGCCTGGGCTAAATGAGATTCTATCTCAAACTAGCAATCAAACCAACAATTGGCCAGATATTACTTCTTGACTTCTAGAATCCAAATACCATTCCACTCTGGGGAATCTTGGACTTGGTTCTGAGCCCTTTTCCTAATATAGAGCCGATAGGCTTCATGGCTCCCTTTTCTTGATTCTTGGGCCTCCACCAGGCCTATTGTATGATCTGGTTGAGACTTTGACTCTCAGCAAGTAATATAAAGGCCCAAACGACTTAAAATAATTCATTAAAACATTCACTTCGGCTACAGTAGAGAGTCTAAAAAAGTGACAGAACTTGGTGTCATCCCAGTAGGAGGTAGATGATAAATGGTCACAACTGGAAAAAGTCTCAACCCTCGTCCAAAACAACCTAAATTTTCTTTCCTCCTGATGTTTGCTCCTTTCCATTTTCTTCTTAAAATTTCAAAAATGAAATCTATGTATTTACTCGCATGTGTGCATGGATGAAGCTGCACATGCCCCAGTGTGGTTATTGAGATAAAAGGATGTCTTATGGGAGTCAGTTCTCACCTGCCACTATGTGGGTCCCCGTGATCAAACTCAGGTCATCAAGCTTGGCCGCAGGCACTTTTACCTTCTTACCTGCTGAGCCATCTCACTGGCCCTGCTTCTTTCAACTCTGTATTTCAAAATAATTGATTCATTGGAGGTAATAACAAACGCACAAGCATCTATTCGCCTTCTATTCAGTCTTCAAATGCTCACAGATCCTATACACAGTGTGGCATCATAAGGGGACATTGCTACATCAGATTTCACCAGTTTTGCACATACGCATTTAAACATGAGGGTACCTTGAGGGAAAATTTTAAGTTTTTAAATGTGTGGCTATATGTCACATTTCAATATCTTGCCTTCACACGCACCAGTTGAAAAACATTTCTGTTTCTGTTTGGGTTCTTATGAGTAATGCTGCCATAAATGTTTACTCTGCTTTGTTTGAGATGGTGTTTCACTGGACGACGCAGGCTGTCCTGAATTCAGAAGTTGCAGGGTAGCCCAGGCCAATCTAGAATGTACAATCCTCCTCCTTTCACCTTCAGAGTGCTCGAGCCACAGGCACTGCCCATCACAGCCAGCTCACCCTGACATTTGTATACAAATTTTTCATTTCTCTTGGGACTATACTTCTGAGTATAATTGCTGGATCACATGAGAATTCTGTTTAACATTTTGAGGAACTGCATTGTGAATAGTAACTAAGTGTTACTAAATTGTATATTTATTATTTACTTATTTATTTTGAGATAGGGTCTCACTATGTAGCTCTGGGTGGCTTGGAACTCACTATGTAGACCAGGTTGGCCTCAAACTCACAGAAATCCCTCTGCCTCTGACTTCTCAGGGCTAGGATAAAGGTATGTATTATCACCCTCAGCCTGTTCTTGATTTTTGACAATTTCAAATAGTTCTGCTGTGACTATGTGTTCCTGTGTACTTCAGTGTGTTTGATTTTTGCTGAAGGTGGTCTCAACTTTTTTGTGTGCACTCAAAACACATGTGTTGGTCAGAACTACTCCATCAAGCACCTATTTAACAAATATTTTGTTTTACCGGATAAAAAGAATAAGCCACAGAATCTTAAAAATGTGACAGCAGCTTTCTAAGTGATTTTGTTCAAGCCCTGTATTGTAAAGCAGCATGCTCTCAAGGCCCTCATCTCTTTAGAAGGCCTGAAGTGCAGTTTACATGATGATGTGTCTAATGCTGTGCTTTGTTAATTGACTGTGCACAATAGTGCTTTTGTGGACATGAGGTGGTTCTCTTTGAGAGCTGACCCTGGGAATCTAAACAAGGCAGTTTGTCATTCTTTGATTACTTTGATTTTAAAAAATTCTAGAAAACCAGCTGTGGCAGTCTGCTAGGAGAAATAGCATTCTCAACTAGTTTTAGTGGTAAAATTAATTTTTGGTTCAAAATAGTCAATCTGAGATTTGTCTTTGTAGTAAAAGACTGTCTTTATCAAGCACAGTGGTAAATACAGGTGATCTCAAAACTTAGGAGGCAGAGGCAGAGGCAGAGGCAGAGGCAGAGGCAGAGGCAGAGGCAGAGGCAGAGGCAGAAGGGTCACTAGTTCTAGCCTGGGTTATAGAATGAAAAGTTGAGTCAAGACAATCTAATGATTTAGGCATGCTGGTGTATACCCTTAATTACAGCACTTGGGAGGTAGAGGCAAGCAGACCTCTGTGAGTTTGAGGCCAGCCTGGTAAATATAGTAAGTTCCAGGACAACCAGGGTTACAAAGTAAGATCCTGTCTAAACAAAAAGAAAAAAAAATCAAATGAGGTTGGGTGACATGACTCAGTATGTAAAGGTGCTTTTCTGCCAAACCTGAGGACCTAAATTTGATCCCTAGAACTCACATGGTAGAAGAATAGAACATACTTCCTTAAGTTGTCCTCTGAACTGCACATACACACACACACACACACACACACACACACACACACTCAAAGTAAATGTTAAAAATCAAAATCAAATGGATAAATAAATAGGAAGAAAGGAGAGACTGAAAGAATGAAGACAGATTTTGGTTAAGTCTCAGGCTTCCCTCCCAGCTTTCTTTTTCTAAATTTAATTTTGAGACAGGTTCTCATGGACCTGGAATGAACTCTGAAGTCCAAGCTAACCCTGAATTCAAGATGATTACCTTGCCTCAGTCTCCTTGGTGACTAAGTTACAGGGATTTGAGACCCCATTTCTGGCTTAAGACTACCTCACAGCCACACTGGCACCCCCATTGTACTGGGGTTGAACCCAGATCTTTATGCAGGTGAGGCAATCACTCTACTACCTAGCATGGTCCCAGCCCAAGAATACTTTTTAAAATTAAATGTAAATTTTCCTTCTCTTTTTCTTTCACTTTTTGAACTCATTCTGTAGCGCAGGTAGGCTTTGATCTTCCTGCCTCAGCTTCCAGAGGTGGTATTACAGGTCTGTGCTTACAAGGAGGAGTTAATGTTTTTTTAAAAATAGGGTCTCATGTTGCCCAGGCTGGTTTTAGACTTTACCTCCTGAGTGCTGGGATTACAGGTGTGCACCACCACACCTAGTTTTATGCAATGCTGGGGATCAAACCTAGGGCTTCGTACATGGTAGGTAATTAATCTACCAACTGGAGTACTTTTCAGCACCTCACACAAAACATAGCTTCCTCCAGATATATGACATTAGTGCTGTCTTGTTTCTTTTTACTTATTATCTGTGTATGTGTGTGATTGTGTGTGTGCATGTGAGTTAGTGTGATGTGCATACAGTGGATGTACTATTATTATCTAATGCAGCAGTTGGTTCTCAACCTGTAGGTCTTTGGTGGCCGAATGACCTTTTCACAGGGGTCACCTAAGACCATTTACATATCAGATATTTACATTGTGATTAATAACAGTAGCAAAATTACAGTTATGAAAATTTATCGTTGGAAGTCACCACTACATGAGGAACTGTACTAAAGGGTCATAGCATTAGGGAAGGTTGAGAACCTCTGACAGGTTCTGTAGATGACGACGATGAGATCACAGGATGGATGAACCTCTGTTGGTAGAATGCTTACCTAGCACTTAAGTTTGGATTGGATCCATAAAGCAGGTATGATAACACATGCGGATAATCCTAGGAGTTGGGAAGTGGATGCAAAAGGACCAGGAATTTAAGGTTATCCTCAGCTCTAAAAGATCCCATCTCAAAACAAAGGAACAAGCACAGTGGCCTCACAGGATAACAGAATATGAGTCCTTATTTTGTAGGACTTAACAAGTACCTTTTTGAAAAACTTTTTTATATTTTATTTTGTTTGTGTACATGTGGGGTAGGGGTATGCATGTGCCACAGTGCCTGTGTAGAGGTCAGAGGAGGAGAACTTGCAGAACTTTGGAACTCTTCTTCTACTGAGTGGGGCCCAGGGATCAAACTTAGATCTTCAGGCTTGGTGGTAGGCACCTTTATCTCACTGGCCCTAGAACCCAGAGATCTGTCTGCCTTTGCCTTCCAAGTGCTGGGATGAAAAGTTTGCATCACCAAATCTAGGCTTTTTGGGTTTTTTAGAGAAGGTATCAGTAGCTCAGGCTGTCTTCAAACTCTATATGTAGCAGAGGATGCCCTTAGACTTCTGATCTTGCCTCTACCTCTCAAATATTGGAATTAATAGATACTCAACACTGTGGTCAGTTTAATTAATTCTAAAAAGTAAAAATATGCAAATTAATATATATTTAAAATATTTCATTTATTTTTATTTTACATACATTGGTGTTTTGCCTGCATATATGTATATATGTGTGAAGGTATTGGATCCCTTGGAACAGAGTTACAGGAGTTACACACAGTTGTGAGCTGCCACATGGATGCTGGAAATTGAACCCAAATCCTCTGGACGAGCAGCTGGTGTTCTTAATCACTGAGCTATCTCTTCAGCCCAAATTAATGTATTTTAAATAAAGATAGGCTCAACAGGAGCCAGAAGGTGGCTCAACATGTGTTGCCTAGGAAGTCTGGAAAAATGAATTCAAACCCTGGAGTTTGTGTAAAGGTGGAAGGAGACTTGCTTGTCTCTCCTCTACCCACCCACCACACACATAATAATAATAATAAAATAATAATAATAACAATAACAATAATAAAAAACAAAGCAAAACAAAACAAAAACACTCAAACATCCTGGCATGGTAGCACATGCTTTTAACCCCAGCATTTTCCAGGCAGAAGCAGGCAGAATTTGAATTGGAGGCCAGCCTGGTCTACATAGTGAGTTCCAGAGCAGCCAAGGTTACATAGCAAGACCCTGTCTCAACAAGCAAGCAAGCAAGCAAACAAAGTAAACCCCCAAACCAACAAATTATATTCTTGCCAGGTGTAGTAGGGGATGCCTTTAACCCTCACTGTAGTGAACTCCAGGGCAGACAGGATTACATAGAAAGGCACTCACAAATTAATTTAAAAAGATAGGCTCAATACAAAGAGAACCCCTGAAGTGTATATTGACTCTCCTCATTGACTGTTTTTTGCCCATTTCTATGGTATCTATGAGTACTTGAGATGGTTATTAAGAGCTGAATAGTGTTTAGAAAAAGAGCTGAGCCTGCCTTTCAGAGGAGTAAGACCCGGATTCCAAGAGTAGATCACTCCTTGACTTGTCCAGGTGGAATTAAGAGATTATTATTATTATTATTATTATTATTATTGTATTGTTTTGTAACTTAAGGCTTAATGGACAGGAGGGTCTGGAGATAAATTTCAGAACTTCGTGCATTTCCAGTGGAGTTCCCTTCTTGGGCTCTGATGCATGCCTGTTTGTCCAGACACAATCATGTTTTGAATAAAGGTCAACAAGGGAGGTCACCCTCCGGAATGTTTCCTCCTACCGGGAAAGAGGAGGAAGCCTGTGGCCCCTTCCACACCGCCGAGTCGCTGCGAAATCCTGGGTTTCTAAACAGCTGCAGATTTCTGCCGGGAGCTGCAAAACTTCTGGGGTTGCCATGGTCCGTGGGAGCGAAATGCTGGCCACCCTCTGCTGCCGCAGCCCTGAGCCGGCTGTTGCAGCGTCCTCTCCAGTCCCTTTCAAAAGCTTTTCAAGGGGATCCCTACGTGGGGAGGAGCTCGGACGGGACATTAACCTGGGATTCTGTCCAAACGACTGGAGCGAATAAAGGAGGCTTTTCTTAAGCCAACGGGCTGCAGCTCTGGGCTTGTTTCAAAGGATTATTTATTTATTTATTTAACCCCTCAGTGTTTTCCTGGAGAGCAGAGAGCGTTCATCCCAAGCTTAGCCGGCACATGGGCATCTTCCTTCCAACTCGTGGCAAAGGATTTCTCATCCTGCTCTGGGCGGGAAGGGGAGAGGAGGGCAAGAAATAAATCACACAACCGGCCCCCCCCCCTCCCGCCACCGCACCCCCACCACGCCCCAGCAGCAGGCTGCGGTCAGGTCGACGTGTAGTCATCCGGGGTGACTTGCAAATTCTGGGCTCACTTTGCTAGGAAGCGGGGAATAGCCTGAAATGCCAAGGCGCCCGCGGGTGCAGGCTTCTCGGTCGGCGCCCGGCATCTCGCTCCTGGTCGCGGTGGACTCGGGAGGATTTAGGGGCGCGCAGGGCGTGTGGGGGGGCGCAGACAAAGGGGCGGCGGGGAGCTCGCGGGCGGCAGCGGCCCGGGCGCTGGGAGGGGCGGCGCGGCGTCTTCTCCCGGCCCCGCGGCGGCGGCGCGTCACGTTCTCTTCCCCGCCCCGAGCCGAAGAGCCGGGGAGGCGGCGGCCGCGGCGGCTGCTGCTGCTGCTGCTGCTGTGAGGCAGGTGACGGAGACCGGCGGCGTCCCAGGCGGTGAGCGAAGCGCGGGCCTGTCCTCTCCTTCCTCGCCGTCCCACCCGCTCTCCCCCTCCGCTCCTTCCCGCCGCCGGGGTCCAGGGAAGGCTGGGAGGGCAGGCTCTCCTCAAGCTCCCGCCGCGCACCCGGGCCGCGGCTGAGGAGACGCGGACGCACCGGTGAGGGCGGCGGGCGGTGAGGAGCGCGCGGCTGTGAGGAAGGCTGGCTGCGAGCCGCGCGCGTCCGGCCCTGTCAGCCGCGGCCCGGGCCTTGCCTTCCTCCCGCCGCCTCAAGATGGAGCGTGGACTCCTTGCCCCTGCGCCGCCTCAGGCCCGCGTCCTCTCCTCAGCTCTCGGGGGTGCTCCGGGGGCGGTTCTGCCCCTCGTGGAGGCCGCGGGTCGGGTCGGACCTGTTGCCCTGGACGCCGCCACTCGCCACCTGAGCCTTCCTCAGTCAGGCCCGGGACGCCGGGTGCCCGCGAGTCGGCATGGAGGGCGCCCTCGCCCGTGTCGCCCTGGGCCCGGTCGGGCGGCCCTGTCCCCGTCGTCCCTGTCCCGGCTCGGCCCCGGGCTTTTGTTTTCCTCCAGACCCCTAGACGGTGATTCTCTGAGAAGGTGGAAGGGCAACAGGGGGTGCCAGATCTCTGAAATCACGGCTGCCGGGTAACCCGAACCTGCTACCGCGGCCGGGGATTGGCGCGGAAGACAGATGACACTTGTTCGGGGCGCGATGGGGTGGTGGTGGTGGTGGTGACATTTTAAAAGCAGAGCCTTCTGGTTTTCTCCTATTTGGAGGTTCTTGGCGTTATTAGAAAAACAAAAACAAAAAAAATTTTGGATTTTGATTCTGGAATCCAGCCCTGAAATCCTGTAGTCTCTCCACTTCGTGTGGCTTTTCCATCTGGCAGGAACCGCACCCCCCCCCCTCTGCCCAGCCCCACCTCTCGGGTGTGAAGCAATGACACATTAAGTCTGTGATCCGTGTGAATACCTGCTTCTAGCAAAAACTTGGGCTCCAATTACTGTTTTTAAAGAAGGAGAATGGAGATGATTCTGTAATTTCCTTTTTCTTTGTGTGTGTGAGAGCCTGGCCCCTTCCTCTTCTAGGCTAGGACCGTGCCTAGCTGCTTGGGGCTCAGTAGGTATTTGTGCTGTGGCTGGCTTGTGCACTTTGATAAGTCTGATTCTAGGGTTTTATGATTATTACTCTTAATAGTGCCTCCAGGTCAGGAGAGCAGTGTTTGGCTTCTAGGGTTAATGACAATCTTTTGCAAGAATCCTCAGGTATGTTGCTTCTCAGCCTTGAGGGCATTTCTTCCTCTTGAAATAATAACAATTAACGTTTATTGAGGACCTCTTATGGCCAGGCTCTGGACAAGTGTGGGGTTTTTATCTCATGAAATCCACCAACCCACAGGGTTGCCATCATCCTTGTTTACAGAGAGGGCATTGAAAGGTCAGAGCCACAGCCAATAAGGATGTTGTCAGAAGTTGTACTTTGCTCTGCTTAGTTATTTTGAACAGTGAATCTATGGCAAGGATGGACGTTATTAAAGCCAAGGAAGTGGGCTCGCTCAGCTTAGAGCTGACCTCCCTTGTTGAGGTTCAGAGAAAGCTAACTGTTAGGTTGCTTACTAGGTTCCTTCCTACCTGGTTCAAAGGGGTAAAAACTGAAACTGGGTGGCAACTTTTGTAATATCTCTGAACATGAAAATTGCCATCCTCTGCTTTTTCAGGCATTGTTGAGCACAAAAACCAAGCCAACCTGGTTCTTATCTTTAAGGAGTTCATTATTTTCTAAAAATTAATTTTTAGTGCATTATATATTTAGTGTGTGTGTGTTTGTGTGTGTATATGGTTGGGTACCTTGTACCATAACATGATTGTGGAGGTCAGAGGCCAGACAACTTGTGGGAGCAGGGTCTGTCCTACCGTATAGGTCCAGTGGATCAAACTCAGGTGGCCAGACTTGGCTACAAGCACCTTTTCCTGATGAAGCCATCTCACCAGCCCTAGAGTTTAATACTTGAATTTATTTTTACCTGGTATCTAATATTAACTTTGTTGCCTGACTCATTATGTGTATTAACTCAGTAATGTTTTTTTTTTTTTTCCCTTTAACAACTGTGTTTGGGATTGAATTGAAGGCATTAGATGTGCTGAGTAAGCACTATGCCTTTGCGCTACATCTCCAACGTGGGTTTTTAAAATTTTAATTTTATTTTGAAGTTTTATTTTTATTTTATCTTATTTACATTTATTTTATATGTATGAGTGTTTGTGTGGATGTATGTATGTGCACTGTGTAGCCTGCTTGGTGCTAGAGGAAGCCAAAGAGGATGTTGGATGCCCTATAACTGAAGTTGCAGATGGTTGTGAGCCACCATGTGGGCTCTGGGTACTAAATCTAGGTCCTTTGCAAGAGCAGTAAGCACTCTTAACCTTTGAGCTATCTCTCTAGCCCTGTTTATTTTGAAATGTATACATTCAGTGTGTACGTGTGTGTGTGTGTGTGTGTGTGTGTGTGCGTGTGCGTGTGCATGCATGTTAGCAAAGTGCTCAAGGAGGCCAGAAGAGAGCTGGAGTTACTAGTTGTAAGCCACCCCAATATGATGGCTAAGAACCCAACTCAGATCCTCTGCAAGAGCAGGACTTGGTCTTAACTGTTGAGCCTTCTCTCCAGCCCCCTCTTTTCTAAGAGGTACTTATTTTTATGCATATGGGTGTTCACCTGCACGTTTATATGTGTACCACCTGGAGTTACGGGTGTTCACGTGAATGCTGGGAACTGAACCTGGGTACTCTGCGAGTGCAGTAAGTGCCCTTAACTGCTTAGCTGTCTCCAGGCTCTTGGCCCTTTTTTCTCTAAGTGCTGTCTTCTGAGTTTGAAATCTAGAGAGTGTGTTTAAGGGATGATGTGGTCTTCATGTATCCCATATGGGAGACAGGAACTTTAAAATTTGTCTTTATGTGGACTTCCTGGTGCTCTTCATTATTATTTACAAACAGATTTCTGTTGCTTCTAGAATTTACATGTCAAAGGCAAAGGGACAACCCCACCTACCCACTTTGTGGAATCCTCTAAAGAATTCTACTGTCTTTATGTGCTGAAATGCTTGTTATTTAGTTAATTGAAATTTTGTGGTCCATAAATTTCAAGACTGGCTTTGTAGATGTCAGAGCTAAAGAAAATAAACCCAGAAGTTATTGTGTGTCCTTACTGACACAAACAAGGAGATGGCTTAATATTTGTTGACATTTAAAAAAAGTCATTTGACCCATAATTTCCAGCAGGAATTTAAGGCATGTACCAGGGTGGTGGCTCCTGTGAGGCAGAGGCAGATGGATCTCTGTGAGTTTGAGGCTAGCCTGGTCTACTGAGCGAGTTCTAGGCCAACCAGGAATACACAGTGAGACCTTGTCTCCAGAAACTCAAAACAAGAAAAGCCAACTGGGGTTAGCTCAGAGTAAAGAAGCTTGCCCTTTAATCTAATTCTTGGGACCTACTGACTCCTGAAAGTTGTCCTTTGACCTCACACACATACGCACACCAAATGAATTAAATGTAATTAAAAAAACAAAAGCCAACTATCTAAAGTGTTAGGTGAACTTTTCACCTTGTTTAGGTTTCTGTTATCTGAATAACCAACTTTCTTGTACAAATGAGGTGGCAGGTCAAATAGTTTTTCTTTTCTTTCTTTTTCTTTTTTCTTTCATTTTCATTTTTGTTTTGTTTTGTTTGAGACAGGGTTTCTCCGTATAGGCCTGGCTGTTCTGGAACTTGTTCTGTAGACCAGGTTGATTTCAAACTCTGAGATCCACCTGCTTCTGCCTCTTGAGTGCTGGGATGAAAGGTGTGCACCACCACGTCTGGTTCTTGTAATTTTTCTTTGACATGGAAAAGAAACAAACAAAAAAGATAATGTTATTAGTCACAGCAAGGCCTGTACTTCCCTTTCAATATTGTTGAAATGTTGTGATTCCTCCAAAGGCTGTTTATGGAGCTGTGGTGTATCTTTCTGTTTGTGTAAGGTGTATTCGGAATTAATAGCACAGATTCCTCCCAAGCCGTTTACCATGCCACTGCCTTTCTGGATGTGAGTGACACGGCCCTGAATGAAATGACCTACCCTTATTCTCTTGGGATTTCCCTTCCCTAGGAGACCTAGATAATAAGCGCGTTAACTATAAGTATGTTAGAATGTCATGCATGGTAGAGAAAAAAATAGTAAACCACAGGAGGAGGAATATGAAATTTCGTGGGTAATGGTTAAAGTTCTAGGAATCTCAGATAGGGTGGCAGTAGACCCAGCTGAGAATGTGATTTGAGTAGAGATGTAAAGGAAGTTAGAAAATGTTGGTCCCTAAAGAAAACCAGGATCATATGGAAGAGGGACCAGAAAGTTTAAGCTTCATATTGGAAGCTTGGAGAGCAGATAATTTAAAGCCTTGCAGGTTATCTTGAAAATATTTGTTAGAATACTGAAAGACTCAGAATAATTTAATGCTATCATCCATTCATCTCTCCATCCATACATCCCAGAGATGACATCTCCTCACATTTACCAGGCAAGCACTCTACCACTGAGCTATTCACACGTTCCCTCCTCTCCCATTTAGCTTTTATTGAGATAGGATTTCCCTGTGCAGTATAGGCTAGCCTGGAACTCAAAATCCTCCTGGCTTAGCCTCCTGAGAGCTGGGATCCCAGGTGGGGGCCATCATACTTGGCTTATATGTTGCCCCTTCTTAGCTAGATCTCACCACCTTCCTACCTCAGTCTCTGCAGTAGTTGGGATTATAAGCATTGATCACCATGCCCAGCTTTGGGCTGTGTTATTAACTGTGATCAAGGTTGACTTAAAAATAGGGAGAGTTGAGCAGTGGTGGTGCACACCTTTAGTCCCAGCACTCGGGAGGCAAGGCAGGATGATCGCTATGAGTTCGAGGCCAGCCTAGTCTATAGAGTGAGTTCCAGGACAGCCAGAGTAACAACAGAGAAACCCTGTGCCCCCCCAAAAAAAAGTAAAAATAAGGAGAGTTAAAGTTCAAAGAATTTTACTATCTGGCTTAAAAGTCTCATAGCTAGTGAATACAGAGCAAGAACTGAACCCTAGTTTCTGTTATTTTAATAACTATGCAAAGTACCTTGGCAATACAACATCAAGCAAGTGGCTGTTTAAAAGTTAGCTAGCCCAGTACTTGACATATAGACTTGACTCCCTCCCCCCCACACACAGTGGGATTCATACATGCTATATTCCCAGTACCACCTTGCTGTTGAATGATATACTTTTATACTATCTTATTAAAATAAAAAATTTATTTCATGTGTATGGATGTTTTGCCTGTGTTTATGTCTGTGTATCACATTGTAGTTCCTGTGGAGACCAGAAGAGGCAGTTAGGTCCCCTGGGACTGGAATTAAGATAGTTGTAAACTGCCATATGCAGAGAATTGAACCCCTGTCCTCTGGAAGAACAGCCAGTGCTTTTAACCATTGAGCCATCTCCAGCTGATATGTTCCTATTTTTGTACGCCAGCCCAGGACCTTTGTTTAACCCAAAGGGTCTGTGTATGGTATCTGCATGTGTGCTCCTCTCCCAGTTGTACTTTTGGCAGCACAGCCCTGCTTTTTAGTTTTAAATGTTTTATGGTTCTCTCAAAAAATCAAACAAAAAAACAGACAAAATTTTTTTTTCATGGTTCAAACTCAATTTAACATAAACTTTTATATAAATATTTTCAATCTTAATTGGAAATCAGTGTCTGTAATGCTCTGCATATGAATTTTTTAGACAGCTGTTTAGGGAAGCTTTAAACTATTATAGCATCTTATATATTTTTAATAAACATAGTGTATGTTTCCCATATAGGTGGAACTCAAGAATCCATATGCTTTAAATCAGCATTCCCATTACAGGTCTCTTTAAAGGGAATCATTGACTGATGGTGCTGTACAGGAATTTTAGGGGAGAGTGACCACTTCAGATTGCAGTTAGGGTACAGAAGGCGCTTCCCCCACTCTCGTCTTTTTTTTTTTTTAAATTTTTTATAATAGGTTGGCAGATTGTACTTAACCAACCTTGAATTTGGCTAGGACGTCTGGGTTAATATCCTGGACCTGGCATGAGGTACCAAGGAATCTTGGCCAAAGAAGGAAGGAGCTTTTTTCTCCCTTTAAATCTCCATCTGGCACTTCCAGAAGGACAGATTCCTTTAGCACTAACTCAATGGGTGGGTCTGTTTTTTGATTTTCTGTTTATTGTGGTTCGTCAACATCATCTTAAATATATTCTTTGCAAAGTCCTTGAAAAGAGGAAATTGTCCTGATACAGAATCCCTGTTTGGAAGCCTGTCTGGCATCTCAGTCTCTGGAGAAGCCTGTGTGTTCATCTGCCTCTGTGTCTCTTCTCAGGAATCTTCATGAGGCTAAGGCTTCCCTGTTTTATGTAATCATATGACCCAGTATGCTTCCAATTTGAATTACGTAGTTTGGTATTTGTATTCTCCCTTGCTTACTTATATCTAAGCTTGGATTAAATCCCAGTTAAAGAGTCTGCCCATTTTTGACACTTGAAAGTGGCAGGCCCTTGATTTACAATGTTGTTATTGAAGTCAAGGGCTAAGGATCCAGATGATCAGGATGTGCAAATCATCTGGATTTGGGTTTGATGTATAAAAGAAAGGCAACTCTGATTAGTTTTTTCCTTCCAAACTATACAGATGATTTTTATTTTATTTTATTTTACACGTGTGTGTGTGTGTGTGTTTGTGTGTTCCATAGCATGAAAGTGGAGGTCAGAGAATGTATTAGTTACTTTTCCATTGCTGTGATAAAAAACTGTAACCAAATCAACTTACAAAACAGAGTCTGGGCTTATGGTTCCAGAGAGAGAGAGTTTATAAGGGCAGAGGAGGCCTATGGCAGCAGGAGGAAGGAGCAGAAAGCTAAGAGATCGCATCTTCACCTGCAGGCATGAAAGTGAGTGAGGCTGTGAACTCTCAAAGCCCACCCCTAGTGATGCTGCAACATCTCAGACAGCACCAACTGAGGACCTAGTGTTCAAATTCCTGGGCCTATGGGAGACAGTCATTCAAACAAGCAGAGAGGACAGTGACAGGGAGTCAGTCCTCTCCTTTCACTATGTGATTTCCAGGGATCGGACTAGTGACTAGGCTTGTGAGCTGTCTGACTTGGGTGTTGGGAACCAAAGTTGGCTCTTCTGGAAGAGCAATAATGTGCTGAGCCATTTATCCAGCAGCCCATCCCACTCCTTTTAATGTAGGTCCTCAGTTTGTAGCCAAGGATATCTTTGAACTGTTGATCTGCTGTGGTCTGGAGTTCTGGATGCCACCATGCCCAGCTCCATCTTTTTCTTGACTGCAAACTCCAGGTCTGTTTTGTGGAAGACTTTGTACAAATCTTTGGAGCTCAGTTCTCTCATCTATAAAGTGTGGATAACAGTTGCTTGATAGTGGTTGTTTAGATTAAATGGACCAGTGGGTGTAAACTCAGTAAATGCTAGAGCTCCTCTTCTCCCCCCACCTTCAGCCCCTTTCAACCAGCAGTGTTGTCATTCTGTCATTTAAATGGCACTGGGAGACAATGGTGTTTCCTGGTTTGAGAAATTAAAACTTTCTTCCTGCTATGTTTACAAAGTTAATTTTGAGTAGGAGTGACTTGCATGATTGAAAGGGCATGTTTTAATGAGCAGTTGTCAGTGGGATTTACAAGGACTTAAATGTTCCGCGTGGAAAGGCAACTTGTGCTCCTCCTGTCAGAACTTGTGCCTTGCCAACTTTCAGGTCCTTTTGTATGCTTCCCACTTTTCTTTCTCATAGTTTAATTAAAAGTGCTTTCTAAGGTCTGGTAGAACTTGTGTGTCTGCATCAAAGGTTAGCTACATATGTGACTATGACCAACACTGAAGTTGGCTTAAAATCCAAATGAAACCAATTCCTAGTTTCTACTGACAATCTACTCTGACCGCTCGAGACATGGTGAGTTTGTGAGTGCATTTAGTAGACTGATAGCTTCTTTTGAAATTAGCGTTCTGCAGTATTTTCAATGTGGAAATATTATTTTTTCCATTGACTTTGAAAACCCACAGGAACTATTATAGTTGCACATTTGCAAACTAAAAACAAGAAAGCCTTTAAAGAGGGGAACACAAACCCAAAATAATGAGGAAGTTCTTGATTCTTCTGTGAATTTTCTGGGTCCTTTTCTTGTTCTGATGAGTTTTGGTGCGCTTTTGCTTTTAGTGCTCCATGAAGGATCAGCAGCAGTGTGCCTTCTTTTATTCCTCTGAAGGTTGGAAGACAATTTTAATATACCTGAAAGGATTCTTTTCATCTCTCTGCTGTGTGTAACAGATCAGAAACATGTTTTCCAGCATGCTTTAGGGTCAGAAGTCTTTCTAGAGATTGGAGTTTAAGTTCATAGACTGTTAAATAACAAGTGATTTCACTTTAGAATAGTTTTCCCCATGGTAAGGTAAGTTAGTTGAACTAGATTGCTAAGGTCTCTTCTGATTCTAAAATTTATGATGCTATATTAAGCATATTGTTCCCTTTTATACATTAGTATAATTGACTGCTGCTGACCCATTAAGTTCTTCTGGGAGATACTAACCAAAGCTAGTAATTTTAGTCTCCTTTAAGATCTATTTCTAAGCAGTGACATATATCAGAATTACAAAATCACCAGAATTTTGTAGAATGTTGTGTAAATGAATAAAAGAACTCAAATTATTTATTTTTCTGTGTTTCTTATTTTTTCATATTCTTTTGTAGATGGAAGAATTTTGGGAGGCTGTTTTTGTGTAAGTCATAAGAACAGAAGTCCTCATTCCACTGAGCCAAGCAGATATTCATAATCAGGCAGTTGCATCAGAGCCCAGAATTCCTCCTTAAAAAACATCATCTAACACTGCAGCCTTCTTCCCCGCCCCACACACATTCTCTCTGTGTCTCTTTCTTTCCCCTCCCTTTTTAAAACCACTCTGGGTACAACTTGTACTCTGTACTGTGTCATACACATTAAGTTTTAAAACCATATAATTTCCAAGTATGACTTAATTTTTCAGAGGATTGTGTCTACGTGTGGCTTTGCCGAGAAGATACTGTAAAACTTTCTATTTACTGTCAGTGTCTTATTGTATGATACTCTCAAACCGACACTTAATGCTGACAGGTTAATTTTATAAATTGCTCTGTAAGGGCTTGATTGGCTAGAAACTGGAAGTAAGACTCCATTGTAACACTTTTATTAAGGAGCCAATTAATTTTCTAATTTTCACTGGCTTGTTTTGGTCCTGGAGTGTTTAAATGGGCTTCTTCACATCAATCATTTGAATAGTGACTGCTTTGTTTACTGTCATCTTTTGTTCCTTACTCTTGCTAGAGAGAAGTGGTTTGCTTTTTCAACTTGTTAATTATAAGGCTGCTTGAATCTATCCCTTTCATTCTTCTCTCCCCACCCTACCCCCCCCACTTTTTTTTTGAGACAGGGTCTCACCAGCTCACTGACTGTCCTGGAACTTGCTCTGTAGGCAGACTGGCCTTGAATTTAGAAATCTGCCTGCCTCTGCCACTTGGGTGCTGGGATTAAAGGCATGAACCACCATCGCTAATGAATTATTTTTTCAGTACTAGACATGGAGCCCAGGGCTTTGCACATTCTGGGCAAGCACTCAGTCTACCACTGAGCTACCCTCCTAGACAGAGTCAGGCCTTTTAAAAATGGTTTAGAGGGGTGGATGTGGTGGTGCACACCTTTAATCCCAGGACTCAGGAGGCAGAGACAGGTAGATCTCTGAGTTGTAGCCAGGGTTAGTGAGACCCTGTCTGGAAAAAAAAAGGCTTAGAGACTGTATGAAATATTCCTAAGTATTTTAGAGAAGTATCAGAGAGAGTAGGTCTATCGGTCTTATTTCAGTGTCCTGGTTGGTTTTTGTTTTGTTTTGTTTTGTTTTTTGACTTGACACACGGTAGGGTTATCTGGGAAGAGGATCTTCAGTGGAGAAAATGCCTCCATCAGATTGCCTGTAAGCAAGTCTAAAGGGTGGTAGTTTTCAACCTGTAAGTTGTGACCCCTTTGGTGGTAGAAGGAACAGGGCTCAACTAAGTCCACAGATCACAGATTTATGCTTATAACAGTAGCAAAATTACAGTTACGAAGTAGCAACAGAAATAATTTTATGGTTCGAGGTCACCACAGCATGAAGAACTGTAAAGGGTCACAGCATTAGGGAGGTTGAAAACCTCTGCTGTAGGACATTTTCTTGATTAATGGTTGATGTGGGAGGGCCCAGCTCACTGTGGGCAGTGCCAATCCTGAGGCAGGTGGTAATGGGTTGTATAAGAAAGCAAGCTGAGCAAGCCTGAGGAACAAGCTAGTAAGCAATTTTCCTTTATGGTCTCTGTTTCAGTTCCTGCCTCCAGGTTCCTGCCTTGAGGTTCTGCTTTGGCTTCACCTGATGATGGCCTGTAAGCTGTAAGTTAGGTAAACCCTTTTCTTTCCCTGTTGCTTTTGGTCATGATGTTTTATCACAACAGTAGAAAGCAAACTAAGATAGGTAACAGAAGACAACCTGGAGTGATGGTTCCTGAGATTATGGGACTATTTTATTGACTAGGACACTAATGTGAGCTCCTTGCTTATGAATCCAGGGTGAGGACAGCAGTTGGGACCATTCAGAGGTGACAGGATGCTGTTTGGTTTTCACAGGAGCTGAAGGTGGTTAAGGAAGTATCAGCGTCTGTCAATAACAGTGACCTGCATGGCCTTACTAGTCACTAAATGTTTAGCAACCTATCGATACTCATGACACACTGCTCCCAGATTAGCACAGACTTTTTAGGTTTAAAGTGAAGATGGCAAGGGAGCATGTTTTTACAGATAGTCATGGGTGCTTTTACTCTGACACCTGGCTCTCTAGAGTTGGGGTAAGTAAATTCAGTAAACATGGTAGTAAACATGGAAAGATGTAGAACTAAGTGAAAATATAGGCAGTGGACATGTAGCACCATGGTTAAAGTTGTTTTTTGTGTGTATGTATGAGTATGTCTACTCAAGTGTGTGCACGAATGTGTTGGGTGTGAGTCTGTGTGTGTGTTCATGTGTGCACACACAGGCACCAGATCAGAGGACTACCTTGGGTGTTAGTGTCTGCTCCCCACCTTGTTGAGACAAGGGTCTCTGTTGTTTCTACACCTTGTAGAAACAGACTAACAGTGAGCTTCCAGGGAATCTGTCTTTGTTTCCATTTCCTTGTAGTAGCACTGAGATTGCAGACACTAAAGCTACACATCTGACTTTTACAGTTTCTAGTGATTTGAACTCAGGTCATTATGCTTGTATGGTAAATACTTTTACTCACTGAGCCATTACCCAGCCCAAATGTTGCGTTTTTTTTGTTTGTTTTGATTCGGGTGTGATGGCACATGCCTGTGCTCCCAGCACTTTGTGTATAGAGGCAGGAAAATCAGATATTTGAGTATCTTTAACTATTCGTTGGCTCCCTGTCAGCTTGGGCTACATAAAACCCTGTCTCAACAAACTAAACAAGAGACTGGGGAGACAACTCAGTGGGTAAGAGCACTTGTTTTGCAAGCATGAAAACCTGAGTTGAAATACATAGTAATACATAAAAAGCCAGGCATGGCTACACAGGCCTGTAACCCTAGAACAGGGAGTGAAGATAGATGAATCCCAAGAGCTAGCAGGCCAGCCTGCTTACCTGAAATAGCAAACTTGTGGTTCAGTGAGAGACAGTGTTCCAAGGCAGTAAGTTAGAATAGACAAAAACATTTGATGTTTCTGCGCTGGCGCCTCTGCATGCTCATACATGTACCCAAACACTAATGTACACGCACCCACATAGGTACAACGCAGGCACATAACACATGTGCATGCGCGTGCGTATACACACACACACACGCACACACACAAATACATGCACACACACACACACTCACATTAAGTTTTTTTTAAGCTGGCTGCCAGGCTATGGAGATAGCTCAACCAATAGTGTGCTTGCTGCATAAGCATGTGGATCTGAGCTTGAGTTTGGATACCCAGGGTCCATGTAAAAATCTAGCTGTAAGGCCAGGTGTGATGGTGCACACCTTTAACCGCTGTATTTGGGAGATAGAGTCAGATGGATCTCTGAGTTTGGGGCCAGCCTGGTCTACATAAGCTAGTTTCAAGACAGCCAGGGCTACATAGAGAGACCCCGTCTCAAACAAACCACAAACAAACAAACAAAATCCAGGAATGGTGGCATACACCTATAATCCCAGTGATGGGGAACTGGAGACAAAGAATCCCTGAGGATTGCTGACTAGCTAGTCTAGTTGAATCAATGAACTCTAGGTAGAGCAAGAGATCATGTCTCAAAAAATAAGATGGAAAGCAAGGACCAATGAGATCAGTAAGTAAAGATGCTTGCTGACCTGAGTTTGATCTCTTGAACCAATGTAAAGGTGGAAGGAGACTCTGCTCTCTCTGTATCTTGTGGTTTTGCTCCTAGAGCCACAAAAATATGGTTGTGACAGTGGCCAGTCAGCTACACTGTTATGTAATTTGGCTTCTCTGCTTAAGTGTGCTCAGGGAGGAGTATTTTGTCTCCATCCAGAAGCAGCAGTCTCTATATAGATGATACACCCTTTCTTCCCTGGGTCTTCATTCTCATTGTAATCCACACTGGCCAGTGTAAAGCTAATCTTGAACTCATTTTCTGTCTTAGCCTCTCCAGTGATGGACTTACAGGTGTGTGCCATGCCCAGGCTGGATCTTACATTTATTTTAAATGATAGCTAACAGACTGTTTCTAAGTCAAAGGCAATCTGTGAGAGTTTGGAATGTGAGGGAGCAGATTAATAAGAAATGAATAATAGATACTTTGGCCATGCTTTTCACCTTTCTTTTTCTTCTCTAGTTTCTTCTGCAGGCTTGAAGTTTCTTTCCTTTTCTTTGAGACAGTGTCTCAAAGAAGCCCCAAAATGGGTCTTCCTGCCTCAGTGCCCCAAGTGTTTATGTAATTCCTGGGCTGTACACATTTTTATCAGCACATTCCTTGACTCTGCATGCTTTCCTGATTAGAAAGACAGAAAAAGCTAATCTAATACTGCTTCAGTAGTATACACTTCTCTGAACTTGAAATACTGCTTCCTGCTCTGTTTGCTTGGATTCTGCTAATCACTGACTCTTGGATTTCTTTCTTATATCTTGAGGCATACTTAATACATTTTTCATTTGTAATTCACTTCGTCTTTTGCTTTGAGTTTTTTGTGGGTGTGTTTTCAAACTCTTAGTGCTGAGCTATCAGTTTTACTGGGCAGTGCCTTGTGCTTCCAGCAGGGTTTCCATATGCATTATGTATCACCTGTCAAATAGAGATTTTAAAATTCCTCTTACTGTGAGTGCCACCCCCCTTTTGTCCCAAGAACAATTAAATTATTCAGTTAGAATATTCAAGAGTTTTACATTTCTCTGCCCTTTCCCTCACATAGATTGGGGTGTGTGAGTGTGTGTGTGTGTGTGTGTGTGTGTGTGTGTGTCTGTGTGTGTCTGTTGTGACTCTGGCCGTCCTGGAACTAGCTCTGTAGACCAGGCTGGCCTGGAACTCAGAGATCCTCCTGTCTCTGCTTCCTGGGATTACATGCATGTGTCTGGGCATGGCGCACAGGAGTCTTTTGAGCATTTGAAACATAGCAAGTCCAAATCAGGATGTGTTTGAAACATAAAATACATAGTTGATTTCAGAGAACTAGTATGAAAAAGATGTTGATTGCACTTTTTTTTTGACACACTCATGCACATGATAGGCACATGTCAGAGGACAATTGCAGAAGTCAGTTCTTTATCTTCCTATCATGTGGGTTCTGGGGATCCAACTAGGTCATTAGGATTGGTGGCGGCGAGTGCTTTTACTCATTGAGTCCATCTTGCTGGTCCTTGATTTTCTTTTGAAATAATAGCTTAGATATATTAGGCTAAATAAAAAATTAATTTTACTTGTTATTTTTAAATTGTTTGCTGCCCTAGCTGTGCTGGAACTCACTAGGTAGGCCAGGCTGACTTTGCCTGGGATTAAAGGTGTGTATCACCATTCCTGGCCATGTTTCTTTTTAAATTAAACAATTTCCTTACTAGAAAATCCAGAATTACTTATTTTGTCTTGTAATATATTCCTGTTGGACAGTGATATTCTAGAAAGTACAGCTGTGTCAACAGACGCAATTATTTGACTTACAGCCAGTTCAAATACCACTTACAGGAAGTAGTAATTGAATAGTTTGCTCATAGCTTCATTGGCCTAGTTTTAAAAAGAGGCTCTAGAGTTGGGAAACCAATGCCACCATCTTCATCAGTGGCTAATGAAGTAAGATATCGTTCTACTTGATGCTTTAGTTTTGAAAATTGCATCATTTGACTTTATGGGTTCTTGTTTTGATGTTGAGTCAGTTTAATACTTTTAAAAAAATCTGTTGTGGACCAGATAATCTTATAAGTTTGTTTTGAAGCAGGACAAACCATATTTTCTGAGGCCATGAGAAACTTAGTCATTGAATGAAATGCAAACAAGACTGGGACTGTGTTTTGTTACTGAGTACTGCCCAGTGGCCCCAACAGCTCAGAAAAGGAGAATAGTCAGAAGAGACAATTGCTGTTGGCCTGAGACCATTTGTATTTTTATTTTGTTTTTTATTTTTCTGAAACAGAGTCTTTCTACATAGCCCTGGCTGTCCTTGACTGGGCATTGAACTGAGAGATCTGTGTCTGCCTCTGCCTCCAGAGTGCTAAGATTAGAGGTGCATGCCACCACACCTGACCCTTTCTATTTTAATTTAAAAAATTTCTGTGTGTGTGTGTGTGTGTGTGTGTGTGTGTCAGGGGTAGGGTCTCAGGTATGTGCACATGAGTGCAGGTGCTTGCAGAGACTAGAGGCATAAGATCTTTTGGAACTAGAGTACAGGAAATTGAACTCAAGTTCTCTGCAAGAGCAGTATGTACTCTTAACCCTTAATCCTTCAGCTGTCCCTCCTCCTGTCTTTTTAGAGTCAATCCTGTGATTGACCCGCACCCCAAGTCTTTGTGTGGTAGTAGAGGGTAGATAGGTCCTGACCCTGTATTTCTCATCCAAGGGCCTCAAGCTCTGTCAGCTAGGAAATGAGATGGTTAAGACCTATGCACTTGTTAATTGGGTTTTGATAGCCTGAAACTGAAATACTTGACCTTTGTTATTCACTCAGGAACTAAAGAAACTATGCCAATGCCTTTCATTTCTGTCTTTCCAATATGAGTGAACAAAATTGAAAGAAGAAAAGCAAAATGAAGTAAGCTGCCTTTCCTCTGTGAGATGCAAGGCCTTTGGAAAACCCAGCAGCTCAGGTTACATTGCCTCTTCTGTTTTGGAGGCCAGGGACAGCAAGTGACACAGCATAACCATGTAACCACACTTATATAACCATGACTTGGGGGACAGGATTAAACTGTGAATGAACTGCCCAGGCCCAGGGAGATGATATTAGAACACAGTCTGACTTTTCCTGCCATGTCTGACTTGAAAATCAACAGTGGGACTCTCTCCAGCTAGACTTCATCACTCCCAGAGCCTCAGTTCATGGGTAATGTCATTTAGAGCAGAATCTTCAGAGTGCTGCTGTCTCCAGGTAAGGAGCTCCAGGTAACAGCCCTTCTGCTGCTGTTTGTTTGCAACTGTCTAGCTGGGCTCAGGTTGAGGTTTGTGCTTCTCCGTCAGCCTGATTCTGGAAGCTTAGTATTAAACTCCCTCTCTTGGCAGGTAAAATTCATGGCAAATTCTTTAACGGTCCTTTGCCTCCCCTGAGAAGTCTCAGGTTTAGAATAAAGAGGTGTTTTAGTTTACAGATGGAAAGAGTAGCTTGGGGAGCATCTGAGCTGAATGGTAGAGTGTGGTTCGCTCAGGGCAGCTCACTGCTCCAAGAACTACAGCATGACAGAAGTGATCTTATCACCTCACTGATGGCAGAGTAGTTTTACTTTGGCAAATACAAAGCCTAAATCACTTTCCTTTCACTTTTGAAACAGTTCCCTTCCCCTTACTGGGGTTTGGAAATGTAAACCTTTGGTAGAATACCAAAAGGGTAGTATTAGAAATGAATATTAATTGATTAGTAGCCTCAGGTTATGAGACCAATGAGGTCGGTAAAGGTTAGATTAATTACTTCAGGTTAGTTAGCTTAGACAGAAGCCACAAGTCTCATTTCCCAGCCCAGCTTCTCATACTTTACTTTTCTGAGTCAAGACTTTGGGTTTTTTGTTTTGCTTTGTTTTGTTTTAGGACAGTCCTTTAAGTAGCTCAGGCTGGCCTTGAATTTACTATTTAGCCAAAAGTGGCCTTGAACTCCTGATCTTCCTGTTTTTAAGTTTATGTGTGCTGGGATTATAGGCATGAGCCACCCATGCCTGGTTTGAGGCATGACATTTTAAAAATAAGACTTTGGGGCTGGGAGTATAGTTTAATTGGTAAAGGGCTTGTCTAGCTTGTTCAAAGCCTCGTTTGATCCTCAGCACTAGTGTGGTGGTGTATGCCTATAATCCTGGCACCCTTAGAGGCTAAACAGCAGGATTGCTATGAATTCAAGGCTGAACTACATGGCAAGGCCCTGTTTAAAAAAAAAAAAAAGTTATTTGGGTGTGGGGAGTGCTGGAGAGATGGCTCTGAGGTTTAGGGCACTTGTTGGTCTTCTAGAGGACCTGTGTTTCAATTCCCAGCACCCAAATGGCAGCTTGTGACCACTTATAACTCTAGTCCCAGGGAATCTGACAATCTCTTTTGACCTCCTCAGGCACCAAGCATGCACATGGTATACACACACATACTTACAGGCAAAACATATGTAAAAAAATAATAAAATAAACCTAAAAAATTCAAGAAAATCAAGGAAAATTCAAGGAATGGTTTTTTTTTAGCATAAGTTACTTCATCTGTATTTGGGGAACTGTTTTTGATTAATTGTAAATTTAAGTCTTTTTTATGGTATCAAGTCACAGAGAATGGGGGAGGTGGATTTTACTAAAATAGATCTTTTATATAATAAAAACTTTTAATCATGAAAAATTTCAAACATATGAAAGTAGAGGAAATAAGACCATCAACCGACTTGAACAGAGAACAACCTATTATCAGTCTTGTTGGTAATCAAAACTAAATGGCTTCTTTTCACACAGATTTTGCTCTTGACAATAAATGCTTTCTTTCTTTACTGAAAATAGAATACCTTTATTTATAGCTTTATGCTTTTCAAATCGATCTTTCCCTTCCTGCCTCCTCTTTCTTTTCTTGTTATTGTTTGTATTGTTTTTAGACAGGGTCTCACTATGTATCTCAGCCTGGCTTTGAACTTGTTATGTGATCAAAGATGATCTGGAGCTTCTGGTTTTCCTGCATCTCCCTCCTCTTCTCTTAGAGTGCTGGAATCCCAGGTGTGTGCTACCACACCCCGTTTATGTGATGCTTCATGCATAATAGGCAAACATTCTATGAACTGAGTTCTATCCCCAGCCTCAGGATAGATACATTCTGATGTGAAAGAGGAAAGCAGTGATTCAGAGAGGCAGGTCTCTCCCATCCCACTGTTCTGGCATCTTCACCAGGTGCTTCCAGGGGTGCTGGACTCATCTCTCTCAAGCCACTAGAAGGACAGCAACTATGGCAATTGCATGTGTCTAGGCCTAAAAATGGTACTCATCTCTCATGCTTCTTTAATACTGTAGGCTAGAATTCAGTCATGACCAAACTGCATGTGGTTGACCAAACTGCAAAGGAAGATAGGAAATGTGATCTGAGTCCAGTGAGAAGGAGAAAGTGAAATAGGCCTTGTGAATGGACAGGCTAGGTGCTCACTGCTGGCATACTCACTGATCAGGCTTTGTCATGAGTCATGTCCTGGGTAGAAAGAACAAAGCAGGGAGCCAGCAAAGATGGCTTAGTGGGCAAGGACACATGCTTCTAATTCAGGTGGGAACTGACTCCACTCCCACAAATAATACTCTTAACGTCCACTATGTTGTACGAGTTTGTGCATGTGTGTGTACACAAATAGATAAATGTAATAAGAACTAAAATAAATAAACTGAGTAGTTTTTGTTTTCCTTGGGTCAGAAATCATTAGATTTTTTTTTATCCCTGCCTTTGAAGTTCATTTTACCTGCTTATTAAAACACACAAAGAATAAAAGCTACCAATAATCCATCATTATCTAGAGATTATTATTAATCCTTTGTTAGAGTTCCTTCCCATTAAAGACATTTTAGAAATAAAAAGAGGGGCAGGAGAGATGGCTCATTGGTTAACAACACTTGTTCTTTCACAGGACCTGGGTTTGATTCCCAGCTCCCACATGGTGGTTCACAACCATCCATAACTTTAGTTCCAGGGAATTTGACATCCTCTTCTCACCTTCTCGGGCACTAGGCATGTGGATCGTGTGTGCACATACATACATGCAGGCAAAATACTATAAGATAAATCTAAAACACAATAGTAAATGGAGCACGGTGGTGCCTATCTATAGTTCCACCACCCAGGAGATGGAGGCAGAAGGATCAGAAGTTGAAGGTCATCCCCAGTTACATGGGAAGTTTGAAGCCAGCCTGGAGACCTTTTTAGAAAAGATTTATGTATTTGTATTTTAATGAGTGTTTTGCGCGTATGTACATGCCTGTGAACCACATTTGTGCAGTGACTGCAGAGGCCCGGAGGAGGTGTGGGGGCCCCTGGGACTGGAGTTAATGATGGTTGTGAGCTGCTATGTGGGTGCTGGGAATTGAACCTGGGTCCTCTGGAAGAGCTGCCAGTGCTTGTAACTATTGAGCCATCTCTCCAATCCTGTATGAGTCTTTATTGAGAAAAGAGAGAGAGAGCAAGAGGAAAAAAACAAAATGAAAATTTTAGGATTGGGGGTTTAGCACAGTGGTCGTTTTTGCTTGTAATGCAAGAATCCTAGGTTTATTCCTCTGTGTTGCAAGAATAAAAGAAATGGTAAAATTTGAATGGGGTATAGTGGTTTATACCTATAATCTCAAGACTGGAAAGAGGGTGGCGAGTTTGAAGACAGCTTAGGTTACAAAATAATGAGTTCCAGATGAGACCCTTAGAAAAAATCATAAGATAAAACAAAAAGAAATATATATTATCTTTATTCTATACTGGGTTGTAAGCTCTACAATTCAGAAGGAAACACGGCAAGCAACTGTCCATTTTGCCTTTTTCCAATGAGATGTGATATTCCAGAGCAAGGCTGCAGGGACTTCTGGCATTTTAAAAATGAACTTTTTCCACATTTTTATCTCCTCCACTTGCTTGGTAAACAGTAAACATTAATTAGGGTTGGTAGCTTTTCAGTGTGCCAGATGGTCAAAGAAAGGGCAATAGTTATTTTAAGCTTGTGATTTACTTCCAACTTATTTTTCAGAATTCTTCATTGTAGCTTAATTTTCCAGAACAAGAAAAAAACTGTAACTGAACCAAAATAAAAATGTGCAAACTGGAAGACTGTGTCCCTGGGTTACTGGTATTGAACTATTAGGTGTGTGTGGTTTCTCTGCTCACCTGTGTTGCTTCTGCCAGTCAGCAGCAGAAGATGCTGCTGTCTGGTGGGAGAAAGGGATGTCTTGAGACAAAGTGCATATTCTTTTGGCACCAGCTCCCAGTTCAGGAATATGGAGCCTTCTCCTTTTTTCTTCTTTAAAGTGGTGAGGTTGGAGAGGCAGTCCAACATCAGAATTCCCATTTGTGATGTCACCAGTGTGACCTCACAGTCAATTGGTTCAAAATGTTGCTTAGCTTCTACGAAGACATAAGTTGAGGCCTGGACCGATTCCATAGACACCATGAGGTACCAGTTTGTCCTCTAGTAGCTGATTTGGGTTGATTTCCTACAGTGCTATAGATAAAAAGTAGTCACCGATGTCCCTTTTTTTATATTTATGTATTCAAATTACAGTTTGAAGAATTATATAATGGTAAGAAGATCATAGTGGCTATCCTTGGCAGGATAGTGAAAAGTAGAAAGCGCCAAAGATGAGCAGCAGTGTATTTTCACTCCGAGTGGCGATGCAGGTTGTCAGTGTTCTGTTATGTAATTTGCCATCAGATTTCCCTGCAAATAGACATAACATTTTTAGTTCTGTGAAAATGTCTGTAGCACCAAGCAGTAACAATTTGGGATGGTTAGATCTAGTTATCAGTAGTATAAATAATTTATGACCCACAGACTTAGATTCAGACACATCACAGTTGAGAAGTTGTCAGCATTAGGTTTTGATTGCTGTTTTACAGCTGGGGCTGTAAGAGCAAGTGTGAATTCATGCAGATACCTAGATACCTAGTCTTAAAGTTAATATAGAATTTTCTTAGGTCTTACCCTGGCTGGCTTGGAACTCAATAGGTAGTTCAGACTGGCCTCAAACTTTTGACATTACTTCTCCAGTGCTGGGATTATAGGCATGCACCTCTTGCTTGTTCTCTTAACAAACAAAAATGTCATGGGGTTGTAGGAATTGTCAATCTTGAGTTTGGTTACCAACACTCCAGGAGAAAAAAAAATTCTTTAAAAATTTTATGTTCCTGGAGGCTTGACACAAACAATAAATTATGATCTTCTATATTTTATTTAAGTAAAGTAGAAGCTGAGTATGGTGTTGCATTCCTTTAATTCCAGCACTTGGGAAGCAGAGGCAGATGGATCTCTGTGAGTTTGAGGCCAGTCTGATCTATGTAGCAAGTTCCAGGACAGCCAGAGCTACATAATAAACACTATCTCAAAAAACAAAAGCAAAAAGTAAAATAGGAATTAAGTCTTGGAACCTTCAATGTTGACCCTAAGTGGTTTAAGAGCCTTCCTCCAGCTAATTCTTTTTTTGATTTTTAGACAAGATCTCACAGTCTTGGCCAGCTTTGAACTTGATATATATCCCAGGCTGGCCTTGAACTCATCATGATCCTCCTGTTTCTGTCTCCTAAATACTTGAATTATAGGTTTGCGCCACTATGCCTATGCCTGGCTTTGCTTACTTGTGAGTAGGTGTGTTTGATTGAGACAGGGTCTCTCCGTAGCCCTGGCTGGTGCTTTTGTCTTTTGAATAGGACATGTAGTATAGCTCAGACTAGGCCTGAACTCATGTACTCATGTCTCAGTTCCTCAGTGCTGGGATTATGAGTATGCACCATCATATTTTGTAGACTGAGATTTTTTACAGCACTGTTCTGTGCGATCCCTTATTTTTCCCAGCCACATGTCCCTGTTTCCTTAAACATGCAGATTTTAGGAATGAGATAACTTAGATAGAAATTTGAGATTGCACCTTCCAGTACTTGGGAATCAGGTAAGGGGAATCAGGATTTTGTAGGTTTTTTGTTTGTTTTAAGGTCCAAATAATTGGGCTAAGGATGTAGGTAGAGTGCTTGCCTGGCATGGTTATGGCCATTGAAAAAAAAAAATCGGAGTGGTGGTTGCACACGCCTTTAATCTGAGCCCTTGGGAGGCAGAGGCAGACACATCTGTGAGATTGAGACCAGCCCGGTTTACAGATTGAGTTCCAGGACAGCCAGAGTTACAACAGAGAAGCCCTGTCTCAAAAAAAAAAAAAAAAAAAAAGAAAAGAAAAGAAATGTTTTCTTTATCTGCGTGTTTTGAATATTCTTTTTTTTTTAAATTATTTTTTATGTATGTGTATGTGCATAAACCTGCATGCATCTATGTATACCGGGTACATGAAGGAGTCTAAGGAGGTAAGAAGAGGGAGTTGGATCCCTTGGAACTGGAGTTACAAACCACTGTGAGCCACTATGTGGCTTCTGGGGACCAGAAGAGGACCAAGTCCTCTCCAAGAGCAGTTGGGTGCTCTAACTGCTGAGCTATCTCTCCAGCTCCAAGTATTCTTCCTTTTACTTTTATGATGCAGGTTTTAGATGGTTGCTTGTTAAAGGAGCTTACTGTAGACAGTAAGCGTATGCCTTACATTTTGAAAAGGCTGTGGTAGTGAATGGTGTGCTCAATCTTTAAAAATTTGTTTCAAGGGAACTGGTGAGATGGTTCAGTGGTTGAGAGCACTGGCTACTCTTCCAGTGGTTGGAGTTCAATTCCCAGCAACAACATGATGGCTGCCAATTATCTATAATGGGATCCGATGCCCTCTTCTGGCATGCAAGTGTACATGCAGACAGAGCACTCATACATCAAAAATATATAAATAAATCAATTTAAAAATTATTTTGAACAGAAGACCATTTTTCTGCAATTTCCTGTTCAAAGTTTAGTGAGAGAGGTTGTATCTGAGGAAAAATGAGGACCTTGAATTCTAGAAACTAGTGATTGCTAGCCATTGTGGCACTTGTTGATCGTAGGCAATATTCTCAGGGTTGGAAGTATCTTTTAGATGATGTTGTTGTCTAGGAATTGAAGCTGTAACTATGTATCTGCTACCCTGTGTGCACCAAAGCTGGGGTGGCTGTGTATACCTATAATCCCAGTGCCTTGGGAGGCTGAGGCAGGAAGATTGCCAGAAGTTGGAGCGTGGCGTAGGCCATAGCATACCTTGTCTTAGAGCAAACACCAGGGGCTATCTAGATGGCTCAGCAGGAAAAGATGCTTACTGCCAAAGTTGACTACCTGAGTTAGATCCCCTGGAACCAATATGGTAGAAAGACTGAGTTGAGTCTGGCAAGTAGTTTTCTGACTTCCACACATGCATTGTGACACACAGGTGCTCTAATGAATAGATGTAATACTTTTTTTTCTTAAAAGCAAACAAGGGTCAAGAGAGACAACTTAGTGGTTAAAAAGCATGTACTGCTCTTGTGAAGGGTCTGAGTTTGGTTCCCAGCTTATAACTCCAGTTCTATGAGGATCTGATGCCTCTGATCTCTGAAGGCACCTTTATACTCATGTACACACACACACTTAAAAAATAAGAAATATTTAAAAACCAAGCAAACAAACAAATCAAAATAAAACAACTCTCCCCACACACATACAAACACACAAAAGACAAACAAATGTGGACCAAACTGACTTTATAGAGGATGAACACTTTTTTGGAATAGAAGATTATTGTACTTTCTGGAATCATAACTGGGAGCAAAGCTGATACTTTGGGAAATATAAATCACACTTAAAAAAGAATCTGGTGACAGGTCCTCCAAGGTTATCTGCTTCTTTCAAATAAATATCTTGTTCCTTTGCCCTTGGGTTCTAGATCAGATCTGGGTTAAATTGCAAGCTTATGATACTAATCTAGCTCAAAAAAATTTCAGGCCTGACTTTGTCTCTCCAAAGAATTCAGTGTGCTACACAGGACAGCAAAACAGTTTCTTTAGTGTTGATACTGAGGAACACAGCTTCCAGCTTCTTTTTTTTTTTTTTTGGTGGAAGTGTAAACCCTATAATGGGAAGGAGGGAACAAGAAGGGATTGTATAGCTGAAGAGTCCCTCATGCTCTGTTCCCAGGTTCTGCTTGGTGCTTAGAAGTGGGTGATCTTCCTGCTTCCTTTTTAAGAGTATAAGCAAAACAGTAGCTATTTTAAACTTTTCAGAGGTGATGTAAGTTCTAAAGATAACCATTTTATAAATAGTTCTTGGCTTGAAAAGAATAACTATAAGGCATCATTCAGTGTTATAAATGCAAGACTCTTGGGTTATGCATACACACACACACGTATAGATATTCGTATGCCTACACAGATACACATCACACACACACACAAACAGTATTATAATTTGGAAAGTAAGGCTACAAAGCAAAGTGACTTTCTTCTTAGAAAGGGGTTTTACTCCTCTCTCTCTCTCAACTTTTCAAGACAGACTTTCAGACTTTCTCTGTGTAGTCCTGGCTGTCCTGGAATTTACTTTGAAGACCAGGCTGGCCTTAAACTCAGAGATCCGCTTGCCTCTGTCTCCTGAGCCCTGGGATTAAAGGCGTGTGCCAACATTGTGTGGCTCTCACACTTCTCCTTTTGGCTTTTTGAAATAGTGTCTCATTATGTAGCCCAGGCTGGGCTATAATTTATGGCTATCCTTCTCCTTTTTTCTCCCAATTTCTGGCATCACAGGTCTGAGCCACCTCCTTGGATATGACTAATTGAAAAGATATATTTGGAAGTTTTATATATATTCACACAGTCTTTCAAGTGAGGAGGTGTTGTTTATTCTGGTGACATAGTCATTAGTTTGTTGAACTGTTGGATTTTCCCGTGGGCCCTGGATATATTTTGCTTGGTTTCATAGCTGCACATCTACCTAACTTAGAGACACTTTGATCCAGGTTTTGGAAACAGCTGATGGTGTTGTAGAGCCATCACTACTATCTTGGACTACCAGTAACGTGCCTCTGAACTTACTTTATTCACTCGTTTGCTTCTTTGTTTTTCTTAAGGTAGGGTCTCTGGAGCTCAGGCTGATTTTGAACTTGTGTTCCTCTTGCCTCGGCTTCTTCAAAGTCCTGGCATCACAGTTAATTCTGAAAATGGAGTTAAAAACATTTTGAAAGACGGGGGATATAGCTCAGTTACTAGAAGGCTTGCCTAGTATGTGTGAAGCCATGGGCTCAATCCCTGGAATCACAGAAACTTCATGATGGTACATGCTTGTAATCCCAGCACTAGGAGGAGAGGCCACAGAACCCAAGTTCAAGGTACATGTTTGGCTATATATCAAGTTTTAGGCCAGCCTCAGATACATGAGACTTGGTCTCAAAGAAAATTGGTCGAAACATTATTTGTGAAGTACTTAATGTTTCCTCAGGAAGTCACTGTTTGTTTTTTTGAGGAAAGGTCTTTGTAGTCCTGGCTGTCCTAGAACTCACTATGTAGATCAGGATAGCCTTGAATTCACAGAGATCCTCATGCCTCTATCTTCTGAGTGCTGGGATTAAAGGCTTACAACACCATGTTGGGCTCAGGCTTTAAAAATTTTTATCAGTTTTTTTTTGTGTATAAGCATTTTTCATGTATATATGTCAGGTCAGAAAAGGGCAACAAAGCCCCTGGAATTGGAGTTACAGGTTGTGGCTGCCTCATCTGGGTGCAGGGAACCAAACTGGGTCCTCTGTGATCCTCCGTGAGAGCAGTAAGTGCTTATAATTGCTGAGCCATCTCTCCTGCCACTCAGACAGTCAGTTTAAATTGATTCTTTGGCATGGAGAGCGCACCCTTGGGTTGGAGGGGGTTGTGGATTACCCAATAGAACTATCTTCCCTATTTGCAATGATGGAAATTGTTTTCTCTGTGAGACTGTGGCCAGCTAATTGTACATTTGAATATGACTGAGGCATTAAATTTAACTTTTAAAGACACATACAGGGGTTAGAGACATGGTTTCAATGTTAACACTTATTTATGCAGAGGGTTGGAGTTCAGTGTCCAGCACTAAGTCAGGCAACTCCCAATCACATGATATTTAGGGTGTACTATGCTCTCTTCTGGCTTCCACATGTACCTGCAAGCTTGTATACAGAGATGGGTGGTAAATCTTTAAAAAAGAAAAACAAATAGGTTATGCATGCCTGTGTAGGTCCTTAATCCCAGCACTTGGGAGGCTGAGGACAGGCAGATTTGTATGTGTTCTAGGCCAACCTGATCTGCATTGTAAGTTCCAGACCATCCAGGACTTCACTGTGAGACCCTGCTTCAACACAAAACCAAACCAGAAAGCATGTGAAGCTAGTGGCTACCATATTTGAAAACACAGAGACAGAATATTGAGCTTTTAGTCTCACAGACTGGGGGAGCACTTTATGTTAAAATACAAAAATGTATCAAGGAAAGGTAAGCTGTAGAATATCTATCCTAGTCCACCTCCCTGCACTGAGTAGTAGAAAAGGCTGGACTTGGTCTCTTTCTTGTGCTCAGTGGTAGCTAGTCTTCACAGCTGTGCTGGTCTTTTCCAGAGTGTAGTCTCAGTTTTAAATGATAATAATCTCTGCTATTTACATTGTAAGCATCAACATTGCTCAGGACTCTTTTCCTGAACTAGGCCAATGCTGGCAGCCTCCAGCTCTTAACCTGTACTAACTGTTGTAATGAATGAGGATTTCAAATGGTACCGGGAAAGGCTAACCCTTGTGTCAGTCTTTGCTTGTTAATGGTAGTTAGACTAAAGTAATTGAAAAGACAAGTGAAATAAATATAAGGTCTGAGATGCTTTAGACAGCTTTCATGGTGCTAGTAGCATCTTGAAATAAAGGCTTTGTATTTGAGGGATAAGATTAGTAAAGTTGATCAGTTTCTTAGATTGATCTGAGGCTCTTGATCCTTTCCTTCAATTTACCTTTTAAACTTGATTTCTTACAAGAATTTTCTGCTGTTTAATCCTGCTGAACTCACTGTCTGATTCACAGCTTTGTCCTTTCCCCTTTCTTCCTTTGTCTCCTGATTGTGGTAACATGTACTTTCCTTCTAGCTCACACACGCCTCGCCTTGCTCTCCTGGGCTTTTCCTTCTACCTAGCCCACTCTTGGTTTTCCAGGACATTTTCAGTATAGTAACATGGTTTGCTATTTCTCAGAAGTCGCATTGTTTGGTTAGTTATTTTTCGTGGAGGTGGATCTTTTCTCCCCATCTACATTGTAAGTTCCATATGTTTGTGTCTATCATACATTGTTCTGTCATCTGTAGTGAGCAGGAAGTACAATTTTTAAATCATTCTAGGTACACCCTGGCTAGTTTTGGAGTTTTCAAACATTTGGAGTTGTTTTTTCATTTATTTTATTTAGTGAATTTTTTTTATTACATGTTGAAGGAAGTAGAAAGATGAGTAAAATATAGCTTCTTCTAAGAAAAATTTTAGTCCACACAGAGACAGCTAAATGTGCTAGGTGCTGTGAAGAACACACACTTAAGTGGGGTGTGGTGGCTCATGCCCATTATCCTAGCACTCAGGAAGACCAATAATGCCATAGAATTGCTTTGAGTTTGAGGCCAGTCAGTACTACAATGTGAGACCCTGTTTCAAACCCAGAAACAGAGCCAATGAGGTGGCTCAGTGGGCTAAAGTAAAGGCATTTGCCACATAAGTCTGTCAACTGAGGTTCAATCCCCAGAACCTACTTACAAAGGTGAAAGGAGAGAACTGACTCTAACAAGTTGTCTTCTGACCTCCTTCCTATATACTAACCCTTGGATTTGCATCCTTCATCACACGTGTGTGCGAACACACACACACACACACACCAAACGACCAACCAAATTGGTTGTACATGCATGTAATCTCAGCACTCAGGAGATGGAGGCAGGGAGAAAGAAGATCAAAGTCATCCTTAGCTACATAGCAAGTTTGAGTCTACCCTGGATCCACGAGACACTGTCACACTGTAGACAGACAAGTGGGAAATAGAAGGATGAGCACATTTTAATTGGTGAGGAGCTGAGAAGGTTTTCTAAGGCAGGTGAGTGCAGATTTCAGCAGGTGAAGCTGAAGGCTTGGAAAGGACATTTCAGGCAGGGAGAACTCCTGAAACAGAGCCATGGAGGAGGGAAAGTTCCAAGGTGCTTTAGAGGTATTGGGGGTCAGTTATGAATGATGTATGTGCATGATTACTTCATGATCAGTAATTTAGTAGTGGTTCTCAAGTGCTTCCATCAGAATCACCCAAATGGCTTTTTAAACTATAGATGGCTGAGCCCACCCAGGGTTTGTTTCAATAGGTCTAAGATCCTCATTTCTAACAAGTTCTAGGTGGTATTGATACTTCACACTGTGAGCACCAATGCATCTGATAAATGCCTGTGAAGATGCCTATTTTGTGTATTTAAACCCTCAATGTTAATCCACAGTGGTATTGTTGCTGCTCTGGGCATATATGTCTGGTCTCCCCATAAGCTGCAAATCAGGCTTTGGAATTCATAGTCCTTAGTGCAGTGTTGGAACAGCATAATGAAAACAGTAAATAAGGAACATGCTTACGTGGTACCCAAGTCTTTAAGAATCTGAACTAGAGGCACTTGGTACTGGAAGGCATTGTAAAATGAAGGTTTAAAACCTCTATAAACTCCTAGCCAGGTGCGGTGGTGCATGCATTTAATCCAAACACTGGGAGTTTAATCCCAGCCTTAGGGAGACAGAGGCAGGCATATCTCTGTGAGTTCAAGTCCAGCTTGGTCTACATAGTGAGTTCCAGGACAGCCAGAGCTACCTAATAAGATCCTACCTCAAAACAAAACAAGACAAAAACCCTCTAAAACTCCAAATAGGAAACAAAAGTGAATATAGCAACAATTGAGAAACACTTCTAAGAGCTCCTTTACATTCTTAAAAATTAGTGAGTTCTACGGAAGCAACCCCCACCAGCAACCCCAAAAAACAAAACAATAACATCCTGTGATTCTCTTGCCTGGATTAAAAGCATGCACCCCTACTATGTCCAGTTTGGAATATGGAATAACTATTATCCCTATTCTCTTTCTCTTGATACATTTCTTTTTTCAGATTTAATCGAGAGGCTACGTTCTCTATAGAAACACCCACATTTGTATGGATGATTGGGGAAAGATAGTGGCACCAGACAAAGGAAAAACAGTCTGACATCCCAAGAAAATGAGCATGCTAAAACCAAGTGGGCTGAAGGCCCCCACCAAGATCCTTAAGCCTGGAAGCACAGCCTTGAAGACACCTGCTGCTGCTGGTAACACTTCACTTTTTGTCTGTCTTTCCTTCCTTCCTTCCTATCTATCCTATTTTTTTGAGATAGCCCCTCCCCCCACTCCCCCGCCATATCCCTGGCTGTCGTGGAACTCACTCTGTAGATCAGGCTGGCCTCAGATCGAGAGATCTACCTGCTTGGATTAAAGTGTGCACTACCACCACCTGGCAATTTTTTAAAAAAGATTTATTTTATTTATTTGTGTGTGTCTGTGTATGTGTATGTATGTGCATGTGTATGTAATTGCCAGAGGAAGCCAGAAGAGAGTTTCAGATCCTCTGAAACTGGAGTTACATGTAGTTGTGAGCCACCTAACATGGTCCTGGGAACTGATCTCAGATCCTCTGCAAGAGCAGCAAGTACTCTTAACCCCTGAGCCATCATATATTATTCTGTATAAAGGCATCAGTTTGAAGGTTTTTTTTTTAAGACAACTTTATAAAAACTAATATTTGAAAATTTTTTTATGAAGAAGCAGAGTTTTAAATTTGGATTCTTAAAAGAATTGTGTGTGTGTGTATGTGTGTTTGTGTGTGTGTGTGTGTGCGTGTGCATGTGTACCCACCTTTACATGCTCCTGCAGAGGCCAGGGGTTGATATTTGCTGTCTTCTTCCATTGTTTTCCACCCAGTCTTTGAGACACTAAACCTGAAGTTCAACAGTTAGGCTGGGCTAGTTAGCCAGTGAGCTCCAGGGATTTTCCTGTCTCTGCTGCACAGTTGGCGTTTTACACTGATGCAGAGGATCTGGACTTAGGCCCTCCTGCAAGCACTTTACCTGCTGAGCCATACCCAGCTACCAGGTCTAGAATTCTTAAGATTTACACTTTTGGAGATTATCCTTTTTTAATGTAGTTGATTTAGTATGAGTAGTTAAAGTACTTGTCAAGTTGCATCACTTGAGTTATTTGATCCCTACAGTGTTAAAGTATTTCTTTGATTTCTTTAATTCCTCCAGATCTTTCTCCATGGAATTCAAAGAAAACAAACACTAGTCTGTCTAAAGGATTTTATGACACTGATTGAAGTGTAGTCGGCTCCTGCCAATGAGAAGCATCTTTTCCAGACATTTTATGCACAAGTGATTCAGTCTATTCAGGATGCCTGGGAATTTATAAATGACATTTGTATAGCTCACAGTTTTTGTGTTCTCCCAAATTTGCTTAAATCTTTTTGTCAATTAGGTCTCAGACCAGATGTCAGCTCTTGGGTAAGGGTGGGGCTTGTCTCCTCCACAGCAGTCAGGCTATCTGCCCTTTTGTCTGTCTTCCCAGTTCCTTCCTCTGACCTCTACCAGGGCACAGACTATGCTGTCTTGCTTTGTTTCCTGGCATAGAACAATACCTGGGACTAGTCCTAGAGATGCAGGAGCTCCTTGAACATGTAGAGGTTGAATAGATACATTAAATAGTTTAGTCCTCTTTTGAAATGCCCTCAAGAGATATCACTGTCTCCCTACAGGGAAAGAAACTAAACTTAGAGGGGTTGTGTCACATCCTGAGATCATGATAGGCCTCTTAAATGATAGTCTAGTTAGGAATGTGCACTTTTCCAAATTATACTAAATATTTAGTAAATCTTTATTAGATGACTAAACAGATAAGTTTTCAGTGTAAGTAACATTTCTGACATGTTAACTACTGTCTTTATGATGGGACAGAGGTTGAACAAAAGTATCTTGCCTTCTCAGGACATCTGGCCAGGTGCTATCTTTTTTGTCTTTGCTGTGATTTCTGCTTCTGGCATCAGAGGAGGGAGGTTTGATGTAATAGTGTTTCAGTAGAGATATCAGGAGCCTCAGCCCCAATCCTCTTCCATCAAGCATGACTACATGTTATGTCTCTGGTTAAATGGTTTCAGTTTTGTTAGCTTGACTACTCAAATATAGGAATAAATATGTCATAGTAGATCTGAGTGGGTATTCTGGAAATGTGCAGGAAGGAGGTGGGCTAGGAGTAAACTCAGGAATATAAATACAGGGCTGGGAAACGAATATATATATATATATATATATTTTTTTTTTCCTTCCTTGATGACTTCCAGTCTTAGTTGTAAATGTAGAGTAAACCTTACTTCCCAGCTCACAAATTTTTGACAGTGTTCTGCCTCCTTGCTTAAAAAAAAAGAAAAAAACTTGTCTAAGAAGTCATGGTCTGTTAATATTGCTACTATTGTTTGTTTTCTCCCTATCCCCCTCTCTCCTAGACATAGTTTCTCTGTGTAGCCCTGGCTGTCCTGGAACTAGCTCTGTAGACCATACTGGCCTCGAACTCAGAGATCCACCTGCTTCTGCATCCTGAGTGCTGGGGTTAAAGGCGTGCACCACCACAGCTGGGCTAAATTTTTTTTTTTTTTATTTTATGTTCATGGATGTTTTGTACACCAGAAAAGGATATCAGTTCCCATGGGACTACAGTTTTAGACCATTGTGAGCCAACATGTAGTTGCTGGGACTTGAACTCAGGACCTCTGGAATAACAGCAAGTGCTTTTAACTGCTGAGCCATCTCTCCAGCCCCTGTTTTCTCTTTTTGTGTTTGAAGTTTTTTTATTGTTTTGTGTGTCTGTGTATTTTGTCTGCATGCATTTCTGTGTACCACGTGTATGCTTGTTGCTGACTGAGGCAGAGGAGGGTGTCATTTCCCCTGTAACTAGAGTTATGGGTAGTTAAGAGCTATGAGGTGGATTCTGGGGATTGAACCTGGGTCACCTGCAAGAGCAGCCAGTGTTTTTAACCACTGAGCCACCTCTCCAGCCCATTCTCTGTTTTTCTTTAAGTTAGAAGATAGCTGCTTTAGCTGGGTGGTGGTGGCCACATGCCTTTAACCTTAACACTCAGGAGGCAGAGGCAAGCAGATCTCTGAATTCAAGGGCAGCTTGGTCTACAGAGCGAGTTCCAGGACAGTCAGGGCTACATAGAAACTATGTCTCGAAAAACTTAAACAACAAGAAAAAAAAGGTAGCTGCTTGAATATGACAAATGGATCTTTTCTGATCCTCCTTTTGTTTTAGCTGCAGCTCCAGTGGAGAAGACAATATCCAGTGAAAAAGCCTCAGGCCCTCCATCCTCCGAGACCCAAGAGGAATTTGTGGATGACTTTCGAGTTGGAGAACGTGTTTGGGTGAATGGGAATAAGCCTGGATTTATCCAGTTTCTTGGGGAGACTCAATTTGCACCAGGCCAGTGGGCTGGGATTGTTTTAGATGAACCCATAGGAAAGAATGATGGTTCGGTGGCAGGAGTTCGGTATTTCCAGTGTGAACCTTTAAAGGGTATATTTACCCGACCTTCAAAGTTAACAAGGAAGGTACAAGCAGAAGATGAAGCCAATGGCCTGCAGACAGCTCATGCAAGATCTGCTTCACCTCTGTCCAGTGCTGCAGCCACCATGGTGTCCTCTTCTCCAGCCACACCCTCAAATATTCCCCACAAACCATCCCTGTCAACAGCAAAAGAAACTTCAACTACATCTCAAATCAGCAACCTTACAAAAACCGCCAGTGAGTCAATCTCCAACCTTTCAGAGGCTGGCTCAGTCAAGAAAGGAGAACGGGAGCTCAAGATCGGAGACAGAGTGTTGGTGAGTTGATGCACTAATCACTATGGCCACTGGTCCTCCATTTTTCATTTTAACATCTTCTTCCCCCTCCTCTTCCTCCTTCTCTTTTTCTTTGAGATAAGGTCTTTCTTTGTAGCCCAGGCTGCAGCAATGCTGTGTCTTCTGCTTTCTTCACTGGGATTATAGGTATGTGTCATACCTGGCTAACACGTTGGTTTATTTTTTTAAACATAATTTTTTTGATTTACAAATAAGCATTTTAAGTTTAAAATTAGTTAAAGAAATAAGATTTAGAAACTAAACATGGTTCCACAGCGGTGCTGGTGCGTGCCTTTATTCCCAGCACTGGAAGGTAGAGCCATGGGATCTCTGAGTTTTAGTCCAGTTTGATCTACAGCATGAGTTCCAGGACAGCCAGGAATACATAGAGAAGCCTTGTCTCAAAAAAACAAAACCCAACACGGGAGAGAGAGACAGAGACAGAGACAAAGAGACAGAGAGAAAGAGAGAAAGAGAGAAATAGACTTAGAAATCTTAAATATTTGATTTAAAATTTTAATACTTAAAAAAGTTGCCAGGCATGTGTTGGATGTCTGTAATCTCAGCACTGGGGAGACAAAGGTAGGAGGACTGAGAGTTTGAAGACTGGCTATCCTGTATAGTAAAATCCTGTCTGTAAAAACAAAAACAAAACAAAACCAAAAATCAATAATTGGGGCAGGAAGGTTGGGAGGTAGCTCAGTAAAGTGTTTGCTTTGTAAGCATGAAGACTTTAGTCTTCAACACCCATGTGAAAAACTGAGCATGACAGCACACATTACTACTGACACACTTCCAACCAAGGCTGGGAAGGTGGAGACAGGGAGACTAGCTCAGATGCTAGCTCATTTAGCCTAATCAGCAAGCCCATGTCCCAGTGAGAGGTCCTGTTTCAAAAAACTAGAATGTATTCTGTCAGTTTTCTACTTCTTCTTGTAGCCCCAGGCAACTTTCTTGTTGCCTGTCTTTCTGAAAATGGGATCATATAACATGGATTTTTTGAGGGGTGTCAGTGAATATGTACCATTTTGTAGCCATACCATATTTTACAAATTTACATGGCTTAGGTTTTATTTTTTTATTTTATTTTTATAAGTGTCTTTCTTGAATTTATGTATGCTCATCATGTGCATGCAGCACCCACAAATAACAGACAAGGGCGTTGGATCCCTGGAGCTGGAATTGCAGATGGTTGTGAGCTACCATGTGGTGCTGGGAATAGAACCTGGGTCCTCTGGAAGAACAGCCAGTTCTCTTACCTCTGAGCGGTCCCTTCAGCCCCTGATTTATTTATTTACTTTTTAAAATAATAGCCAAAACCTCATGCAGTCCTGGCTAGACTGAATTTTCTGTGGTAGCTGAAGCTGGCCTAAACTTTTGGTTTGTTTTTTGGGTTTAATTTTTTTTTTTCTTTTGGTTTTTTGAGGCAAGGCTTCACTATGTAGCTTTTCTGGCCTGGAACCTCCCGAGTACTGGGATCAAAGGCTTGTTCTTCCTGGCTTGGCCTAAACTCTTTATCCTCTTGCTTCTGCCTTCCTAACCTGGCTGCCTTATTTAGTTTTGGTTTAAGTTTTTGTTAGAGGAATTCATATTTATAATTTAAAGTGAAAAATTTAGGACTTGGCCTGTAGCTCAGGGGAAGAGCATGTGCTTAATATATCAAGGAAGACCCTGGGGTACAAAATCCTTAGCATCACATAGTAATAATTAAACGTTTTTAAAGCTGGGAGTCTTATGTAACCCAGATTGACTTCAAACTTGCTATGTGATCGAGGATGACCTTAAACTCTTGACCTTTCTGCCTCCACCTACCAAGTGCTAGTTAAAAAATAACTAATGAAAACTTTGGTGCTTTTAAGGTTGTGATAAATCCAAAATGTGTTAGGCCAAGTATGGTGCTGCATGCCTGTAATCTTAGCACTTGGGTGCTGAGGCCTGAAGATTTTGAATTTCAAGCCAGCTTTGGCTGTTCAGTGTGTTCAAGAACAGCCAGGGCTGTTCTCTCTAGTTCAAATCTTAGTTATTGAACCTCCTGTGTCCACCTTCCAAATGCTGGTATTATAGTTGTGTAATACCATGCCAGCTTTTATATTTGCTTTGCTAATCATGAGATATACTAGAGGGGGCCTGTCAGATGGCTCAGTGGGTAGAGGTATTGCCTGGAACCCATGAAGCAGTTGAACAGGCTTAGTGTAAGTTGTCCTCTGACTTCACACACATGCTTGAGTATGTACACATTCATAAAATAAATATTAAGTGAATGTGGATCCAGAAACAAAATAATAAGTTGCATTCAAAAGTGCAGTAATTCATTATATGTAAAGTTTTGTTATCTTTGAGACAGAGTTTCACTGGGCAGTCCAGCCTGGTCTAGAACTCACTAAGTAGCTCTGGCCAGTTTCAGACTCACAGCAATCCTGTTTCATCCTCTTGAATGCATTTTTATTTTTAAATCACAATGTAAGAATATCCCCAAAGAAAAAAATGGGTAAAATGCATATTTTATGGTACATCTGTTCTGTGGTATACCAAATAGCAGAACATTGGTCTTAGTTTGTTTTGTTTTTATTTTTGTTCATTTGTTTGTATTTTTTGATGTAGGGTCTTATATATTCCAGGCAGCCCCTGAACTCTATGTAGATGAGGATGACCTTGAACTCCTGATCCTTTTGCCTCTCCAAAATGCTTCTTAACTTGTTTTTTGTTGATGTAACAGAATTTCTGATGCTGGGTAATTAAGAAAGATAGATTAATCTTGGATTATGATTCTGGTGGCTGGGACATGACTCAGAACACGATGCTGACTTGTTTTCTGTTAGGGCTTCATGGAAAGACAATCACTGTGTGTATCCAGAGAGGAACTCAGAGAAGCCAGAGTTGCTTTATAACAACTTGTGTTCATGGGGTCTCATCCTGTTAGGCTTAACTCAGTCAGGAAAAAGACATCAGTGCATTCATTAGGGCTCTACTCCTCTACCCTTCAACTATATACCTCCCATTGGGCCCTACTTCCTGACATGGTAGCACTGGAAACCAAGCCTCAATGTGAGGGTTTTGTTTTGTTTTTGAGACAGGGTCTCATGTATCCTGGGCTGTCTTTAAACTTATTACTTAACCCAGGATGACTTTGAACTTCTAAGCCTCTTGCCTCCACTTCCTGAGTCCTAGGATTACAGGTGCATGCCACCACGCCTGGTTTATGTGGTACTGGCCACCAAACCCAGGGATTTGTGTGTGCTAGGCAAGCACTCTACCAACTGAGCTCCACCCTCAGCCTTCGATGTGAGCTTTAGTCAGCTCAGGCCACACTGGAAGGACAGCAGTAGATAATAGGAGATGAATGTAGATGGCACACTGACTATCACTGGGTATGAAAAATACTATTTTTAATCTCAATGAAAAAAACTACATTTATTTTATGTGTATATATGTGTATTGGATCCCCTGGAACTGAAGTTACAAATGTTTATGAGCTACCATATGGGAACCAAGTCCAGATTCTTTGTAAGAGCAACAAGTGTTCTTAACATTGAACCATCTCTCTAGACCCTACAATATTTTTGAAAAAGAAATTAAGAAGAAAAAATCCTAAGCGAGGGCTAGTAGTGAAGATCTGTAATTCTGGATATTTAGGAAGCTGAAGCAGGAAGTTCAAAGCCTAGCTAGAAGTGGTAGCATACCTCTTTAGTCTTAGCACCCAAAAGGCAGAGTCAAGTGAATCTCTGTGAGTTTGAGGCCAGTCTGGTCTACATAGTGAGTTCCAGGCCAGCCAGGGCTGCATTGTGAGACCTTCACTATGAACTAAAAAAGTTCAAGGCCTGCCTGTGGTACAGAGTGAGTGTAGTACCAGACTGGCACCTTAGTGAGACTCCTTCTCAAAAAGTGAAAAGGGCTGGAGACATGGCTCAGTGGTAGAGTGTTTACCCAGCATGCACAAGGCCCTGTGTTTGGTCTTCCATACTGGGTGGAGAATGATAAAAAGCTTAGGGAAAAGGTGAGAAAATGGAAAGCATGTTCTGAAGAAGTTGTGGTAAAGTAAGTGATTGCCCACAGGTGTGATGGATGTTGCTAGCAGTGATTGAAATGCTGTTTCCATGTGAGGAATGGACCAAGACACTAATGTGTGTTTTCATGTATGCACAAGTATTACTTGCACCCATACACAGAATCCTTCAGGTGAGGGGGTAGAGATGGCACGGAGCCAAGACACACAGACTCCAGGAGTCAGGTGAATGGCAAAAGGCAGACTTAGTTTATTACAAGGGGGGAAGCCTATTATACCCTCCACCCAGCCCAGCGTCCCATGGGTTTGCAGCTGCTGCTCCCTGGGCATGTCCAGGTAGTTCTGTCTGTGGGCATCCCGGGCAGGTCCATCTCTGTGTACATCCACGTGGGTCTCAGGCTTTGTACTGTCCAGTGGCAGGTCCAGTTTTCTCCTACACATGAGGGTATAGCCATAGATTCAGGGCAAAAGCTTTTCAACCTCTGAGACTTACTGCTCATTGAGTAACTCTGACTAGCTCCTTCTGAACTCAGAGCTGTACTGAACTCAAATGACTGTTCTGGTTCAACTCAGCTCACTTGGTGTTCTGTCTTCAAGCTGACTTGTTCAAACTGATCTTCTGAGCTGGCTGACTGTTTCTGACCAAACTTTTGACTTTTGCAGACTCTAGCTGACTTCTCTGACTAAACGGCTCTGCTTCCAACTGAGTCATTCTTCCTGTCTGATACTGACTTCTGCCAAACTGCCTCTGTGTTTCTGCCTCAGGCTCCTCTCTTTGCCTCTGTGTCTTGTCCCTCTCTGAGCTGTCTTGCTCCATACTGCCTCAGTCAGCCTCTCTGCTTCTCTGCCTTATATAAGGCATACCACTTCAATGTCTCTGTGTCTTATCCTCTCTCTGCCTCTTATCCTGACTCTCTGAGCTGAGAGCCTGCTTTTATATTATGAGAGTTGGACATGTCTTTACTCCGACTCACTCTGCCAACTCTTTTTTGTCTCTGATTGTCTGATTGTCAACTCTCTGATTGTCACTTTGCCTGCCCTTCACTCTGACTCATCTCAGAAGTCACTTCCTATCTGACAGTGACTCCTGAGCTCTGCTTCCCATCTCTCAAGTGCTGGGATTAAAGGTGTGTGATATTGCTGCCTTCTGCATACTGGGGTTAAAGGTGTGTACCAACATTCTTTTTACCCTAGAGCAGCCATGCTGCCAGATTAAAGGATTAAATATTCCTCTACAAGAGGGAAAACATAATAATACTGATGGATAATTTTGATGATTACTAATGTCCATATACATATATTAAAAATGGGAAAATATTTTAAAGGAATCTTAACTTTGAGCACTTCATGTGGATAGAATCATGAGTAGTGGTATTTTTAACAGTTGTAAGGATGCAGAACCTTCAGTGTGAAAATCAGTAGAATCAATCATTTTAAAGTACTTAAATTTTTTTTTGAGACAGTTTATCCATGTAGCCCTGGTTGTCCTAGACTCATTCTGTAGACCAGGCTGGCCTCGAATTCAGAGATCTGCCTGCCTCTGCTTCCCCAGTGCTAGGATTAAAAGCATGTGCCACCACGCCTGATGAAAGTGCTTAAATTTTCATTTGCTATACAATTAATGAATCCAAACTAAACATGTAGATTGTGTCTTTAATACATGAATGTCACTGTGTTGAGGCAAAGGAAGTACAAGAAAATATCAAGAATACAGGAATTAAAGATGAGTTTTACTTCTCTTTGATGTTGTTGGTTTTTTACTTTTATAGCAAATATTTATTTCCATCCAAGAATAAAGAGGAAATTTCTCTGAAGTGATCAAGTACTCTTTTAAAATTTGTTTTATTCATCATTACTGTGGATGCTGTGTATTTGTGGGCACACATTTTGTGAAATGAGTTCTTTCCTTCCACATTTATGTGGGTATCAGGGATTAGAGACAGGCTTGTATCCTGAGGCAGCACATGCATTTACCTAATGAGCCATCTATCTGGCCTATACTCAAATGTTTTTCTAAGTAAGAGATATTTTGGTAAATAGCCTTAATGATTACATATTATATAGAATGTTTTATTATTGGACTGTATCAGACATCAGGTCAGTCTGTCAGCGTGTCACTCAGGGAACTTGCCAGGGTGACTTCAGGATTAACTTGAGAAGAATTGAGAAGACAAAGCAAAGAAGCTGCTGATGGGATGGTGGATTGCACTTAATGTCGGGACTACTAAGGAATAAGCTATTGAATTCTTTCCATCTTAAGTTTCACCTTTTATTCTTCTTCTAGGTTGGTGGCACTAAGGCTGGAGTAGTCCGATTTCTTGGAGAGACTGACTTTGCCAAGGGGGAATGGTGTGGTGTAGAATTAGATGAACCTTTGGGGAAGAATGATGGTGCTGTTGCTGGAACAAGGTTGGTTTGGAATTGTATCGCACTGTGTCTTCCTCTTACATATAAATGTTCTCGCCAATATATAATAAAGTGGAAATGGAGTGTCTGAGGAGTTTCACGTTTTGTTTTGTGAAATGCTTACTCTTTGGAACAGGCTGGCTTGGTATTTCCTATATAACCCAGGCTGGCATGGAACTTATGTCAATCTTCCTGCCCAACTCAATCTCCCAAAGTATCAGCATTAAGATACGAGCTATTGTAACTGACTAAGAGCTATACTTTTATTTACTTATTTATGTACTTTTTTGTATTTGTTTTTTGAGGCAGGGTCTCTCTATGTAGCCATGGATGACCTAGACCAGTGGCCTCTATCTCACAGAGATCTACCTGCTTTTGCCTCTAGTGCTGGATTAAAGGTGTATACCATCTCACCTAAATGTTTTCATTCTTGAGACCTAGCTAGATAATAGTTTTTTTGTTTTGTTTTGTTTTGTTTTTGTGTTTTTTGTTTGTTTGTTTTCATGACAGGGTTTCTCTGTTGTAACTCTGGCTGTCCTGGAACTTACTCTGTAGACCAGGCTGGCCTTGAACTCACAGATACTTGCCTCTGTATCCCAAGTGCTGGGTTTAAAGGCATGCGTCACCACCACCTGGCTTGTTTTGGCTTTTTAATGAATATGCATATACTCATGTGTGCATGTCAGAGGACAATTTAGGGTGTTATCTTCAAGATTTCTCATTGGCCTAGAGTTACCAATTAGACTAGACTGGATGACCATTGAGCACCACTCTGCCTGGCAAAGATCATTTTCCTTCTGGCACCCGTTTTTGAAAGTAGTGGGCCTGCAAGTTCTTGGGCATCAGGAACAGAGCTGGGCAAAGCGAAGGTAACTGCCTTTGTTAGGAAAAGGACTGTAAAATGTGTCTTCATGTCTGATAAGAATTCCATTTTGTGCTAAGGGATTGACTGCTAAGCAGCCCTCTCTTTTGTAAGAGTATCCCTACTCTGCCCGTGTAGTACAAATGGACTCAAATAGTGCAGAGGGATGTAGGAAGGTTTTCCACATTTCTTTTTGTTCTCACATAGCTCAAATTGGCTTCCTATTACTCAAGAAGCCAAGGCTGGTCCTGTGCTTCTGATTCTCTTCATCTCCCAAATGCTTAGATTTTAGTATATGGAGTCATACTTGGTTTAAAATGTTTTTGTTTTTCCTCCAAATATTTTGACAACCTTGGGTGCAGCTATGGGAGATGATACATTGTTGTTGTTAGTGTACTGTATGTTGCTTGTGACAGGATCTAATTAACGTTGACCTATAAATTATATATAAGCATATGAACTTTAATCCACCAAACATCATGATTCATGGAAATAAAAGCCATCAAGCTATCTCACTCTTTTGTGTATGTCTTGTGTATTGACCACCGAGTACCAGGTCTCTCATGTGAAGTCAAGCTTTTATCATTGAGCCTCATCCCCAGCCCTAATGCCATCCTTTTCTGGTACTGAAACATCATAATTGCCAAGATCTCTGTGTCCTCAGATAACTGACATTTCTGTTTATGTTGGTGGCTCTTCCAGAATCAGGGGCTTGTTTGGTTTATCATGGCTTTATTAAGTGGAGGTCCCATGTTGCTGAACTTGTGCTTATATTTATCATATAGTTGATCTGCTTAGGTCCTTTAATCTCATACATTTTGAGTTGGAAAGCATGTTTGTTTATAGTTGTTACTTTTTGTAATTAAGTTGTATTTGTTCCTCCTTTTATCGTTCTCTAAAGGTATTTTCAATGTCAACCCAAATATGGGTTGTTTGCTCCTGTCCACAAAGTGACAAAGATTGGCTTTCCTTCCACTACACCAGCCAAAGCCAAAGCAGCAGCTGTGAGACGAGTGATGGCCACCACGCCTGCCAGCCTGAAGCGTAGTCCATCTGCCTCCTCTCTCAGCTCCATGAGCTCTGTGGCCTCCTCTGTGAGCAGCAAGCCCAGCCGAACAGGACTAGTAAGCCTTCCTCCTTCCCGAGACGCCAGGTGCCCACAAGCCAGTGCCCTGCTTTGCGTGTCTATGCTCTGAGTGTTGGCTAAAGCTTGTTGTGAAAGTCACTGCAAGGCAGTTTTGAAAATGTAACTTCAGCAAGTAGATGAGTTTTCAAATGAGAGGTTTTAATGGCACTTTTATTCACAATAGCTTTCATTTATGCTAGTTCTTGGGAAATCTGTAGTAACTAATATTTACTCTTTGAAATCATCTGTACCCAAATGACAGGAAATTGGAGGGATCGCATTCGTCATGGACGTAGGTCTCTTTCTCTTTGATTTTTAACAATTTTAAGAACCAATGTATTTTGAGAGTTTAATGCTTTATAATGTCAGTGTAGTCTAACCCAACAGCCAATGTGTGGAGTGTACCTGTGTGGGCCAGAGGATGCAGAGGGGGCCTTTTGGAACTTGAAGATTCTAGGAAGAGCCATGTTTTGCTTTCTCTCTTCATCTCTTTCTCCCAGTCCTTTTCTCTCTTCCCCTTTTCATACTTAGAACATTTAAAGTGGAATTGCTGGAGTTAAGATAACACCTTATTCTGTCTGTTAATCTGGTGTATTACTCAGATTATTTTGATGTTATTTCCTGCCCTTAATTTCATTTCTTGGAAGTGAGGTAGGTGCTATTTATATCAGAAATGGCAGCAAAATTCTACTCCCACCTGAATTTGGGTGAACTTGAGGCAGCAGTCAGAAAGCTAGATGGTGTCTCCAGCACTAGGGTTTCCAGTCCTTGATTTCATTTACCTTCTATTTCATCATGGTCAAGAAGACAAAAGGAGGGGGTGGTGAAGTCTAGTGGCTGTGATACTTCTCTGTAGCAGATTGCTACTGTGCTTTTTTACCCTCTATCTCAGGAAAGAGAAAGGAAGGATAGAAAGAAAGAGAAAGAAAGGAAGGAAGGAAGGAAGAAAGGAAGAAACAGAAAGAAATCTTCACTGCCCTTGTAGGTGGCTTGGAAAGAGAGAAAGAAGGAAAAGAAGAAATATTCACAGCCCTTTTTGGCTGTTGAAGCTGGAGTAGCATCTCAACTCAATATTTCTGAACGTAATTTCTGCAACTGAAGTTCTCTAAGCCATAACCAACCAACAAACCAACCCACCACTGACCAACAAGGTTTCAATTCTTATATACTCTATGCAAAGTTCCCAGAAATCAAGTGGCATGAAATCATAAGGACAAGGAGCATGTGGCAAAACAGCTGCACATAACTAACTATAGCCACTGGCAATGAATAGTTTTAGTCAAACTCATTATCATCCACTATACCTGGGATAGGAGCAAAAACATAGTCCAAAGGCCATTTTGTGTTTTTAAAGGAACCAAAATCACAAACTCCTTCAAAGTGTCCTCTTACACTCCTCTGCCATCCAGCTGCAGTTTCTTCCTTTTCTATACAGGTAAAATAAATACTTCTCAGACTGTCTCAGTTTGCATGTGCAATGAAAGATGCTTTATCAACAGTACAGTTACAGATGATTCTCAGGAGGAAGACATCATAAGAACAATGGAATGGAGATGAAGAACAAAGTCTTGTTCCAAAAGGCTCAGCACATCCCAACATGGACTCTGCTATTCTAGGGACAATTCCAGGGATGTATCTGCTCTGGAGCAGTTCTTTTCTTGAGTAACTTCCACCGTCTTGTAAATTATGTTAATTTCTTTGGGGAATACCAAGTTCTCTCTGTGTTCTTCAGTCTCCCCTTCTAATATTTAGCAGACAAGTTCTGATTTCATAGCTCACTTAACTTACTGAAGAAAATTGTCAGTAGCGATAAGTCTCCTTGCCTTGGAAGACAGCTTTGTTTCTTGGTGTGTTTATGTGGGGCAGCTATAGTTTCTAATAAAAGTGACTGTAAGAGTATAATGGGGACATGAAATAATGTGATTTTAACTTATTACTAAGAGGTGTATTTCTGTACTAGGAAGGTAGAAATTTAAAAGTTAATATTTTTGAGTGATTTGTTTGTACATGTGTATGTATGTGCATGTGGGTATGTGTGGAATACTTTGGAGCTGGCACACTGAGATGCCTGGTTTCTTAAGTGAGTGCTGGAATCACAACTCTGGTCCTTATGACCTCACAGCAAGCACTCTTAACCACCGAGCCATCTCTCCAGCCTCCAAGAAAAGTTAGTATTTTAAGTTATTTCTTCAGTAACTATAGTGTCTTTCCAGTAGGGAATATGCTCCTGTTGGGCGCTGGGCATCTTGTTGAACCGAATTGTATTTATCACTGGGACTTTTGTTTCCTTTCTGCTTTTATATGTGTATAGTACCTGTTACTTGTTTTTTTTATCTTCACAATTGCCAACACCCGGCTTTGCAGACATGGTTGTGTTCAACCGAGTGGATTACAATCTAATATTGAAACTGAAGTGCCCCATCTAGTCATTTGCATGCCGTGTAACAGCTGCCCCTGCATTTCTTTGGGATTTTACACATCCTTCAGTGTTCCTGTGGGTTTTCAGGGACCCTTGAGGCATATCTCTGCACATGGTTTAGTGACCTCACACTTAACGTACTCATGAAGAAGAGGTATTAGTGAGAAGTATAACTTACCCATGCAGTGAGGAGGGAAAGCTGGTCTAATGTTAAAAAGAGAAATGGAATTTGTTCCCAATATGTTAAAAAATTCAAGAAATTCTACAAAAGGCAGCAAAAGGCAGAGTGGGTTTGATTGGATTCCTTTGTTCTCTTAGTCATCAAATTGCTGGATTATTAATTGATGAAGATCTTCACTGTCTGCTCCCTGAGCAGACTTGATAGCCTGACAGAGAGCACTTGGGTGACAAATGAAGCTTTGTTTGGAGAAGAAGCAAAGGCTGAATTGATCTGGAGCCAGCAACTGCTAAGTCAGGGCCATGGACAAATGCTTGCCAAGGACAGGGCCATTTCCAAACCACCCTCCCAGCCTACAGAGCCTGTGGGAGCCTGCAAAGAGGAATGTGCTTCACTTTGCCCCATTGCCTGCTGCCACCTAATGCAAGTTTATTTTCTCTGGTTTTATCTGACAGTTAGCTTCAAGGTGGAGATGTATATGAAACAACAGAGATTAATAGATGACAAGAAGATGCATTCTTTCTCAGGGTCCCCCAGCCCTCGGCTCTGCCACCTCCTGTCCTGTTCTCTTTTCTCCCTGTCTCACTGTTGCCCTGTCTTCTTCTCCTCACTTACCATTTCTTTTCTCCACAGATTTCTCTTTTCCTTTTTTTCTTTTTTCCTCCCTTCCTCCCTTCCTTCCTCCCTCCCTTCCTTCCTTCCTTCTTTCCTTCCTCCCTTCCTTCCTTCTGTGTGCACACATGCACTTGCTTGATTACTTGCTTACTTGTTTGGGTGTCTATCTGTCCTCGCCCAGACTTCTCTTCTTAATCTTACAAATATCTAGTCACTGGGATTCAGGTCCTAGAGGTCAGATCCCAGCATGGTATTTTCCAAGTTTCTCCTTTGCACAGAAAGATGAAGAAAATCCTGACAAAAATACAACTATTTCATCATTTGAAAAGATGTGACTCCAAGGGTGGTATCTTCATTTCTTAATGGTGTTTGGAAGCTTAAGCTTTAAAAACTCTCAGCCTTAAGACCGGGAATCAACAGGTTGGTCAGAAGCCATCACCAGAAGACAACTGTAGCTCAGGCTGAAGGAGTTTAAAGAACCTTAGGATGTTTTGTTTTGTCGATACAGGATCTTTTTTTATAGTCCACGTTGACCTTGAGCTTATTGGCAGTCCCTCTGCCTAGGCCTCCTGAGTCCTGGGATTACAGGTGTGTGCCACTGTGGCTTTAGAGAAGCTTTTAAAATGGGTTTTATGAAAACTGTCTAGATTCCTACAGGGCCCTGTCGTCTGAGCTCAGAGTATCCATGTTTGAACTACACGTTCATCTTCTAAATATCTTATGAACTTTGCTGTGAGCTTGTTTGTCGATTTTTTTTTTTTTAATGAGGTCTTGTTTTCTTGGTGAGAACTTTGCCTAATGTTTTGCAAACCCACAAGCTGGGGCAGCACTTTGCTTAGCTGAGGAGATGCCTGCCACGCATAGGTTGCTTGCTCCTTGCTCCTTGTTCCTTGATAGCATCATAGCCCTTCACTTCTCTGACTTTCCTTTGCAGTTGACTGAAACCTCCTCCCGCTACGCCCGCAAGATCTCGGGCACCACTGCCCTCCAGGAGGCGCTGAAGGAGAAGCAGCAGCATATTGAACAGCTGCTGGCTGAGCGGGACCTGGAGCGGGCCGAGGTGGCCAAGGCCACCAGCCACGTGGGGGAGATAGAGCAGGAGCTAGCCCTGGCCCGAGATGGGCATGACCAGGTGAAGTCTGGTGTTGATCTGTGGATATGATGGTAGTTTCTAAATTTGGTGATGAGGCTAAAAAGAGTGCCTGGTGTTTAGAGCCAGGGAGTTGGATTTGAACATAGGAAACGAGTATCAATTTCTTTTCTGAGCTTGTTGGAAAGCTATGGTCTGGTGTCAGTTTCCATCATCATAAAGATAAAGTTCTGTTGTTCTCCATTTTACCTTAGCTATTTGGTCTTTATGTCTAGGCTTTGAGTCTGTCTGTATTAACTGCTCATTACTAGGGCTTTAGTGATCACAGGTGTTGTTTGTAGATTGTTACTGACATATGTTTAGTATTGGAAAAGATGAGATTTGTTTTTATTATTGCCTTCTGTTGCTATATGGTGTGGGTTTTTTTTGTCATCTAGTTTCCAGGAAAATTGCCAGGAATAACCTACTAAGGTAGAAAGTATTAGAATGTATTAAGAGTGATGCCCACCCATCATGGTCACACTCATCCATACCTATTTGGAGGTGTCCCTGGGCTACTCATTGGCATCCTTGCTTCCCCAGCATGTCCTGGAACTGGAGGCCAAGATGGACCAGCTGCGAACAATGGTGGAAGCTGCTGACAGGGAGAAAGTGGAGCTCCTCAACCAACTAGAAGAGGAGAAAAGGTGATCCTTGGGTGTGATCTTTCCCTTTTTAGTGATGCCTTAGCAAGAAACTTACTGTCAACAACTTGGTTGACAGATCCAAAAGAGTGGCTGTATTCAGCAGAGTCTGAACTCTACTATGTGTAGGGTGTGCTTTGATGTAGCTTTTTCATGATACCTGATGCCACTTAGACATGACTTGATTAACAGATACTGTCAATGAATGCTAACCCTCTGGAGGATAGCTTTTGTTAGCATTACTAAAGGAAATTCAGCCTGCTTCCACTTACCTAGCCTTTATGAAGAGCCTTGTTCTTGAGAAAGTCAGCTTATTTGGAAAGGAAAACTCACATATGAAACAGAGAATTATTCAGGTCAGTATGAGAGCACATGCTAAATGGTATGAGACAGACACAGAGAAGTTTGGCTCTCTTACAAGGAAATTTCTTTCTTCCCTGTCTCCCTCTCTCCAAAGATTGAACCGACAGCCTTGCACTTGCTCAGGAAGCACTCTACCACAACTTATTCCCCAGTCCTCTTTATTTTCCTATTTTGAAACAGTCTTACAAAGTGGTCCAGACTGGATTTGAACTCATAGTCCTCTTGCTTTAGCCTCAAAAATAGCTAGAATTGTAGGTCTGCACCATTAAATCTGTTATTCATTGGATAAAGAAGCAGAAGGCACAGGATGTTCTCACATCCAAAAAATAAACCTACAAAGCTGTGGAGGGTGTATATGGCCTATATTACAGTGCTTAGGAGGATGTAGTCTCTGCAACACACAGAGAAAGAAAGAGAGAGAGAGACTAGAAATTATACACTTGTAATCTGAAACCTACTTCTTTGGTAAGCAAATTTTCCTTTTAGGCTGTTCTTATCTTGATAGATCCATTCTGGTGTGTATGCTCAAGGGAAACAGTTGATGTTTTTTTTTTCAAAAATTTTTTTTTTTTTTTTACCTCATGCTTTCTAGAGTTGATACTTAGATAAAACTTTGGAATTTCTAAATAATTACAGCACAGCTTTTATACACTAGTACCCCGTGTCTCTGAGATGTTCCTTTTCATCAGCATCCACCGAATTCACCAGGGTGCTGCTCATTGGTTTGCTGTGGGGGAAGGTATTCCTTAGTACTTCCCTCAGTGCTTTATTTGGTTTTACTCCACAGGAAGGTTGAGGACCTTCAGTTCCGAGTTGAAGAAGAGTCAATTACCAAAGGCGATCTTGAGGTAAACCCTTCCAACTTTCTAAAGCCTTTATGGATGCCAGAATTGAGAAATATGGGTGACACTCTGGGCCAGCTGATCCTTGTTAGGACAGTCAATCCAGAGGATGGTGAGCATCCTGCCTCTGGCTCACTTGGGTTGTGCTGAGGTGATGGTTTGGTCCTTGAGCCTGTGATTGCGGTATCCTAATTCATGTGGCAAATTAAAATGCTCATAACTCTTCTCATGCTTCAAAATTAGAAGCTATGAATTGGATTTAATCAGGTCATAAATCTGGCAGTGTGTCCTCAAGGTAGTAAGACTCTACTTGTTCCTCTGATGTCAGAAATAGCATTTTAAGAGAACTTAATTTTAACATAATAGTACATAACAAAGCATTTTTGTTGTGTTTTGGCTTTGTTCTATAGTGGAGCAGAATAAATCCTTTATAACCTTATAAAAATAAATGATGTGTTCTTATAGTTTATTTTATTCTTTTGGTGCCAGGGATTAGATAGTTGCTTTTTAAAATAATGTAGTTAACAGAGCAAAAAACAGAAGTAATTTGTGCCATTTTTATGGCATACTTAAAAGTTCACCAATTTTCCTGTATTAGTAGGTTTCTTATCTTAACAATTATTCTTATTGGTTTTGAATTAGATACTGCTGTTAAATGGTTTTGATGCTTTTTAAGCCACTGCCACATATATGACAAACATAAATTATTAACTTTTTCAAAATTTGAAGACTTTTTTTAAGATTCTTCATAACATTTTAGTAAAAATTGTCTGTGCAGTTTTTGGATTTTGGGCAGAGCTAGAGACATGGCCTTACTATGTAGCTCTGGCTAGCCTGGAACTCACAATGCAAGTCAGGCTGGCCTCAGATTTATAGCAGCCTCCTGCCTTTGCCTCTCAAATGCTGAGATTACAGTTGTGCACCATCATGTCCTGCAGAAGATATATATATATATATATATATATATATATATATATATATGCATTTTTATTTTTATTTTTTTGCCACCATCGGATTTTGGAGTCTGTTGGCTTAAATTCAAGAGTCCTTTCAAATGAGAACTCCGATTTCCTTGGAAAAATGTATTTTTATTGTCAATAAAGAATAAAGGGAACATTTTCTGAGTTCTAACTTTATAAGGTCTACAATTTAATGGCTTTTTAATAATTTAATAGAAACCTTCTTCACTCATTTCATATATAGTCACATCCTTTAGTTAATTTTTGTGTTGTTGTCATCCATTTAAAAACACCCCAAAGTCTCATTAGAAGTTTCATATCATCATCTAATTAATTCATAAGAACTACCGCCTCTGGAGTTTGGAAAGGTTGAGTTAAAATATTTACATTAGCAGTAGGCTAGTATAGTCTGTCTGATAAACTTACTTGGAATTAATCAAATAAAGTTATATTGAAACCTTAACACAGATCGAAACTTTAGTTGAATCTCTTTTGTTGTTGTTTACTTTTTTTATTTTTTTACTGATAGCAAAAGAGCCAGATTTCTGAAGATCCTGAGAATGTAAGAGGGCACTTAACTGTGTGGATATTTCCCCTAACACAGATTGATTCCAGATTAAAATGCTTATTGATACACTCAAATACTAACTGCATAATCTGACCTTGGGACTGTCCCCTTAGTATTTCTGTGCATGTGGCTTTCAAAGCAAGTGCATTTGTATCTTTAAGAAACTGTATGTAATGACTAAGCTCAGTGGGTTCATTTGTTTAATGGTAGATAAATATTTGCTTTTTAAAGACTTTTTGCTAAAAAGGAAAGAAATTGTCTGAGGGCACAGCCGCTTTCACCTCATTCATTATGTCTTCTAGTTTTGGTAGAATTACTTCAAAATGGATGACAGCTGAGGGAATCAAAACACCTTAGGTAGAGGAGTTGTAGAAATGCTGGGAGACACTTTCCAAGAAGTCTGATCTCCTGAGTCCCCAGCCCAGTTTGCTTCGGTTGCTTTTGTGCATGCTCCCACTGCTAGTCAGTGCAGCTAATAAGAAACCAAGCTTGTGATTATGGCTGTGGTACTTTCTTTCCTATCTGAAAGTAGAGGACAGTGTTCTTCCCTGAATATTCAGAATATTTTACGTTTGCTTTCCTCAGGGGAGGTTTTTCTAGCAGCAGTGTGGTTCTGTCTCTCCTTCCTCTCACCGAGATTCAGTACCCAATGCAGACTACTGCAGTAACCTCCAACATTGCTTCTTGGATACATTGCCAGCTGTGCTGCCAATGGAGAAGACCCCAAACATTAAAAGAACAAAAAGTCGAAACAAAGAATTCCTTTATGTCTTACCACCTCTTGAGCTGAAATAGAGAACTCACACTGACATTTTGATGAGGGGTTCCTTTTTGCGAAGCTACTTCAGTGATCTGGGTCTCTCTCTTCTCTCCATCCAGAACAAGTTTTGCTTCCTCCAGTGTCAATATGCATGGGATCCTCCTGCCTCTCTGTGCGCTTCTCACAAGGCCTTTGCTCTCCTTCCAAGCCCCTTGTCCCAGGACTTTCCTCTTGGGATAACATATCTTAGTTTCAGAAAGCAATAGTTTTAAAGGGCTGTCCTGTTCAGTGTTACATTTGACCTCAGGCTGTGGCATAGAGGTGGATCACTGGTTCCCTTATGACTGGTGAAAGTCCACTGTGGAGAACCCCTTTCTATAAGGGGGCACGGGGCAGTTTGCTGTACTCGGCTGGAAGATCTGAATGGGGGAATAGTACATGGATGTTTTCTCTTCTTTTTTTAAAGACAGAGTCTTACTCTAGCCCAGGCTAGCCTTGAACCTATGATATTCCTCTTGCCTCAGACCGCTCATTGCTGGAATTGCAAGTAAGATCCACCTCTCTTGGCATTTTTTTTTTTTTAATAGGATCTGACTATGTAACTAAGTTGGCCTAGGATTTGTGATATAACCTGGCCTTTACCTCTTGAGTTTCCTGTCTCTGCTTCCTCAGATGCTGGGACTATTTAGGCTTGTATTACTATGCCTGGCTGGATATTTGTTTTTATCTGCACATAGTGAGTGAATTTTTGCCCAAAGGATGCCTAACTCAGGGTCAAAAGAAATAAAAGACTGTTTTCTTTTGCTGCTTCCTTTAGTTTGAAATCCTGAAGCTGTAATCCCAACTATGTAGATCTGGATTAAGTTGTTTTCTTAAAAGGAGAGTACTGAACAGCTTCTGTCTACAGCACATATGGGTGCAGGGGACTATCAATACAATTAGGTTTTGAATTTTATTTTGTTATTTCACAGAATATAGAGAATGTAGAATGTAAAAAAAATTTTTTTCTGGCTGAGTGTGGTGGTGCACACCTTCAAGCCCAGGAGGCAGAGGCAGCTGGATCTCTCTGAGATCTAGATCAGCCTGCTGTACATGGAGTTCTAGGCCAGCCAGGGCTATGTTATGAGACCTTGTCTCAAAAAAAAAGTTGTTTTCTGTTTACCTTTTTAATATCCTATTATGGTTGTTTATGCCTGCTTCATAAGAAAACTGACCCGTTAAAATGCATTGAAGTCACCAGAAAACCAATGAGCATGTTCAGAGCTTTGGCTTTCCACTCAGGCTCTGTACTACTTGGTGTCACTTTGTTATGACCTCTGTTGTAATTTTCTCACTGCCCATAATTGTTCAGACTGATATCTTAAGTTAATCCTGATATCATCAGTCAGTTGTTCCAGTTATCAGTTGGGTAGGAGAGATGGGGGAGAAGTACCTTTAGACTAACATTAGAATTATTTCAAGTAGAACAAGATTCGGCTACAGTTGAGTCTGTTAGACACAGAGAATCTCCTGGGTCCCAACCAGGTAACTGGATTTGTGGAAAGGAAGTCATAGCAACTGTGAGGTTTCAAGAGCCCCACTCATGCTAGGATCTTACCAGTTCTTTCAGTATGATAGCATTGTCATCTTTTTCCACCTTCCAAGCTAGTAAAAAACAACTTCATCTTAGGATAAAAATAAGTCCCTTATATCTGGTGTTAAGCTTTTTCTCTTGCTCTGATCTCCTTAATTGGCTTTTTAAGAGAACAAGACAGTGGTGAGTAATCATTACTAAATATTGTATTTATAATCTTGAATCCTCTCCTCTCCTCCACCGACAAGCTTTTAAAAAAATCCTAGTTGGAAGGAAGTTGGCGCTTCCATGGCTCTTGCTCTGCTTTTGAGATGCGTTCTGGAATCTCAACCAGATGCATCACCCACTTCCGCATCACCCACTTCCGTAGAAGCCACTGGCTTGGGTGCCTCAGCTCTGGCTTCTAGAGCTTATTTTTGTTTATTTATGTAAAATACTTTTTTTTTTTTTTGAGACAAGGTCTTACCTTGTAGCCCAGGCCTTGAACCCTTGAACTCACTATGTTAACCTCATACTTGCAGCAATCCTCCTGCCTCAGCCTCCCAAGCACTTGGATTATAGGCCTAAGCTACCCCACCCCACCCAGATTCTTCTATTAAGATGAATCCTCTACCCTTTTATATTACAAATTGTTTACGGGGTCCAGTAGTCTGTTCTGAGGACCTACTGAATGAATGAAGATTTGTGGCATCGTTTTTCTCCATACATAAGTGAAAGTGTTGATCTTTTTGAGGGTCAAACAACCTTGTGAAGTCCCTGAGTCAGTTACATACACATTAATGTCATGTAGCCATTGTGGGGGAGGGAAGATGATAGTTGGAGGAGTATTAACTATTCTAATTTGTGCTGATAAACTTCACTTATCGAGATAACATATTTTTGGCTGCATGCATCTGAAACTTCATCTTGCCTCATGTGTTTTCCATTTTTTCCTCTCTCAACAGACCTGCTCACACCCTCTGCCCATCTTCACTCTTCTGTTCATTGTGTTCATCCTCATTCCCTCCGTTCCCTGCAGTTCCATTGTCTTTCTCTATTACCTTTATGTTCATCCTCTGGCAGAAAGTACTGGTGGCTCGGCCTGCATGCCGCTCTCTCCTCTTGTGCTGGCATGTCATGGTGGCCTGTTGTGTTCTTTTCCTCTTCCCTTTTACTAACAGACGCAGACCAAACTGGAGCATGCCCGCATTAAGGAGCTTGAACAGAGCCTGCTCTTTGAAAAGACCAAAGCTGACAAACTCCAGAGGGAGTTAGAAGACACTAGGGTAATGGTTTTCACTATTTAATGAAGCAGCCTCACGCGTGTGAATGATGGACACATCGGGTGACATGCCTGCTGTTGGCCTGAGCCTTGACCCAGTGGTTCAGCCTGAGTTTGGTCTCAGTACTGCTCAGGTATTCATGAGCGTAGAGTGATGACTAGGTACAGGTATTTTATGTAAAATATTTTGTCAAAAGTAAAGACTCAACCAAAATCAAGATCAGAAACCTTATAACTGTATGAACTCCATGGTTATCCACAATTGAACTTGAGGTTCTTGTATTAATTAATACTTTGAAATATTCTTCCCAGCAACCACAGCAGTCAATTGTCCTCTTGTTCTCAGATTCCTAGTTACTAGGTTTTCTAAACAACTGATGCTATTTTCTGCCTTTCCAACCCTGGCCTGTTGGGAAAAGAAATGGAAACATGAGCTCTTTTTGATGAGAACTAAGGACTTTGAGCCCAATTATCTTTTTCTTTTCCTGCCTGCCCCCTTCTTGATGGCTGAGCTTACATCTCCCTTCTTTCTGTCACCCAGGTTAAAATTTCAGAGGTTAGGAAGGACAGTTGTTTTGGGGAAAGAATGACTACTTTTGAGGCCAAGGCATGAGTCCTGTTTTAACTGATTGTGTATTAAAGCACCTATAGAGTTGTCATACCACACATTTTAAGTGCTTTGTAAATACTATTCAGCCTTTTCATGATCCTTGGAAGTAGATAGTATTATTCTCATCCATTCTATAGACTATTACAGAGCAAGACACTGAGCACAAAGATGTTAAAAATTCTGTTTAAGGTTACACAACTAATAGTAATACTGGAGCCAGGATTTCCTTCTAGGTCACTTGGCTCCAGAGCCTGTGCTCTTAGGCACCATAGGATGGGCTCTTTTATTTTGTGCTAAAACAAATAATCAGAATCATTCACGTGTAAAAATATATATTCATATATGTACCTGTTAAATCATGTTTGACTGTGATTAGACTTAACTTCAAAATTTCAAAAATTACTTTGTATCTATCTGATCAGATTTGTTACCCTGACATTTCTTTTGAATCAATAGTATTTGTAGAAATTTCTTTTGGTGTGAAATCACTGATAGAAAAATCAAGAGAAATGAATAATTTTCCTTTTCTCAATCATAAGCTTTTGTTTTCTAATAAAGAAAAAAGGGTAAGGAGATAGATCATTTGGTAAGGTGTTTGCCTTGCAATCATTGGGACTTGAAGTTGTTTCTCAGAACCCACATAAAAAAACTGGGTGTGGTAGTCCACGCATGTAATCCCAGCCCTGGGGAGGCAGAGACAGTATTCCTGAAGCTTGCTGGTCAGCTAGCCATTCTGGTCTACTTGGCAAACTTCAAGCCAATATTTCCAAAACCAAGATGGGTAGAGCCCAAGAAAAGACACTGAGATTGTCACCTGGATTCCATATGAATTTGTGCACATATGCACATACACACAGATACACAAATGTGTGCACAGACATACACATGCAAATAAAACAACAAATAAGTAAATAAATAAAGCTGGGCATAGTGGCTCATGTTTGTAATCCTAGCACTTGTGAGGCTGAGGCAGGAGGATTGCCACAAGTTCAAAGCTAGCCTGGGGCACATAGATCAAGGCCAGCCTCAGTAAACAGTAAGATCCTGTCTGAAAAAACAAAAGCAAAAAGGAGAAGATGAAAGAAAATGGTTTCAATTGGCCTCGGAAATGAAAGATTCTCAATATGTACTTGATAAGGAAAAATTAGAAAAGAATAAGTGATAATTTGGTACCATTTCTGTAACCTGAGGACCAAAGACTTGATCTGGGAAATACAAGGGACTTATGAGATAGAGACTGTTTGATGTGACTGAAGTAAGGAAATACACATATTTTTTTACTTCTAAACTGTTCCCCCATGTCTTAGTTTTGTCAGCAAACAAATCAGATTTTTTTCTGGTTTTACACTGGATAATAAGGTATGCATTTGCAAGGGAATCTATGCAGCCATTTCAAATGAGAGTACATGGCCTTCCATATAATAGTGTCTTCTATTGGTCCTCACTCTTGGTTTGCCAAGTGTGAAAATAACCAGTGGTCCATTCAAATTCTCATGTCACCTATAGTATTTTTCAGGAAGCATTTTAGAATTCCCCTAAGCCAATAAACCCAATTTATACCTAACTTACCTGGTGCTGTAGAAATACAAGCAAGAATACGAAACAGTCCTGACTCTTCTGGCCATAAACCAGAGGGAGAATTGTGATTGAGGACAGAGTTTGGGAAATAAAATTTAAAGTAGAAGTGTCAGAATGCCACATAGATAGAACCATCATCCTATTATTTTCATTTGCTTTCACTTGGCGTTCTCTCAATTTGACAGTTTTGTTGTGACTGAGAACTGTCACCTATTGGATTCGATTTATGCCATAACCTTGTAGCAAGGGGTTCATTCATGTTTTATATCTTAGTTGTAGGTAAGAAATTCATGGATCCTGCCCTCTCTGGAGAATAGAATATAAATCGTCCTTTCTAGAGAACAAAATATAAATAATTAACATGTTAACCTGAAGCATCTATATATCTACAAACTTTAGTCAGTTCTGGAACAGTCAGTGACTGTGAATTGCATACCTCCCCCCCTTCTTCTGGACATTTTACTGAGCATCACAACGTGCTGAGGTGAACAGGGGAAGCAGAAGACTCTTGTCTTGCGTTTTCTGTCCCTATAAAGGCAACTAGGCAGGAATATGAAATTAGGAAGAGTGTCATTCTTAAAATCTGGGACTACTGGTAGTTTAAAACTACTTATATTCCCTTCTATTTCCCAGGTTAGTTGAATGATTTTTATGTTCTAAGATACCACTTTCCACATATTCTTTGTACCAAACCGAGAGCCTAGGCCGTAGCAGTAGAGAAAATTTTTCTAAGACTAAAAGGTACAAGTTGAGAAAGTGTGTTTTCTTTCCTAGCCCTGGAGTATTTGTTTTTTAAAAATTTCTGAGTTCAGATAGAATCAAAGAATGTGGAAGTAGCAAGAGTCTTGCATTTTAGACTATATTCCATGCATGTACATACTAATGCTGAGAACCACTGGGTTAAGGAGACAAGATGCACACCTCAGAGTGCTGACAGAATTACAAAAGCCAGAGGGTCTTTGTGTGAGAGTCTAATGTATAATTGCAGGTAAGTGGCCTTTTAATGCCATTTTAAAAAGTCAGTGAATTCTTCATTATTCAACTGAGGCTTTTATTCTATAGATGATGCATTTCTTACTGAAACATAGGTAATTTTAGACCTTGTATACTTGCTATTTAATAGAAGTATAATGCAGGCCAGCATCTTAATTTTCTGGTACTCCAATGAACTTTTTTTAATAAGTTACAGGTGAAATTAACTTGAATAATATGTTGAAACCAGTATTTAAAGTATTATTTCATTGTACAACAATTTTGGGAATCATTAGAATCTTTTATGTCTGTTTTTCTCTGAGTTTCAAACCTTGATGTGTGTCTCGCAGCACATCTTGCTTCAGATGAGCCACATTTCAGTTCTCAACCGTATGTGGCTAGGGGTTGCTTGTGCACAGTTCAGGCTTTAATCACCAGCCTCAGGTGGAATAGCACCTGAAGGGCTACTGAGTGCTGTCTGGGTGAAGGATGGTAGAAAAACTGGCCAGGTGAGCATTCTTTCTTCCAGGAAGCAGATTATTAAGCACTTTGGAAGCTGCTATTTCTGTTAACTTATTATCAGTTAACAAGTACTTGCCTGGTTTAAGCTTCTTTAGAGAAGAAACAGATATTGTTGGGTTGAGGTAAGGTCAATATCCATTTGAGATTTCAGAATGGTGGAAGTTTGCTAAAGATTATAATTTCATATTAGATCTTCCAGAATTGAGTTTAAGCCATTAATCTCAGTAAGAGAGACATTAACCCCTATTTGTAATAGCTTGACTTTGCTTGATTCTGGGTGGTTTGTAAAGAGCTTCAGAAATAAGGTAACTCATCAGTGATTTGTTATTTCAGTGTTCTCTGTTTCTTATGACCGCTGTTAATAGGTGGCTACAGTATCAGAAAAGTCCCGAATAATGGAACTAGAAAAAGACCTAACATTGAGAGTACAGGAAGTAGCTGAGCTCCGAAGAAGGCTAGAATCCAGTAAACCTCCTGGGGATGTGGATATGTCTCTTTCTCTTTTGCAAGAAATAAGTGCTTTACAAGAAAAGCTAGAAGCCACACGTACTAACCACCAGAGTGAGATGACGTCTCTGAAGGATCACTTTGGAGCTCGGGAAGAGACATTTCAGAAGGAGATGAAGGCTCTGCACATTGCCACTGAAAAGCTTTCCAAAGAGAATGAGTCCTTGAGAAGCAAGCTTGACCATGCCAACAAGGAAAATTCCGATGTGATAGTTTTGTGGAAGTCCAAACTGGAGACTGCCATCGCGTCCCACCAGCAGGCAATGGAGGAGCTGAAGGTGTCCTTTAGCAAAGGCATCGGAACGGACTCTGCTGAATTTGCTGAGTTAAAGACTCAAATAGAAAGACTGAGACTAGATTACCAGCACGAAATAGAAAATTTACAGAATAAACAAGATTCTGAACGGTCTGCTCATGCTAAAGAGATGGAAACCCTGAAGGCTAAACTGATGAAAATCATTAAAGAAAAGGAGGACAGTCTGGAGGCTATCAAATCGAGACTGGACAAAGCAGAAGACCAGCATCTAGTGGAAATGGAAGACACGTTAAACAAGCTTCAGGAGGCCGAAATAAAGGTAAAGGAGCTAGAGATTCTGCAAGACAAGTACAATGAACAAACCAAGGTCATTGGTAATTTTACATCACAACTCAAGGTTGTTGAAGAAAAGCTTTCGGATATTGATGCACTTCAGAAAGCCAATTCCGAAGGTAAATTGGAAATTGAGACACTTAGACAGCACCTAGAGGGAGCTGAAAAACAGATTAAAAATTTAGAGATTGAAAGGAACGCTGAAAGTAGCAAGGTTTGTATTGACATCTTCCACCTTTTTTTTCCCTTCTTTTCCATTTGTTATTTTACATTGTATGTTACTTTTGAGTTGATGTCATTTATCTTCAAAATCCCTGTTTAACATGAATTCTATGATACACACACACTTGAGTATAGTAGAATAGCTTCTGAGGATCTCAAGTATGGTTTCATTTGAGGAGATGAGAGCAAATCATGACCAGACATGTGCATTTCGGTTTCCTATCATTTGGAAACTTACCTGCTACCTTTATCTTCTAGCCATGATGTAAACTCCTATTTAGGCTTAATTCTAGGGTATATTCTGTTTAAAATAGAGCTGACTACCTAAAATTGGTGTTAAGGTGAATGAATGGGAGAGATGGAGATAGAGATTTACAAGCTCAGACTGAGCATGGTAGTATATGCCTGTAATACTTAGGATGATGAGGCAGCAGGTTCACCAGTTCAGTTTCAGATCAGTCTGGACTGCATAAAGAGACCCTGTCAAAAACAATCAACCAAAACAAACAAACAGACAGACAGACAAAAAATACTTTATAAGTTCATATCTTCCCTTTCTGCCCACATCACTCCCTTGCTTATAGGGTTATATATAAAAGTAGAGCTTGAATGCTGGAGTGTTTTTAACTACTATAAGTTAGCAGACTTTGGTAAATAATGGTTACAACAAAGTAAGGTAAGGAACCCAGAGCCATTTGCATTATTACCATACTTTTATGCCATAATGAAGAAACCTTCCATCTGTGATAAGACACCGTGATCAAGGCAACTTATAGAGGAAAGATCTTATTTGGGAGTTATAGTTCAGAGTTTGAGTTCACAATCACTATGGTGGGGAGCATGGCAGCAGGTCTGCAGGCGTGGTGCTGGAGCACTAGCTTAGACTCTGGGAATAGTGTGGGGTTTGAAACCTTAAAACCTGTCTCCAGTAATATACCGTCCCAGTACTGCCACTAGTATGAATGGTTTTTGTGGAAGAAGCTATTCAATTGGCAAAGAATAAAGGTTTGTGATGGCTAAATGGGGAGAGATGAGACAGATTAACAGCAAAAGTCTGCTAAGAAACCACACTTGAGAATCAAATAGCTACAGGAAATTTTTCTCTTATCTCATGTGGTTCTGAAATAGCTATAAAATACCCAAGTTAACTAGAAGAATACATGACTGATGATTGGGCCACTTTTTCACATAATGAAAGGTGAGTTCTGATAGCTAATGTCTAGTAGGTCTTAAATATGTCTCAAATGTTGAAATATTTTAAGCATACAGATACACAGAATAATACAAAGTACCAATATAATGTGCCTCTGGCCTGTCTGTGCTAAGCCCAGGCTCTACCACTGAGCTACAGACCCAACAATAAGGTTTTTAAAGCTCAGAAATGAACTTGGTCAGGTAGCTCATTTAGGAAGTAAGTACTAGCACGTCTCACTTTAGACCATGATGGTATTCAAATTTCAGTATAGGAAAGTAGTATATTCTGACTTAAAAAAAAAATAGCCACTAGAGGCTGGAGAGATGGCTCAGCAGTTAAGAGTGCTTACCGTTCTTGCAGGGAACCTGGACTTGGTTTCTATTTCCATGGAATCTGATGCTCTCTTCTGGCAGGCTCCTGCACATACGTGATGTGAATAGACTTATATAGGCAAACATATATACACATAGATAAAATTAATTTAACATATTTTAGCTAAGTATGTTAGCACACACTGAGTTTGAGGCCAGGCTGGTTCCAGGACAGCCAGCAGTATAGAGAGACCTTGTCTCAAAAAATATGAGGCAGTCATACCTAGAAGTGATTATCTGAAAAGTCATTGGCTTTTTAGAATTAAAAACAAAAAACTCCACTTCTTTTCAGTATTGTTTTGTTATGTTTCTCATTTTTTCATTTTATTTTTTTTCCTTACCATTCTTTTTTGTTTCTTTTTTGTTCATTTGCTTCTGTACCATATAACTCGGTGTGTTAGGCTAATACCATTACCAAAGAGCTCCAGGGAAAAGAGCTAATGCTCACTAACCTGCAAAAAACTTTGAGTGAAGTCAATCAAGTGAAAGAAACTCTGGAAAAAGAACTTCAGGCTTTGGTAAGTACATGTTGAATGGGAATTTGGATCTCAGCATTTCCAGCCTTTTTCCTGTTTAAAAGAACATTCTCCATTAAAAAAAAAATGCAGCTATTTCTCTACTTCTTCAAAGTATGGATTTAAATTGAGTGTATTGGCAGCTGATTAATACCTTCAGGGGAACTGTATCAAATCAAACTAGCAGTAAAGGTAGGCATTACTTTTCTTTTACAAATGTTTTTTTCCTCTGGTAAAACAGTGCTTTGGACTGTATCAATTTTACAAAACACATTACATTCACGTATCCAGCACTGTCTGGTTTTACTGACAGTGTCTTTCCTTTGTGACAGTGGGCAGCAACTGTCTAGGTATTCAGTGCCCTCTAATGGTGAGGCAGTGTGCTATCTAATTGAATTACCTACTGGGTACAAACACATGTACAAATAAATGTAATTTTAAAAACAGAGGAAATGGGGCAAGAGAGGTGGCTTCATGTGTAACAGCAGTTTTTGATCTTTCAAAGGACCAGAGTTCAGTTCCTAGCATCCATGTTAGACATCTCACAACAGCCTTTAACTCCAGTACCAGAGGATATGACACTTGATGCTGGCTTCAAAGGGTCCCTGCACACATTTAAGTGCACATACTCACATTCAGACACATACACCTATACATTATTAATAATAACAATATATATTTTTGTTTTTGTTTTCCCTGAGACAGGGTTTTCTGTACAGCCCTGTCTGTCCTGGAACTCGATCTGTAGACCAGGCTGGCCTCGAACACAGGGATCCACCTGTGTCTGACTCCCCAGTACTGGGTTTAAAACTGTGCACTACCAAGAATGGCATAACAATAAGTCTTTTTAAAATGTTTTGAGCAGGGCTGGAGAGATGGCTCAGTGGTTAAGAGCACGGGCTACTCTTCCAGAGGACCCGGTTTCAATTCCCAGGACCCACATGGCAGCTCAAAACTGTCTGTAACTCCAGTTCCAGGGGATCTGACACCCTCACACAGACATACATGCAGGCAGAACACCAATCTACATATAATAAATAAAATGTTAAATGTTTTGAACCACATTTTGCTGCCCTCTTTTCTAAAATTCCAAGAGTTACTTTAAAAAAATTTTTTTAAAAATATGTGAGTATTCCTCTACGTGCCCTTGGAAGGACATGTGCCGCTTGAAGCCTGGCTTTGTGTATGACAAAAATGGGTACCTGTGGGATTTATCAACTTATAGCTAATGTGCTCATCTTTTTATAGTCTCAGTTTGTAAGAAATACTCGTTAAAAAAATCTCTTAAGGATGCTGGAGAGGTGGTTCAGTGGTTAAGATCACTAACTGCTCTTGAAGAGGACTCAGGTTCTATTCCCAGCACCCACCTGGTAACTCACAACCACCTGTAACTTCAGTTCCAGGGGATCTGACATCCTCTTCTGGCCTCATTGGGCTCCAGGCATGCATGTGGTACATAGACATACATGCAAGCAAAACACTCATAAAAATCAAATAAATACATTTTTTAAAAGATACTTTGTTATAGCTACTCAGGAAAATCAAGAGAGTTCTTTTATCTTAGCTGGATGTCATATTTAGAACAGGAAACCTTAAACAGTAGGTGACAAATGGCGCGATTCTGCTTAAAAAGTTGCCGACACAGATATTAGGTTTGAGTTTAGTTCAGATTTCTCTGGTTACTCTCAGAGGGGAAAAAACCCAGAACTCTACTTATTGTTCAGGCAGATTTCTTTTCTTGCTTTTTCTGTTTCTTCTTTTTTTTTTTTCTTCTTTTCTTGTATTGGGGCTTCAACCTAGTCAAGGTGTCAACCACTAAGCCCACATCCCCAGCCCTCAGGCAGATTTCAGAGGAGAAAGTACATGTTGGAGGGTTAGTCGTGACAAAGCATGTTCCTGCAGCACATGTAAATGTGTATGCATATACTTACATATATGCCCAGTCATACACTTGTGTACAGATACACGTGCATACACACACCTCACTGCTGTGTGCACTATACACAGTTGGTAGTTCATTTGTGCCTACATGTTTTAAGTGCATACATAGTCTTAGTGAAACAAGCTACAAAAAATTAAATAGTATTGTAACTGACACTTTTAGTCTTTATCACCTGAAATCCTTGCCTGGTGAATATCTGATTCTTCTTCTTTAGAGAGAAAAGTTTGCTGGTGCTTCAGAGGAAGCAGCTTCTGTTCAGAGAAATATGCAAGGTATGTTTCACTGAAGTTTGAGCAGAAAGTTTTAGGGGATGGGGTCTGGCTTTGGGTATGCCTCCTAATTCTGAAAGTTGTACAATGCACAGAAAAACTGCATTCTATTGGTTTTCCCAGCTTCAAACTCCCAAATAATTGTTTCTTCTTTTGACCTAAGGCTTGTTTCATATTAAAATCTGAGTATTCCTGAAAAGAATGTTGTCATCAAAGCTATTGATAAGCTTTGACTGGAAGCAAGAGAGATGCCTAGAAAAAGGCATGTTTGGGGCCTGCCTGATGTACAGATGTGAGGAGGCAGCAGAGCTACATGTGCTTGCTTCCACAGTGGTGTGGTCTGCTGAAGCTTTTAGTATCCCTGTGTCCTCAGAGATCATGAGCATATGCTCTGATTGGGTTATAAACCAGCCAAGCTCTAGTGGCCTATTGATAGGCCATTTAATAGTGACCTATTAAATGTGATATATATTAAACTTTTAACTTTATCTTAATAGATACTGTAAATAAACTGCACCAAAAGGAGGAAGAGTTTAACATGTTGTCTTCTGAATTGGAGAAGTTGAGAGAAAATTTAACAGGTAAGTGATGTCCTCTGCTGATTAGCTATTAAATACAGTTGGGTGCCTAGGATGAGATAGTTCATTTCTGTTACAGTGACAGATCTGCCAGTCAGACACTGCCTCACTCTGTGCGGTGCAATATTTATTTGTGGTCTATAACTATGGTCATTTCCTCCTCTTTTTATAACAAGCTAGGATCTACACTGCTGCCACTGTCCTTGTTCAGTGTGTTTCACACAGCTGACCATACAGCTGACACTTGCTCCCTGCCTCTACCTTTGCCCTTTTGTTTCTTCTCAACAGTGGTCAGAGATAAAGCTCTCGTGACTCTCTTCCTCCCATCTTACTAGAAGATGTAGTCCTCACTGCTCAGACTCTTCTTCCCTCACCCACTGCACTCTAGCCATATCAGCCTCCTTACTTTTACAGAACATGTCAGGCCACATTCTGCCTGGGAGCCTTTGACTGGCTTCCTGCTTTCTATCCTTCCTTCGGCTCTTTACTTAAATGTCACCAGTTCAAAGGGTTTCTTGGAGTGTTTTACTCTTTCCTCTCCATCCAACGTCCTTTCTCTACTTCCAGTTTTCCCCTCAGCACTCACCTCTTTCTAGTTTATTGTTTCTTCTAAAAATTTTATTTATTGTCTATCTTTGCTAGAATGTGATTTCCATGTAGGCAGAGATGGCTCTCTGCAACTATCCCCAGGGTAAGATGCATTCAATAATTTTTTCATGCTCTTAACACAACAGTGCTGTTTCTTTTCTGTATATATTCAGACATGGAGGCAAAATTTAGAGAGAAAGTTGAAAGAGAAGAGCATCTGGTAAAGGCAAAGGAAAAATTAGAAAATGACATTGCAGAAATAATGAAGATGTCAGGAGATAACTCTTCTCAGCTGACGAAGATGAATGACGAATTACGTCTAAAGGAAAGGTATGTCTGACTGTGCTGGAGGGCAGCCTGTTGTGGAGTAGGCCCAGCTACAAGGTCTCGATAGGGGACTAAAGGCTCAGGGCTGCTCAGGGCATTGGGAGGCAGAGGCAGATGGATCTTTGTGAGTTTGAGACCAGTCTGGTCTATAAAGTGAGTTTTAGGCCAGCAGGGCTATATAGTGTGACCCTGTCTTTAAACAAAAACAAAAAGAACCTCAGAAAACAAAAGGTTCAAGTTGTCCTGTTTTAATTAAAATTTCCTGACTCTTTATGTTTCTTTTTCTTTCTTTCTTTTTTTTTTTTTTTTTGGTTTTCCCTCCTTTAAGGTGTGTGTGTGTGTGTGTGTGTGTGTGTGTGTTTCAAGGGATTGAAGTCAGTTGGAGCTACATTCCAACTTTCTGTTCTTTTCTTTTACTGTCTCAATACATCTTTGAATCCCTGTTAACTTTTGTTGTTTTTTAAAATTCCACTGTAGAGTAAAGCTTTACCAAAGAAAAGCCCCTCCCCCTTGTGATTGTATGTCGCTTGGACTTCTGGAAACGGCTTGGAGGGAGGTATATAAGAGAAAGTGACAGTTGGAATGACAGTTACAGCAGGACAGAGAAAGAGGGAGCAAAAAATAAGGCTGGTAGGGAAGCAGGGAGAAATAAGGCTCAGATAAAGTGGACTGACGGGTTTTAGAACAGTTACAGTTTAGATCCTTATCAGCAATCGCATAAGAAGCTGAACCAGAGTATGTTAGAGTTAGTTCAGTTCCCCAGGCTTAGACAGATTAAGACAGCCAGAAAAGTGCTGTAAAGGTTTTCCCTCTTCCCTTCCTCCCCTCTCCTCCCCTCCCCTCCCCTCCCCTTTCCTTCTTCCCTTTTCTTCCTAACCCTATGAGCTAACTGAGGTTTTAAAGTTCTAAATTAGAAATCTTTCAGCCTGGAACAGAGGGGCGGAGTTAAGTTGCCAGAGAAAAGTAACAGTTACCTTTGAGAGCCCAGACTCAAGCTGCAGAAAACAGCCACACCTTCACCCCCTTCAAAGAAAAACTGTTACATTTTAAATACCCTCTCTATATAAAAGGCTGTCCTTGAACTCATAGAGGTCTTCTCGCTTCTGCCTCCTAAGTGTAGGATTTAAGGTGTGTATTACCATACCCAGTTTATTCTGAGGTTCTTGTTGGCGTCCCCCCCCCTTTCCATAGCAGTCATATAGATATGAAATACTTAATTAACAAGCCAAAAAGTTTTAGAGAACATTTTAGAACCATTAGAATTGTACTTTGTAAAGTATTAATGCTTTTAAAATTACGTCCTATCCATCCTTTCACCCACACAACACAGTTTAAGGTCACTGGGTGACCTGGCCTTTGACTGGCAGCCTTGGTCCCCTGTGTTCTGAAGCAGCTACACAAGTAGGTTTGTACACAGCCTCCAGAGGGCGCCACCTCTGAAGGTATGTAATGGGCACAGCCAGCACCATCCTATGTGTTTCCCCACTGTGCTCGATTCACTTGATGGCCCAGACTCTAGGCTAATGCCCCATGTTGTCACTGTGTCCACTGTGTCCAGAGAACTACATGGTTCTCTTCTGTGTGTGTTATGTATGTGCAGGTGCAGGACAAGTCATTTCTTAAGCACCATCCACCATTTTTTAAAGTCAGGGTCTCTTAGTGGCCTGGGACTCATTAAGTAAGCTAGACTAGCTGACAACCTCCCCAGAGATTGGCCACACTGACTTTGAACTCACAGGAGTCCATCTGCCTCTGTCTCCCAAGTGCTAGAATTAAAGGTGTGCACCACTATACTTGGTCCAATATATATTATCTCAACTCAAATTTCTTTTTTGATCTATTTATAAATAAAAAGTAATAAATTCTTGCAATTATAGTAGTTGTTACTCTAAATGTATTTATAACAATCATAGTTGTTAAAATTACTCTTCAAGCAAATCATTTTTAAATTTGTCTTGATTTCAGGTATAATTACTCATAAATTTTATAATCTTTGATATAATTGTTATTTACAATATATTCCTAATATAACTCTTCAATTTAAAACAAGAAAAATCTGGCTGTAGAGATGGCTCAGTGGATAAAGTGTTTGATGCATGAGGTTGAGAATCAGCTTGAGTTCAGATCCCTAGAACCCAGGTAATCCCAGAGGCCTACCCTCTGGGTAGTGAAATGGGAGGTGGAGACAGGAGAATCTCCCAGCAAGAAGCAATGAACAAGAAACCCTACTTTAAGCACAGTAAAGTGTTTGAATGGCACTCAAGGCTGTGTTCTTACCTCCATGTGCCGTGCTGTGGTATATACATTCCTGGAATAAAACATGAACACACACACATACACACACACAGTGACCGTGCACATAAACATTTGTATATTATATACACACATAGCATATACATATGTAAAAAGTACTATCTGACAACTTATATTGAACTTATTCTAGGTCTGTGGAAGAACTACAGCTAAAACTAACAAAGGCTAATGAAAAGGCAAGCTTTCTGCAGAAAAGTATTGGGGAAGTAACTCTTAAAGCTGAACAGAGCCAGCAGGAAGCAGCTAAAAAGCATGAAGAAGAAAAGAAAGAACTGGAGGAAAAATTGTTGGAACTGGTAAGAAGTAAGGGGGACTGCTGGCAAAATGGGTGGGGCAGTCACAGATGGCCACATGACTTACCCCTTCCTTTGGGGTTCTGTAGGAAAAGAAGATGGAAACAAACCACAACCAGTGTCAGGATCTGAGAGCTAAGTATGAAAAAGCCAGTTCTGAGACAAAAACAAAGCATGAAGAAATCCTGCAGAACCTGCAGAAGATGCTGGTGGACACAGAGGAGAAACTGAAGGCTGCTCAAGAGGCAAACAGAGACCTGATGCAGGACATGCAGGAGCTGAAGACACAGGCAGACAAAGCCAAAGTATGTTCTGGGACAGAAATAGTAGGATTGTGCTATATCTTAGCTAGAGTCTGCATCAAGGCTGTGTGGGAGCTCAGGGGCAGATATGACCTGTTAAACTCTGAGTGCATGGCAGAGTGGTAAACTGCATCTTTTGTGGCTTTAAGTGTTTTGTACCAGCTGTTCTTTCTTGTAGGGGAGGGTAATGGCTACAGGTCTTCCCCTAAGTGTACTGTGTAGCCATTACCACCCTCTGTGCTGCTTGTCCCCAGTGGTTACAACCTCTTGTTACCTGGGCTCTGTCTGCCTGCTTGCAGTAGATTCTCTGTTTGGGAAAGCATCTTCCACTGAGCTTGGCTGATCCTGCTCTACTTTGCATTATGGTTAAGAGAGATGAATGTACGGGGCTGGAGAGATGGCTCAGCAGTTGAGAGCACTGGCTGTTCTCTCAGAGGAGACTGGGTTCAATTTCCAGCACCCACATGGCAGCTCACAACTGTCTGTAACTCCAGTTCCAGGAGATCTGACACCCTCACACAGACATGCATACTTGCAGACAAACACTAAGACATATAAAAATAAATTATATATATATATATATGGAGAGAGAGAGAGAGAGAGAGAGAGAGGAATGTCAGAAAAGCAGGAGTCAGAGGCCCAGAGAAGCAAGTGGCATTGTGTCAGAACTGGAGGGAGCTAGAACTCTGGAGAGGGCTTTGAATGTCCCCAGGAATGCTCTGTAAATTTACTGACAAGGAAGCTGGGTTCAAGTAAATCAAGAAAATATCTTATTAGTTGAAGATAGTTAGAACTTGGTATATTGAATTTCAATTTATGGTGTCAGGATTGTATCTATAACCCAATATATTCCTTGACTTTGATAATTTAGATACATTTACCTTTCCTACTACTATTTAAATTTTTATCACTTAAAATTTTTTTTTTCTTAAATGTTTATTTTCTCTCAAAACCACCCTTAGCTTGTTACACCATTTAATGGTGATTATGACTCCCATGCTTGATGCTGCCTATATGGTTGGTCCCTTTGCCTCGAAAGCCTTCAGTTTTGAAGGTTTTACCACAGTATTCTAGTAGCTTGTTGTGAAGCTGCACTGACTTTGGTGGTTTTATATAAAAATCTTTTGGTTTAAATACCAGATTATTCCTCTTCCAAATTTGTCATCTGGATATTTGATTTTAATGAGTTATAAACTGTGAAGAATCTGATAAGAACTAACGGTGTTACCCTAAGGAAGTTTATGTCTGCAGTCAGTAATCTTTAAATATCATTTCAGGAGGCCACAGAGCCAGTAAGCCAGTGACCCAAAACTGTTGTCTATTCTAGTAGTCACTAGCAAGATGAGGTTGTATAAAGTTACATTTGCACAGCTGCAAATCCAGCTCACAAGGTGGATTCAGTGCATTTCAAGAGCCCACTGGCCACATGTCTACCAGAAATTACATGTTAACATTTATTTCATCACAGGAAATTCTGGGTAGTGCCAATGTAGACATCATTAATTTACCTTATAAATTAATACGTTTAAAAAAGACTTTATTTTAGCCAGCAAAGCCGAGAAATTAATCTGCGTTTTAGTAACATATATATAATATTGAGACTGGCACTTTAAGCCTGTTGACTTCCCTTCCTGCTAATTAAGGGCTTAAACACTGATTGAGTTTCTCTTGCTACCCCTCCTTTTGATTAAAATATACCCACCTATTTATAGTTCACTGATTTTTGGTTTTGCCCCTGACTTAACACTTCTAAAAATTCTTCTAAATACACTTCTAAAAATTTAACTGGACAGTTAAAACAGTAAGGAAGAGTCTTATCTCCAGTGTGAAAGCCAGCCAACTGTTTTTTTCTTGCAGGAAGTTTTCAGAAATGAGTTCACATATTGTTTCAAAGAGAAAAAGCAAACAGGCACTTTGCAAAGTTAATTTTGCTTTGTATTATTCCTTTATGGGCTACTTTTCTAGTTTTTACCCCTTTTTTATTCAGATAGTTTTTATGAAGCTTCCTGTAGAAAACACTAAACTTTCATGGTTTAGGCCACATTAAGTTATTTGGGCTTGCATTTGTCTGCTTGATTTCATTTTGTATCCATTCTTTCCATCTTTTGTTCCTTTAGTCGCTAACTTATTTGTTAACATCAGCCAAAAAAGAGATTGAACTAATGTCAGAAGAGCTGAGGGGTCTGAAATCAGAGAAGCAGCTTCTTGCACAGGAGGCAAATGCTTTAAAGTTAGAGAAAGGTTCACTTTTATCAAAACTTGTAGAAGTGGAGACCAAGATAAATTTGCTTCAAGAAGAGCAACAGAAACTGTGGTCAGTAAACAAAACCCTCCATTTAGAAAAAGAGAAAGTCTCAGAAGAAAAGCAAGTTGCAGAAAAGCTTTACCAGCAGGAGCATCGGGACAAAGATTCTTTGGTGATGGAGAGAGAGAAACTGCTTAAGGAGATCAATGTTGTGCAGGAGGAGCTCTTGAAGCTGCACATGGAAAACGACTCTCTCGAAGCCTCCAAGGTGAGCATGCAGGTGCTCATAGAGGAGCTCCGCTTCTGCAAGGATAAGATGATGGCCATGTCCGAGAAGACCCGGGTAGAGAAAGAGCATTTGGAAGGGCAGGTCAAGAAGCTCACTGCCGAGAACATGATCTTGGCCAAAGACAAGGATGACGTCATTCAGAAACTTCAGAGCGCTTATGAGGAGCTTGTCAAGGACCAGAAAGCACTGGTTCAGGAGATTGAGGAGCTCACGACTGAGAAGAAATCAGCTGCAGAGAAGCAGTTGAACCTTGATAATACCTGTCTTACCCTAAAGGCAGAGCGGGAGAACCTTCTTCAGAGCAACAGAGACCTGCAGTTTGAGAAAGACACACTGCGCCAGGGCCAGGAGAAGCTGAGTGCCAGCCTGGAGGCCACCCTGCAGGTCAAACAGCTGCTCAGCACGGAGGCAGAGACCCTGCGCACGCAGCTGGACTGTGCCAGCAAAGCGCTGAGGAAGGCCGAGCAGGACATGAGACAGCTCCAGACCACCAATGCAAGCCTCACAAAGCTCCTGGAAGAGATTAAGACCTGCCGGGCAATCACAGACTCGGAGTGTATCCAGCTCCTCCACGAGAAAGAGAGCTTGGCAGCCTCTGAGAGGAAACTCCTGGCTGAGAAAGAGGAACTGTTAAGCGAAAATAGAATCATCACTGAAAAACTCAGCAAGCACTCAGAAGAGGCTACACATCTGGAGATGAGCCTAAATGAGAAGATCACGTACTTAACTTCTGAGAAGGAGATGGCTTGCCAGAAAATCATGAGACTTAAAAAGCAGCAGGATAGTCTCTTGAAAGAAAAATCAGCACTAGAGATGCAAAATGGAGATTTACTTGCTGAGAGGGAAAATTCTATCAAAACCATAGGAGATCTGAAGAGGAAGTGTGACCAAGAGGCTGCAAATAGAAGAATCATCACGCAGGAGAAGATGAAGCTCCTTGGTAATATCGATGCTCTAAAAAAAGAGCTCCAGGAAAGAAAAGAGGAAAACCAAGAGCTGGCGAGCAGCAAGTGCGACCTCTCCATGATGCTGAAAGAGGCTCAGGATGCCAAGAAGAGTCTTGAGAAAGAACACTCTAGCATGATGCAAGCCAAGGAGAACTTGAATGCTGAGCTTAAGACGTGTTGTTGTGAGAAGAACATTTTGCTGAGGGATAGCTTGAACCTGCAGGAAGAGTGTCAGAAATTAAATGAGGAGATTCGTGAAATTCAGCAGACATTAATGCTTGAGAAGGAGGCCAGGGCAAAGGAAAACGAGGCCTCTTTATACGAAAACAACAAGCTTCATGGGAGAATGGTGGTCTTGGAGGAGGAGATACAAGGGTTGAGGGTATGTACTGAGCAGCTCCAGACTGAGAATTTTACACTTGTCCAAGAGAAGACCAACTCAGAGCAAAAAGTGGTGGAAATCATTAAGGAAAAGGAGCTCCTGAGTGCAGAAACGGCTCAGCTTGCTGCCAACATTGAGACCCTAAAAAGTGACTTTGCTACCCTTTCCAAGTCCAAGTTGGAGTTGCAAGAGCTACACAGCTGTCTCACTAAGATTCTGGATGACCTCCGGCTGAACCATGAGGTGGCTGTGACTGAGAGAGCTGAGGTGCTTCAGGACAACAAGAACCTCCTGGCTGAGAAACGAGAAATGATGTTGAGAAATGAAGAGGTCTTGAAGGAGAAGGAGAAGCTGGAAGAAAGCTACTTCATCCTCCAGAAGGAGATCAGCCAACTGGCTCAGACCAACAGCCACATTTCAGCCAACCTCCTAGAATCCCAAAGCGAAAACCGTACTTTGAGAAAAGACAAGAGCAAGCTTACCACTAAAATTAGAGAGCTTGAGACCCTTCATTCATTCACGGTAAAGTGAGAGGTTCGAATATTGAGCACCCAGACTCCTCACTAACTATGCACTAACAATGGCTTAGGTGATTTCTCTTCATTGCAACCTAGGGAAATCTACCCGAGTAAGCCAACTGTGTGTGTATGTCCAGCTTTTCATTACAACCTGAAAGGTTGATTCATTACTGAATATCTAATTGCAGTAGTCTCTCATTTCAAAAAAACCGGAAAACTGTGAATAAAAAAGATTCTTTTTTTTTTTTTTAAATTTCAGGAAAGGCTTTGTTAACTGTAAAAGTTAACTGTTTTTTGGAGGTTTCAGAGCAGTATTAGAATGTGCACACACTTAATACAGTTTGCTATTTGGCTTTTATTTCATTCACTGTGTTTGTCCATTTGGGGTGAAAGATCCCACCTGAATCTCTGTGGCTGATAGTAGAGCATGAATAACATCAAATTCTCATGGACATTATTAAAATTCATCAAATGAAATTGTAATCAAATGTTTTGAAATAGTTTTATGGTTATTTTTGATATTTAGTAGCTAAGAATTTGTGTCCCAAATATATATCTTTTTTATTCACAGACCCAATTATATTCATTACTCAATTTCTCTCATAGATTTTCCCATTCAATGCCTCTCATGAAACACTGAGCCTTATGTTATAATTGCCCAAATAATTTATAGTTATATGAAAAAAAATCTGTTTAAATTGAGTGATTTCAAAAATCTCAAATTGAAATAGCCAGAAAAGAATACTTACATCAGTAAATATAAGAGCCATTCAGTCATATAGGGTTGCTATTCCTCATCATCACCAAATAGTCTGTCAAGTATAAGTCAGAATGGTGAGCACATGCTTGTCAGTGTAACTTGGGACTTAGATGTAGGTTTAGAAGGATGGGAGAACACAAAAATGGTTAACAGTTGACTTTATGGGAAGGGTCCATGACCTTGTTCTCCTTCACAGTACAGACTCCTTATGTTTTGGTTTTGCTTTATGGCTGCATTGATGACTCTCATCCTCTGTGTGTCCTGCTTAACCACACAGACTCTGAGAGTTGCCTCAACAGTGTACCCTGAATGTTCTGAAGGTACCAGCGGAGGGTGCCCTTTTCCCTTCCTCACTGTTTCTCCTTGTGCTTAGGCTGCTCAGACTGCAGAAGATGCCATGCAGATCATGGAACAGATGACCAAAGAGAAGACAGAAACTCTGGCCTCCTTGGAGGACACTAAGCAAACAAACACAAAACTACAGAACGAAGTAATCAGATTTAAATGTTTTTGTTTGTTGTTTTCTTTTTGTACAAAGAACACTTTACCGACTTCGTGGAATGCTTGGTCATTTAATTCAGGAGTGTGTGTGTGTGTGTGTGTGTGTGTGTGTGTGTGTTTGGTTTTTCAGATTATTTCTATTCTATTTACAAGTACCATTTCCCTTTGGGCCTCTCCCTGATGTCCTTTTCCCATCTTCCCAGCTCATAAAAACCCTTCTTGACATTTTGAGGTAATTAGGGTAAATAAAACCTTACAGAAAGAGGAGTTCATTCAGAAAAGAACAGATAAAAATCAAGTTAGAGGCCAGGAAAAGAAGATTTTTTTAGGAATGTCTGATTCTAGAGATTGGAATCAGGTAGAATTGTGTCTTCCCATAACATATCCCTCCATGTGTCTGTATTGCCAGACCACAGGCTGGATGAGATGTTTCTTGGACCCATTACAATACTTTATTTCCTTTGTTAATAAATCTAGGATGGGGGCAGGAAAGATGGCTCAGCAGTTAAGAGCACTGACTGCTTTTCCAAAGGACCTGAGTTCAATTCCAGCACCCACATGGCAGCTCACAACTGTCTCTAACTCCAGCTCCAGGGGATCTGGCACCCTCACATAGACATACATGCAGGCAAAACATCAATGCATATAAAATATAAATAAATAGATTAATAAGTAACAATAATGATAATTATTATTATTTGGTTTTCCAAAATAGGGTTTTCCTTTGTATCTCTGGCTGTCCTGGAACTCACTCTGTAGACCAGACTGGCCTTGAACTCATAGAGATCCATCTGCCTCTGCCTTCCAAGTGCTGGGATTAAAGGCATGTGCTACCACCGTCCAGCTAATAAATTATTTTTTAGAAATAAATATATAAATCAGAATGCTAGAAGGCATTAAAAGGAAGGTGGTGATGTTAAAATTACATGAAACTTTCTGGATTCCCAGAAGATGGCATGTGATGTGACAGTGGGAGATAACTCCCTCTGTCTATAAAGCTCAGTTTGCTAGTCTGACCCAGGGATCAGATAGATGATCCTAGAGCTTCTGAGCAGTCATATCCCATGCATGAAATGCCTGACTTTACCACTAGAGGGCAGGCACTCAGAGGGCTGCAGGACAGTGGTGGGATGCAATCTGTGAATGCCCTTCAGTTTCACTTCATGGCTTCTCCCTCTTCATAGACATCACAGGTGGATAACAAATTTTCCCCCAGTTGACAAATGGTCAATTCAAATAAATTTTGTAATGAGAATTAACCTAAGTTTAGAACTGACATTGGAAATATCACTCCTACGTTACTAGTCAGTGAGGAGGAAAGGGTTTTTGTTTGATTACAAGGGTTGATCCTTGATAATGTCACTGCTTGACAATCTATTTTTAGCCCTTTTAAGATGGATTGTTTTGAAGGGCAAATGTAAAGGGTTTTTTTTTCTTTTTGCCTTTTTTTTTTTTTTTTAAGTGTATATGGGTGTGTTTTGCCATTTGGATCTGGGCTCTAAGGTAAAGAGTATAACTGTTTTCTTAAAAGCTGCAGCCATTTCCTAACTTGGTATCTAAGCTTTGAAACCTTTTGTACCTCTTACTTTTTTACTCATAACTGGACTCCTAATGGAACTCCACCCCCTCTGGTTCCTTTTCTCCCAACAGTTACTGAGAAAGATCCTAACTTGTAACTTTTAAAAACCCCAGTTAGCTACACTTTATCTGAGCCTTGTTTCTACTGCTTTCCTTATCATCAGCTTCTGGAGCTCACGTTTTCCTGACACCAACTCAGTGCTCTCTCTTCCTCTGTCACCACCCCAACTGTTCTTTCCAATGGACATATTCTCTCTTGAATAGCTATCTCCAAGTTGTTACCAGAAGTCTAAGCGGCAGATAATCATAAGGAAGGCTGTACACAAAAAGTTTGTTGGCAAAGCATTCCTTTACAGGCAACCTCAGAGGAAAGTACTGAGAATTGCACAGAAAAACTAACGCCAGATTCAATGACACACACTTATAATCCCAGCACTGGTGGTGATGGGGAGTCTAAGGCAACTCCCAAACAAAAGCCCACAAGTCTGAAGAAAGCTTCTGTTTTGATGTACACTAGCAGTTTAGTTTGGCATTTTGGCCAGGTGTGCAGGAAATGAAAGACTGATCAGGAAGGGATTTGCAGTTTGTAACCAACTTGTCATCAGTAATCTCTTCTCCAGATGACTCCCTTTCCACTTCTTATTACAAATGACTCATTTAATCCATTTTTAAATAAATGTTTTTGTGAGTAATTTATCCAGCCATGTCACTGAAGAATGAAGTAATTTCATCAATTTTTTTCCTCTTGATCTTTAAGTTGGACACACTTAAAGAAAACAACTTGAAAAATGTCGAAGAGCTGAGCAAATCAAAAGAACTTCTGGATTCAGAGAATCAAAAAGTGGAAGAATTCAAGAAAGAAATGTAAGTTTATCTCCTTTGAGGGAAATTATTTTAAGTTTTAAAAAGAAAAGCAATATTAATTATTTTTAAACTATTTGAAAAGTTTATAAAATAGTTGTCTATTTATCTACATGCAAACTCAGTAACTACCATTATAGGTCAGAACCACAGCTAAGTTAAAGATCAAAGACAACTGGGCTAGCTGCTGAGGTAAGAAGCATAAGGTTTGAATGTGAGTTGTAAAGCCATACAAATACACAGGCAACTGTGTATAAAAGGGAAATTCGTTTGTTTACGTGAGAGCTGGTCATAACATTTAGAGCTATATGACCCTTTATTAATAAATCTTTCAAAAGCTGAGCATAGTGGTGCACTTGGGAGGCTGAGGCAGGTGGAGTTTGAGTGAGTTCGAGGCTAGCCTGGTCTACCGAGCAAGTTCACAACAGCTAACATAGAGAGACCCTGTCTCAAAAATCAATCAATCAATCAATCAAAATAAATCCTTGAAAACATTTTTATAGAAAAAAGTCAGACATGGTGGCATGTGCCTATAATCCTCAATGCTTGAGAGTCTGAGACATGATGGTTGCTGTGAATTAGAGGTCAGCCTAACATACATGGTAAATTCCAGGCCAGCCTGGATTATAGGGTGAGACTCCGTCTCAAAAAAGAAAGAAAAGAAAAGAAAAAAAAAATAGAACAAAAGCCAGCATATTGTTTTCAAGATTTTCAAAATCTTGTGTCTGTCCTCTGTTTTCAATATCTTGACCTTAAAAGTAATGTCTTGTAACATGGAAAATAATTGGACAACTTTCTTTTGGGATTTTTCTCATCAGCCCACTGCTTAGCTTCAAGCTGACTTTGTCTCTTTTGGTGACATCACCTAAGCCCTTGCCTTTCAAGCTTGGTTGTTTACATTTACCAGAGGTTAAAGTTTGTGTGGTACTGTAAGTGATGGTTAGTATATGGATTTTATGTGGTCTTTTAGTTGATAATTGCACCATATTCACTGTGAACCTAGAGATCCAGAGCTAGTTAATTGATGAGTCCATGTGTCCTTCACACCAGGTACAATTAGGCTAAGAAGGATGTGTAGAAGGATTATGTGGTTCCTGCCCTCTGGCCTTTACATTATTTATAATTCTAATAAATAGATGATATCCAAGCAAAATCAAAGGTGTCGGTTCCAAGCTTCTGTTACTGAATCAACCTCAATATGCTTGTTCACCAGTCTTATATTAAACACTGGGTATGGTAGTTTGCACATGTAATTCCCACACTTGTGGTTCTGAAGCAGGGGATTGCAACAAGTTTGAGGGCAGCAGCATCAGTTACATAACAAGTTGCAGGCCAACTTGAGATTCAAAGATTGTTTCCAAGAAATTCTAAAACCCACCACTAACAAAAAACTTGAAAGACGTTAGTATATATGTTACCTCTTCTAAGAAGTCTTTAAATGCTGTCAGGAAGCAGGCTGGTGAGAATGCTCAGAAGGTAAAGGTGGAGGTAGGTCTCCGAATTCAAGGCTATCATGGTCTATATAGTGAGTTCCGGGCCAGCAAAAGCTACATAATGAGTCCCTGTCTCAGAATAAATAACTTCTCCCAGGAATGGTTTGATCTGAACAACTCAGTTGAGAAGATCCCAGCTGATGTTTTGATTTATTCCCTTTCTCTCTAACAGTTGCCAGCAATTCCATCTCACAGGCTTACAAACTTACACTTGTAATTACAACTTGTGATTATAGTCACTACAAGAGCCATATTTTCTAGCCTGCCAAGAGACAAATAACACAGAAAGGAAACTGATCACTGAGACAAGAAAAATAAGTTTTGTTTGTTAAAAATTTTGTTAATTTGTTAAAAATAACAATTTAGAGCATGTCATGGCTGCATATCTTTAATTCTAGCAGTTAGGAGGTGGAGGCAGGTGGATCTCTGTGGGTTTCAGGACATCCTGGTCTGCACAGTGAGTTCCAGGACATCTAGGGCTACATCGTGAGACCCTGTCTTTAAAAAAAGGGATAAAAAGGGAGGGAGGGAGGGAAGAAGAGAGGGAAGGAGGCACAGAGAGAGAGACAGAGAACAACAACAATTTAGGGGCTGGAAGATAACTCCATTTATCAAGTGCTTGCTGGGCAAAAGTGAAGACCTGAGTTATCCCAGGCACCTATATAAAAAGCTGAATATAGTGGTACACATCTATAACTCCAGTGCTGTGGGTACAGACAGAAGGATCCCTGGAGTATAGTTGAAATGATGAACTCCAGGTTCAGGGAGAGACTGTGTTTCAAAACATAAAGTGGAGAGTGACTGAGGAAGAAACCCAGTGTCCACCTCTAGCCTCCACCCACATGTGCATGCACACACACATTCACACACATAAATAAGAACACATATACCATATACAAAGAAACTAACATTTTAGTTACATTAGGAGAGAGTGAATTTAAGTATAGTTTAGCAGATTTCCCCCCGTGACACAGCTAGTTATGCTACCTGGAGTTTGGGACACTGAGGTAAGTTTAGTTCGTTCATGTCACCAGTCTCCTGAGCAGTCCGGACCACATTAGGTACTGGAGGGACGAGCCACAATGGATCCAACTAAGAGCACTTGTGTTTAGATAGTGTTCTCATTTAACCCTGATTGTTACATAGGACTAGTCCTACAGTGAATCTGCCCACTAAATGCTGTGAGTCTTCATTTAATCGTGTCCTATCATCCTTCCCAAATTTGTGTAGGATTAGTGTCATTCCTATAAAGAGACAAATTGTGGCTCAGTGCAGTTGTGGAGTGCATGCTTAGCATGTGTAAGGCACTGAGTCCAAGTGACATGGCTAGATCTTAACTTAACTTTGCATAGAAACTGGTGGAAGGAAACCTGGGGAGTTGGTGAAAAGCCCTGGCCTGTGACTCTATCCTCATCGTGGCACACTTCAAGGCAAGGATATCTGCTTTCAAAGGACTGTGTGATGGGAACAGTTGTTTGCATTCTTCAGTTGTAGTCTTCAGTGCCTAACACTAGAGAACGAGCAGCTGCTTGTATGTGTGGCTTGACAGGAGCACAGCAGTCCTCCAGAGCTGCAGTGTTTGTCCTCACCTGATGGAATTGTGCTGCCTGGAGAGGCAATGTGACTGAGCTCCCTCCTGAGGGCGCTGCTCTTACAACTGGGAACTAGCACGTGTGATGCAGGGTTCTCTTTCTCCATGTTCCTGACTAGGGTCATTTCAAGAGAGCCTTTGATTCTGGTTAGCCAGGTCCTAATTTCAGTGGGAGAGCGACAATGAAGTGGTTTCCATTGCTGTGTCACTTTCTATCTTAGAAGAAGTGACAACACAGTCCAACTTTTATCTCTACATACCTGGCTTAGTAAGAAATCTAGACTGTATTTAACTGAATAATTAATAAATTCATGAGTAAAATGTAAGTCATTATCAACAATGTTTATTTGTCTCTCATTTAAAGCTAGGGAATAGTTTCTGGTTTTTGTTTTTTGTTTTGTTTTGTTCTGCTTTGTTTCTTTGGTTTTTCGAGACAGGGTTTCTCTATTGTAACTCTGGCTGCCCTGGAACTCATTCTATAGATCAGGCTGGCCTTGCACTCACAGAGAGTGCCTGCTTCTGCCTCCTGAGTGCTGAGATTAAAGGAGTGTGCCACCACTGCCTGACAGTTCCTGTTTTATGATATCTTGCCCAGTAAAAAAAAAAGTAGCTTTAAAATTGGTTCGAGTGGTTGGGAGATGGCTCAGCTGGTAACATGCTTGCTATGCAAGCATAAGCCCTTACTTTGGATCCCTAGAACCCATGTAAAAAGCTGGGTGTGGCTGGTGCATGCACCTGGAGTACCAGTGCTGGGGGGAACTCTGGAACCTGATGGCCTGTCAGTCTAGCTGATCCTTGGGCTCTAGGTTCTCATAAGGTAAGATGGGAAGTGATTGAAGAGGACATCCATTGTGGACCTCTGACCTTACATGTGTGTGCTCAGACTTGCGTATGTGCCCAGGAGCACAAACACACAAAGTTGTTAGAAATCTTTGCTTATTTCTTGTGGTATTTGAGATGAAACCCAGCTCTGTGGAGTTGGCTGTCTTCTTCTACCTTTACTTGAGCCTGGGGATTGAACCCTGAGTCATCAGGGTTATGAGGCAAGTGCTTTACCTGCTGAGTCCCAATGGCCATTTTTTTTAAAAAATAACTTTGGGTTCTTGTTTGAATTTAAAAAAAATTTTTTTTTACTGTGGGTATTTTTAGAGATGATACTGAGCAAGTGCCACCACTGAGCCACACCTCCAGTCCTCAGGGTGGCTCTTTTGTTTGTTTTGTTTGCTCTTTTGAAGTAAAATTCCTCTTTCCAGCCCTGGCTGTCCTAGAACTTGCTCTGTAGACCAGCCTGGCCTCCGGCGGCTTGTAGAGATCCACCTTCCTTAGTCTCTTGAGTGCTGGGATTAAAGGTGCTTGCCACCACACCAAGCCTCATTGTATGTTCTTTAAACCAGAGTTTTCAAGAACTTTGTAAAACCAAAACTTTGTGTATATGTGAAAAGAGGAAAAAATGTTAAAGAGGAAGAAGAACACAAACATCTCTGCAGGCAGGCCAGGCATGGCGGTATACACTGTAATCCCAGCACACTGGAGGCCAAGGCAGGAGGGAGGATCCAAGTTCAAGGCCAGTTTTGGCAACATAGCAAGAACCGGTATCAGTAATCACAAAGTTCCTATGAAGGCAGTGACACCTGAAAAATGTAGTATTTAGTCTGTGATTTCATAAGTAAAGTCTTCTGATTTGTCAAGGGTTAATGGACTTTAGCTAGTCAATGAACTTAAGCTGTTTTGTACACACACACACACACACACACACACCCTAATTTGTTTTCCTGTTACTACGATAAATACCACGACCAAAGCAACTTGAGGAAGAAAGGGCTTATGGGTCACAGTCTATCACTGAGGGAAGCCAGCGTAGGAACTCAAGGCAAGAACTAAAGCAGAAAGCAATGAGGAACGCTGCTTTCTGGCTCACTCTCAGGCTTTTTAAACTCATCTACCTTTCTTATATGCCCAGGTCCACCTGCCCAGGGAATGGTTCTGCACCCCCTTCCCCATCGATCAACAATGCCTGCAGACATGCCCACAAGCCAGTCTAATGGAGGCAGTTTCTCAGTTGGGATCCCTCTTTCCCAGGCATGTCTACATGGCTTGTGTCAAGTTGATAAAACCTAGCTGAAGATATCTATATATATGAGTGGACAGATGGGTTGGATAGATTCACAATTAAAATCACTTCTTTCTGCTTTCTTTCTCAGTTTTTCTGTATCTACTAAATACATAGCTCTGTAAAACTTATAATTCAGTTTGCTAAGAGAATTTTTGTATAGCTTTAGTTCCCTAAATCTTCATGAGGTCATCGTAGAGTATGTATTATAGGTTGGTGCAGACTTAAAATCAAGACATTTGAAGATGCTGAGCACTGCCACCCATTAGACAATTGAAGTTAAAAATAGATGTGTTCATGCATCAGCAGATGGATTCATACCAGATGACTGGGTTCAGAATCCAGCCACGTATGACAGCTTGCTGAGTAGAGTTTACCCAGCATAGACCTACTTTAAATTCAAAATTGCTTCAAAACCTTCTATGGCATAAAACTAGAATCTAGTGATTAAGTAAAAATATTTTGAATAGCCATATGTAAAGGATAATAGTTCAGAATATTTGGGTTAATTTTAATAATGAGAAAATGTCTAATAAATATATCTACCTTATTTGTATTGGCATTTAAGATATGGGTTAGCTGGCAGACTGTGTTACATTTTTATTTGCTTTTTTTTTTTTTTTTTTTAAGATTTATCACGTATATGAGTACTCTATCTGCATGTACACCTGCATGCCAGAAGAGGGCATCAGATCCCGTTATGGATGGTTGTGAGTCACCATATGGTTGCTGGGAATTGAACTCAGGACCTCTGGAAGAGCAAGCAATCCATACTCTTTACTGCTGAGCCATCTCTCCAGCTCTTATTTGCTTCTTTTAATTAGCAATTAGCATTGTAGAAAGAATGCCGTCAAACAATTGCTATTTACTTAGAAAAAAATTCCTTTGGACATTTTACCTCCCGTTGTCCTAGAAATATACTCAGATTCACGAAGCACCTGACTCTGACAGACACTGGTAAATGAGACCACTGGATTTTTATTTCAGCAAGAACAAAACAGATGAAAAGATCTGTGCCTCTAGAACAAAGTGCCTTGGCAGTAAATTAAATCACTATCACCATGGTGGGTTTTAGTATAATTCTCTAAAGAAATTTTCCTAAAGATGAAGGCTATACTGACCATGTCATTTATCATCTATTTTACAGCAAAATTTGCTTTTGTGTGGGTGGTAATAGGGTAAAGATAGTGTTTATTAGTTATTTTGAAATGTTATAATTGTGGGCAGCCAATCTCTTTTGGAGAGGTTAAAACATGTGACCTCTCCTCCATATAGCTAACAGGGTCTCTTGTTGTTATAGATATTATTGGGCACGTGACCTAGATCTATTTTCCTCGGTACTGTGAAGCTGTTGTCTCCCACAGTTTCCTTGCTTGTCTTGTTTCTATGGTAACCCTGCACTCACTGTCCTTGTAGAGAAACCCTAAAGCAGGCAGCAGCTCAGAAGTCCCAGCAGCTTTTAGCATTGCAAGAAGAGAACGTCAAACTTGCCGAGGAGCTGGGAAGGACTCGGGACGAAGTCACAAGTCATCAAAAGGTGAGTGGGAAATTTGAGATCTGGGGTGCTAGCATCTGTTCCTGAGGCTATTCAGATTTGCTTTGGATGATGAGGTTGTTTAAACAGGGTGGCTCGTTTACCTCATCTCCTTGCTTTCAGGGAGGCACACCGCTTTGGAACTTAGGGTTGGAGTGAACTGACAGTTCTACTAACACATCACACACACGCTAGTGGCACCAGCACCAGACTTTACAAGCAACTGGTAAAGGTCTTTTAGATAGCTTTCTAGCAGTGCATTTAAGAGTCTCCTCCCTACCATAGCTGTGATTCCAAAATTATTTTTCTCTTAAGATGTTTTTGCTTTGGTTTTAAGGATATGGACTCAAGAATATGGTTTTGGTGTGAGAGTTACTGATTGATTTTGAACAGAACGCTCTTTAAATTTAAAACAGCTCTTTCCCAATAGACTTGTGAGTACGTGGTGTTGATTTGTGGAATGTGGGTTCTATCTAGAGATCATCACAACATGCTGGCTGAGATTTGTGTCTCAGAGGTTTCTGACAGAAGTCAAGGGACCAGAACTGATTGTAAATGATGGTGTGTTCTGCTTTGAATTCTTCTCTAACATTTGAATCAAAATGTTAGTTACATCTGACCCCGGAGCAGCTGCTGGGATCTTTAAGAGGCCTTTACTATGTAACCGTGTATGCTTGTTTTACACTGTAAAAGAAAAGAGCCATTACCTGCTGCAAGCATTGGCTCTGACTGGGTAGAGTAGTTTTAAGTCACTGCACTATGCTTTTGTCAAGATGGTACAATTTGTGGTAATTCTTTTTGTTTTTTGGGGTAGGGTATCATTGGTTAGCCTGGAACTCACCATGTAGTACAGGATGGCTTCAAACTCAGAACAATCCTCCTGCTTCCACCTCCCAAATACTGGGAAAGTAACTATGTCCAGAGTTTATTTCAGACTTTAAAATTTTTGTTAAAGCTTTCCCCACTTTCCTCATTTCATGGAAGAAATGCTACAGTCTTCCAGCTCTGGATGGTGCTGTCAGATGCTGTGGGCTGCAGTACCAAACGAACACACAGAGATGACAGCACTGACCTGTTCCCACTGCAGTTCTGTGTGACAGCACTGTCCCCGCTGCAGTTCTGTGTGACACTGACCTGTCCCTGCTGTGGTTCTGTGTAACAGTGCTGACCTGTCTGTCTTACCCCCATCTGTAGCTGAAGATGAGATCACAGAGAAAATAGGGATTTGCTCAGCATCCTCTGGCAAGTAGTGTCACAATGTCTGTCATCTTTTCTTCTGGGCTTGGAGCAGAATCAAAGTGAGTTGACTTAAGCGGGGTCACTGCAGTCTCCTTTGATCAGCTTGTGAGATATTTGATTTTGTGAAAAACAGAAGCCCCTTTGGCCCTAAGAAGATTTTCTTTTCTGATGTAGCTGGTGTATTTATGGCATCCGGGATGTCAAACACCAGGGCGTCACAAGGACGGAAAGGGAAGGATTTGGGTTAAGTGTTAAGTTTGTCTACATTGGCTCCCCTTCCCCTTCCCCTTCCCTTTCCCCTTCCCCTTCCCTTCCCTTTCTCCTCTCCTCTCCCTTCCTCTCCTTTCCTTCCCTCTCCTTTCCTTTTCTCTTCTTCTCTCCCCGCTCCCCCCATTTCTTTGAATATCTCTGGTAGAGATAGTGGACTCCATCTGTAGTATGGGCAGGGAAGTTGCCCTGTCCTCTTGTTCTGTGATCTGAACTGGACTAATTATATTTCCTATGTCTTACTCAGAGCTGGAAGGGCTGAGGAGACCTCCTAACTCTTGACAGAACTTTACAAAGCTCTTCTTTATTTTAGCAGCTCTTTACTTAGCTTTCTACTGAAAAAGGTTTTGTGCTTAATGATTTGAAAAGTCATTTTGCTGGGTGTTTGAAAATAGCAGCTGCAGCTATGAAAGCAACTTCCTTTTAAAGAGTGGAAGCTGGTGATGGTGGCATGAGCCTATAATCCCAACACTTGGGAGATAGAAGCATGAGATCAGGAATTCAAGGTGAGCCTTGACTACACAGTGAGTTTGATGCCACCCAGGGTTACAATGGCCGGTTCAAGGCTAATGTGGGCTATATAAGAGACCTTGCCTTTAAAACAAACAACGTTATTAAAACAAACAATGGTTATTATGTCACTTTTGGATAGTTGCTGTTGTTTGTATTTTATTCAGCAAAGACAAGTAAATATGAACTAAAACATGATTGCTTTGGAGATCTTTGGTGATGGACACCTTCCTTTCTCTTTCCTTTTTCTTTTTCTTTTTCTTTTTCTTTTCCCTTCCACCTCCCCCTCTCTCTTTGTCTTTCTTTCTTTCCTTCCTTCCTTCCCTTTCTTTCTTTCTTTCTTTCCTTTCTTTCTTTTTTTTCTTTTCTTTTCTTTTCTTTTCTTTTCTTTTCTTTTCTTTTCTTTCACTTAGGATCAAACCTAGGGCTAGCACTGTACCAACTGAGCTATATCCCCAGCCCTGATTATGGAGATTATTAAAAGTGATACTAGCCAGGCAATGATGGTACACGCCTTTAAATCCCAGCACTTGGGAGGCAGAGGCAGGTGGCTCTCTGAGTTTGAGGCTAACCTGAACTACAAAGCAAGTTCCAGGACAGCCAGAGCTACATAGAGAAACCCTATCTCAAACAACAATAACAAAAACAAAAAGTGATACTAATAACCCAGAAAAATTATAGATCATTCTTATCTTAATATGAATACTTGAAAAGAATGGAGAAATCACCCACTTAAAATAACTTGGCTTGCTGTTAAATCCTAGTAATCCTAGTTTGTGGGAGCATGAGGGCAGGAGGTTTGAAAGTTTGAGGACAGACCAGGTCACATGGTTCTAGGTCAGCCTGAACTACAGCAAGACCCTCTCTAACTTGTCTGGCTCTGACTCTTACTGTATTATCTCTGTGAACCTATAGTGCTAATTACTTCTGTAAACATGACTTTTCTAGTTAACTTCCTAGAGTTAAGTGATTTTTTTTTTGTTTTTTTAAGTGTTGGGTATAAAACCTAGATCTTTTTGCATTAGTCAAGCTATTGGTCATCTCTATTAGAAATGTAATATAAATGGACTAGGGCTGTAGGTCAGTGAGTCAGTGTGTGCCTGGCATGCCTGAGATCCTGAGTTTAGTGTCTAGTACCACTAAAGCAAGAAGGAGAGAGAGGGACTATATTACAGAGCTATGGTGTTTGGCAAGAAAGCTATTTTTTAAATGAAGAATTTCAATTGTATTACTATATTTAGTATTTCATTCTAAATTAAAATGACTAAGACTGGGTTGACAGGGTGAGGCAAATCCTGACCAGGCCTGGGTTGTTTTACTTAGCAACATTGATACTCACTGGGCATTCACTGAGAAGCCTTAGCACTGCTTCTGTGGAGTCCTAACCTTCCTTTGAGATGCAGATAGTCTTACAGGTAGGAAGCAGAGGCTCCTAAGTGACAGCTAGCTAAGGATGTGAACTGAGATGTGAAAGAGTGGCCATGGCTTAGGACTGTTTGCCCTGCTGCTGCCCCATTGAGGGTGAAACCTCTTTGCTTATCTAGTAACCACTGTTTTAAAGACTTGAAACAAAACAAACTGTGAGCCAGGAATACGGGACCGGGGGGGGGGGTGGACGGACAAACAGTGCTATACAAGTAGATTTGTAGGCTAGAGGTGTTGCTCAGTGGCAAAGTGCACATCTTGGTCAGGAGGCTCTGGGTTCAAGCCCAGCACCAGGGGGTGTATGTGGGTAGTGCACTCTGAAGTCTTCCGGTATTCTTTTTCCTGTTTCAAATGTTTATTTGCTTATAATCCCAAGACATCCCAAAATATGTCTGCATCGTAGAGTTCTCACTGGAATTACTGGGAAGGAAGCTCCACTCCCTCTGGGAAGCCTGCTTTATTTGAGGACTATTCACTTCCTGCTTGTCCTTTTCATATTACCAGGATGAATCATTGTCAGAATTTTTAAACCAAGTTCTCAAGAGGCTTCTAAACAGGGCTGTTTTTTGAATTAGAGGAATCCCTGCCTCCCTGTGGTTTTGTAGAACATTTTTGTCTTTAAAAAATAAAGACAGTGAAGAAATTCTGAAGCTGGGCACACTTGTGTATGCTTATGATCCCAGCACTGGGGAAGTAGAGGCAGGAGAATCAGGAGTTCAAGGTATCATCCTCCTATATAGAGTGAGTTTGAGGCCAACCTGGGGTACATGAGACCCTGTCTCAAACCAGGAAGTGGGTAGGGAGAAAATGATGGAAGAAGATCATCACAAGAAGGACGTTACTTCTGAACTTACACTGTGGCGCCAGTGAGATGGCTCAGTGGGTAAAGGCATTTGCCACAAAAGCCAGATGACCTGAGTTCAGTTCCCTGAGCCACACTTTCCTCCTTGACATCTTCCTGATGATGTGGCCAGGTTCTCCTGTGCCCTTTGCCAAAGCTGGCTGCTTTTGAGTCCTTTTTTCCTCCTCCCTTTTCCCTGTTGGTGAATATCTCCTCATTGTTGGACCCATCGTAATGTCTCCACTCTGTTCTCAAGTGAGCCGCACCTGCTCACCTCTCTGTGCTCACCTCTCTCTGTGCTCCTCAGCTGTCTCTTCCCACAGGGACCGTGGGGAGGTAGAAGTTACCACTGGTGGCATAGGTGAAGATACGTGGGTGCTAATGACCATTTTGTTTCTCGCAAGGGGCCCACACTGTTTTACAATTTTGATTTTTTTAGAGATTTACGGGTTTCATCTTTTGGCAGCTCCTCGCTTTATAGCCTAGGTTGGCCATAAACTCACCATGTAGCTGAGGATCCTCTTGTCTCAGCTGCTGCCTGAGGGGTGAGATTACAGACAACCACCACCACATTTGGTTCTCTTTGCTTGTCACATGATCCCAATTACTTCCAGTTCTACAGCTTTGTTGCAGAACTGAGTGTAATAAACTCTATGTTTGGTTTTGGTTTTGTAAGACGGGGTTTCTCTGTGTAGCCCTGGCTGTTCTAAAACTCACTTTGTAGACCAGACTGGCCTTGAACTCAGAAATCTGCCTCCCTCTGACTCCCAAGTGCTGGGATTTAAAGGCGTGTACCACCACTCTGGCTAGATAAACCCTTGATCCCTCTACCAGTAGGATTGGCTGTGTGTGGATGGTAGAAGCACTCAGATTGGATTTAGGCACAGTCACATGAATGGAAACTGCATATAGCATTATTTTCTTTTTATGAAGAATTCTAAAAATAACCACGTGAGTTCTACAATATAAGTAGGCACTTCAGGTGGCCATTGTTGAGACAGATATCTGATTTATTGTTGAGATGTATGTTCTATCATTTCCAACCTCACATGTATTCCGGACAGAAAAAGAAAATTTAAATATAAACTACAATGTGAGTTCTTCAATAGAAGTAGACTACTTGGTGGCTACCTTTGAGATAGATATCTGCTTTACATTTACAAACCTTACATGTATTTCATCTTATAAAGACAGCAGGTACACTGAGCTGTCACCATGGAAACAGCAGCTTTTCCCTGGGGTTATTTGCAAAATGAGTCTTTAGCTTGCTCTTGGAAACTGAACAAAGATAAGATGGGTCAATAATTATTTTGTGAAAAGTCCTTTCTGAGTGAAGTTATGCCAGAGAATGTACAAAAAACTGGGGTTGATATCTAAATTGATCCATGAAAATTTGCCTGCTTTTAAATAGGCCTAAATTCACAGACAGATTAAAAAAGGAAAGCTATTTTTAGCATGTTATGCATTATTTTGTAACAGTGGTGAACAGCAGCCATCAGAATTTTAATTTAGGCCCTGGGAACACTAGAAAATAGGGCTGTTTGAAGCAGGACCACAGACTTTCCCTTCGGTGTCTAATGATGCAAATGTGCACTTTAGGTATGAGCTGCTGTCCCTGCTGCTCTTGTTTTGTTTGAGACAAGATCCCATGTAGCACAGGTTGGCTTCAAACTCATCAATGTAGCTGAGGCTGGCTTTGGATGCTTAATCTTCCTGCTTCCACCTCCCTACAGTCTGGTGATAGTTGTGTGTTACCATACAGGCTAAAATAAAGGCTTCTTGAACTGCCTCCGCTCATGACCTCTTTTTGCCTGAGAAATATTTACACAGCCCCTAGGTACATAGGCATATGAAATAAGTGTACCAACTAAACATTTACTGATGATCATAAATTTATTTTAAAAACAATTCTTTGAGGTACATGCAATTTTACCATTTATTAAAGATGAAAGAAACCTTGTATACTAATGAGATAGGTTGCTATTTATTTTTACATAAAAGGTTAAATCTTGTCTGAATATTTGACACTGCAGAATGTAGAATTTCTTCAACACTATTCAGAGTTGATCAATATTTTGATTTTACTTTTACTCCTAGCACTTGGGAAGTAGAAGCAGGTGGATCTCTGAGTTTGAGGCCAGTCTGGTGTCTGTATAGTAAGTTCCAGGCCAGCCAGAGCTACATAGTGAGACCTTATCTTAAAACAAACAAAGATTTTATAATTGTCAAAGCTGAAAACAGTACTATACATAAATATGTAATACAAAATGGCAGAAGTATGTTTAGGGCTATTTCAGAAATGTTGGAAAATTCTACCCTAATCCAAGTCAAAATTAATAATTTTATTGTGTTGTATTTTAAAAAATATACATGTGTGTGAGTGCTGATAAGCCCCCATTCACATCATCACACACAAAAATAATAAAAGTACTGAAACTCAAGAACTTAGAAGTTTTCAGTGCCTAGGCAGGAAGAGCAAAATTATTAAAAAATTTTAAAACAAATTACTACTAAAATTATTAAAACAGAAAACTTAAAACACCCAGAGAGATGGCTCATCAGATAAAAGGGCGAACCCTACTCAAAAGTCTCACAACCTGAGTTAGATCTGCAAGAATTCATGTGAAAAGTTACATGAGGCTGAGCATGGTCACACATGCCTGTAATCCAAGTACTGGAAGGCAGAGGCAGGTTCATCTATGAATTCAAGGATAGTCTGGTCTACATAGTGGGCTCCAGGCTTGGTAGGGCTGCTTAGAGAGACCCCATCTGAATACAACAGAAAAAAAAAAAAACCAACCAGACCAAAAAAAGAAAAAAGTTGAATGGGATGACATGGATCTGTAATCCCAGCGCTTGTAAGGCAGGATGGGAGGCAGGGACAAGAGGGTTGCCCAGAGGCTCATAGGCCAGCTGGCCTGGGGTACACAGAAACTGAAGAAAGAGACCCTGCCTGCCCCAGCACAGTTGAAGGCAAAACCCAATTCCCAGAAGTTGTCCTCTGGCCCCAACAGACATGTGCCTGAGCACTCACACACACTAACAAAAATAAAAATAACCCGTCTATCCCAGTCCCATTCAGCTGATGCTATTTTGAGTTGACTCCTAGCTACAACATTAAGGGATTTTTTTTCTCCTTTTGGTTTTGTTTCTACACAGTATTGTTAAATCTCTTTTAAAAGAGTGTGTTAATTATTCTTCGACAAAATAGTAATTTTGTGTGCATCTTGGTCCCTGACTGAGAACAGCACCCTTTGCTTTGTTTGGAGAATCCCCCTGTCACTTGTCAAATATTACATTAGCGAACAGGCCAAAGGACCTGTTCAGTTACTCACGGTCTTCTCTGAGATGACGTGTTTTAAGTTTCTTGCTTGAGATCTCCCTCTAGACTTCTCCAGTGCTCTGCTCACTTCTCTGGCTTTTGAAAGATGTTTTAGAGAGCTGTTCCCTCATCCTGATAAGTGTCTAGGCTGAGTGGCTGCCAGGGCATTAGTGCTGAAGGGAATGGTTCTTTTCTACCCTGCCTGTATGGTGAAGGCTGTTTGCAGCTGGATGGAGAATATGGCACAGAGCTACTAGGGGACTGGAGGGGGGGAAATAACCATCTTCAGCACCCAGGAGTCGGGACTAAGGACAGACAATATGTGTGCATGACATAAAGGCCTTATGCACGCTTGTGTTCCTATAAACTCAAACAAGCTTTTGAGATATGTTATCTCTTCATGAATCTTTTAAAAGCTTATGTAAATTTTATTTGTAACTGAATGTGTATCACTGTTACAGGCCAGCTTCCCTGGGAAGCAGGGATGGAAGTATGTTTAGTGTATTGTGTTTCCATCTATGAAAAGGAGAAGAAAGCAAGATAAGGCAGGACAAGTTGAGCTGTCTTGCAAGCCTAAGAGTAGCCTTGGTTGACTCTACGGCTGTGCTAGAGTTGAGGTGGCCTTTCAAATTTGTCCCAAATTAGACTGAAATGTCTAGTTCTCCCCCCCTTCTTTAGTTTTAAAATTACATGTTATTTATTTATTGGGGCAGAAGGCATATGATTGTCACTGAACAAGTGCGGACAGCTCAAACTCAAGTCTATCAGGCTTGGCAGGAAGGGTCTTTACCCACTGAGAGTCATCTCACTAGCCCACAGTCTTCAAGTTCTCCACTGATCAGTCACTGGATGTGGCCCATCCTAGGAAAGGGTGTGGTCCTGCATAAGTGACTGCCACTTTGGCCATCCCTGACAGAGCTGTACCCTGACCCTGCTCCTAGAAGCTGGTGACCAGTTCTGCGGTGAGAGGGCCCACAGCAGCACATCCCTCTCTCTCCCCATCCTCCTTTTATCTCTGAAAGCCTGTTGTCACAGAAAGACCCACTCAGTCCTTCTCTTTCTTTTCCCATTTCCATTTGTTCTTCTAAGAGCAGAAGTCTGTCTGTGTGGGAGGTGAGACAAGAAATCCTCAGACACAGAGAATGTGTTTTGTGCTGTCAAGGTAGACTTGCTATTTAGGACCTCAGAACACTCACTTGGAGAAGAGACTGAAATAGCCCAAATGAACCACCTCACTGGGGAAGCTGGTGAAAAAAGATTCAGCTTAGATTCTCAGCAGGGAGTTCATCCTGTGAGAAGCTGGGCTTCCAAGTGTGCTACTATCATACTCAGAGAGAGCCCAGCTTTCTGACGAATTCATTCACTCTGTGGAGTTACTGAGTGCCTACTATGTGTTTGTCAGTGTTTTAAATTACAGCAGTAAGCAAAATGCAAAGTGCTGAGCCTCTTGTTATTCAGGTGGCATTACTGAGCCTATGAAAGCAGAATTGGTGTTGACTTTGAGTTTGCTTGTGGTTTCCAGGCGCACCCAAGCTAGTATATCTTAGGTTAAATAATGAGTTGAAAGTTAAGCAAAGGACCTAGCGTGCCTGTTTTTCATTTCTTCCCTCCTTCCCACTTCTCGTTTTTCTTTCCTACTTCTTGCTTTCTTTTTTAAGATTTATTTATTTGTATTTATATGTGTGATATATTTATATATATATATATATATATACACACACACACACATACAGATATATGTATCACTTTACATGTGATATATAATATATATTTGTATTTATCTATGTGTGTGAGTGTGCAGCATGTGCATTCAGTGCCTGCAGAGGTCAGAAGGTATTGGATTCCCTGGCAGTGGAGTTACAGGCAGTTGTGAGCCACTGTGTGGGTGCTGGGAATTGAGCTCTAGTTCTCTACAAGAGCCGCAGGTGCTCTGAACCGCTGAGCCATCTCTAGTCCCCTGTCTTGTTTTTTATGTCAGCTCTTGGATACTGTTCTGGTTTAATGTCCCTGAACTGTGATCATTTGTGTGCTGCTTTCATTGCTGTATTTTCTCTTAATATTAACCTTCCCTTTCTTCTCCAGTCATCTGCATTTTTCTTTTTAAGCTTTAATTTTGAAAAATGTCAAGCATATGCAGGGGCAGGAACCACCCAGTGCAGTGCTCCTGTATCAACTGTCACTAATGATGAGTTCTTGGCTGCTCTTGTTTCAGCAATACTCCATACACTGTCTACAGTTTTTCCTGAGTGGTTTTTGTTTTTCATGACAGGGTCTTGCTATGTAGTCCAGACTGAACTCAAACTCTCCATTTGCCTGCTGTAGTCTCTTGAGTTTGGAGATTATAGGCATAGACTAATATGTCTGAACACCCTGCTTGGAAGTGGAAGCTAGAGGACAAAGAGTTCAAAGCCATTGTTGGACAAATAGCAAGTACTAGGCCAGCCTGAACTACATGAGACTCTGTCTTTAAAAAGGAGTTGGGTATGATGGTCCACACTTTCAATCACAAAATTCTTCAGAGGCAGAGGAGGGTGGAGCTTATCTATATAGTAAATTCTAGCCCAGCAAGGATTACATTGGAAACCCTGTCTCCAAAGTAAAATTAAATTAAATTAAATTAAATTAAAATTTTAAAAAGTGCTATATTCTGTTCAAAGTAGTAGCTACCCTGTTGGTAATGACTTCTTGCCAGACTCACTGCTTGAGAGAAAAGCCAATGGTGTCTGCTGTCCTGGATAGGGTCATGAGAAGGAGCAGTGGACTTCTCTGTGGACTTGTATCAACCTAACTCTTTCTGTTTTTGTTTTTCAGCTGGAAGAAGAAAGATCTGTACTCAATAATCAGTTGTTAGAAATGAAAAAGAGGTAGGCTCTCTATGTGTTTACTGATGTGTGTGTTTAACAAGAAAAGCTTCAGAATGTGATGTGTGTGCTAACTTGTAGAAAACAGTCAACTTCTTATACTCAGAAAATGGCATTGTAGTATTTTAGTGTTTGCAATTAACAAGTTATGAAAATCCACTTGTGCAAGTTTCAGATATTTAAAATTTTAAGCCATTTTCAGTTCCATTTACTCAGAAGTACTCTAAATTCAAATTACCTCAAACCGATGTTACTTCCTGGCTTTAGTAACAAACAGTATTACAATTGTATATATAGTAATCACTTGAGATATAAATTCTGATTTCAATTATGGAAAGTTTGATATTTCAAAAGCAAATAATACCACTTTGTTTCTATTATTTATCATCCCTCCATAACAGTAAATAACTTTACAAGTGCTTTTGAGTAAAGATAAATGTGGTCCATAGAAATTAAATATTTAGGCCAGTTCAGGGTCGAATACCCTTTAATTCCAGCACTCAGGAAGCTGAGGCTAGAGGATCATAAATGTGAATCCAACCTGTGCTACATATCAAAATCCTGCTTTAAAAAAGCTAAACGAAAGAAATGGATACCCTAAAGACTGATGCTCATACACGCCCATGGCCTTTGTTCTTCTAAGTCAAGCATGTGCCTGGGCTAGTTCTGTTTTTCCTGAAATCCAGACAGGTATAGAGCACACAGTTGCCAAGAGCCACATTCCATCTTACTTCAGAATTCCTAAGATATGGATCACAACAGCAACAGGAATTTCATACAGGAAGTAGAAGCAGGAGGAGAGAGAGTCCAAGGTCCTCCTGTTACTTTGCAAATTCAAGACCAGTGTGGGCTAACTAAGACAAAAGCACAAAAATAACCAGGCCTTTAATCTCAGCACTTAAGAAGTAGAGATAGGAGGATCTCTATGAGTTCAAGGCCAACTAGGGCTACAGAGTGAGACCCTGTCACAAATAAGCAATTAGCTAGTTAATTAAAGTACAAATTAATAATACAATTCAGCAGTAGAAAGCTTTCTTAACAAGTATGAATCCCTGTGTTCATCCCCATGCCAAAAACAAACAAACAATAACAAAACCTTCAGTAATCTTTGGGAAGTGAAAGAATCAGTAGTTCAAGGTCATCCTCAGGTACATATCAAATTTGAGGCCAGATTGGACTACATGAGACTCTGTGCTTTTAATCCAGCCAACCCTCCAATTTTCTCATGCTCTTAAGAAGTACTTTTCTTGTAGAGTAGAGGAGGTTTCCCTGTCCCACTGATGTCTGATAGATGTGTCTCACACTTAGGAATTTGAGGTTTTATTTAGTCTACAAAAACATTTATTTGGGTTGCATAATTTGGATTGCTGTATCATGGAGGACACTAGGTCCAGGGGAAGCATTTCCTTCCATCTGTTTTTAATTAAGAAATAAGATTCCTTTGAGTTTCTCCAAGAAAGATTTTTCATTCTAGAACACATGTCTGTTTAATCATGACCAGGCTTCCACTGGACAGAAAAATGATGAGGTTTCTGTAGCTTTCTCCAATGGATACAAATGAATGAAAATGGGCTGATATAATACATAATCCACTTACATTTACACAACACTTTTTAGCTCACAAATTCATACACTCTCAACTGTCCCAGGACGATATGGTAGGGTATGAATTTTTAATGATGAAGCAGAAGCCTCCAGACCAGAACTCAGGCTGATGAATGGTAGGTGCAGACTTGAGACCTAGGCTTCAGGTTTTTGTGTTCTCTTCACCATGTACCTTTAGCCTTTTATTTATTACTGATTTTAAAAAGATTTTATAATTCATGAGTCCTTACTTACCATGTGACTGACTAAATTATATGTTTAGTAAAGTGTCTCTCAAAAATTACTGCTCATTTAAGCCAGGCCAAGTAGCTGTTGGGGAGGCTAAGGTAAGAGGGTCACAAGTTCAAGGACAGTTATAAGCAACTTAATGAGTTCTGTCTCAAAAACACTAGCAGAGCTACACATAGTCAACGATAGGACTCTTGCCAGCACATGTGAAAATTTGACAAACATAAGATTATAATTTTTCTGAAAGTGAAAAAGTTTTAAATTTAGTTTCTATATTTAAACTGATTTCCTCTTGTTAATCAACACTCACGGACAATTATCTCTATTTTGGAAGACTGAATTTGAATGTATTTTAAAATAGCAACAAGTTAGACTCTTAAATGCCTCCCAAATGTCAGTTTGATATAGATTCTGTGGTTATATGCTTGTGATGGTTAACTATGTCTACTCTGCATAGAGAACTAAAGATTTTATATGTTCTTGACATAAATACTTCCAAATGCTTAAGTCATAAAAGCACACAAACTTCCTTGGTTGATGCAAGAGTTGATAGCCCCGTCAGTGGTTTAATTTAGAAGTGAAGACCACGTTCCTGAAGGCCCTGATATGACCTTTCTGGGTTCCTCTGCAGTCAGGTGAAACAGTTGCTAGGAGTCAGCCCTAGAGTAAGTCAGTGGTAGTGTTTAAGGCCAACCTGGTTACAAGAGACAATATTAAATAAATTAGTAATGTCCTCCTGTATTTGCTTTGGGTTTAAGTATCTTTAAACAACGAGTTACAGGAAATATGTAGTGAAGGTTTTTCTCTGAATTTAAAACTGTAATCATCTGAAAAATTGTGTGACAGTTGGGCACACATCTTTAAGAACAGGTTCCAGCCAATGTATTAGCTCACACCTTTAATCCTAGTAGGGAGGCAGAGGCAGGAGTATCTTTCTAAGTGTAAGGCCAGCCTGGTCTACACTGTGAATTTCAGGCCAGTCAGGGATACATAGTAAGACCTTGTCTTAATACAAAAACAGGAGAGGAAAAACTCAGGTTCCCAGGGATCTTACTAATAAGGCAGAATTGTCTGACTGCTAGAACTGGAGGCATCTGCTGTTCCACAGCTGCCCAGGCTGATGCACACTGGTGAACTAGCTTGGCTCACCTTTTCCTCTGAGCTTTTTAATGTCAGAGAATGAATAGCAAAGGCAAAGTTTTAAACATGGATTTATGGGAGTCTAAGTTCATTCTGGTAGTTCAGGATGTGCGTGCACCCTGTGAGGAATGCAAGTACTGCCTCCATTTCTGACGTGGCCTGTGCTGCCCCAGCTCATTCAGCTCACTGTGGGTTGTAACTGTCTGACTGTCTCCGAGCTTGCGCTACTTACCAATGCTCATCTCACCCCTCTCTTTTCCCTTTCCTACTCTTGCTTCCTTTGCTATATCTGTGTGTCTTTCATGGTAAGACTAAAGAAAGTCTATCCACGTTATAATAAATAAATCTCATATATTTTTAGTAAACCAAATCGTTGTATATATTTTTGGCTGCCTTTGTCCCTCTGTGTCTTGCTTTTGTTTGTAAAATATGCTCAGCAGTGTACACACACACTCTCTCTCTCTCTCTCTCTCTCTCTCTCTCTCTCTCTCTCTCTCTCACACACACACACACACACACACTCACACATTTCTTTTTGATATCTATATACAGGAAAGAACTTGGGTGCAAATTTAGTTCTCCTTACTGTATTTGCATTTTTCTTCATGTTTCTAATATTTGGTTCTTATTATCTTGCATTTTAAAGCTTGCCCAGTAACACTTTAAGGTATTTGCTTCATTACTGGACTTTATTTCTTCTGTTAAGTAGTAAGAAAAGAATCTGAGCGACACATTCCCTTTGGGGATGGGATGAGAGTTTCCGACCCTAACAGCCCTTCTTCCATACTGTGTTATCTGACACTCTTGGTATTCGTAGGATGAGCAAGCCCTTTTAGCCTACATGGCTTAAATTAACAGTTTGCTTCTCATACATCAGCAATGTTGGCATAGATGGTTTAATTCAGCCTCTCTTGGTTTGTACAGAGGAATTAGGGCATAGAAATTGCCTAAGAAGCCATCACTGAAGATCTGTCACAAAGATGAGCTGCCAAGCCTGTGTGCCCTCTCATCTGGTAGACCTCCTACTTTCTTTCTCTTCCTCTTTTTCTTCTCTTTCTTTTCTTCTTTTGGCATTTATTGTGTGGTGGTGGGAGAATCCTTCCACCATGTGGATTCTCAGGATCCAACTCATCAGGCTTGGTGGCAGTGACTCCACCACTGAGCCATCTCTTTCTTCAGCATGCGTCCTTGGGTTGGTTTGTACAGGAAACATCCTGCCTCCACCTTCTTAGCAAACTGCATGGCTCAGAGTTGTGTGTAGATAGGATAAGCACAGAATCTGGTTGGTGGCCTTTCTTCCAGCTGCTGGTGACTGTACCACCCCGATACTAAGTGTCTGGGATCTTAACCAACTTAATCTTTGGGCATAGGAGAACCCACATCTGTCTTTAGCAAATCCCAAACCTGCTGATTTTTAGTTAAAACCTTTAAAATTATGCTTTTCAAATTTGAGTGGTACTTAAAATAAGTAAAATGGCAGAATTCATTTTTACAATAGAACAAAATACCAATTAAGTTTCAGAGAAACCCAAGGAGCCCAAATTTACTTTGGGCTAGCTTTGGATAGCACCAGTCTTACTTTTCACATTGCAAAAGTATTCATTCCTCCCACTTCAGAAGTCCTGTTTCAACTCAAACATGGCCCATTTCCTCACACTCACTTAGGACTCTTAACATCACTGGTGCTCCTTTCTTTCCAGTGCTATTAATTCAAAACCTTTCTATAAAGTCTCAGATTCTTTTCTTACTACTTATTCTGGAGTGTAAAAGTGTAAGCCACACAATGAGATAAATACAACACATTTATTTTCATCTCTGTGTAGAATTTCAGTTTACCATAAACCATGAGAATTTTGTAATTCATGTGCCGGATACCTTGGGTCTCACTAACCAGCCATACCTTCTATCATCTCTAACTTGGACCTCTGTCTATTTGTCCAGTTGATTTGAGTCAAAATAAAACAAAACAACAACAACAACAAAAACCAGACTAAAAGTCACTTGCTCTGCATTCACTCATCTGCTTCTCACAGAACTGGCAGTGACTGGATTGGTAGTTATGAGCTCTTGCTTGTTGACCATCTGCGTTAATACAGCATCTGAGATTGTGTGTCCTGAGTGCTGTGCTAGCCCTAGACATTTTTCTCCTGTTTTATTTTCCCTAAAGTAATTTTATGACACAAGATCTGTTTATTAAAAATTAAGAATATTTTAAAAACTGATTTTTGGGTTACAGAAGAGTTGCAAAGGTTGTGCGGCCAGTTCTGGTTCCTTAGTCAGCTGCCCTGCTGTGAACATCTCACCTAGCCACAGCACCAACACCCAGACCACAAAGTCACCACTACTCAGCTCTCTCAAGTTTTCCATCACACACATTTTTCTCATCCAGGATCCAAGCTAGGAGATGACATTGTTCTCATGACTCTTCTGATCTGTGACAGTCCCTCACTAAGTCATGATCTCAGTATGTTTGCATTTCACAGCACAACTTTAAATGCACCCCACATCACACACGCACATACCCTACCTGCTCTCCTTTGGGGCTTGCTCTTGTGTCTTGCCCAACCTCCATGTGTCCCCCTCATCCTATCCTCTCAACCTGGACTCCAGAGTGGACAATTCTGTTCTCCCAAGGCCTCTTCTGCCCTCTAGTGAGCCAGGCAGAGAACAGGAGCTAGATACCTGTGAAACTCCACATTCTGTTTTGTCTCCGAAGAGCCCTGTTCTCTTCTGCTCGAGCTTTTCTGCAGGTCAATTCTAGAAGCAGCCCAATGCCCTCTTCAGGTTGGTTGAAGAGCAGTCATCTTTCAGTTGAATAATAATAATCTTTGCTACTGTTTTGGGCTCACACAATCTTAAAAACAAACCTCTGACCTTGCTAAAAAAAGTTACTGAAATTAGTGAGAACCAACTGATATTTCCAGCATAAAACTGCTCTGCATGACATCTGTATAATTGCTTTGCATGTATGTATTTTAAATTGTCATTGCTTGGTAATTACTTATTCCAGAAGTAACAGTATTCAACAAGGGGTTCTATTTTGGTATAGTGGTTTTTTTTTTGGAGGGGGGGGGCACAACAATTTTTTTTAATTACATCTTCCAAATGTATTAACTTGTCTCTTTGAGTTCAAATGGACACAATGACATGCAGGTTCTGCATGCCTATGCATAGCTAAACCTTTTCTCCCTCGCAGTAAGTAAAATTTACAGGCACAACAGCCTTCATTCCTATGAAACTTCCCTGTCACATCTTTTTTTGTTTGTTTGTTTGTTTTGTTTTGTTTTGTTTTGTTTTACAATGTTAACTAAAGTTGCTCTCAAGTCTGTTCTGGAATAGTTGCTCACTGACCACAGCCTTGGTTGATTACTGGAACTCTGAACTCTCCGGTCTTTTAGAGAATCCGAGTACATAAAAGACGCGGATGAGGAGAAAGCTTCCTTGCAGAAGTCCATCAGTCTCACCAGTGCCTTACTCACGGAGAAGGACGCAGAACTGGAGAAGCTGAGGAATGAGGTAGGTAGGCCGCTGTGCAGGATGGTCCTGCCACCGCCTTGTCCTGCCCTTCCTTCCTGCCTGAGCCCAACACTGTGTTGCAGGTCACACTGCTCAGGGGAGAAAATGCCTCTGCCAAGTCCCTGCATTCAATTGTGCAGACGCTGGAGTCTGATAAAGTGAAGCTGGAGCTCAAGGTTAAGAACTTGGAGCTTCAGCTGAAGGAAAACAAGAGGCAGCTCAGCTGCTCCTCAGGTAAAACGATGCCCACCCATGTGCCTCTCCTCACCCCACTCTTCTCCCATTCCCATCTTGTGCCTCCTCAAGGGAGCCTCTCCCAGTAGAGGATCCCTTGAAAAGTGCTGCCCAAAGCTCTCCCACTATGTAGTCAAATGGGCTAGTCACAAGTCTGCTGGTTCGGAGTCTTCTCATGCTGTGTGACTGTTATACATAAGTCCGCAGGCGGCCACCGCCATCATACAGCAACCATGAGGTCTCAAAGTGCGAGGCAGTGAAGGAGAATGGAAACCACCTTGGTGGAGGATGCTGGAGTGCATTTTTAAAGTCAGGCACTAGTATCCCATAGGTGACTGGCCATCTTGACAGAGAATCCCAGAAGGGGTGGAGCCAGCATCTGTGAGACCCAGTAGCTGCCAGAGAGCAGGCAGGAACTTATCCCCGTTCTCAAGGACACTTGAAAATGAGAGTTCTGTAGCAGCTATCATTGTAGCAACAAGGAACCGTCTTGCACTGTTTTCCAGGGTCCCTCTGATTGGTCTTGTCCTTTTTAAATCTAAGGTAATACTGACACTCAGACAGAAGAGGAAGAGAGAGTCCAAGAGAGTCAGGTAATGAATGCTCCTTCATTAGTGCTTCTGTTGTCTTCCTGTTTCCTAAAGTCTTCAGATGTCTTGAGATTGCATGCATTTCTATAGAATAAATGCTGAAAGTATTGAAATATATACAGAAAAAATCCTTCCAGTCTCTGCCATTCAGTTTCCCACATCCCTAACACATTCTCATGTTCTGTTTGCAGAGATTTTTTTTTAATGTATAGCTAGTTGTGGTATGTGATATCACATACCTGTAGCTCTAGCACTTGAAAGGCTAACATGGGCGAATCATTGGAGCCATGGAGTTTGAGACCAGCCTATGCAACATAGCAAGAGTCGCATCTTCTCTCTCTCTCTCTCTCTCTCTCTCTCTCCCCCCTCTCTCCCTCCTCTCACCCTCCCTCTCTCTCTCACCCTCCCTCTCTTTCTCTTCCCTCCCTCCCTCTCTCTCCTCCAATATTAATACAATCTCCTTCTCTACTTTAATTTTTTCTTTTTTTTTTTTAAAGACAAGGTTTCATGTAGCCCTAATTGGCCTTGAGCTTTTGGTGCTTCTCCTGCCTGCCTCCCAGTTGCTGGTCACAAGTGTGCAACACCACCACAGCTGCCTCCCTCTACATTTTTCTTTTAACATAAGTAGTTGTATAGCACATAAGCAACTCTGTACTCGTCCTTTCTTTAGCTGTGTAGCAATCCATTCTGTGGATGTAATTTAGTCAGTTCCCTTTTGGCAATTGGACACTGGGTCCTTCTAAGTTTTGGGATTATTTTATAAGCAATGCTGTAAGGGATCATCTTAAATAGCTGCCAAATTCAAACTGACCCAGAATTAGCTTTGTCTCTTAGTGTGTCTCACGGGCACAGTACAGAACTAACATTATTTTCTCTCCCCCTTTCCTTTCTGCTTCCATTTGTTTCTGCTGCCGACACCAACACTTTCTTCCCATCAGCAAATGGTTTGTTCTATGCTTCCTAATCTGTGTACATGTGCGTGTGATTGTGTGTGTGGTGTTTTTGTTCCTGGGACAGAGCTCCTAACAGGAGAATGGTTTAGAAGATGGAACCTGAAAGACAGGTGTGGGGGCTGCAGAGGCAGCTCAGTGGTTAAGAGTAGCAGTTGCTCTTACAGAGGACGGGGTTCAGTTCCCAGCACCTACATGGTGGTCCACAACCATCCCTAACTGCAGATCCATGGAATCCAGTAACCCCTTCTCACTGTCACAGACCACAGGCACAACACTTATAAGCATAGATCTGAAATTAAAAAGAAAAACAGTTAGGTGTGGTGGCACACCCGTGTCATCACAGCACTCCAGAGGCTGAGGCAGGAAGCTACAGCAGGAGACCCTGTCTCTTAAAAAAGTAAAGAAAGAAGGTTCCAGGGTACACCCTGTTACAGAGTGAATTAGGTTTTGAGTTTGTTTGTTTGAGACAGAAACTAACTATATAGACCAGGCTGGCCCCAAAGTCATAGCTCCACCTGCCTCCTGAGTGCTGGGATTAAAGATGTGCATCATGCCCAACTTACATAGTGAGTTTGAGGCCAGCCTGGGACACTATTAGAGTCTATCTTAAAAAGAAAAGAAGGAAGAACGGGTAAAGAGCTAGTGTGTTGAAAGAGAAACGAGAAATGAAAGCTTTAGAGTACTCTTGGTTTAAAAGGACAAGTGTCGAGGATATGTTACCTTCTGATGCTCGCTTTGTTGTCCTTGCTGCCCACTTCTTGGAACATGTGCCCTTCCTGTATGTGTTGGCACTTGTCACACCTCTCCTCAGCAGAAAGGGAGCTTGGCCTCTATTAAGCTGCTGAGTCTTCCCTGAAGACTCTCTGATATGTTGTACCATTGCTGAGCAGTCAAGTGTCCTAATGAAAAGTTCCATGTAACTTTTTCAAATCTACAAATCAGAAGAGGCCTGAGTAGTTCTAGATTTTAGACAGTTTTAATGCTTATTTATTTGTTGATTCATTTTTGAATCCAAGAATTAATCCAAGACCGTACACACATCAGGCAATGGAACTGTTATTTCCAGCCCTGGAGATGTATATGTATATGTGTATATGTATGTATATATGTGAAAATAAACTGTACCTGTATATCCAGAAATGTGAAATTATGACTGTGGACAGTATAAAATGTTTTGTTTTGTTGAAAAATATCAGAAGCATTTCACTAACTCACAGATTAGTGATTTAAATGTAATGTCATTTGTCTGAGTGACAAGTGAAGTTTATCCAATCACAGCTGCAAAGATTCAGTGACATGGATTTAAAATGTCTTGATAGAAAATAGTTCCTCAGTAGCAAACACCGAGAGATGGAAAAGGGGGAAGGAAACCTCCTGGCCCTGTTCACCCAGCAAGATCTCATCAAGTTAGTTGTGGTTTGTCCCACACCCTCAGCATTCCTGTTTTTTGGTGGTGTGTGCACATACTGCCCAACCTCTAGATAATCCAGCTGTGTATGCTTTAGGCATTTACGTTTCTCACTGCTTCTTTTTCTCTTAAAAAAAAATTAGATTGATTTCCTCAATTCGGTAATAGTGGACCTTCAAAGAAAGAATCAAGACCTCAAGATGAAGGTGGAGATGATGTCTGAAGCTGCGCTGAATGGCAATGGGGACGATCTGAACAGTTATGACAGGTATGACAGAGCTCAGCCCACCAGAGTGGTCAGGTTCTCAGCAGTTGTCAGGTCAAAACAAACAGTTGCTGTGTGGCCAGCTTTACCATACATTTGGCAAGAATGACAGAGCACAGCAGTCCAAACTGCACATTTTATTAGATTTATTTTATGTGTGTGAACATTTTGCCTGCATGTATATATGTGCACCACATGTATGCCTGGTTCTCTTGGAGGTCAGAAGAGGGCATAAGATGCTCTAGAGCAGTTACAGATGTTTGTGAGCTGCCATGCAGGTGCTGCGACCTCTGTTTTGGGGGGTTTCTTTGGGGAGGTCGGTTTTTTTTTCAAGACAGGGTCTTACTGTATAGCTCTGAGCTGTCCTGGAACTCACTCTGTAGACCAAGCTGTCTTTGAACTCAAAGAGATCCTCCTGCCTCTGCCTCCCCTGTGCAGGGATTAAAGCCTTATGCAGCTATGCCCAGCAGGACCTCTGTTCTTAGCTGCTGAACCACCTCTCCAGCCTAACCTGCACATTTTATAAAGGTTTGTCCTGGCTGTCCTGGAAGCTCCTAGATGTGGCTGTCATTTGTTCCTAGGTGTTTTAAAATTCTCTGTGAGTGCTGTTACCTCCTGAATTTGTTCTGATCAAGTTCCTGGTTTCCTATGTTGACATTTGTAGTGATGACCAGGAGAAACAGTGCAAGAAGAAGCCCCGCCTCTTCTGTGACATTTGTGACTGCTTTGATCTCCACGATACAGAGGACTGCCCCACCCAGGCACAGATGTCAGAAGACCCTCCCCATTCCACACACCATGGCAGCCGGAGTGAGGAGCGGCCATACTGTGAGATCTGTGAGATGTTTGGGCACTGGGCAACCAACTGCAATGACGATGAGACCTTCTGAGGAAGCCCGAGGGCAGGACTGGGCTTTCTCAGACTCACGCATCTAAGCAGCTTTCCACCAGCATTGTGTGTGCAACTTCAGAAGAACTAGTTATTTTTGACCCCTGTCAACAAATCTAAGAAAATATTTTGGTCTTCAACAAATTTCCCTTTCATTTCCCCTCATAAGTTAAAATAATAAATATTCGGTAGGTGGGCTTTTACTTCCATCTTTATTTTCTGGATTTTAAGATGTAAGACATTGCACCAGGTGCTGTTACTTTTTTGTCCCTAGAAAAACACCGTGGGACAAGCTGGACCCTGACAATATCTTATTTAAGAAACTTTAAATTATGCCATTATTTCTCATGTTTGCACTAAAATATTTCCTGGCTACATCTGTATATTTAGGGTTTTTGTTGTCATTGTTGCTGTTGTGCTTCGACACTGGAATGAGTTGCAGCAAAATGTGCCACTTTGCATTTTCATGTACTCATTTAAATAATTTTTCCTAAATATCAAGCTGTCTGCACTACCTGCTCTCAGTAGTGCCTTTTTCCAGGCTTGACAATACTTAGGTGTGATTATAAATCATGAAACAGGTAAAAGGGAGGGGAAAGCCCCAAACTGCTGTGAGGACATTTTATAATCTTTATGCTGCACCCACAGACCCAACAGTGGTGTTTCCTTTATTGGTTTTATATAATTTCAACCTCTATATATTATATGTATATATTTTTTAAAAAAATCTATATTTTGGGAAAAAGCATATACAATGTATCTTCTTTTCAGATTTTTTTACATTTACGGAAAAGAAAACACCTACCAGGCTCATCAGGATATGATTGACGAGGTCAGAAACAGCATCTGTGGCTTCACAACTCTTGCCTTCATTGCATTCATGTTGTTTCTTAGATCTGAGTAGCTGGAAGAATTGTCTCTAGCTGTTTGGTTTTGTTTCCCTTCTCTAGCAGATAACCACAGCAGTGAACTAAGCCACTCTATGACAGCTAAACGAACTATCTACAACCTTCCTTTATACGTTTGTGGGTTTCTTACTGTATTTTTAATGAATGTATGATGAGAAATTCAACATTAATAATTTTGAATTTTCTTATCACAAAAAGATAAAACGAAGGACCTCAGCCAACAGAAGAGTTTATCAGCCAATCTGAGTCTGTTTGTCTTCACTTGAATGTCTTTGAAAATATGTAAAAAGGAATTAAATGTACCTTCATGCAGTGTGCATGAGAACTTCTAGCATTGTATATAAGCCTTTACTATATTCCTCCCCCTCAAGATTATCCACTGTGCTTGGCAAGTTAACATTAAACAGATCTGTTACCAGTTGACACTTTTGGTTAATAAAACTATAGGAATTATTTCACAAACAAAATATGTAAAGCAGTATTAAAATCTGAGTTCTGTATCTGCTTTAATAAATGCTTTTTTGTTTTTGTTTTTGCCAATGGTAGTAAACACATACCATTCTTGGGGTTATTTGCCATGCTGTTTCTTCAAGTAAGCAAGCCCTTTAGATCCAGAAGGCAGTCCCTACTTCCCTCTGCCACTGAGCTATGATGATGGATCCCAAAGCAGCTCTCTTTTTTCTTCTATAAAACAACATGCTAAACAGCTATAGGAAATTGGTGTGTCCCACTGAACACTTCGGAGGCAGAGGCAGAAGAGTCAGAAGGTCAAGGCCATCCCTGGCTACATAACAACTTGGAGGCCAGTCTGAAGTACATTAGACCCTGTTTAAAAAAAGAGAGACAGAAACAAACCTAGTATGCCCTGTGTGGTAGGCTTTGGAATCGTGGAGGGTAATATTGATGGGGTTGCTTATAAGAAGGTCAGCAGTTAGCCAGGTGGTGGTACATACCTTTAATCCCAGCACTCAGGAGGCAGAGGCCAGCCTGGTCTATAGAGTAAGTTCCAGGACAGCTAGAGCTACACAGAGAAGCACTGTCTTGAAAAAACAAAAAAGAAAGAAAAATGTCAGCAGGAGCTGGATATATAGTTCAATGGTACTGTGCTTGCCTAACATACACAAAACCCTGGGTTCAGTCATCATCACACACACACACACCCCCACACACACACAAATTCCAACAGGAGCTTCCTGAGGTTCATGGATTGTTTCTCTAAGTGCTTGCTTGGGAATGATGCTGTCAATCTCTGAGTGGTGAGTAAGCATAGGAAAGATAAGGAACTAGGCATGGTGGCAAATACCGAATCCCTGCCTTGGGTAGGTGGAGGCAAGAGGATCAGAAATTCAAGGTATTCCTTGGCTATATAGCAAAGTTAAAGCCAGCCTGAGATACATGAGAACCTGTCTGGAAAGAAAAGCTGGGAGATAGCTCAATCAGGACCTGAGTTTGATCCCAGAGTCCACAGAGTTAAGCATCGGGGCACTTGTAATCCCAGCCCAGAGGAGGCAGATAAGCTAACCACTAAGGGCTTGCTAGCCAGCTGGCCTAACCTCAAGTTTCAGGTCAATGAGTTTTACAAAGGCAGGCAGCGATTTAATAATGTCAACTGAGGTTGTCCTCTGGCCTGAGTGTACCTGCATGTACAAACATGAATACCAGGCACTACTAAGCTTTGATCTCTGTAAGGTACCACTGTCCAGTGTTGCCGAGAAGGTGGGATGCTATGCATTTGAGTGAAGTAGTGGATTTTGGGAATTGGGGGGAAGCAGCTGGAAACATGTTATCCTGATGCTTAGGAGGCTGAGGCAGGTAGATTGTCACTATTGCAAGGCCAGGCTGGCCTGTATGATGAGACCCTGTTTCAAGGTAGGCATGGGGTGTATAAAGATTGAAAATGATTCTACCCCTAAAGAGGGAAATTGTCCAAGAATATTGCACAACCTCTTGAAAGGATCTTGGGCTTCTGAGGGACTTCATGAAATACTACCAATCAATTCTGTTCACACTAGAACATGAAAGACACCTAATTTGTTTTTTGAGGGGAAAAAAAAGCTATATGTAGTATACATCTGTCACCCCAGTACTTGGGAGGGGTGTCAAGAATACAAGATTATCCTCACTACATACTGAGTTCAACACCAGTCTGGACTACATGGGACACTGTCAGAAGCTGAGAGGGAAGAAGAGAAATAAACGGTATCTTATTTCAAGGAATTTTGTGAATTCATCCTGCGCATTCAAGTTATTGTGAGCTTAACACACATGTACTCCTAATGGCTTGCATGCTTTGAGTTAACTCTCCAGATGGCCTTGGAGGAACACGAAGTCAGTGTTGGCAGACTGAGCTCAGGCATCCAGGTGATAAGAGGTGGTGTGGTTGACCACCTAACTAGAAGTGTTACATTGAGCTTTCAAACAATTGACAGCCCTGAGCACCTGCTACTTGTTCCCTTCTCAGATTCCTGGTCTCTGAATAAAGCACAACTTAAAAATTTGTTTCTTGCTAGGGCTGGAGAGATGACTCAGTGGTTAAGAGTACTTGATGCTCTTACAGCTCTTACAGAGGACTGATGTTTGTTTTCCAGCACCCATGTGGCAATTTACAACTTTTCATAAGTCCAGTTCCAGGAGAACTGATGCCTCTGGCCTCACAGGACACCCACATTCACATGCACACACACACATGTAGACACACATACACGTACACATAATTAAAGACAATAAAAATGAATCGCGTGCATCACAAGGGTGCAGGCACCAGGCAGGCCAGAAGTTGGCAGCAGTTCTAGAACTGGAGTTACAGACAATTGTGAGCTCCCATATGGGTGCTGGGACCCCAAATCCTGTTCTCAGGAAGAGCAGCACGTGCTCTTTACCACTAAGCAATCTGTTTTTTAATGTGTTTGCCTTAATGTGTATATATATGCACTGTGTGTGTGTGCAGAGCCTTCGTAGAACAGAAAACGGCATTGGATCCCCTGGAACCCGAGCTGCAGATGGTCATGACCACTATGTGGGTGCTGGGAACCCGATCCTCTGGAAAACCAGCAAGTGCTCTTAACTGCTGAGCCATTTTTCCATTCATTATATTGTTTACTTGTTTGTTTATTTAGAGACAGGGTCTCACTGAGTAGCCCTGTTTGTTCTGGAACTCGCTATGTTGACAAGGCTGGCCTCGAACTCAGAGATCCGCCTGCCTCTGCCTCCCCAGTGATGGGATTAATGGATCAATCCACTTTTAATACTAGACTGGTGTCCCGCACTTGTAGTTTAGCTTTAATCGCCATTTTACAGCAATATTCTAGCTGTAAAGACAAGTGTGGTGCCTTTTAAACATCGCAAATAACATCTAATTTCCATCCTTAAAATGCACTTTTCAGCGCCCTCCATTCCCAGACACACACGGTGGGACAATACTCCAGAAACAGGCGCCTTGTGCGCACACTAGGACCTTCCGGAGCCTAGATGCAGATATCCACCTTCCGCGCGGGACGTGCGTCAGTCAGCGAGCGACCCCGGTCACGTGGAGGACCCGTCACGTGAGCCGCGGCCGCTCCAGGGAAACGCCGGCCGCGGAGCAAGATGGCCGCGCACCTGTCGTACGGGCGAGTGAACCTGAACGTGCTGCGCGAGGCGGTGCGTCGCGAGCTGCGCGAGTTTCTCGACAAGTGTGCTGGGAGCAAGGTGAGGGCCGCGGCCTGGCGCCGCCCTCCAGCCTGGCGCGGCTGTGCGAGGCCCCGGGGCGACCAGGCCGCTGCTCGGGGGCGGCGGAGTGAGCGCCGGCCCCCAGCCCCGAGCGCTCGCCAGTCTGGAAGCTCCCAGGCCCACAGCCCTCCACACACACGTGAGGGAGGACGCACTTACTTGAACTCGGAACTTGGTCTTTAACATTGAATCGTGTTGCCCTTGTAAGCCCCCCGCTGACAGGGATGCGGGCTAGATCGGGGACTTCATAGAATCTCTTATACCCCTTTTTCTCATTGTGAGTTTCAGGCAGGGTCTCCCAGCGTAGCCCTGAGCTCGCCGAGATCCACCTGCCTCTGACGGCTGGAATCAAGGGCTTGTGCCTGGTTCTCTATTTTATTTTTGAACCAATTCCTGTCAGAATAGACTTCCTTGTTGTGTAACCCAGGTTAGCCTTCTGATTCCCGGTTCTCCTGCCTCAGCCTGTCAAATGCTGGCTAACATTACAGACTTGAGCCATCATTCGCCCAGCTGTGGAGTTTTCTTTTAAGCATTATTCTTTCTCTGTTCTGAGATTTAAGAGTCGTTCCCCACCCTTCTCCAGGGAACTGGCAGTACTAATCTGAAGAGAAAAATAAAATGGAGGCGCTTTAAGACCCAGTTCTGGAAAGAATGGAGCCCCGAGTAAGATGATTGCTTGCTGCCATTGAGTCAAAAAGGCAGATTAGATCACAGGGGCCCAGATTAAACCACAACTGATGCTGAAAAAAAAATTATGTATATATACATATATGTGTGTATATATATATAATTATATATATTATATATATACATAATATTATATTATATATATATATAATTTTTTCTTTTTTTTGTATGGACACCAGTGTGACTGTGGTGTTGTGTTACAGTTTTACGAAGTGTTAGTCCTGGAGAAAGCAGGGATCTCTGACCCCAGTACCATCACATCTGCCCCTCGTGAAAGTTTTATTTAAATCCTCAGGCTGTGGATGTGATCAGAGCCTGTAAAATCTTAACCCCAAATTTTATAAAAATTCCTTGGAGTTGGAGAGGTGGCTCAGCGGTGAAGAGGAAGTGCTGTCTCTCCAGAGGAGCCCCGTTCAGTTCCCAGCACCTACAGTAGGCAACTGGTAACTACCTTTGACTCAAGATCCAGGGGAATCTGACTCTTCTGGCCTCTGAAGGGTGTCTGAACTGTAGTCACATGCACATACCCAAGCACAGATACACACAAATGCACATAAAATAAAATTAGGGTGGGGGAGGACAGGGAAAAATAAACCTTAAAAAGTATATTCCTAGTGTATATAATTGCCATTTTCTGTTGCTATCGTTGGAATTCCTAAGAATATCTGAAATAAGGGAGTGTTTCTCCCCTCTTACAGGCAATAGTGTGGGATGAATACTTAACAGGACCGTTTGGACTGATTGCACAGTATTCACTACTAAAGGTAATGTACCATATGGGATTCATTCAAGAATTAATAGTTAATTGAACTTAGCATTGGTCATGAGATTTTTACATATTTTCCAGAATAATCAGTTCCAGAGCTATACCAACAGCATACCAACAGTGATATTAATATGTGATTCACATTTTGCATAGAGGGTGCTGCTCAGAGCTAGCGTACTTGCTCAGTGTGCACAAGGCCCTGGAATGGATGTCTGGCATCACATGGAAGAAACAAAAATGTTTTGAACACAAGTTATGTCTCTGTAACTGTGACCTGGTGCCGTTGACAGTTTGCTGTGTCAGAATAGTTTGCCTGCTAATGCAAAAACAATGGCTTTATCTTGAAACTTGGTTCTTTATGCATATGATTGGAATTATGAATTATTTATAAATCTGAAGATGAGAGTGCTCAGGGTTTTTACCAACCTTTTGTGTATGCTTCCCTAGGAACATGAAGTGGAAAAAATGTTCACACTTAAAGGAGGTCGTTTGCCGGCAACTGATGTCAAGAATATCATTTTTTTGGTCAGACCCAGGCTGGAATTGATGGATATAATTGCTGAGAATGTGCTCAGGTACCTCAGAGCTTTGTGTTTCGAAAGGAGTTGAGCTTTAAAAGATTTCCTTATACCTATTTATTCATTTATTTTGAGGGAAGGGCATGTGCCCTGGTGCCTCTGTGGCGGTCGGAGGACAACAAGTGGCTTCTGTCCTCCCATGGAGGATCCAGGGATTAGACTCAAACCTTCAGGTTTGACTGTTGGTGCTTTCCCTGCTAAACTTTGCCTGCCCAGAAGTTGTTTTTATAATGACTTTAATGTTCTGAGAACTCTGTCTTGTAGTACCCTCTTGCAAGAGTGTTGGAAGGCCATCTTTTGGATGGGACCAGACATTAGGGAAGGGGTGGGAGACTTGTGAGAGCTCTCTGAGTAGCTTGAGGGAAATAACTTCATTCTCAGGAGAGCTAAGTGTTCAAACCTGTATCATCAGAGAGAATCCTGTCTTAAAAAACACAGAAACCGCACTTGGAAGGCAGAGACAGGTGGATCTCATTTGAGTCTGAAGCCAGCCTGGTCTACAGAGTGAGTTCCAGAACAGCCAAATTTAAAGCAGAGCAACCCTGCTTTAACCAAAAACCAACCAAACCAAACCAAAACAACAACAAAAAAACACCACAGCAACAAAACCTCTAATGGTCATTTTTTCGAAATTCCAGATATAGCGTGCCTGAGTTTCATAAGTAAAATAAATAAGAGCTAATTAAAGTTTAATGTTGAATCCAATCTATAGAGGAAGCTCTCAGCACAGTCTGCACTCTGTGGTACAATTGATTGATGCTGCCCCTAAAAGCCTTGACTGCGTATGGGCTATTTCTGGAAGTCCACCAGCAAGGATAGAGAGTGGGAGTCGGGGGTTAGCTCTCATTTTAATAGAACACTGTTAAACTGGTTTGGTTTAAGAAACATTTGTTTTCAACAAAATACAAATGTCCTGTGCTAAGTTCTGGGTTTTTGGCTCTCTCTGTCTGTCTCTGTCTCTGTCTCTCTGTCTCTGTCTCTCTGTCTCTCTGTCTCTCTCTCTCTCTGTCTCTCTCTCTCTCTCTCTGTCTAGGCCAGAAGAGGGCATCAGATGAGTTATAGGCAATTGTGAGCCATGTGATATGAGTGCTGGAATCAGTTTGGTCAACAGTTGGGAATGAGAGTCCGGCATTTTCTAAAGGATTTATTTATTTTCATTTCATGTGTATGCATATTTGCCTGCATGTATGTATGTACACTGTGTGCCTGCCTGGTGCCTGAGGAGGCCAGAAGAAGGTGCTGAAACTGGAATGGTAGACTGCTGTAAGCTGCCATGTGGGAACCAAACTGGTGTCCTCTGGAAGAGCAGCTAGTGCTCTTACCCTTAGCCATCTCTCCAGTCTCTTGGGAGTCTGTCTTTATGTGTTTACTTCAGCAGTGTTTGTTTAGCACCTGCCAGGCAGTGGGGATGAAATAAGAAAAATAACCTCTGACCGTAAGGAGGAGCACATAAGCTAATAATGGTTACTTCCTTTGCAGTGAAGACAGACGTGGCCCTACCAGAGATTTCCATATTTTGTTTGTGCCACGCCGGAGCTTGCTGTGTGAACAGCGTTTGAAGGACCTGGGTGTTTGGGGATCTTTTCTCCATCGAGAGGAATATAGCTTAGATCTCATTCCGTTTGATGGCGACCTCTTATCCATGGAGTCAGAGGGTGCATTCAAAGTAAGGTTGACATTTCCTTAACGTCAAACTTGTATTTTAAAAACAAAAACAAAAAACAAACAGGGTCTCACTGTGTGACCCTGGCTAACCTAGAACTCACTATACTGGCTGGCTTGGGAACTCACAGAGATTCACCTGCTTTTGGTTGCTTCTGTGTCTCTCTGGAGGGGAGGCCCATCTCACATGTTTACTTCTATGTCCAGTATTTTCTCTTCTCCAAATTGCTTGCTCATTTTCTCTGTCCATTTCTTCTCCTTTCCCTCTCTTTTTCTGTGTGTACAGCATGGGTGTGTCCAGAAGAAGACATCCTGCACCCTCACTCTCCACCTTATTCTCTTGAGACAGGGTCTCTCCCTGAGCCTAATGGTGTTCAGCCACCCTCCCATCCTCTGGGGGTCACACAGTGCCTGTTCTACCACACTTGGTTTTTTTACGTGCTTGTGGGGATTTGAACTCAGGTCCTTATACTCACACAGCAAGAGCTCTTAACCACTGAGCTTTCTCTCCAGACAGCAACCCCCATACTTTTTTTTTAAGTAGTCTGTGATGGTCTTGCTTGCCATCCTCTTCCTCGGCCTCCTAGGTGCTCAGATTATGGGCATGCAGGTTCCCACTGTTCTTTTTGTTTAATATTTTGTTTAATATTCATTCATGGATACAATGTATTTGAATCAAATCTATTTTGCTATTTTAGGACAGGTCTTGTGTAGCCCAGGCTGGCCTTGAACCTCTGATTCTCCTGCTTCTACTTCCCAAGTGCTGGGATTGCAGATGTGTATCACCACACCTAGCTAGGTCCCATTTTTTGTTTTTTAGGAATTCTTTATAGAATTTTTTGGTTGTTATTTTATGTGTCATGGGTATTTTTTCTGTATGTATGTGTAGTAGTTAGCTGCTGCTGGGTTGACTCAGCAAGAAAGACAAGGAAGCATATTCATAGGCTCAAACCCTGCCATACCTCAGCAGAGCTCATGGCAAGTGCTAACCTGGACAGTGGAACCCCAAGTGTCTGTGCTCAGGTATTTATATTGATTAAGAACTTCTCAGGTGCAGATCATAAGCAATCAAACAGCCCCCACAGAAATCCAACACCTGCAGACAATACAAAAGGCCAAGGCCTATGCATCCCTTTTTCCAACAGTGCACAAAAGCAACTATTTTAAACATAACTGAAAATAAACTTCCACAACATGTATGTATGTGCACCACATGTGTTTCTGGTGTCCACAGAGGCCAGAAGAGAAGGTGAGAGTTATAAATGATTGTGAGCTGCCATGTGGGTGCTGGGAATTGAACCCAGGTCCTCTAGAAAAGCAGCCAGGGCTCTTAACCGCTGAGAGGTCTCTTCAGCCTCAAATGTACCCTTTAAAGTCTTCAGTTAAACATCTACAATCCCAGCACTTGGGAAGCTGAGATAGAAGAATTGAGAGGTTGAGGCCAGCTTGACCGCAATAAGGGAGACTTCAAAACCAAAAAAAAAAGGAAGAAGAAAAGAAAAAAGTCTCAATAATTAAAACAGTGATTTGAAAGTTTTGTAATTAGCTGAGCATGGTGGCACACAGCTTTAATACCAACACTGAACCAGAAGCAGGTGGATCTCCTTGTCTGGTCTATACAGTGAGTTTTAGGATAACCAGGACTATATAGCGAGACCCTGTCCCACCCCTACCCCCACCCCACCTAAGTCACTCACATAGTACTTTTTTTTTTCTGTAGTTAGGAGGTGCAGAGTGATGAGGAGGCCACTTCCCCAGCCTCAGAACGGTTAGCAGAAGCCATACTGGTCTCACCTCTTTCTCATCCTTTTGTTTCAGTGCGTTTTTAAGAATTCTTTTAATCTCTTTTTCAGACAGGCTTTTTGCAGCCCTCACTCACAGCGTACACGACACTCTCTCTATATGTATGTTTCCCCTGGGTTTTAGAGCTAAGCTGTGCCTTAAGTTAAAGCCAACCCCAATTCTGTTGGAGTTAGGGAAATTGTACTTATTTATATGATCTTAAGTAGTTCAGCATAGCTTGGTGTTTCCTAGCTCCTGGAGAAATGTTTAGATCTCTGCGTGTTTCTGGCTTTGTTGTGTAGTGTATAAAGTTTGAGTTTAGCATAGTGTTAGTGCCTTCATTTTAATAACTAAACACCAGTGTATCTTTAGATTGACTTTAGTCAGCCAACCTAGTAAAAACAAGGGCTTCTGTTGTGTGGGTGAGTTTGAGGCCCAAAATAGGAGTTTTTAAATATTAATGTGTAGTAGCATTCATCCTAAAATGCCTTGTAGCTTGAAATGCCACATGGCACTCCCTATGCAGGGAGTGGACTGTTGATGTGTAGAATCTGCTCACTGCTCTGGTAGGCAAGGGCCTCAGCTGATCCAGTGTTGTTTCCAGTGAGTGGCCAATGTGATCATCATTCCAGGTTAAATCTGTTGTTGCTGAGGGTGTAGCTCAGAAGTGGCACAATGTGCTTGAGGCTCTGGGTTTGATTCCCAGAACTACCAAAACAAGGGGAAAAGAATCTGTCGTGCTGGGTTTTGTAGTGGAACACTTGGAAGAAGTTTTTGTTATTTTGGTTTCTTTAAAAATGCAAAATAGCGTTTGGATTAGGTTTTCGTTCCCACCCCAGGTGCAGTAGATGTTTAGTTGGATTTGGAATGCTTGATGCAGGTGGCTATAATTTGGTTAGATGCAGGTATTCTGGCATGTGTAGCTTGTTCTTGGGATAGTGTGCCCCATGTGTTTATGGGAACTTTTGGCTTAGGGTATAAAAGGTCTGAAGCCATGAGAGTTGGGGAAGGTGTTGGCTAGTGGTTCATTGGTGGGGTTGTTGTTATTAGTGTGTTATTACTTGAAAGAACAAAGGTTGGAGAGAGTGAATTTACACACTGTGAGCTGAGACGCTATACTCTAATTCACTGTCAGCTAGTCCTCTTCAAGCTTAGGACAGCCTAAAAGAGACTGTGAAGATTTCTACCTTTCTCATTCTATATCAAGGCCACTTGCAAAAGCCATGAAAATTTCTTTCTATCCTTCCTTTCTCTTTCTCTAAATTGAGGATAAAAGACAGTAGCTTACTACTACAGGCTGTGGTGGCACACCTTTAATCTTAGCACTTGGGAGGCAGAGGCAGGCAGATCTCTGAGTTGGAGGCCAGCCTGGTCTACAGAGTGAATTCCAGGACAGCCAGAGTTACAACAGAGAAAATTTATCTCGAAAAACCAACCAAACAAACAAACAAACAAAATTGTTTGTTAGCTTGTTAGCTTGTAAATCTCTCTCTTTTTTTTTAAAGATAGCATCATAGGAGAGTCTTTATAATGATACAAACTCCCTGTGGTGTCTTTGAGGTACTAGCAGTGGGGACATGGGACTGAAGGTGCCATTTTTTTTGTTTTTGGTTTTGTTTTTTGAGATAAGGTCTCACTATGTAACCTTGGCTGGCTTGGAATGTTATGTAGACCAGGCTGGCCTTGAGCTCACAGAGATCTACTTGACTCTCCTCCTGAGTGCTGGGATTACAGATGTGAGCCATGGGGCAGGACTACAAAAGAGAACTGTTTTGACTTTTTCCATTACATGTTTTTCATTTTTATCTTTTGTTTGTTTCAAATGGGGTCTCATGTAGCCAGGGTGGCCTGGGACTCCCTCTCTTCATCCTTCTGTGTCACCAGCCCAGCCAGCGTTTTGACTTGTAAGTGGAAAGTGATCTAAAACAGTGCCAAGTAGGTGAAGCCGGTGGCCTAAGTAACTGGCTTTATCTCCACAGGAGTGCTACCTGGATGGTGACCAGACGAGCCTGTACCATGCAGCCAAGGGGCTGATGACCCTGCAAGCACTGTATGGGACAATCCCCCAGATCTTTGGGAAAGGAGAATGTGCTCGGGTAAGAACCCTCTGTGTTCTGGTTTTATCCAAAGCAGGGGTCACAGAGGGAAACTTGAGAGGCACAGGCAGCCCCACAACTCACTCATGTTGTGGTGAGGGCTTTGTCTCCTCCCAGCAGTTCACACACCAGCCCCCAGTCAGTGCTCACAGTGCTTTGTGAACATGCCCACTGTGAGAGAGTCTCACCCACTGGACATGTTGCCGAGGTGGCCAAGGGGACAGTTGTCTCTTTCACAGTCCGTGTAGAGTCAGGCTGTTCACACTTTTGCACTTGTTCGGTGGTTCTGCTGTTTAAATGCATCGTGACCATTGTGTGACGTGTCCAGTGTGACTCACAGTGGACGTCCTGCATTAGATCACAGAGTTCTCGGCTTGCGTTCTATGCGAATGACCAGGTGACTAAACAACACATGACATAGGTTTAATATTGACCTGTTGGCAAAAGCTGTGACCAGGGCCTGGAGAGATGGCGCAGGGTTAAGAGCACTTCTTACTCTTCCAAAGGACCTGAGTTCGGTTCTCAGCACCGGCATCAGGCACTCACAGCCACCTGGAATTCCAGATTCAGGGAATCCGATGCCCTCCTTTGACCACCTTGGGCACTGCGCTCACATGTGCAAGGCCACACCCAGACACATAAATAAAAATAACTAAATCTCTTTGAATTTTCTTTTGTTTATGCAGGGCACAAGATTTAGGTGCACCTTGTAAGTTTATGTGTATCACTTGGGTCCAGGTACCCATGGAGGCCAGAGTGTGGATGAATTCTTTGTAAATGGAGTTACACATACTTGTGAGCCAGCAGAGTTGGGGGCTGGAAACTGAACCCAGGTTCTCTGTAAGAACAGTAAGTGCTCTACTTAACCACTAAGCCATCTCTCCTGCTCTAAATCGTAAAAAAAAAAAAAAATTAAAAAATTAAAAAGCTATGACCAGAGGCTCACAGGGGCCTGTGTTTCTCTCTAACAGTGAGTTAGTGCATTACGTCACTGTCTCTAGAGCCTATAGGCCATTACTGCTTTGTCAGCAAGCATCGAATGTGTCTGTTGTCATGTCTGACTGGGGCCAGAGGCCACTGTTGGCTCTGAGTTGGGATGGTGGTTAATCGAAGGTGCTCTTTGATAGCTGTTTATCTCATCTTCAGTCTGGCTCTGGCAGCTTTTCTTTTCGTTCGTTCTTTGTTTTGTTTTTTAACCTTTTGATTATTGTTTTGTTTGTGGTAGAATCTTAACTAGTTCCCAGGAGACTTCATTTGATTCTATGTTTTGTTTCCAGCAAGTGGCCAATATGATGGTCAGGATGAAGAGGGAGTTTACAGGAAGCCAAAACTCAGTGTTCCCCATGTTTGATAACCTCCTGCTGCTCGATCGCAATGTGGATCTCTTAACGCCACTCGCCACCCAACTCACCTACGAAGGACTCATTGATGAGATTTACGGCATTCAGAACAGTAAGTAAAAGCGATGTTCATGTTCACTAGTCTAATAGGAGAAAAGTTTCCTTCATGCAGAGGCTGCTGCTTTGTGGTTTGTTCTCAAGCACTGTTTGAATGTAAAGATCCAAGCATTATATTTCCTTCTACCCATCCCCTGCCCTTGTGTTTTGAAACAGTATTTGTAGCCCAAGCTAACACATAATTTACTATATATATAGTCAGACTGGCCTTTGCCTCCCTAGTGTTGTGATTACACCAAGTGTAAATTCTCACACCTAACTAAGAATCCATCATTTCTAATGGTGGTTTGAAAATAGAGACTAATGTAAATCTTTTTTTTTTTTTTTTTTTTGAAGCAAGTTGATAGCATATAAAGCTATTAACTTTGGTTTGCAAAAACCCTAAGAGTGCCCCTTAGTGAATCATCACTCCAGAAAAGATGCGGGAGGTTTGTGTGAAAATTTGTATTGCCATTTATTTTCCAGGCTGTTCTAAATAGCCGAAATGGCAGAGAACATTATACCATATTGTAGAGTCATAAAGGAACAAATGTGGAGTGCGAGATTAAAGATGTGTGCTACCACACCCCCCTTTCTTATTATCTTTAAAAAATACTTTTAATTTGTTCTTTAACAATTGCATACATGTATAAAATTATTTTGATCATACTTAACCTTATTTAAAGTTTTTTCCACATTTATTGTGTGCGTGCACATGCGTGTGCGTGGGTACCTATTGTGCATATATGGAGGGCAGCTTTCAGCAGTTAGTCCTGTCTTCCACCATCTGGGTTCTGGAGATCAAACTGGGCATGGGGTGTGGTGACAAGCACCTTTACTTACTGAGTTATTTCATTGGCCTCCTGACTCTTATGTCTTGGAGACAAAGTCTTGCTCTTTAGCCTAGACCGGTCTTGAGCTATGAGCTTCCTAGTTCAGCTCCTGAGAGCTGGGAGTCTAGGTTGTAGGCAGTTACCACCATACCCAGCCCAAAGGTTATTTAGAAAGTTTCCTTTAAATATAACTCAGAACTCGGCTGGCTTGTCTCGTGATTCTGGGTTAGACATCAGAGCACACTGCTGATTCACAGGCTGGCCAGAGGTTCTGTGCCTGGGCTGTGCCTGCTCCGTGTGAGCTGAGACTAGCCACAGCCCATGTGACTGGTAGAAAATAGGAGAGCTTCTGGGTTTGGCAGGAAGAGTAGAGTCTAGGTGGAGGCTCAGGAGAGGAGCAAACAGTGTGGTAAATGCAGGGAGTTAGGGGACAGCCAACTTGTCTTGACTGTGCAGATGGCTAAATCCTCAGTGACTGCTCAGGAAGTCTGGGTCACACTGGGTAGAAATCTTGGAAGACCAGCTAGAGTCTGGGCTTAAGGAGTGATTAGGCCAGAAGTCACGGCATGTTTTGACCAACATGATATTTCATCCTGTTAAGTGTTTGAAATGTGAGGAATTATTAATAGCCATGTCTTGGAAAATCTATGTTCTGGCAGTCCCTAGACCTCATTCCTACCTGGCAGTCAGTGTCCAGTGGAGTGGACAACAAGGTCTGTTCTTCACAGACAAGCTCTTAAGGCACCTTCTGCATAAGGTGTGGTCCCACAAGGAAAAAGAGGAAGGCACCTTATCAGTAAATGGGCTTATCCCTAGGCTTCCAGCTACAGGGCAGATAAGCACCAACCAAGCCACATTTCTTTGCTAATGACCTTCTGTGTAGCAGGCAATATTTAATATTTAGCTGGGTTCTGGCCAGGACTAAAAAGTGAGGAGCACCCGAGCTCCTACTGCTCTCAGGATGAGAAAATCCGGGGTTCAAGGTGAGCTTTGACTCACTCTCAGCTCTAGGACAGCCCCACAGAGCAGAGTTACAAAATGGCTATTAGGTTTCCTCCAAGCTGAAAAGGGGTGGTGTTTTCCCTGTTTTTTCTCTTTAAAGCTGTATTCAAATGGCCCATCCTGCTGGGTGACCTCTCCATGCAAGAATAGGTTCTTGATTGTGGTCTGTGCAAAATGAGCCTATTCAGCAGGGTCAGCTAGTCAGCTGGGGAAGGGTACCTGGCTGGCCCAGAAGTTGCACACTTGGTCTGGAGGGGTGGTAAGCAGTTGGGTGAACGCTCTGGGATTTTCTACCTTGTTTGTTGCTGCTGTTTTGGTGGATTTATGGTGCAGGCTGGCTTCTAACTCACAGCAGTTCTCCTGCCTTTTAAGAAAGTGGGCATTGTTGCAGTGGTCTCTCCATAAGGACAGACATAGACACTATGGTGTCGGTGTTGAAGAGCTGCCATGCCCGTGCGTGCATGGGCCATGGAAGTGAAAGCAGAGAGCTGAGTGCCCTTGTCTTCTAACACTCAGTATTCAAGAGTTGCTTCAGGGTTTGTGGCTGACAGCAAACAACCATCTGCTGTTCTTCAGTGAGTTGCAAGTGGCATTTTGCCCTCAGGCATTTGACCCTTGGGTCTTGCAGTAACTGCTCAAGTGCGTGTTCCCTCCACTTCAGGTTATGTGAAGTTACCTCCAGAGAAATTTGCACCTAAGAAGCAGGGTGGCGGCGGGGGTAAGGACCTCCCCACCGAGGCGAAGAAACTTCAGCTGAACTCTGCGGAGGAGCTCTATGCTGAGATCCGAGACAAGAACTTCAACGCTGTGGGCTCTGTGCTCAGCAAGAAGGCGAAGATCATCTCCGCAGCCTTTGAGGTGAGGCAAGCCTGGGCTGCCGTCCTGCCACAGGACGGGGAGCTTCTGCAGCTAGGACTTCTATTTGCGTGAGATGTTTAGGTCTGGAAGACAGGTACAAACTAAACTAACAAAACATAAGGAAATTTATTTGAAAATAATTCTTTGCCATACTTATAATTTTACCAACTATTAGAGACCAAAGCAAATTTGCATGCTAGGGAGGTGCCCACGCTTGCTGACTTTTATATAGAGAATCTTGGCCGAATATTTGATACTCGGGACATGGTGCATCTTCAGTGTTTTTCTTAGATTGTATTGGCACTCTGACTTTATAATTGTGAGTGCTGAGACTGCCCCTTCCTATATAATGTGGGCTCCCTGTAAGCTCCGTCAGCAGCCTAAGCTGTCCTGTTTCAGACTTTTTCTCAGGCCTGTAACAGCAGCTCTGTGTTTAAGTATTCCTCCTTTTGGGGGGTGCTAGAGCATAAATGTTTAAGTTTTCATAAGACAATTTTCCATGATTTTCTGTTAAATCCTTGCCTCCCCCCTCAAGAGGATGCCAGCTGTACTAGAAATAGAGTTTGCAGCCCCTGGTGAGCTCCTGGGGTCTGGCCAGCATGGTGTGGTGGGGGAGCCCATATGTGTGATAAAGGATAATGAGATCAAGGTCCCCAGCCGCCCGGAGCTTCATTACCACCTCCCTTTCTGTCTTTTGCGGGTTTGTTCTTGTTGAGCTAGTGTTGAACATGGGGATTCAGTAGGCGCATATACTTTGATGGTTACTTTAGACTTCAGAGATAGAAATTGCGAGAGTTTTTGAAAACTACTTTTTATATTTTTGTTGTGTTTGATTGCAGATGTTTCTTTCTTAGGGATTCTATCTGTAGATTAACTCCATATTTCTTTTTTAATGTTTTTAGTTTTTAAAATTTTATGTGTATGAGGTGTTCTGGTTGCATGTATGTCAGTATACTATGGGGATGCCTGGTGGCAAGAAGGCCAGAAGAGGACATCAAATCCCCTGGGACTGGAGTTACAGACAGTTGTGAGCTGCCATGTGGGTGGGATGAGAACCCAGATCCTCTGAAGAGAAGCTAATGCTCTTAACCACTGAGCCATCTCTCCCAACCCTAACTCCGTATTTCTGAAGACAGTTTTGGGTGACATCATTAAAATGTTTTCGTCAATAAACAGGGGTCACTTCATTCACAGGCTGGATTTGCTACTGAGGTTCAATGCCAGATGGGATTTGTTTCAATTGCACAGAAAACGTTTTACTGTTTGGTTTTGATTTTTGAAATGGTCTCATGGCCAAGGAGGGCCTTGAACTTCTGATCCTCCTGTCTTCCCAAGTGCTGGGTTGTAAGTTAGATACTTTCTGCTGCTGATGGTTCCCTCGGCATAGAAGTTATTTTATTTTAGAACTTTGTGGGGTGGGGGTGGTGTGATTTTTTTCAAGCCGCAAGGCTCCACTCATGCTCGGCCACTGCTGTACAATTGCACTGTATCCTAGTCATTCTGTGTGTGTCTGTGTGTCTGTGTGTGACGTGTTCATGCATAAGTGTGGAGATGTGTGCTCCTGTGTGCAGACTCCAGAGTCAGTGCTCTATCATTCCGCCTCATTCCCTCAATCCAGGGTGTCTCACCACACCCGCACACAGGCACCCGACCCTCGTGCTGTCCAGCAGACCTTACCTGCTGAGCCTTATCCCAACCCCAGACTTGTGCTGTGTTGTGTTTTTAGAGACAGGTCTCACCGAGTAGCTAGTGAGGGCCTCAAATTCTCAGTCTTCTGCCTCAGTCTCCAAGTGTTGGGATTCTATATGTGCACCTCCACACCGCACATTTTTTTCTTTTTCTTTCTACATAGCCCTGGCTGTCCTGGAACTCACTATGTAGTCCAGGCTGCCCTCAGACTCACAGAGATCCTCCTCCCTCTGTCTCTTGAATGCTGGGGTTAGAGGTGTGCACCACCACATCCAGCCTCAGTTTTTTATTATTACTATTTTATTTTTACTAAGAAGTTTGGGCTCCTTTTTTGTTGCTTTTGCTTTTGAGTCTGTGTCTAACAATGTGGACCTGTTGGCTGGGAACACTCTATGTAGACCAGGCCAGCCTCAGGCTCACAGAGATCTGCCTGTCTTTGCTTCCCCAGTGTATTATTTACCTAAATCTGCCTCCATTGATACTCAGATGCACACAGTGTACATCATGTGCAGTGTGCTTTAGTTAAATTATTAATAAGCAGTGTGCACAGAAAGAGTTACAGGCGTTACAGGCTTCTCTCTCTGAAGAAGCGCTGTGTGGACAACATACACCATCAATTTTCTGTGGTGGCTATATCTTTTTAAAATTTGTTATTTACTTATTTGTAAAAACATTAATTTTATTACATATTTATTTGTGTGTGTGCGCGCGCATATTTCAGTCACAAGAGGACAGCCTGTGGGTCCTTCCCGTGGGTCCTGGGGCGCAGCTGCTCCGTCTCACTGGACTTATCTTTTCTCTCGTCTATTATTTTGGGAGCTGGGTTTAGCTGGATTTGCATTTCCCCTTCATGATGATATTGATGAAACCCCTTCTGAGATGTTCCCCTGCCTCATGGTGCTGCCACCTGTTCTGTTTCAGGAGCGGCACAACGCTAAGACAGTGGGGGAGATTAAGCAGTTTGTTTCCCAGCTGCCCCACATGCAGGCAGCCAGGGGATCTCTCGCCAACCACACCTCAATTGCAGAGTTAATCAAAGATGTCACCAGTAAGTATGCTTTGCTGTTCTTCCCACCTGCGACTGGTGTGTATATACAATGTCCAACACCCTGGCCATCAGCACCATGGACCTTCTTGGGAAGGTTAGCCGTGCTTTATGTATGTATTTTATAGTTTTGGTGCTAGGGATCAAACCAGGGCCTGTGCGTGTGAAGCAAGTGCTCCACCACTGAGCCACCCCAGTCAGTTCCATGTAGCATACTGTTGTGTATGAGTTTTTTTTAGGTAGGGTCTCATGTAGCCCAGATTGCCCTTAAACTTGATATACAGCCAGATCCACATGATCGCCGATCCCCTTGCTTGCACCTCCCAGTGATGGGATGACAGGCATGCGCCACTCTATCTAAGTGTCTACATGATAACAGAACGTTTGCCTGGAATCAAGATACAGCTCAACTGTTGAGAGCTTTTGCTGCTCTTGTATGGACCCCAGTTCAGCTCCCAGCACCGCGTCAGGTAGCTCCCAGCTGTCTATCACTCCACCCCAGGGGACCCACTGACCTCCAAGGGCACCTTCACTCACGTGCACTTACCCACACACAGACACTCAGGTACACATAAGTAACAATTAAATCTTTAAAAAATGTTACATTTGTGATTGACTCAGTTGCTGTGTTAATCTTAAGGTAAACTTAAGAGAAAACCACTCATCCAGAACATTGTCCTGGTAATGATATGAAACGTTGATGTTTTTTAGTAATGTTTTCCTACATGAAGAATTATTTAATTAGAACTGTATGATGTTCTGGGGTTTTATTGGGATTCTTGTTTTGGTCCCCTTGAGAACTGTGCAGAACACTTGTAATCCTAGATAGCATTTGAGTGGCTGAAGCAGGCAGACCATAGATTCAAATGGGCCACATTGCGAGACTCTCAAACAAGAGAGAGAAGAGCCTGGGAATAGAGCTCAGTTGGTAGGGTGCTTGCCTGACATGGTAGCACATAATACCTGTAATACCAGCACTGGGGGCATTGAAGGCAGGAGGATCTGAGGTTAAAGGTCATTTTCAGTTTATATGAGTTCAGGGCCTGCCTGGGCTACATTAAACCTTACCTCAAAAACAAATTAAGCCAGGTGTGGTGACACGGGCCTTTAATCCAGAAGTCAGGAGGCAGAATAGGTGGATCTCTGTGAGTCTGACACCAGCCTGGTCCACATAGAGCGTTCAGGCTTGCCAGGGCTACATAGAGAGGCCCTGTCTCAGAACCAAACAGCCAACAAACAAAATATACAAAAAGAACAAGAAACCAGGAGGCATTCTGGAGAGATGGTTCAGCTGTTAGAATTGAGTGCTGCTTTTACAGAGGGTCAGAGTTTGCTGCAGCGCAACTTCCTCTAACTCCAGCTCCAGGGGATCTGAAAACCTCTTCTGGTCTCCTTGGGCATTCATACACACGTATACATATAATAATACACACGCACCATACCTTCCCACTTTTAAACCAAGCCCGCAGTGATGGCCCATGCCTGTAATCCCAGAACTTGGGAGGCCAAAAGACAATAATTGCCATGAATTCAAAGGCAGCCTGGGTTTCACTGAGATCCTGTCTTAAAAAAAAAGAAAGAAAATAGAAAAGAATGAAAACCTCCTACAGAATTGTCACAAAAAGCATCATTAAATCTGTGTTAAAAACCACAAGTCTATTTGACTTAGGGATATAGAAGTTGAGGTGTTTGTATAGCACCAAATGTTATGAAATATACTTTGAATCTTCCTTCGGTGTTGCAGAATTAGTCCTGTGTCTGCCAGTGACACCGGTAGGAATCAGATGGCAGGAGGCCTGTACTCCGGGAAAGTGGAGTGCTCACTGATTCTGCCAAGTCCTGACCTGTGCAATCGAAGCGAAGAACTGCAAAAGAGCAGTGTCCAAGTGTAGCGCTCAGCATTCCTGGGTTTCATGGTTGCTCCAGAGTCTCTACCTTTTTAGTTTTTTGTGCCCTATTTCCTAATCCTGCTTATGTATAGAAGCATAGTATTCTAATCAACTGACATTGTTGAATTTCTAAGTCAAAAATTTGCTGATTACATTTTAGCTTCTGAAGACTTCTTTGATAAGTTAACAGTGGAGCAGGAGTTTATGTCCGGGATAGACACTGATAAGGTATGTGGGGAACACACCTGTTCTGTACCAGAGCCAAAGTTCTTCACCAGAAGATAAGAGCCAGATAAGCAGCCATTGTAGTATTGTCTGCGTTGTTATCGTTTGAGACAGGTAGCCCTGGCTGGCCTGGAACTGGAACTGGAAACATAGATCGTGCTGGCCTCAAACTTGGAGATCCTCTTGCCTCTGCCTCTGAGTGCTCAGAGTGAAGGCGAGCATCACCCCACCTGGCCCTCAACCCAGTGTCCAGTGTTTTGGTTTCCATCTGTGCTCTGTGTGTGTGTGCGTGAGTGTGTTGCATGTATGTGAGCGTGCATACGTGTTGTTTTTGAACCCAGAGCCTTCTGCACACTAGACAAGTGTTCTATCACTAGCTGTCTCTCCAGCCATAATACCTAAATATTTTAAAGAGTAATATTATTATTATTATTATTATGCTATTATGCATATGAAAGCAGGGTTTTATGAAGTGGTCAGTATGTAATGTTGCTCTAGGTAATTGCTTGGGCAGCACAAGGCAGGAAGAGACCTGAACCTGAGAGGATTTCTAAGGAACCTAACAAGCAAGATAAGACGCTTGTGTTCTGGTGCTGCCTGTAATCCCAGCACTTGGATAGTCAGGCAGGCAGGTTATGAGTTCAAGGCTAGGTGGGCTACACTGTGAGACTCTGTCGGAAGAGCAGAAGAGCCAGATAAAAAAAGGTGTTTGCCCTTTGGGGTGGGGTATAGGTTTTTGATAGGAGAGTATCTACCTGTCTAGCATGACAAGAAATCTTGGTTTCAGACACAATACTCCCCCAAAACAACAACAACATCACTCACACACACACACACACACACACACACACCCCAGGTGGGCATGGTGGTGCACACTTGCAATCCTAGCACTTGAGAAATGGAAGCATTTAAGGCCAGCTCTGGCTACATAGCCAGTTTGAGACCAGCCTGGATGAGAGGGACCCTATCTCAAAACAACAGCAAACACCTAGGTCATGTGTTTTTTTTTTTTTTTCTAAATTCACTATATAATTTAAGAATTCATAACTATTTAAAAAATTAACTGTTCAATTTGCAAAGGTACCTATTTTGTAGACATACCCTTGTCATTTTATGCTAGGTAAGCTGCTGGTATTTTTAGGTAGACCACATCATGGACCCTAAACATTTGGTGGTCATTAAGCTGGCTGTTCATGAGGAATTTGTGTTTGAGCAGGTGATTTGATTGCCCAGTGATAGCCAGTGATATATGCTGGGGTGTTTGTGTGGTGGCCGTCCGGCTGGGGAGTGGGGGCAAAGGGAGCTTCCTCAGGCAAGTGTTAGGAATGAGAACATGAGCTTTGCTTTTCTTTGCCTTAAGGAAATATAGGAAGCATCTGATTTTATATCCTTGGACTAGTCTGTTTATATTTCTTTTTTTTAATTATTTTTATATTATGTGCTTTGGTGTTTTGCCTACATGTATGTCTATGTGAAGGTGTCTGGTCCCCGGAGGTGGAGGTATAGACAGCTATGAGCTGCCATATGGGTGCTGGGAATTGAACCCAGGTCTTCTGGAAGAGCAGCCAGTACCTTACCACTGAGCCATCTCTCCAGCCTGGTCAGTTTATATTTCATTTCTAGGTCAACAACTACATTGAGGACTGCATTGCCCAAAAGCATCCACTCATCAAGGTGCTGAGACTGGTTTGCCTGCAGTCTGTGTGTAATAGTGGGCTCAAGCAGAAGGTTCTGGACTACTACAAAAGGGAGATTCTCCAGGTAGTAAATTAAAGATGTTTTATTTGCTGAGAAGGAAAGCATCTTTCATCGATAAAATCCACAGCTGCTGTTTTAGTGTGTTGTGAACACTATCTTGTTTTGTTTTTAAAACCTGTTGTCTGTTATTATGTGTGTACATACCATGACGGGGAGGGTGGAGGAGAGCCTCAGGGTCTGCGCCTTCTCACCAGCCCTGTCTTTAACTTTTATCACCACTATCTTCTTAATCTGAATTTAAAAAAATATGTTTAATTCTTTAGTATATGTACCTGTGTTTGCACACGTGCACACATGTGTATATGCTGTGGCTTGCAGGTAGAGGACAGGACAACTTTCAGTAGTCAGCTCTTCTCCCCTATGGACCCAAGGATCAAACTCAGGTCATCAGACTTGACAGCAGGCATCTGTACCCTCTGAGGCACCTTGCTAGTCCTTTAAAAAGTTTTATTACATTGACATGTGTATGGGCCCATGTACAGGACAAATTTTTGATCGTTTCTTAATGGCTTACTTAGCCTGTTAGACTTTATAAAAAGGGAAAGCCCCACTGCTACTTAAAAACAACTCTCCTATAGCCTGGCAGCATGCCGCATACATGCATGCGGGAGGCGGAAGCAGACGGAGCTCTGTGAGCTCCAGGCCAGCCAGTAGTGAGACCCTGTCTGAAAAAAACAATTCTCCCATTTGAATGTCTCAGGTGGTGTTTATTTGCTATTACCAGTCAGTGCTCAATACGTTGTTGGGTTTTGTTTTCATCTTCTCATAAGAGTCCAGCAATGCAGGAGGGCTGGGAGCAAACCTGCTGTCCCTTGCCATGCTCTGCCTGTATTCTCTCCCCAGAGTACCCAGGCCAGCAGTTTGGTTTGCTTCCTTCTGACTCCCATTTATTCTTTGCACACGGGATGTGTATGTACACAGATTTCAGAGTCAGTATGTGCTTCCTAGTTACCATGGCGGAACGCAGACTGGGGTCTGTCTTCACTGGCTGTGACGTTGGGCAAATCAGTCAACATTTCTGTCGATGGGACTGCTACCTCATGAGGGTAGCTGACTCAGTGATAGGCTCCTCAGAGAAGGCATTCCACAGGGCCGGCTATCACGTGTATCTTTTTAAAAACAAATACAATTCTGTGTACGATATTTTATTATTAACTATTTTTCTTCTTAAGTGTGTCCAGAGGTCTTATTAGTGTGCAGATATGCCTTGTCCTTTTTGAAAGCCAAGTATATACCACTTATAGATATAATTTCTTTAATGCTCAGTTATGTTGGGTCATAAATGCTAACTTTAAAGTCAAAGCCTAAAACTCATGCTTGAAACAAGAGCTGGCTTAATGTTGGTGGGCAAGAGTCTCAGCATGAGTGCCCCTGCCCTGTCTCCTGACACCCAGTGCCTGATCTTGCTAATTGGCTTTGGGGTACAAGCCAAATTGATTTGTTGGGGTGCTCCTCTTTTGAAATCTGCAGAAGCCCTTTTCCTGACTAACTTCACTGCCAAATGCCTTCTCCTTCAGACCTACGGCTATGAGCACATATTGACCTTGAACAACCTGGAGAAGGCTGGCCTGCTCAAGGCTCAGACGGGGGGCAGAAACAACTACCCAACGATTCGGAAAACACTTCGCCTCTGGATGGACGATGTCAATGAGCAAGTAAGATGCTTCCCGTGCTTGATTCTGTTAGTTCACTGTGACAGCATGCACACCTTAGTCTGCATGTCTGCTCTGTTTTCTAAGTATGTTTTCATATTTATTTAGTATGTGCACATGTCTCTCTGTGTGTGTGCACATGTACAACTTGCAGGAGTCAGTTCTTTCCCTCTATCTTGTCAGTTCCTGGGCTTGAACTCAGGTTGCCAGGCTTGGCCACAAATGCCCTTACCCTTCTAGCCTTCTTTGCTTTCTAAAAATAATTTCGTGTTTCTGAAAAATCAATGTGCGTGTGGTGCACCCATCAAGATCTTAGCAAACAGAATGCTGTCAGTTTGCATAGTTTGAAATTAATAAAGGTGTGAACAGAGTAGACTAGCAAGAGGTGGTGCAGTGTGGAGACCTCACCAACAGACTTAGTTTCTTTTCCTGTTGCTGTGATGAAATTCCCTGATTAGAATTTATTGTCACAGTTCCAGGCTACAGACCATCATATCTGGGAAGTCACAACCACAGGGGCTTGAGGGAGCCGGTTGCATCACATCCAGTCAGAGCAGAGAGCAGTGAATGCATTCAGCCTTGCTGGTGCTTAGATCACTTTCTCCAAGCTTGTTAGTCAAGGAGCCCCTGCTAAGGGAATGGTGCCACCCACAGTGGGCAGGTCCTCCCACCTCAGGTAACGTAACTAGTCATGTTCAGAGGCCCATTCCACAATTAGCACTAAATGTCACAACAACTGAGGCCTGAAGGACAAATGATGGGAATTCTTAGAGAAACTTGTCATGGGAACTAGTGAGAACTACATAGCTGAGGACTTCTGGCCTCAGATGTGTCAGAAAGGAGGGCAGGGCAAAACAAGCTCAGCTACAGGCTGCTGTCTACTCTCCAACTGCCCCATGGTACCTTCCATTGCACCAGCCCAAACAGAAATCTTGGGAGTGATTGCCAGATGTGGCGGTGTACGCCTTTAATCCCAGCAGAGGCAGGAGGCCAGCCTGGTCTACCTAGGGAGTTCCAGGACAGTCAGGCTTACACAGAGAAACCTTGTTTCCCAAAACCAAAATAAAAACAAAACAAAACTCATGGGAGTGTTGTCACAGTACCTACAGGCTTCTGGACACAAGAACCTGGGGAAAGTATGGGGGCGTCAGGAGGAGTAGTTCACAGAAGCATTCCCGCAGCTGTCTGCCCAGAAGGGAAGCCACAGCTAGCCTGTTTCTCGCAGAGGCGACCTTTGTGGCAGTTTTTAGTCCTTCTAGAAGGATCTAGGCTATAAACACTTACTGCACATATTCTATGCTCTTGGCCTGCAAAGCCGAGGCTCCTAGCTTCACACTTATCACTTGGTGTGGTGCTGCTCAGTCCGTCTTTCACCACACACATGCGTTCAGAGCTTCCTGGTGCCCCATTGCATTCTTTTCGATTGCTATACAGCAAGAGACTTTCTGTTTGTCTGTTGGTGCTGGAAATTAAACCAGGCTTCACACATGCTAAACATGCACTCTGGCACTGAAATATACTCTATTCTTAGCGTGTGTGTGTTGGAGAGGGGGATGACTGACTCATTGTAACCTAGGCTAGCCACCACTCACTATGTAGCAAGTGAACTGATCCTCCAGCCTCAGTTTCCCAAGTTCACACTTATAACCCCACTATACAGGAAGCTGAGACAGGAGAATCATAAGCTTGAGGCTAACTTGAGCTACATAGTAAGATCTTGTCTCAACAAACAAAAAAGTGAAGCTAGGCTGGAGAGATGGCTCAGTGATTAAGAGCATTCGCTGCTTTTCCAGAGGACGCTGGTTTGTTCCCACTACCTACATCATGGGGTTCACAGCCGTCTGTAACTCCAGTACCTTCTGGACCTTACAGGCGCCTGTACTCTTAGGGTCACATACAGACAAACACAGGCTGTACACATAAATAAAAACTTTAAAAAATTCGGTCCTGAGAGCCAAGCACAGAGCCCATCCAGGGGGGATGGGGCAAGGCTTGGTCAGGGGGCATTTGAGTTTCCACCTCCAATCAAATAACTTCAATTACCAAAAAACCGCGGGTGGCTCTCTCTCTCTCTCTCTCTTTCTGTATCTTTTTCTTTAATTGTTGAACAGAACCCCACAGACATATCCTACGTGTACAGTGGTTATGCGCCACTCAGCGTGCGGCTCGCTCAGCTCCTTTCCCGCCCTGGCTGGCGGAGCATCGAGGAGGTTCTCCGCATTCTCCCGGGGCCCCACTTTGAAGAACGGCAGCCGCTGCCCACTGGGCTGCAAAAGAAACGTAAGTTTCAGTCCAGCACCCACCTGACTAGTGTGCTGCTCATGCAGCTTATGCTATGCAGTTGCTTTCTAAAAGACGTTTGTAAAGTTCCTAAGAGTCAGAGTGGAGTCGATTGCTAATGTACATCGTATGCCCCGGAGCTGTGCTGTCCCCTCGGGATAGCAGGTTCCAGCCTCTGCCCTGAGACTCCCAGGAGTTAGGGTGTCAAGATCAAAATCGGTGTTTCGCAGCCTCAGATGAACTGGCTGCACCAAGATAGACTTGACTTTTTTTATATTTTTTGTTTTTTAAATATTTTTGATGATTATTATGTGTATATGTGTGTGTGGGTGTGTGTGCATGTGTGTGCATGTGCCTGAGGAGGTCAGAGGCAACCGCTGGAGCTGGAGTTAGAAGCAGTTGTGAGCTGCTTAATGGGGGTGCTGGGAATTGAACTTGGGTCCTCTGCAAGAACAGTACACATTCTCAACTGCTGAGCCATCTCTTCAATGTTTTTATATATTTTTAAATGAAAAAGTAAAGTTTCTAGAAGCAGCAGTAATACATAGTTTTGAATTCTGAAATGTTTACATTTTAGGCCAACCAGGAGAAAACCGCGTCACACTGATATTTTTCCTTGGAGGTGTCACCTTTGCTGAGATCGCTGCCCTGCGCTTCCTCTCCCAGTTGGAAGATGGAGGCACTGAGTATGTAATTGCAACCACAAAACTGATGAATGGAAGCAGCTGGATAGAGGCGCTCATGGAAAGGCCTCTCTAGGATATCCAAAGGAGACTTGACCGGTCGCCAGAGAATGAACAGCCTCTGTGAACAAGTATCTCAAAGGATGTATGAAACCCAGAAGCAGGAGACAGGCGTGGGACAGGGCTCAGATCTGCACTGCTTCCTTCGTCATGCTCCTCTTCAGTTGCTCCTACATCCTGAAGAGCAGAGAGTCAGCTTGGGTAAAAAGAGACACTGAGCTCATGGAGACAGGAGGATTGCTGCAAATTTAAGGACAGCCTGGGCTACATAGTGAGTCCCAGCAAAAGCCCCTCCAAAATAAAGGAGACTGTGAATTTCTAAGTCTTCATTAGCAGTCTCTGGAAATAGTTAATGTGGGGATGGGTATCCCCAACAGCCATGCAAATGTGCAAGTTATTAAGAAGCAGAGCCTGAAGGGGTTAATATGAAAATAGATGTGGAAGGAAGTCGACCACTAGTACGCAGTGGTGGATTCCAGAAGACCTGTCATGCCCAGGATAGTGGTTTCCTGTTGAGGACTAAGCCAGCATTGTCCGAGGACTTGCTTTTCCGCAGATGAAAGTGCATTTGTGTCTCCGTTCTCTTCCAATTTGATTCCTAAGGGGAGTTTTTTTTCCTTCTGAAAAGTTAAGCTTGAAGGAGCATCTTGATGTAAAACAGTTTCTGCCATCTCTGATTTAGCTGCGTCTGTGCAAGTTCTCTGCCTACAACGGACTCTGCTGAAGAGTGAGTTGATTACTAGGCAGTGTCTAAGAATTAACCGTCCAAAGGCACTTCCTTAGCGTGCGTGTTCTTAACTCCAAGACTCGTCAGAGTAGATGCCACTGCTGGGACTTCAGTTTCCTTCCATGTCTGTCGTGGACCCAGCATCCAGTGGGTCCTATTGTGAGCAGTGGCAGCTTTTAAGTTTCTTCGGTATCATGCATCTCTGTCTCCATGGTAACTGCCACCTCGCCTCTCTAGCACTCTGGCTGTGCTCAACTTCACACATCCTGAATACTCACTCAGCTCATCAGTCCCTGATCTGGTGACTGCAGCCACTGTGGCCAGTCTCCGTCTTAGTCCAGTGGCGACAGGGCCTCTACCGCTGCAGGAGTGAGGCACGGCAGACAGCAGGCATGTCACTGAAACTGAATGTGTCTGTGTGTCTCTCCCTGCCTCCTGCTCCTCTCAGCATCTGGAGGAGGAATGGGTGCCAAGCAGGATCCAAGTTTGATGGCTTTCCTGTCACACCCAAGTCTCCAGAAAAGCTAGCCTGCCTCACCTCTGGTCAGGTCCCAGCCCAGGTGTGGTTTCTGTGGTTAATTACTGTAGTAATTAACTTGTGAGTTTTCTTGGTTTCTATGGTTAAAACCACAAGCTTTCCTCTCACTTTTTTCATGTAGGGTTAAGAACAATACACTGCACAGTACAAGTAAAAGAAACTACCACAAAAAACAACATCTTAGGCATGAAGGGTGGCAAAGATTACGTTTGTTTCTCATGGAATTAATTTAGCCTGGATATTCAGAATTTGGACATGGTCAGTGGTTCCCAAATGGAAAAACGTTCTTGGCTTAGAAAGTTCTTTTTCAGTCCTGTTATCCCAGGAAGATTAGAGTTACCTCTGAGGTCTAGCAGTGGCTAGTCTTGGCTGCTGGGGATACAGTCCGCCTGGTCCTCCATGTTTCCCCACCCAGGATTCAGTTCAGGTCTGGTCAAGTCTCCTCGGCTGGGTGTCTGGTGAACAGATGCTCTGCTATAGTCCCATGTGTCTGCGTTTGCTTCTGAATCTGTATTTGCTTGCTCAGATCAGAGCAAGGTCGGCTTCTAATGCACTCAGCAGAAGCCTTTTTAAAAACCACATGCTTGCTTCATTTGTACACAAATAGAAAGTGGTGGTAATAATACATTATGCTCTTTAGTAAAAGTTCATCTAATGCTCAAAGCTGTCTTTGTCTCTGTAAGTGTTCTCTGCCTGAGAAACAGTCTGTAAATGGAACACTTATTCTTAGGGAGGGTGGGTTGTTTACAACATGTCTGGACTTTTGTTGAGTTGGTTAGACCATTAAAGACATCTATATAGACACTATTTTCTGTCTTAATTTATACATTATTCTATTGCCTTAAATACAAAGACAAAGTACTTTAACTGGACTGATTGTAGAGCAAGAGAGATTATAAAGCAAATAAATGGTCAAGGGAGGGAATTAAAATGGGGCATTTACTTCTTGAGAACTAGGAAGACCTCCATGTGAACTCTGCTGCATTCCAGCTGGGCTCACACTAGAAATGGGCAGTGATTGATCATGGCATGCTGGTCTGCCTTCTTCTCAGTTGTACATGAAAGGCTAGCTAGGAGCTGGACACCTTGATGGTCAGCATCAGCAGGCTAAGGCAGAAAGACTGAAGTTCAAGGCCAGCTCAAAACAAAACAAAAATGGGAGAGGAATTAGTTTAGCAAGTGGTAAGTGCCTGCTTAGCATGCACAAGGCCCAGGCTTTAATCCTGAGAACCCCAGGGTGAGAAAGAAAAAAGCCCTGTAGCTTGACCCTAGAAGGGAGTGTTTGATGTTCTGCAGAGTTGAATTCAAGCAAAAATTCTGTTGTTAAAACAAGGTCTCCCTATGTAGCCCAGGCTGGCTTTGAATTCAGTCCTTCTACCTCAGACTACCACGTGCTAGGATTTACATGCCCAGGAATTTTTAAATTTAGCAAAATGAGCTAAGTATCTGAAGCAAAGGGGAAGAGAGGCTATGATAAATAACACAAGAATGCAGACTTATAAAGTGTTTCTAGATGATAGGGGGTACACCAGGGTCTGACATATTTGGTCATATGTCATGATGGGGAGTACCTTGTCAGACAGTACACAGGAAGGGCAGTATGTAAAATTTCTCATTATTTATAAATGGTTTAATTAGAATTTATGCCATGTTGTAGTGCTTTATTATCATCTTTTATGTAGTGTGTGTGTGCTTACACTTATAGAAATCAGAGGACAGCTATCAAAGAGTCAGTGCTCTCCCTCTACCTTGTGAGTCCTGAGGATCAGATTCAGGTTGTCAGGCATGGTGCAAGCTCCTTTGCCTGCTGAACCATCTTGTCAACCCCCCCATATCATATTTCTTAGCTTCAGTTATTGCTATAAAATACCCCAATTTGGCACGTTTGTAAATGCTACAAAGTATAACCACGTAACTGCTTTGAGGCATCCATTTGCAGTATGAGAGTGAGAAGGACAGAGGGACCTGTTTTGAATAACTTTCATCTGTCACTCTGGCGTAGGGCCATGAATACATGTCAGCTATCCTTCTTGTCATGAGGCCGGACATGGGAGCCCTTCAGATGTCTAGTCCTCTGGGGGAGCGATTACTCCCCACTGGCTTCCTGAGCTGCATGTTGATGTTCTGCCCCTGTTTTGACCAGGCTTCACCGAGGCAAAGATTTGATAATGAGAGATCCTGATTAAATTAAGGAGCCATTTGCTTCTGGATGATGATGTTATAAAAGGGTTGACATCCACACTGCCTGCTTTTTCAAAGGCCAAAAAAAAAAGTCTTTATAATCTAGTATAAGCAGAAGAATAAGCTGAATATTTGTGCGTGCTTTTCAGTCATTGTTCCATCCAGGAATGGGAAAGTGTTCTTTGCTTCCCCAGCTGGCTCCTTTTGTTGTCTCACTTTTGTAGTTGAACTTGGAAGTGGCTACATTGGGAAGGTGCCTGGGTAATAATGAATTTGCAAACTGCTAAACTGTAAATTATGATCAAGTACTCTGGGGCTATCATCTATGGTGCTAACGAACACATAAGCATGTTTACACTTGCCTTTCTTAAGACAGCAGCTTTTCCATTAGTAAGACAGTCGTAATGGATGTGCAGTGGTTCTGCAGGATCCTAGACTGACAGGGCTGCTCTCAGTGTTAGATGTATTGGAAATACAGCCCAACTGGGGCATTTAGAAAAGCAAGACAAGAAGGGGCTTGAAGTACCCACAGTGTACCACTTGTTCAGTCCATTTAAGCAGGAGCCTTGAAAACCATCGCCACCTCATTCTGTAGACTGTGGAGGTGACACAGAGAGCGGGCAGGGTTGCCAGTGCTCTGCCTGGCCCGGGATTGCCTGTGCGCAGCTCCCTGGGAGCTCAGAAACCACACAGCAGTTGTAATTGGTCGCTAGACCACACCTAGTTGTTGAGTGCTTCAGCTGCCTGAAGACCGCTCAGCTCGTCCCAGAACGCTGGAGTGTGCACAAGTCTACCCTCACCAGACCAGAGAGAAGCTGTTGGCGCTGTGGCAGTGGAGGAGTCGTGGAAACTTTGCCAAGTGAGTAAACTGGGAAGAGTGGGAAACTAGAGGCTAGCATTGAGGGGTGCTGCTAGGCAAGGCAGCAATGAAGATGAGCTGGCTTGTGACTCTTAGCGTCTGAAGTGAAATTAGCAAGGGCGGCATGTGTAAAGCGTATTGGAAAGGATATTAGCACAAGATCAAATTTGTACCATCACTTGGCACGCTAAGGTTTTAATCCTGACTGGCCTTAAGGCAAGCCTTCTGGGGCACGCTTGTGTGCCCGCGCGCACACACACAATCCTTAAAGTCTACCATCGACAAGCCTGGGGCCAGAATGACAGGATATAAGCAATGGTCTGCTACTTCCAATCTATTCCGAGGCAGGCCCACAGACGGGGCTGCAGCTTGAGTGAAGGGAAAATATAGCTGACCTCCACCAGCCCATTAGCGGAACCAGCTGCATTAAAAATGCAGGAGATGGTAGGAAGAGAGGGCCGGGTTGGAGTCTAATGCGAAGTCAGGATTGGGCAAGACTAGGCTCCTTCCTTTTTGGAGCTCAGGTACCAGTAAGCGAGTGCGGCAACTACTGCGTTAGAGGGCACTCAGTGTAGTGCAGAACGGCACTTTGGGCTTCCTTGGCCGCATGCATCCTGCGCGTGCTCATGCTCCTGGTCTCTACAGGGCGATGCCGGCCTCGTCCACCGTCCACGTGCTGCAGCTGCTGCGGGAGCTGCTCGCCTTCGTGCTCCTCAGTTACACGGTGCTCATCGGGGCGCTGCTGCTAGCCGGCTGGACCACCTACTTCCTGGTGCTGAAGTGACAGCGCCGCGCCCCGCCGCGCCGCGCCCCGCCCGCCGCGCACGGAGCTACCCAGCGCCTCCCGGCCGAGCACGTTCCCCTCTCCTGGCGCGGCCCCGCCCAGACCCCAGCCCACCGCTCGCGTCACGGCGCGCGGCCCTGCTCCGGGTGCCCGCCGCGTCCCGAGCCCAAGTCCCGGCGGTTGAACGCCAGGTGCGACCGTTACAGCCGTTTCCTGGGGCTCTGGCTCCGCCCATTCCGCCTATCCAATCGCAGTTGCGTCCTCTAGTAGGGGCGTGGCCATGACGCCCGAGGCTCCTTGGAGCCTGCCGCGCACGCCCTTCTGCTCGCTATGCTGCGTCATTTCCGGCGTGTGCGTCCGGCGTCCGTACGCCGCGGGATGGCGGCTTTGAGGAGTTGGATGTGCCGGAGTGTATCCTCCCTGTTCAGGTACGGCGGCGGCAGCAGAGGGCGCGGGGCGGCGGGGACGACGGGGAGGAGCCGGGCTCGCAGCGCTGGGCAGTGCGTTGGCCCCGGGCCGCCGTCTCCCGCCTCCCTCCGAAGTTTGAGGAGGGCCCCGCCTCCGTCCTCGCTCCTCCGTCAGGCACTGACGGGCTCCTGAAAGCCCGTCTCCCAACCCCAGGGCTGCTTTTAGGGCGCCGTTGAACCTCCAGTCGGCTCGGAGTTCCCGAGGACACGGCGTTGACTGCAGGCCTGGGCGGACAGCGAGTTGTTAGCACATATCCCAGGAAATGCGGCCACCGGACGCTGGCGGTGCTCTCCCCGGCTGAGCCCAGCACCCCCAGCCCCAGGCCCGGGTCCAGAGTTAAACCCTGCGGGCAGGAGACTTTTATCTTGGCGTCAGGTTGCTAAGCAGCTCTGAGGCAACTTTTAAACTTGTCCACCTGGTGGTGGTTTGGAGTCCTTTTGATCCAATTATACCGACACGCAACTTGTTGAAAGAAAATTTTATTGAGTTGAAACATAAAGAAAGCTGTGTCGGTCAGGGATGTAGTCTGAAGTGAAATGAGCTACGACTCCCGACTCAAATTTTTACAAATTATTTAACCTTGAAAACCATAAACATTTTGTGCCAACATAAAAGTTTATAATTTTTAGCCCACCAGAAATTAGGTATTAGGATTGAGGTGTTCACAACCTTGAAATGGAATATACATCATAATCCCCCAAACGAGGGGATTTTCATAAGTTGGTCAGAGTGACTATAAACTCAGAGATGGAACCACTTAGTTCCCAGCAAAACGAATCACTAATCAGGGCCAAGGTGTCTACAACCCAGAAACGATGCATCTTACTTCCCCAAAACTAGCACCTGATAATCATTTTGTTTTGGCTTTTCTGGTGGGCTCTGAAGGCTATTTTCCTGGGAACCTGAACTCTGTCCCTGTTTTAAAATGGATTTTACAGTTTAAGATGATGCTGGTTCTGTCATTTCAGTGGAAAGTGCCCAGGCACTTTGGCCTGCTGCTCTTGCTGGCCTGGAACTCAGATCACCTGCCTCTAACTCCCAAGTGCTGAGACCGAAGGCTTGCACCACCACCCCTGTTCATTTCCGGGATTTAGGAAGAACACTACTGCTCCTCATTTAGTTTCCTGCTTGGTCACTCCTGCAGACCCAAGAGCCTTTTACAGATTGATTTATGCTTCTTAAAATTTGGTTCATGTTTCAGATACGGACAGCGTGTTCCTGTCTTGGCTAACTCTAAGAAACGCTGTTTCTCAGAATTGATAAGACCATGGCACAAAACTATGTTGGCTGGCTTCGGTATGACCCTGTGTGCAGTTCCTATTGCTCAGGTAAGGATGGCCCTGTGACTGTTTCCTGGTCTTCGTGAGCTCCCGAGCGTCAGACAAGTGCTGCCTTCCATGATGATACGCACTGTACTATTCCAGCGTCTTCTCAGGGCTGAGCAAATTTCCCGTTTTCATTTTCTCGTATTGTAGAAACAGTACTATTACTGGTTGCCCTCACTCACCACTCCAAATTGAAACAGTGAAGGTGAGCATCAGTAGAACTAGGAAGTAGACCTTTCTTTATTCTTTTACCAAAAATAGAAATATGAGATAAACTTCACAAACGAGCTTCTCAACCTTTGGGACTCAGAGGTTAGAGATACATTGTAAAAGAATTGGAGGGGTGGGGGAAAGAATAGTCACGTTTTTCTGAGGATGGGTGGATATTTCCTGGATATTCATCTGCCACTTTTTTTTTTTTTTCTCCCTAAGACAGGGCTTCTCTGTGTAGCCCTGGCTGGCCTGGAATGCACTCCGTAGATCAGCTGCCTCTGCCTTGAGTGCTGGGGCTACGGCATGCACCACCCCTGCCCAGCCGCATGCCACTTTTCGATTCTTCCATGGTGAGGTCTTCACTGAGGCAACTGTCAGTGTCCTGCACTGGAGAGCACCTCGTGGGCTTGTGATGGGGCTGTGAGGAAGGTAGAGGTTGCTTGCTGTCCCTGCAACCATCTTAATCCCACAGTTTAGACTAACTTATTGAAGAGGATCTTCTAATGTATAGGCATCCTGTTCTCAAAGATAAGATTAGGACTGTGGGGATGGGATTCATAGTGAAATGAGGAACTGTTTAAAAGGTGAGGCCAGATAGTTAGCCAGGGATCAAATCCAGGTCACCTAGTCAGTTCTTGGGGTAAACAGTAAAGTTGCAGAAAGGACAGAATGACTAAGAGAGTGTGATAGATACTGTTGTTGGCAGAGGCTTTTTCAACAGAACTTTACTAAACGACTTTTTGTGCTATATACTGGAAGGTAAGAGTGAGAGAAAACACAAATTTCTTACTGTGATAAAACAGACATTCTGCTGGGCGGTGGTGGCCCACGCCTTTATTCCTAGCACTCAGGAGGCAGAGGCTTGTGGATCTCTGAGTTCAAGGCCAGCCTGGTCTATAGCTCAAATTCCAGGAGAATCAGGCTACACAGAAAAATCCTGTTTGGAAAAACAACAAAAAATCCCAGACATTCTGGGTAGAAAATAAGCAAATAAAAGTTGAGTGTGAGTGTGGTATGATCCCAACACTGAGGAGGCTAAGGCAGGAAAATCAAAAGCTTGGGGTTAGCTTAGGTTACATCTTGAGATGTCTCAAAAATAGGGTGCAGCGGGGATGGGGCTGCTTCATTTAAGAGTGCTTCGAGAAAGCTGCTCTGGTGATCTGAGACTTGTTCCATGGTCACAACCTTAGTAAGGGAGAAGCCTGCAGCAGAAGGGTTACTTACAAAAGCCTAGGTTCTAGGCAGCAAAGCAAGGTAGATGGAGTGGGATGAGGAACTGCTTAATAGGTAATGTCAAGGGTCGAATACTGTGATTTGACTTTTGCGGGTCATTGTGAGGCTTAGGATTTTATTTTGGAAAGGCCACAAAAGGATTTGTACTCGGAATTCTATGATCTTATATAAGTTCTAAGATCATTGTTTGTCTAGGAAGACTAATGGGCTAATCTTAGAGTCTAGATGAGATGATGGTAGGCTGAGCAGAGCTAAGAGGCAGCTAAGAACGGCTGGGCAGCAGAACTAGGGAGAGGCTGGCCAAATGATTCACAAGAATTGATGTTTGCTGGGATACAGAGGGGTGGGTCTCCATGGGAAGAGTGTTAACATTTTGGAAATGTCAGAGTCCAGTGTTGCTGTCAGTAAGCAGTTGATATAAAACTAGTAGGGTTTTGTTTTGTTTTGTTTTTAAATCACTGGATATGTGATTTATGGAGAAGAGCTAGATAAACTACCAAGCTCACTTCAAAATATTCCTAATACTTTTGTATCCATTTATTGCAAGTACTTTTAACCCTCCATCTCATTTCAGCTGTCATCTGTGTGCTGAGGAACCTTAGGTCTAAAAAGCCCACTTGAACGTCAGGCCTTTAAAAAGTACATTTATTTTGTATGGTGGGTGAGGGCATCAGAGGGTGCTTGCAGACTTGGTCCTTGGCAGCCAAGGGCTTCCTTAACAGCTGAGTGCATCTTGTCAGTCCCCAACATTCTTTTTCTTTCAGAGGATTATCCTTTTTTTGTTGATGTACTGCTAAGTCCCTATTACTAGATAGTTCTGGGCCACAGGACTAGAGCAGCTGTAGTCACTCTCCTGCAGTGTAGGCCTGCTCTTCAAAACTCCCTTGTCTCTCCATTAGGTGCTACAGAGCTAAAGTGTATCTAGGTCTGCCTGCACTCCAGTTTTGTTTCTCATGCCAAACAGGCTAGATTCCTACACATCCTTTACAACTCATGAGCTGTTTTCATTTTCTTCCTTCAAAGGTCCATAGCCATTCTAATCCTAGCTCCAATCCAGGACCAAATCACATCCCTCTAAAGCCTTTCTTGGTTCCTGGTCAGCTACCCTTTTTTTGGCTACTAGATAAATGTGTGTTTTGAAGTTTGATGACCTGTGTGGCACTGTGTTTGGCCAGCAGAACATAGGAGAGAGAGTGCAGGTTTCAGAGGTTTAACTAGATGACTAGGTGATTTTTAGGGAAAGTTACATGACTGTTCTGTGCTTAGATTTCATCATCTGTGAAAAGTAGTGATACCCACACCAAAAGTGAGTGAAAATACATTGTAAAGTCGGCATTTTTGTACTCAAGTTTTCAAGAGGCTATGTCAAAATTTAGCTTATGAGCACAGAGTTGTTGTCCTGGGTAGCTCTTCAGTTTGAGGCATGTCACTTAGATGCATGAAAAACAGATGTGATGGTTTATTCATGTGTCAGAAACATCTCATGGCCATGATGCTTTTGACAGTTAATCTAGAATTTTATCCTCCATGCAGCAAAACCAAGACAGTAAGTAGATCATAAAGCAGTTGGTTTTGATAACAGCACAGGCTCTGTCAAAGAGGAAAAAAAAAAATTTAGATGGTGGGTCACTGCAGTTGCCAGTTAGTGGTCAGGGTTCTACTGATTTGTTTTTAGTGGAATAGCAGAGGTTAGAGTAAATAGTTCTACCGTACCAAACCATGCTACTCATTCTCAGACTATCTTCCCACATCCACCCACTTTTGTTAGGTGAATCACATCAGATCTCTGGAGTCTTTTTGCTAATAGCACCTCTGCACAGGAATGTAGTTTCCATGTTCCCCCTGCATGTCCTACAGACTGTCACAGCTCCATTGACACTTGATTGCACTCAGTTTTCTAAGTGTTTATCTCCTGCTTCCTGAAATGAGGGAAGAGAATATCTTTATAAATTTGGTTTTTCGAGTCAGGGTTTCTCTGTATAACAACAGCCCTGGCTATCCTGGAACTCACAGGTGGAGACCTGTCTCTGCCTTCCTAGTGAGTGCTGGGATTAAAGGCATTTGCCACTATGCCTATTGAATGCCTTTATATTTTGAGCATCTAACACCAAGTTAATATAAAGTCTGAAAAAAGCTATCCCAAAAAAGTGTGCTTCATAAACACGAAGAGGCATGGATGGAAGGAAGGGTTATTTTATTTTTATTAGTCTGGAACAGATAGAGAAGTGAAGCTCTTTTGTGATGGAAAAGTGGCCTGGCCTTCAGGAACACGGGGACCACACAGCGCCAAAGGGAGAAACCTCCCTGTAGAAGTGGTGCAGTCCTGAAGGGAGAATATCCCAACAGGACCGAGGAGCTTCTGGCCAGGTGTCCCCAGTGTTACAGCTCTGAAATATCCCTGGCTGAGCTGAGATGTTCTTGTTTCTAGCCCAGCTGAGGTGTTCTTCATGGTTCTTGGTGGCTACCTCCATTTGGAAGGAAGGCAGCAGCTGAAGCTACTCCCCCTCCCTGCTCTCTCTGAGTCTGGAAAGCTGCTCTTTTATGTAGTCCCTGAGGGGGCGCAGCCTCCCAGGGTGGCCTGTGATTGGTGGAATTCTTAGTCCAGAGAGGGATATGGGGGGGGCTCAGCTTAGGGTCATTTGTGTTAGTTGGGTCCACTTCTGTGCTGTTCTGTCAGGTTGGGGGACCCCACAGCCGGCTGGGAGTGGGGTCCCTGATAGTCCCAGGGAGGAACTTTCTTATGAGGGGTTTCAAGTCCCAGAGCTCCCCAGCCTTGCAGAGCCAGACTCCCCCAAAAGGGAAATATGCTGGCTCTCCAGTGGTCCTTGGGACCATTTTGAGTTCCTGGTGGGCACAAGGGGTGGTAGCAGGGCTCCTGGGGTCCCCAGCAGGGTGGCGAAGGAGGTAAGCATTAGCCCTGAACAGCAGTTGACAAGCAGGAGGGGCTAGGTTTGTTGGGGAAAGTCAGATTTGTTCTCTGGCAGAAACAAAGATGGCTGTGAGGTTCCATCTTGGAGTGTGTGTGTGTGGCAGCGGGAGGAAGCAGCCAGCAGTGCAGTCCTCAATCAGGTTCTCCTACTAGACAGCTTGGAGGTTGGGCCTGGCAAGGTGGTGGAGCTAAGGCAGAGCTTCCTCTACAGAGCTATGGAGGCTGATCATAGATAAATGTGAAAGGGCATGTCAGGGGTGGAGCTCTCCACAGAAGCGGGAGCCCCATGCTGTAGACTATGGGGGGTGCAGAACACCCCCCCCCCCGAGAGCCCTGGGCTGTGGGCAGTGTCTGTGGTCGGGGGTAGGGGGCAGAGCTCTCCAGCTCAGAGATTCTACTTGTTGCAGAATCCCAACAATGGGGGCATATTCTGAGACCTCGAAGTTCTCATCTTGATCTTTAGGTTGGAAATTGAGTGACAGTGTTTATCTTTCAGAAATCAGAGCCTCACTCACTTAGTAACGAAGCGTTAATGAGGAGGGCAGTGTCTTTGGTGACAGATAGCACCTCTACCTTCTTGTCTCAGACCACATATGCACTGATTGAAGCAATCACCGAGTATACTAAGGTATGTCTCCTGTGTGCAGTCTTTTTTCAGTGTTAAGAGATGGAACCCAGAGGTTTATGGGTGCCAGGCAAGAACTCTACTACAGAGTTACAACCCTCACTCCCCTCTTAAGTATTGATTTGCTAATTGCTAAACCAGCAATTTGCAAACTATGGCTCTTAGCTGTGTTTGTATTTTATTGGAACTTAGCCAGACTTATGTATTGTGAGTATAAGTAGCTTTAGCAGAGGTCATAGGGCTTTTGAGCCTCAAATATTTACAGTCTGGCCTTTTAAAAAAAAAATGTTGAGGGCTGGGCTTTTGTAGACTGCTTACCTTGGTTTAATTCTCAACAATTTGGTGTACACATATAATCCCGGCACTTGGGAGGAGGCAGGAGGATTAGAAGGTCAAGGCCAATCTGAGCTGTTTGACATCTTGTCTCAAAATGTTGCTACATCCTGAGCATTGTGGGTTTTTTTATTTGAGGAATTCTTTCCCCTTTTTATTTTATAGAAAAATATTAAATTAGCCCAGTACATGAAATAGTTCATCTACAGAGTTCAAAGGGGTCTGTGGTACCTATGGTTGCATCCTGAACAGCATAGCAAGACACTCAAAACAAACAGTTCACTATATACCTCTGCAACTTGCTATATAGGCCAGACTGGCCTCAAACTCATAGATTCTGCGAACAAAAAACATTAGAAGTCAGGTCTGTGCATGATCCTAGCTCAGGAACAGATCTGTGACTTCTAGACCAACCTAGTTGACATAGTGCTGTGATGGGGTTTTATGTATGCCCGAGGAGGTAGACCGGTACTGAGTCTTCCTTGCTGCAAGAACTTATAACCAGAGTTAGCCACCCCCTCTCATTCAAATATGAGGTAGGAAAGCAAGGCTGCCTGCTCATGGCAAGTCCTTATGACAACGATCCATGACCCTGGCCTCTAGCTGAGGAGGAAAGGGATCCCCACAGCCCAGTGGAGAAAAGATCCTTTTTTGAGTCAGGCTTAATATGTAGCTCAGGCTGGCCTCAAGTTTGCTTTGTTATCCCAGGATGGCCTTGAACTCGCAGTCCTCCTGCCACGGCCTTAGTGTCCAAATTACAGGTAGGCGCACTTCCACCTCAGGAGGTAGTGTGAATGTCACTAGACCGGTGTGCCTCACTTACTGTATGCAGACTTTATTCTGTTTGTAGGCTGTTTACACGTTAGTGTCTCTGTATCGGCAATATACAAGTTTACTTGGGAAAATGAATTCACAGGAGGAAGATGAAGTGTGGCAGGTGATTATAGGAGCCAGAGTTGAGGTGAGCAGACTTGCTAGTAGTCATTTCCATATAATGGTCTTCATTGTGGCATCTGAAGTGTTTTAACCCCCTTCATGATGTCTGGAATTCTTTTCCTGAACGTACAGATGACTTCAAAACAGCAGGAATACTTGAAGCTGGAAACCACTTGGATGACTGCAGTTGGCCTTTCTGAGATGGCTGCGGAGGCTGCCTATCAAACAGGTAGTTAAATGATTTTTCTTTTTTAAATTTAGCTAAATGAGGAATTTTATCTTTTAGAGGTTTCCCCTATTTCTATGTTGTTTTAAGGTGTGGTCTCAGACTCAACGATCCTTCCTGCTTCAGCCTACAAAGTGGTAGAATTGCAGGCATCAGCCACCACATCAAGCTTTAACATTCTATTTACATTCACAGAAATTAGGCTGCAAGTGTCTAGAAAAAAATAATCAGTAAAACTGCCAAAAACTGCGGGGGTCCTGGCGGTCCAGCTCTGGCCCCCGCGAAAATGGGGGTTCTTTCTTCCACGAAGGATGGGTAAACCCAAAGAAACACGAGACAGTCTTGGTGGCTGCTAAAACCGCACGAGGCCCTTTTTATTAAATGAGCTTGGCGCACGCGGCTTGGGACAGGAGCGGCGGCTTGGGGCGGGCGAGAGGGCAAGAGAGAGAGAGACCCCCCGTCCAGGGCTTTTATTGGGGTCCCCTGGAGCCCTGGTCTTGGGCTATTTTGATTGGTTCCTCAACCTTGTCGGTAAGGTGTGGGGGTAGCCGCCGGTGCCTGGGTATTCTGGGGAAGAAAGAATCCCTGCTAATAACTACTAACTTAGGGGAATTTTCTGGGTTTTATATTTCTTAAATCTTTGCAATAAACCTGGGTTGCTTTATTGCAATTTACTTCTGGATAGCATGGCTGTGTTCCATTCCAGCCCACAGTAGCCAGCTCAGGGATTGATTTTGCCATTACGATTGGCTTATACAGATCTTATTATTGAGAGAACATATGTCACCGTACAGTGAAGACAAAAAAGGGGCAAGGCAGTTAGGGAGTTCCAGTTCCCGGCAGTGAACTCGCTTCAGGAACCTTGTCAAGCTAAAGCATTTCATAGCCTGGGTAACCTGGGCCCCAACAAAAAACGTTTCCAAATAGCTTTAGGTTTTCATCTTTTTGTAATGAGGGACATGAGTGTATATGATCTCTTAAGTAATGAGGCTGTAGAGATGACACCAGTAGAGCATTTCTGTTTTGGGCCTGTGGCAGCACTTGTGGTCTTGACCTCTCTGTAGACACAGGCTACAGTTAGGAAATGGCCAAACTGAAATTCAGCCTTTGCTTTGCTTTTCCTTGAGTGCAAACGTTAAAGCTGAAGCAGGAGGATTTTTGTGATTCTGAGACTAGTCTGGGCTACAGAGTAAGACTTGTCTCAGAAAACAACAAAATAAACAGGTCAATGTACTGGAAACCTCAGAGTTAAGGGCCAGAGCTTTGTCCTCTTTAGTGCCCAACTTAGAAAACTAAGTGCTTTTCCTTCCTATACTGTCTGTCCATCCAAAATGTTCAGCGTGTAATCTGTTCAGTCCTAGACTGGATGAATACTTTTTTCTCATGTCAGGATATTAGATTGAGGTTTATAGCATTATGTCATAAAAATGCTTTTTGTTAAGTAGGGGGGTGATTTTATTTTGAGGGGAATGTTGAGACACTGTAGCTCTAGCCAATTTTTGGAAAGTCAGTACTACATAATTGTATTTTATATCATACTGAAGAGAAATATGAAAGCAGTGTCATAGGAGTGAGGCTCACCACATGGTGGGCAAGTTCCCAAGGAGGTGCTGAGAACTGCATCAAGAGCCTCCCAAGGGGTCCTCTACTGAAAAAAATGATTGAAGGACTTTCCTTTAAAAAACAAAACAGAACAAAACTCTATGTCAGAAACTTTAAACTGTGGGGCCAAAACTTTTTTCAGAGTAAAATTCTACAAAGAGGAAGTAGAACCAGACAGTAGTAGTTGATTTACCCTGCAGAAGTAGATGATTATCTGATTGAACCCACCTCCAGTTCCAGAAATACTACTCACCAGCCAATTTTGAAAGTTTGACTATAAAATGTAGTCGGGAAGCAATAGGTAAGGCCAGGCAGTGGTGGCGCATGCCTTTAGTCCCGGGAGTTGGGGAGGAGGGAACAGAAGCAGGTGGACCTCTGAGTTCCAGGACAGCCAGAGTTACAGCAGAGAAATCCTGTCTCGGAAAAACAAAACAATGAGAAGTTGTTGGTTTCATCACTCCAAAAAGAATTAGGAAGAGAAAAGTCTATTAAATACAGACTAAGGGGCTGAGGAGCTAGGAGAGGGCCTGAGTTCAGTCCGCAGCCCCTATGTAAAACCAGGCACATGGCACACACTTGTGATCCCAGTGCTAGGGAGGCAAATCCCTGGGCTCCTTAGTCAGCCTCACTTAATTAGTGAGCCTCAGGTTTTAGTGACTGCTCCTGAGGAACAGCACCCAAGGTTGGCTTCCACACACACAGAAAATACAGTAAATGTAGGAACAGGTTCAACAGTACTCATAAAAACAAACCTACTAAATAACAGGCTGTGCTAGAAAAATAATTCTAGGGCCAGCAAGGATGGCTCAACAGGTTAAGGCACTTGCCACCAAGCCTGCTGACCTGAGTTCAGGAACCTAGTTAGTGGAAAGAGGACTCCAAAAGTTTTCTCTGACCTTCACCTTTACTCTGTAGTACCACAAATGTGCCCCACACTAGTTTGAAAAAGTTGTAGCTGACTTTTTACAGAAGTATACCTGAAATAATATAGCACAGAAAAATGGAAAATTATAAAAAGAGAAACTGAAACTAAGCTACACAGAGACACTGACAGCAGTGTCAGGGACAACTGAAGAACAGAGTAACAAAGGCAGAAAAGGGATTACAAATGGGATGAGCTTTGATTCACAGGTCAAAAGATATAGGAATCCTCCTCTGTCTTCTACCTGAGTCAGTGAGACAGGATCTCTCAATCAAACCTAGAGCTTACTTGTGGTTAGTGTCATTAGCCAGCTTGCTCTGGAGATTGGCTCTTCCATCTCTGCCTTCCAAGACTGGAATTACAAGCTAGCCTTCGTGCCCACCCAGTACTTGCATGGGTCATGGGGATCCATCTCTGGTCCTCGAACTTGGCAGTTAACCACGGCACCATCTCACCAGCTATTTCAGGTTTTAAAAAGATTAACACTCATGCACACTCACTATACACAAATATAAAGGACTGACCTGCCTCTCAAACGGTAATATGCATTTAAGACAAAACATACAAAGAGTGATTTTGTTCCATTGGTGTCACTGACTTTCACCCCACCACCAACATTCTTGATCTGTAAAGTTTAAATATGCTTCCTGGGGTGGGAGTGTAGCTCAGTGGTAGTACCAAGGTATTCAGGAGGCCCTGGGTTTTCTAACACCTTTTTTTAAAAAACAAAAGCCCTACTCTTGAAATCACAAGCTAGAAGGCAGGAGTAGCCAGAGGGCCTATATCAAGCCACTCTCAGCTTCCTGCAGATCTAAGGGACCTGGTGCCCTCTTCTGGCCTCCACAGGTATTTCATACATGTAGCATCCACACACTTAGTAATCCAAGATACTTAAACAATCCCAGGCTAAAGAAGGAATTAGAAGTTTAAAAATATTTAGAATTCTGAGAACAAGTACAAGTATGTAACATTACAAAGTAGCCCCCAGTGAGGAGCTGCCTCAGGTGCCTGCAAAGCGTAAGGCCCTGAGTTTGGATTCCAGGTGTGATGGAACACGCCAGCCAATTAATGGGCTTCAGGTTCAGTGAGAGAATCTCTCAAAATAATATGGAGACTAATATGTGATTGAGCACACACCAAATATCAACACCTTAATGATACATTTCTGTAATACCACCACTTAAGAGGTGGAGTTGGAAGGTCAGTAGTTTGAGGCCAACCTAGGCTATGTAAGACCCTGTCCCCAACACCAAACACAGAGATACCACAAAGTAGCTGTTTCAATGTTATACCTATAAAAAAAATATCTCATAAGTAGATGAATGGCAGGTTGTCTTTGCTTGAATGAGTACCAAAAATTAGACTTTAACTCAGTAAATTATACAAAGAGTGGACTTAGGGGCTGGTGAGATGAGGGTGCTTACTATCAGTCTGGTGACCTGAGTTTAATCCCAAGACAATCAGTGGAAAAAGAGAACAGATGCTGTAAGTTGTCCAGACTTCCACAGGCACACCCAGCTACTAAATAAATTAATAAAAGCACAAACTAGTGAAAAGGAGGTCCAAAAACAGACAAAAGAAAAACTGTGAACGTAAGTAACTAAAGGCAAAGTCTGAAAATAGATGAAAGTAGAGTAGGACTTTAGAAGGGAGTGGCTTCAAAACTGGTGTCTGGTTATTCGTCTCCGAAAGGGATTGTTGTCTAGATCACACTAGTAATTCCTTACAATAAAGGAACATGACTGTAAACCTAAGGAGACACTTTCTGAAGTGTCATCTGTCCTGTTCACAAGGTGCTCCTTCCAGCCATTGCAGGGATGTAGTGTTTACGTTACTTCCAACAATTTGTGGGAAAGGAGCTTGGGATTTAAAACTAAAGAGATCATTATTGCCCAAAAGATCTTGGAAAGTTTGATAACTCTTGCCTTAGGGATCGGGTTTTTTAAATCCTGGGCTTACAAATCACACTCCCTGCTTGTACTTCCTCCAAAGCACATAAGGGAAGCAGTTGTGCATGTAGCTGTGAACTGTTGAGCCCTGCCATTTGTACAGCACCACAGAAAAAGGAGATAAAGGCTCCTTACCATGCCTGCTCTCCTGAATTCAGTCCCTGAAACTTAAATGGCATTAAAGAACACCACATGCACATCATCCTCTGCCTTGAAATAAAATGTAAAAACAGAAAATGGAGAAAGTGTTTGAAGTTAGCTATTAAACATTAGCACCATTGGGCTGAAGAGATGGTTCAGCAGTTAAGAGCACTGGCTACTCTTCCAGAGGTCCTGAGTTCAATTCCCAGCAACCACATGATGGCTCACAACCATCTGTAATGGGATCTAATGCCTTCTTCTGGCATGCAAGTGTACATGCAGATAGAATACTCATAAAAGTTGCTTTAAAAAACAAAACAGGATTATTAAGACAGTAGCACCATCTCACAGAGATTACCCAGCTAAAAACTGGATAGTGTTCCCCAAGACTCTGTCCTAATGTTGAAAGAACAGCATTTCAGCATAACACATGGTACGCAAGCATTCGGTTTCTCCTCTGCATTGGAGAGATGGCTCAGCAGGTAAGAGCACTATCTGGCCTTTCAGAGGACCCAGGTTCAATTCCCAGCACCCATATAGCAGCTCACAACTGTCTTTAACTCCAGTTTCAGGGGATCAAACACCCTCACACAGACATACATGCAGGCAAGACACCAATGCACATACAGTAAGATCAGAAAAATGTTAATTATAGCCAGGAACTCTTGGGCCCAGTGGTGGGGGGACACACACTTTTGATCCCAGCACTTGGGAGGCAGAGGCCGGTGGCTCTCTGTGAGTTTGAGGCCAGCCTGGTCTACAGAGTGAGTTCTAGGACAGCCAGAGGTAAAACAGAGAAACACTGTCTCAAAAAAAAAAAAAAATTTAAAAAATATATATAAACACCATCCAAAGGCCATGTAAATCTTTACATAAATCCAAAATGGGTTGAACTAAGGAATCCACAGAAGACTAATAACGAAAGCTGATATTACATTCAGAGATGGACCACAAGCCCAGGTTTTGAGGGAAGAGTTAGATCTTCCCAAACTAAATATTCCGGGTTGGAGAGATGGCTTAATGGGTAACACTTGTGCAAAAATGAGGCCGAGTTCAGAGCTCTAGCACCCATGTAGAAACAAGGTGGGGCTGGTACACACCTGCAGTACACAGTACTGGGCATAGAGTCCCTCTTTTCTCTTGAAGGCTAGATGGGGTAGCCTAATCATCAAACCCTAAGTTCAGCCAATAGACCCTTTAAAAAAAAGCCCGCAGTACCAGTGTGCATGAAACACTGACAAGCCTACTGTCGCACCTATGAAGCACAGCACAGATGTGAGCTGAACCCAAGGCAGCACCAAACATAACAGTGGTGTGTCTGACTTCTAAATAGAGCTGCATGTCAGATGCATGCATTTACCCTTAAATACAGTGATAGCCAAACATACACACAAAACCCTGAGGTGGTGCATCTTGTGGGTGAGGCAGAAAGGAGATTCAAAGCCAGCCTGCATGGACTATATAGGGAGACCACAGTTTGCCTTTTTTTAAAAATTAGGTTCATGTATTTGTAGGTGTGTGTGGGTGTGTGTATGTGTGTGTGTGTAAGTGCAGGTGCCCAGAGCCAAGAATAGGACATCAGGTCCTGGAGCTGAGCTTCAGGTAGTTGTGAGCCACACAACATGAGGCAGAGTTCTGAACTTGTGTCCTCTGGAGCAACAAGCAATCTTGACCAATGAGTCATCTCTCCAGCACCTAATATCCCATCTCTTCAAAAGAAATACAGCACAGACCTAAACTCAGAGAAAGCCAGGATGTCGGGGAAGGTTGCTCTCATGAGGCTGAGCTGCCAGCCTCAGGCCTTCATGTTTGTGACTTCTCTGCCTTGTTGTGCTCAGTGCAAATATCCCACCTTTCAACAGGAGCAGACCAGGCCTCTATAACAGCCAGGAATCACATCCAGTTGGTGAAGACGCAGGTGCAGGAGGTGCGCCAGCTCTCCCAGAAAGCAGAAACCAAGCTGGCTGAAGCACAGACAGAAGAGCTGCACCAGAAAACACAGGAAGCCAGTGATGAGAGGGCTGACCAAGAAGAGGAGGCCTACCTGCGTGAAGATTGAGGGCCCGAGCCCGCTGCCCTGTCTGCCTGTTCAGTGGGGAAAGTGGGGGTGGGGGGTGGCATCCACCTAGTGTCGTCCCAACTCTGCAGAGGCAACAGGTTCTGCCTGTCAGGTCAGAAGCCTTTTGAGAGCTGTTCCTGGCCCCCTCCTCTCTGGTCTCAGACTTTACGGGCAGGGTGCCCTGTCCAACACAACCCTCGGCAAGGCTCCTCTCTTGTTGATCTTTTCACCTCACACCCAAAGCATTTCACCCACTTGGGCCAGAGGAGAAGGGGCCTGTTCTGTCACACCCTTGAGTTCAATGTCTGCTCAGCTACAGTTTTTAATATTACTTAGATTTTCAAGTATGACTTAGTGTTCGCTCCTCCACAGGGAAGGAGAGAGCCCATCTGGTTTGTAAGATTTGTGTTTATAATGTCTTTTCTCCCTGTGAGCACAGCTAAGGATACTCAGTGTGTGTGAACAGTGTTCACGGTGCTTCTTGTTCATTCCTTCTTTCCTTTGAGTTTCTCTGCTGTATCCAAAGGAAGAGAAGTTTGGTGTTTGCATTAAAAAAAAGTCTTTGGGGTTTTCATGCAGCATCTTTCTTCACCTGCCTAAGTGGTGGGAGTTGCAGGGGCCCTGGCCTTCCTGGCAGCATACGGTCCCATTCAGCACATGCTGGACAAGTTTGCCAGGTTTCAGTACTTTTAATCAAAATATGGTTGGTGGCATAAAAATGAAGAGAGCATTTCCTGCAGACCAGGAGGGACCAGTTGGACCATCTCCTCCTGGTGATGGAAGTCAGTAGTCACTCTGCTCTACAGCTCAGAGCATGGGCCTGGGGGCAGCTGCACACTGGAGTCTCTCATCTGTCACCAGTGCCCACATGGTCCATATCTCCAGGGGGCTCAGGCGGTGCACCAGCAGGAGCCCTCTGTACAAGCAAGGGTCCCAGGGGTTCAGGGGCTGTCGGATTCCAAATGTTTTGAAGCCAGCATGGTGTGTGGGGCTCATCCCCAGCTTCCTCAAGCACATCCCCACAAAGACATCATCAATGGGGAAGAGTTCTGCCTCCTCCATGGCTGTGTGAAGACGCCTCACTGTAGCCTGGGACATAACATAGCCTCCACCGCCTGCATAAGGTGGATAGTGGCGGGCCCTGTACATGGAGAATGGGATGAAGTATTTGACTTTGGTGTTCCTGTTGGGCCGGGCCTGGTGGATGACATCTCCCACTAAGAGGTCCTGGGCTGGATCCCAGCTCTCCAGGAACTCGAGCACATTGGGAACATGGATAAAGACATCATCATCTCCCTTTAGTATGAAGTGCGCCTGTGTGCAGGCAGTTGCCATCCAGCGCTGCACATGCAGCTCTTTGAGTGTCAGGTTGAAGAAGTCCTCAGCAAAGTCCCATTGTAGGATGTCATCGAACTGCCAATTCTCATAGGCCAGCAGCTGGGCTGGGGGCACAGGTCCTGCTACCCCCAAGAGGAACACCAGCTTTAGCAGCCGGCCCCTGGTCCAGCTCCCAGCCCGGCCCCAAGTGCTTCTAATGGCTGCACGCTGCTCAATATGACCAGGCTGTGACTTGATGACCAGGAGCAGGAAGGTGTCTCTGGCACACTCAGAAGGCTCCAACAAGATGGAGAAGTTTCGGCAGTGTCGATAGGTTAAGAAGAGGCGATGACGGTTGGGCAAGGACAGGGAGGTGTTAGCAATTGCTAGGTTAGGTGAGCACTGGCTGTGGTGGGGACTTGGCAACGCCCAGAAGTGCTGGTGGGCCTTGGAGCTCTCTGCTGGAGCTCTCTCCCTCTTCAGAAAGACCACGTAGCTGAGCAGTAGTGCCACAAGGCTGCAGAGCAGCAGACAGCCCAGCCTGCGCAACATAGTTGAGGCCCTGTGAGGAGAGAGCACCTGAGCTAGACTCACACAGGCCCTGTGAGGACCAAAGTGAGTTACCTGCAGCCCCTCATTAAGACCTTGCCTGACTGACTTTTTGTCTTGGTTTTTTTCAAAACAAGGTCTCATTTTGAATAGTGCAGCTTTGCCTTGACCTAGTGGCAAGTCTCTTGCCTCAGCCCTTCCACATGTGAAGATTATGGGCATGAGCCACTTTGCAGAGGTCCTCTCTGGAGGAAAAGACCTGTATTGCCAGTCCTTACCTGCTTGCTGCCACCCTCCTGGCAAGGCTCAGCAGTCAACATTTCCTCTCTCCAATGTGGCTTGGAGCTATTGTAAAGCTGAGACGTTTTCAAGTACCATATGGAATTTTAGAGAAAATGGAGTAGCTTTAGTCTTGTGTCATATGGATTATAACCATGAAACCTGACATTCTGAGCAAGTCCTAGAGATGGCCTGGTTTCTGGCAGGTCCTGTATTGCGTTTCTGGGTGACACTGCCCCAGCAACATCAGAGTCCCAGGCCTCTGGGGAGGGGGAACTGCATGACAAAGCAACAGGCAGTGGTGTTTGCAGAACAAAAACCAGGGAGCATGAGGAGCATGAGAAGACGTGGGGAGGGGAGGAGCTCCTTCCAGAAACTAGCCCTTTTCCCTCAGTCTTACTGTATTCACCAGAGTAGCCTAAGGCCAGCAGTAAAGCTCAGCCTAATAAAATTTTCTGTTTTTCTCTCCCAAGGTAGGGTCTCATGCCCCAAATAACCTCAAACTCGCTGTATACCATGTGTGAGGTTAAACATCTGTCTTGCCTCTACCTTCACAATGCTGGGGTCACTGGCAGGTTATGTGATGCTGGGGAGCATGCACAGTACCCAAACAGTACAACTGAGCCACACTCCCAGCCCCTAATACAAGCTTTCTAGTAGCTCACCTTGCCTCCTTCCCCTGAGGGTGGGGCCACAGCCAGAGCCAGCTCCACAGTTAGACAAGAGGTACAGAGGCAAATCTGAATACACATCACCACATCTTTCCCATCCTTCAAACTGTCGATTTGGATCAGCCTCGTCCATTGTCCATACAGATGTCTAGAGCATCTCCTGTTAGCCAAGTAGTAGGACACTCACAGGCATGAGGTGCACCAGATGATGCTAAGAACTAAGCGATTGAGGAAAGGCCACAAGACTTCGGGACATTTGAGCAAGTGCATGAAGCAAGTGGACAAAATTTTAGGTAGAGGAAACAGCCAAAGTCCATGCAGAAGTGGGAGTCACGCAGAACAATCTGAAGCGACACGTGGGCTGGAGGGCTCTTCATTAAGAAGAGCTGGGAATGCCCCACGAGGCTGAGGAGCAACACCTGAGGGTGTCGCCGAGAATTAAATGGGTTCCTATGGTTTTAATGTGATTCCTCTTGCGGCTACAGCTTAGGTGACAGGATGTGAAAGACTCGGGGAAGGGAGGGGACCGAAGCAGTTAGAAATTTCTTAGGATGATAGGATTCAAAGCGGAGCTGGGCTTCGCGGGGTCGGGGGTGCGCAGAGCTGTAACTGCTGGAGCGTCTCAGGTGTGGGAAATGGATCGCAGGTGTGCGAAATCCGCTGCCGACCGCGCCAGGGCTCGGCAGAAGTCAGCCTGGCCAGAACCAGGGCTCGGTTTGTCCTGCCCAACGTCGCAGAGCCCCACACCCACCCAGAGCCCCCCGAAAAGCCAACTTCCCTGCCCGAACCTCCGTCCCGGTCCTCCCGCCGCACTACGCCCGGACCCTGCGCGCCCTCGCCCTCGGGTGTCGGCAGCCTCGGTCTCCCGGGAAAGCCCCGGTCAGCTCCATTCTTTTAACTCGAATCTACTTGGCTGCGGTGGCCGGAGCCCGCAGCGCGGTGCGTCGGGACAGCCGCCCAGGCCGGACCCACAACGGGACGGCAACAGAAAGCCCGCCAGCAGAGGCGCCCGCAGGGCGCGGCCTCCTTCCCCCGGCAACGGGATCCAGGCGCCGTGGGCCGCGCGACCTAGTCCCGGACACCTACCTAAGCTCCTGAGGACTGCGCACCTGCCCGGGATGCGCGCGCTTCTCTCCCGGCGCGCTGGGAAACCCTACTGGGCGGGACTTCGGGGGCGGGGCCCGAGAAGAGGGCGGGGCTCCCGGGAAGGGCGGGGCAATGAGCGGGGGCGGGGCTCCCGTTGGGGCCACCCGCGGCTCTTCGGGGCGGGACTCACACACACACACACACCCCACACACACACACTACACACACACACACCCCACACACACATACACACACACCACTACACACACACACACTACACACACTACACACACACACTACACACACACACATACACACACACCACTACACACACTACACACCCCCCCACACACACATACACACACACACTACACACACTACACACACACACACACATACACACACACCACTACACACACTACACACACTACACACACACACACACCACTACACACACTACACACACTACACACACACATACACACACACACACCACTACACACACTACACACTACACACACACACACACACACACACACCACTACACACACTACACACACACACACACTACACACACTACACACACACACTACACACACACACACACACATACACACACACCACTACACACACACACACCACTACACACACTACACACACTACACACACTACACACACACACACTACACACACACATACACACACCCCCACACACACATACACACACACACCACTACACACACTACACACACTACACACACACACACCACTACACACACTACACACTACACACACACACACTACACACACACCACTACACACACTACACATACACACACACACCACACACACACCACACACACACACCACTACACACACACACACATACACACACACATACACACACACACCACACACACACACCACTACACACACACACACACAGTCTCCTGCCACGGAGCAGCCTTTACTTTCCCTGCTAGTCAACCAGACTGAGGAAGGCTTCCTCCACAGAGCGGTACTGGTGCAGCTGGATCTGGACCTCCACCGTCAGGGGAATCGGCTGGTACCCGCTTTCCAAGGTTGAAACTGCCGTTTTTGACTTATCTGAGAAAATAAAAGTGCGAAATGATGAGTCCCAAGGGACATACGGGCTGCAGGTCTCCCCGACCCTGGACGCTCTCCTCTCTTATCCAGGAACTCAAGCCCTGTTCTCCGACCTAGAGGAACTCGGCTTCCGAAAGAGATCCAGTCATAGAATGTTAACTGCAGTAAAGAATAAAATTAAATTGCATTTAATGAGATAATTGAATAAACCCCAGATGTTTGAGTTGCAAAAGAAATTAGTTGTTTTTGCCGCCAAGCCTGACATCCTGAGTTCCATCCCCTGAACCTACTTGTCCCTCTGACTTCCACATGCAAGCCAGGACCCATGTATATACACATACATAAAAAATAAATACATAAATAATGTAAAAAGAAAGAAAAAAAAGACGGAGGATGTAGCTCAATTCGTAAAGGGCTTTTGTAGCCTTGGGTCTGATTCCCGACACTGCATGCGAGAGAGGAAAGCTGTGAATATTCTGCAGGTTGTTTTGTTGTTCTTGGTTTGAGACAGGATCTCACTTAGCTCTGGCTGCTTTGTAACTAGCTATGTAGAACAGGCTGGCCTTGAACTCACAAAGATTGTCCTGCCTCTATCTCCTAAGTGCTGGGATTTAAAGGAGTGAACCTTTAAACAAACTGCTGGTTTTATTTGTCTTTGAGACAGGGTCTCTATAGCCCAGGTTGTCCTGGAACTCACTATGTAGTCCAAGCTGGCCTATTCTTACCTCCACCTACCATGTATTTTCTTAATAATGAAGGAATCCAGAAGCCAGTGTGGTGGTGCACATCTGTAATCCTAGCCTTTAGAATGTGGAGGCAGGAAGATCAGGAATTTAAGGCCATCCATCCTCAGTTACACAAGTTCAAGGCCAGCCTGAGCTACATGAAACCCTGTCTAAACAGGGGAAGGGAAGGCTGGTGAGATGGCTCAGCAGGTAAAGGTGCTTGCGGCCACACCTGAGGCCCTGCGTCCAATCCCTTCCCCACCACCCACCATCACGGTGGAAGGAGAAAATGGACTCCTGCAAGTGTCCTCTGACCCCACACAGGCACCATGCATAATGTATACTATACACAAACTAATTTAAAAGAAAACAAAACCTAGCACTTATAAAATATGTTGTAATACCTAAGACTATTCACAAACTGTGTTTGGAACCCTCTTAAAATACTGCCTTTGGGGCTGGGGTTATAGCTCAGAGATGGAACACTTGCCCAGCATGGGATCCCTGGGACTCTCCATATCACCCCCTAAAAAAAGAAAATAAATACTCCTCTTTTTCAGCTTTGTATGGGTATGAGGCTGGATTTCCCCCATGTACTTCAAACACAGCCGCGCATCCCCAGTAAGACTGCAGACACAGCTTTCCTCAATTAAGCCAGACATTAAAGAGACAAAAATGTTTTTAAAAAACATGACAAATTATCCCCACAAGTCGGGTGTCAGAAGATGTATCCTATAGTCCACTATGGCAAGTCTTCCAATGTATTTGAGGGCAGGGTCTATCATTGGTCTGAAACTCGCTGCGTAGGCTAGGACCAGCTGGCCATCGAGCCGAGGTTGAATGCCTGTTTCTGCCTCCTGGGCATTGGGGTTACATGCACATACCACTGCCTAGGTGATTTGCTTTGATGTTGTTCTGTTCTGAGGGGCTGTTTATTTTTTATTGGGGTGTTTATATTTTTCTTTTTTTGAGTTTCATGTAGCCAAGGCTATCCTCAAACTCGTGTAGCTGAAGATGACCTCAAACTCTCAATCCTCTTGTCTCCACCTCTAAGAGTGCCTGGCTTGAAGCTTTTCTATTAAAAGCACTGAATACTATAAATTAATATCTAAATACTTTAATGGTACCCCACTAATTGCGAGTTCAAGGCTAGCCTGGTCTACATAGTGAGTTCAAGGCCAAACAGGAAGACAAGAGACCTTGATTCAAATCTAAAACACAGGAAACCAAGGCAGGGGGAACCTGAGTTCCAGGCCAGCCTAGGCTACATAGGTAGACAAAAGAAAGAAAGGGGAGCCACAGGGAAGGGGAAGGAAGGAAGCAAGAAAATCCAATATAAGACCTAGCTGAGAAATGCAGGTGCTCATAGAATAATTCTGGAAAAGGAGAGCTGAGCCAGGAGGACCCAGCCCACCCCAACTCCCACCCCAGCTCCCACCCCAGCCCACCCCAACTCCCACCCCAGCTCCCACCCCAGCTCCTTCCCCACCCACCTCAGCTCCCCCCCCAGCTCCACCCAAGCTCTACCCAAGCCCACCCCAGCTCCCCCCCAGCCCACCCCAGTTCCCACCCCAGCTCACCCCAGCCCATCCCAGCTCCCACCCCAAGGGAGCACATCACAGCCTACGGCTGGCAGCTGTGCTTTGGAGGCTACACGGACGATTCTGGACCTGCCTCTATGCTGGACGAAGTCATTTTCAATCCTCATTCATGTGGGATGGCTGTTTGGCAGGGCCTCAGTCCTCACCCTACCCTCAGTGGCTGCTGGTGGGTCTTACCTTTTTTGGGACCTTTCTTTGACTTCTTTGAATCCTGAGAGAAAGAACCACAGAACCAAGTGCTTGCTGGGGCAGATGCTGCCCTGAAGCTGACTCTGGGGCTCCCCACCCCTTCCCCAGGCCCTGGACTCGTCCTGATGAGGAGGGGGCTGGCCTGGGCTATGCCTGAGGAGGTGCTATCACCATGTCAGTGACCAACAAAGTGCCTGGCAACCCTGACATACAACCAGAGCCCCTCCACTATGCACCTCACCCCCACACCTTACCCCACCCCTGCCTGGCCCAGCAAGCTTTCTATAAAGAAGAGGAATGACAGAGACAGGACAAGACCAAAAGTCCAAGTACCCTGGCATTTGTCAGCCTGTCAGACTCCAAGGTGCGGACCACCCCAAAGTTACACACAGTGGATACCACTGAGTCTCCCGCCAGCAAGGGCTCCAGGTACACCAGGCCGCTGCCCAGCACTCGCAGTATGGGTGGGTCCTGGCGCAGCTCCTTGGGCATCTCCTTTCTCTTCTTTTGCCCTTTCTTATCCTGTGGGCAAGGACAGGAACGCAGGTGTGAGCAACTCTGGGCTGTACTCCCCTCCCTGGCAGAGGAGGCCCAAGCAGGCCTGCCTTTACCTTAGCAGCCGCCTCTGCTTTCTGTTTCTTGTCTTTGTCTTTCTTGTCTCCTTTCCCCTTCTTGCTAGGCAAGGGACTATCAACAGGTGTTGGCAGCACAGGCCAGGAGAGGATCTAATGACAAGATCCAGCCTCGGGTGAGCACGAGATTGGCTTCCCCATCCCCCTTGTCCTTTCTAGAAAGGCTCTGAGAGGCAGCTAAGGAGAGAGCAGGGGTGTGGCAACATGGTGGGAAAAAGGGCATTGGAAGGGATGTGGACACAGAACACTCCAGCCAACGGGAGACCAGAGCTCCCTGCCCTGCCCACCTTCTCCTCGACGATGGTCACGGTGGTCCCTGCCAACAGGAAGGCCTTGACCCGCACCAGCTCCTTGAGGATGTGCTTCATCTCGTAGTTGCAAGGAATGACCTCGGTCCAAGGCTTGCGGACGGTGCTGAAGAGGACTGTCCTTGGGAGGGAGAAACACATGGTGTCATCGCCAGGAGCTATGCGGGAGACCTGGGGCAAGGCTGCCAAGGAGACACTGAGCACATGCAAATGGTGAGGGACCAAGATGTGGCAGGGCAAGGGGACCAGAAGGCCAGGAAGGAACATTGGCAAATAAGAGATGACTGAGCAGACACTCCCTTCTGGGCATGCTCTGTGTGGAACATCTGATATACAGCAACTGGAACCCATCAAGGGTTTTGTTTTTGAAAGAAAGTTTCACTCTGTAATCACAGCTCGCCTGGAACTCACTCAATAGCCCATGCCAGCCTCAAACTTGAAACAATCCCCCTGCCTCCACTTCCTAAATGCTAGAATTGTAGGCTTGTACTACAATGTTCAATTCCAAAGTTTAAATTAAAAAAATAAAATCAGCAAAATGGTAAAAAAAAAACAAAAATCATAAAAACAAGGTGATGCAGGCCCTGACGTCTCTCGGGACGTGTGATGGGACATAGCGAACCAAAGGGGGAAAGCAAGAGACCCAGGGAACGCACGGTGAAAGAGCCAGAGGGACTCCACAGCATTCTTGGCAGCATCATTCATAACAGCCAATGGGCGGGACCCAGCCATTCGTCCATGTCCAAGCAAGTGGATGAGCAAAGGCGGGTCTCTCCATCACTGGGAGAAACGGGGGGAGATTCTGACCCATGCCACAGCATACGTTAACTTGAAAAACACATCATGCTCAAAGACATTAGCCAGACACGGAAGGCAAATGCTGTAGCTCCGTATAGAAGCTGCATCCGGTCAGCTCCGTAGAGCAAGGGGGACAGAAAGGGGCATGCTGAGCGCCAGACAGCAGGACAAGTGGAGCTGAGCACAGGAGTTCCGATCGGAAGAGGGTGGAGGGGCTTGGCCTCCCAGTGGTCATCGAAGCTCGGCCCCGACAAATGTATGTAGTGTGGCTGAACAAGATACTCAGACAGGATTACAGAGCAGTAAAATCTTGCCAGGGGTGATGGTTTCTGATACCAGCCAATCTTGCAAATAAACTGTTTGCTAAGAATAAAGCTCAGCTTTAGTCTGTACATGTGACTAAGTGAATAGCAGGAAAAAAACTTGATAAAATATGAGTACACAAAGTGTCACAAAGGCTGAGTATGTGGTTGGTCATGTGGTATAGAGACTGCCTATATGCAGAAAGCCCTGGGCTCCAGCATTCCAGCACCACATAGACCCAAATGTGGTGCCACGTGCCTACAATTCAAGCACTTGGGAAGGAGGAGGAGGAGGGTCAGGAACTCAGCAGCAGCCTTAGCTACACGGTAAATTCAGATCAGACTGGGTTTCATGAGACCCTGGATTAAAAAAAAAGACAATTATCAAAAATATCTGAAGCAAAAGTGGACAGAATTGAAAGGAGAAATGGACAACTCAGCAATATTAGAGCAGACTTCAAAACTGTATTTCCAGGCCAGCAAGATGGTTCAGTGGGTACAGGAGCTTGCAGCCACGCCTAACTCCCTGAGTTCTATCCTTGGCACTCACATACTACACAGAAAGAACTAACTCCTGAAAGTTGTTCTCGGCTCTCACATGTGCTTCATGGCACATCATGTGCTCACATAAATACATAAAGAACAAACCCACTTTTCCATAGAGAGTAGAACAACTAGACAGATCAGTAGGAACACTCCAAGAGGGAGAGGATCTCTTAGAGTTTTTGTTTTCTGTTTGTTTTGTTTTCAGGGTTTCATTGTGTAGCCCTGGCTGTCCTGGAACTCACTCTGAAGACCAGGTTGGCCCAAACTTAGAGATCTGCCTGCCTCTGCCTCCCCATGCTACCACTGCCTGGCTTGAACTCTGGATCTTGAGCATGCTAGGCAAATATGCTTTATGACTGAGCTACATCCCTAGCCCCAAGTTCCATTCCTTGGTTGGAAGATTTATTTATTACTCATATTAGATCTCATACAGGGTTGTCAGGCCCATTGGCTCAAGGGAATGATGAGTTCAACTAGTTATTAATAGGAAATGTGTTAGAAGCCTCAAAATTTTATGAAAAGCACCATGTAGACAGCAAAGGTTAAAAAAGGAACGGCTCTATTACTTGGCAACAAGCCAAGGAGATGATAAGGAAATGTTCAATGTGTTCCTTGTATAATCAAGTCCTATTGCCTGCTGGAAGTAACCCTAAGGGTACTAAAAGAGAAATCTCTGGCAAATGGATGTGTTCCATGTTGCAGAATTTGGGAAACTAAAGTTCATACAACATACTATTGATACTTATTCAGGATTTCAATGGCCTTCTGCTTTGAGTTCTGAAAGGACTGATTCTGTAATTACACATTTACTGGAAGTAATGGCTATAATGGGAATACCTTTACAGATTAAGACTGATAATGCCCCTGAATATTTTTCTAGTAAAATGAAAAGATTCTTTGCATACTGTGGCATAAAGCATATTACCGGTATATACCACACAATCCTACAGGACAAGCAGTTATAGAAAGATCTAATTGGACATTAAAGGAAATGCTTGCAAGACAAAAGGGAATAACAAGGACCCCAGAGACAGACTACACAGTGCACTACTAACTTGAAATCTTCTGAATGTTAATGAGACAGGAACAACAGCCGCTGACAGGCACTGGAATATAGAAAAATCTTTGGAGTTGAATCAACCTATATATCATAAAGACGTATTAGCATCTGAGTGGAAATCAGGACAAGTTTTACGATGGGGCAGGGGTAGGCTTTTGCTTCCAGTGGAAATGAGAAGTTGTGGATACCATCAAAACTGATAAAGATTAGATTTGAGCCAGGAGGATCTGAAAACCCTGACCAGTAACCTGAAAAGCGTGGCTATGGAAAGAAATGTTCTTTTGAAAAAGACAGAGTCTTCTGAAAATTGTAATAAAGTATAAAAACTAACAGCCACAATCAGCCTGGGTTATGAGTAAAATTTCTGAAACCTAAATTTCCACCTGACTCAAATACCAGTGGCAGTAAAGACTATGAGGAAGATGAAAAATATGAAGCCTTGATGAAAAAACTGCCCCCGTGTGAATCTCACTGTGGCTGATTTGGAACAGTTGGCTGGCAGTCATTAGAGGGTTCCAAGAAAAGATAGTGAGAGCAAAGTCTCGTCACTGCAAGTCTGACACAACCTCCAGAGGAAAAAAGCACTAAACAGAAACCAGAGGAAAATTTCTTAAGGCCAAAGTTCCAGACATTCAAGGGAACAGACTGTCTTTTGAAGTAGACTGCTGCCTTTAACGATATCAGTGAACATCAGAGTTCCTTGAAACATGAAGATTCCTATAGTAATTCTACAGATAATGGATTGCTGCAAAGAGTTACAAGACAGAATCTGACAGAGACATTTGCCACCTGCCTGAAAGTAATAGCTTCAGAGAAAGGGGACTAATTCCAGCAACTTCATAACCCCTGAATTTTTACTTTCTGTTAGTAATGCATTATGCATGAGTGCAATAGATAAACTCCTGAAGACTATAAGGGGAAAAATAATCAATACTTTTGGATTGAAAAGTAATGGGTTGATTGAAAAGATAGATTGAAAAGCTAAAAGAGGGGTTGGAGAGATGCCTCAGGGGTTAAGCACACTGGGTGCTGCTCTTGCAGAAGACTCAAGTTCGGTTCCCAGGGCTCACGTGGCAGCTTACCATACGCTATTACTCAAGTTCCAGAGGGTCCTGTTTCCTCTTTGGGACTCCTCGGGCATTAGGCACACATGCAGTACACTTGAGTATGTGCAGGCAAAACACTCATATGCAGAAAATAAGTAAGTGTCTTTAAAAAAAGAGGGGGGAGGGAGGAAGGGAGGGAGGGAGAAAGGAAGGAAGAAAAAATAAAAGAACAAATTCCTAGAGCTGAGATGGGAACTGTCGTGTATTTTCTCTGCTGACAGGAGAGTCAGCCTTTCAGAGAATTTTGCACACACACTGCCCCCCCAGGCATCTGGGGATCAGTTGCACAGAGTGGAAGGCCTAGGGCTCCAGAAAAGAAGGGTCTGTGGCTAAGCCCAAACCTACCCCTAGCTCACAGCTTACAGGTCAGCCGGTTGGTTGGTTGGGTAAGGAGCTGCAAGTGCAGTCCTGGCTTGCAACAACGCAGATCCAACACCTGCCCCCAGCCGCCTCCTACCCTTACCCTGGGGATGGACAGAGCCGTGGGTCTATGCGTGGCCGCAGCTTGGACAGTTCTTCTGAAGAGTCAATTGACTGTGGCAGGGGGGCAGAGTGGATGGAAAGGGTTGTCTCTGACTCCTCCATATCTGTTATCCCAGACTCTATGGATTCCTCAGCCATCTTGTTCATCTCCTCAGCTATAATCTCAGACATCTCCTTGGAGATGTCCGCAGGAGGAGACTCTGGGCGAAACTTCTGACGGCCACTCTGACGGGAGGAGCCGGCTGGGCGGGCTGGGCGGGAGGGCCCTGGTCGTTCATCCACTTCCTGTGGTTCCTCATTACCGCCCTCTTCGTCTAACTGGTCCGTGCTGGAGGAAGGCTTGACAATCTGCCAGTAAAGACAGAACATGCCTCAAACTGCTATCTCAGCTGGCATGGGCAAGTGTCTGGATATTTTTACAAATTTGTAGTGCTGGAGATGACTCAAGGTCTCATGTATGCCAGGTGGGTGCTTCACACTGAGCCATGAACTTAAAGCATGACCAGACACACACACTTAGGAGGCAGGAGGCAGAAACAGGCCATCTGAACAAAGATGACACGCTTCTCCTCCTGTGTGGTGCACAGGTTTGCCTTGGATGCAGAGGTTGGGCAGGAGATATGAAAATTGTCGAGTGGGCCAGGAATGTTAGTCCATCCCCACCACATAACCTCAAGATGGTGATGGGTCACAAAAGACAACCAGCTACAGGTTACGTTCCAGCTGTCTCCCAGAAATCCCTCCGCAGCAGGCCCCCTCTCTCCCAAAAAGTCCTCTCCTCTGTTCTTCTCCCAGCCAAAGAGAGACACCCCAATCCTTCTCCAACTGTACCTTCCCTTTTTATCTTGCTGCCTAGGACCCTTTAAAACCCACCATTTGCCCACAGGCCGTGACCCTGTCTATGAGGCATTCATTGGTTTCTCCGGGGCAAATATTATCCCTTGCCCCCTGCCCTCTGTCCCTTGTCTCCTGCCCTTTGTCCCTCTGGGGCAAATACAACTCCTTTATGCTAAGAATCTGGCATCTGGATGTGTTCTGTGCCAGCTCTGGTCCTTTCAAGGCCTGAGTATGATAAAATTCTGCTCTGCTTCCTTGTCAGGCTCAAATGTCACAGGCACAGGAGGTGAGTATGGCTGAGATTCCCCCTGCCTGGGGCAGGGGACATCGGGCAGAAACCAGGTCCCTGCGTAGAGGAGGGGTGTGATTCTGTATTCAAGATTTTCCTTTGCCCTAAAAAGCTGTTCTGTATGCACACGAAAGCCCAAGGCTTGTGTGAAGCCCACTGTGCCTCTGGGAGTGCAGGACACACCTCAGCCAGGACACTGTCAGGATGTGTCTCATCCAGTGCACCTGTGAACGCATTCCTCTCGGCATCCTCGTCCTCCACAAAGTCATAGGTCACATAATAGCTGTAGCTGATGAAAGGGCCTTCGGGTCCTGGCTCTGGATCCAAGACAGAGCTGTCCATAATTCCCTTGACATTTCCAATGTTCACCACAAACTGTGCCTCGTGAGCCATCAGGTCTGCAAGGAGTAATGAGAGGGTGGAGAGAGAGGAGCTGGAAGTTGCCAGACTGCTGATGGAGTAGGGAGGGCATGGGTCACCGGGTCCTCCCCTACCCCGCAGAGTTAGAGTCCCAGCTCTGCCAAGTTGGAATGGAAGCCACTGGGGGTAAGTCATTAGATACTCTGAAGCCTTGTCTTCCTGATCTGTCAAATGGGAGTGCTGAGAGGTGCTTTGCAGAGACAGTTCTGAGAGGGTGAGAGTCCAGTGGCTGGAGCCACTACTGCCAGTACCACACCACTCAGACCTTCAAAGAGCTCTGATGTACCTTATATCAGGAACCACAAGGGGGTGATCTCAAGCCACAAACAAACACGTGGCCCCAAGTCCCAACCAAGGTAGCTTAGTGTAACTGACCATGGTCAAAGTCAAATGAGGAGCTGCTGGCTAGCTTACAGGATGGAGGGTGGGCAAAGCAGAGGCTAGGATGTATGGCTGCCTACCTCCATGAATGCTGAGCCCCCGGAACTGGTGCTTCTCACTGGGAGTCACAGTGATGTCATCCAGCACGCAGAGGTGTGTGAGGCTGTCCAAAGTGAAGCCACGGTAGTAAGGCACCAGGGCCAGCGGGTTCCCCTGCAGCACAAGCAGCCTCAGGCGCTCCAGGGTGCTGAGACCTGCTATCATGCTCTGCAGGTCTGTCAAGTCGTTGAAGCCCAGGTCCAGGGAGACAAGTTTGGGCCTGAAAGGTTGGCCAAGACTCTGGTTAGCTTAGTGAATGGGGACACAGCGTTATGGGCCACATACTTCGTTCTGTCCTGGATCTTGAGCCTGCTTCTCCTTTCTCTCCAGAGCACAGCTGCCCTCCTAGCCTCTCGCAGCCCTGTACGTCGTCGGTACCTCCCTCTCTAAGTATCAGCCTAGCACCGTGCCTCTAGAATGTCATCCACAGATGCCCACTGACAGACATGGTGGAAGCCACTGTGGGAGGGTGCACCAGGGTGTGGCATGCAGGGACATTGAGCTGGACGTCTCTCTTCAAAGCAATGGCCGCAGGGAGCTTGCCAACTCATTTTCCTGGGGATGTGCGTGAAGACGAAAGAATATGCTAGAATGAGCAACTGAGACTGGCAGGCAAAGATAAAGCCCAGGCCTCCAGTAGAAACCAAGACACAGGAACACACAGAGCTTTGTCGGATGCCACAAACTACAGAGCAAGCTGGCTTCAGCTCTGAGACCGGCGGCCAAAGCACCAGGGCATACTGTCACATCACCTGTCATGGTCACCCCAATGCCTTTCTCTCCTCTGCCCCCCACACCCCCATGACCTGTTCTGTTATGATGGCTATTGACCAGTCCCTGGGAAATGGCATAGACCCCACTCATTCCCACCAGCCCCTGGCATCCCTGTCCTTCCTGGAGCTTTAGTGGGATGTTGTGACTGAGAATAAAATTCTAGGGTTTAACAACATGTAGAAGTCACAGAACAAATTGAGCCCAGTCCTCCAGGATTGAGTCACCCACATTCATCTCCTAATGCCTCTCCCTCCTTTGATCCAGGCTCCCAAGTTACCAGTATTTAGAGGTGACATAGAGACTCTCCAAAGGGCCCAGCAGTTTGTTGTGTCCTAGCCCCAAGTGCTGCAGGTTTGGGGGTGCGGGTGAGCACAGACAAGCCAAGCTGGTGATCAGGTTGCCGTACAGCTCCAGCACCTGAGAAGAAATAGCATTGCCCATCACTGGAGGGGTTTGCATTACCATGGCTCCTACTCCCGCCCTGGGAAACTCAGAAAGGGAGTTGGGTTGCTTGTTGCTTCCTTCCTATGCCAACTTGCTTTAAAAAATTATAGTAAGAGGCCAGGGATGTGTCTTGGTCGGTAGAGAGCTTGCACGAGACCCTGGGTGTCATGTCCAGTAATGAATAACCAGGTGTGTAGGGAACTGTTAATCCCAGTATCTGAGAGGTGGAGGCGGGAGGGTAAAGAGTTTCAAGATCATCCTTGACTATATAGGGAGTTTGAGTCCAGGCTGAGATACATGAGACCCTGTCTCAAAAAGAGGGGGAATAGAGGGTAGGGGGAGAGAGGCAGAGCACGGATAAAGCTCATACCGTACAAGCCTGTGGCCTGAGTTTGAATCCTGAATCCTGAGATGGAAAGAGAGAACCAACTCCTGTAAAGCTGCCCTCTGGCCTCCGTGTGTGCACAGCACATGTGCCTTGCCCCACTGATAAAAGTTAAAATAAAAAGATTTTAATGTAGGAAGAGCAGGTGAAGTGATGTTCCTATAACCTCGGTGCTGAAGGCCCCGAAACAGAAGGGTCTCAAGTTCCTGGTTAGTTGGGGCTACGGCAAGCTCCAAGTTGGCCTAGAAAAACGCATCAATACCTTGTCTCAAAAGAAAAAAGGAGGGTGCAGGGGAGAAGGAGAACGAAGGGGAGGTGGCAGGAGTGGAATCCACAGGATGGGGGTGGACCACAGAATAAGCCCCAACTTAGCAGCATCCCCCGCTTCACATGCACTAAGGCCTCATCTGGTGTCATCTTGAGCATGGCACAGAGACAAGCCACTAAGTAAACTACTGTCAGCATTCAGCTTCAGTGGGGGCATTTTGATGTGCTCAGCTGAATCCTCATGAGAAGGTCTGGCCTGCCCTTTTTCACGTTTTGTGTGTATACGTGTTCATATGTGTATACATGCATGTTGTATGTGTACATGTGTGTGGAGGCCAGGAGACAGTCTCAGTTTCCTCAGACAAAGTCTCCCACTAACTTACCATGCAGACATACTGACTGGCCAGAGAGTCTCAATGACCACCCCACCCCTGTCTCTGCCTCTCTGACCCTGAGATTTAAAACATACCCCACATCATCCAGCTTTGTTCACGTGGTTTCTGGAAACCCCACTCAAGTCTTCTTGCTTGCAAGGCAACCCCTTTACTGACTAAGCTATCCCCACAGCCTCTCACCCATTATTTTAACATGGTCAAATATATATCATACAAATTTGCCATTTCAAGTATTCATGGGCTTTAATTACATTCGCAATGCCAGCTACCATCATCACCTCAAACAGATGTCTGAAACAAAACAAAACACTAAGCAATAACCTTTCCTGGTCCCTATTGGCCCCGTGACCTCCACTGTCTGTGGACTCCTTTAATCTAACATGAGGTTTTCTAGATGACCATCAGAATGCCCTTCCCTTTTTATAAGTGGGCAATACTCCATTGTAAGGACAGACCATATTTTGCTTATCTGTTCATCTGGTCACAGGCGTTGGGCTATTCCTGTGGCCTGTGTTTTAAAAAGCCTGTGGCTGGGCCTTAGATACCAGCCACCCTAGCCAGAACCATGTAGGACAGGTCAGGGGCCTCTAGGGACCTGGCTAGGCTGGTTCTAAGATCTCATACAGAACCTGTACCTTCAGTGTTGGAGGCAAATTGGAAGCATCAATCTCTTCAATTTTATTGGCACTCAGGAGCAACTCCTCCAGCTTTAGAAATTTCAAGAGGTCCTTATCCACCAGACTCACCTGGAAGAAAAGAAAGGGAAACTGAGGACCCTGGTGAGCCAGGCAGCACAGAGAAGAAAGCATGTCCACACTGGGAAGGTCAACAGCTGTGTTAGCTGCTTTTCTGCTGTGAAAAAAACACTATGACAAAGCAGCATAAGGAAGAGTTTATTCTGGCTTATGATTCCAGACAGCTGGATGTCCAATGGCGGGAAGGCACGGAACAGGAGTAGGAAGCTGAGCAATCACACCTCAATCACACACAGGAAGCAGGGAGAACAAGGAAGCGGGGTGAAGCCATAAACCCTCAAAGCCTGCCCTCGGTGATACAGTTCCTTCAGCAAGGCTGCACCTCCTAAAGGGTCCACAACCTTCCCAGTGAACTGGAGAACAAGTGTTCAGAACTGAGTCTGTGGAGGAATCTCCCAGTCAAAGCACCACAGCTGCTCATCCATTCCGACGCAAGTCCCATGTCCACTGACCTCCTACCCTAACCCCTACACCACCATCCACACAGCATGGCTCTGCAGGGTTTAAGGGTCTCTTCCAGCCATGCCACGCCTCTAAAAGCAGGCTTTCAATCTCTACACCAGTGTCCTGAGTCCCCCTATGTTGGATCATGGAACCCTTGGGAGAACTAGAATCCTTCTGTCTACCACATCCACAATGAACCCAAGGAACTACTGCTGTAGGGAGACCAGCCCTCAGGATAGTCCTATCTTGTGGCAATTTAGCTGTTCTTTAGGTGGAGCAAGGCATCCTTCTCTGGGCTGGACAGCATCCTGAGACTGCTGGAGGTTCACAAACACATGAACATTTGTCGGTGTAGTCAGATTTTGTCTGCAGCCTGTTGTCTGACCCTTGTAGTCACCTGCTTTAGTCTAGGTGATTCTGAGAACTCAGGCTTGCATAGATCCAAACTCAGAGCTGAACAAAACAGGATTCTGGTAAATGGAAGAATGGAAGGACGGAGTGTGGATGGGAGTGTTTACTTCCATTGTTGTAGCAGTGTGGTACAGTCTTTTGCCCTCAATTTAGGGAAGGAGAAAGGAAGGACAGAGAGAAATCTTCACTGCTTTTGCAAAGCAGCCTTGATATAGAATGAGAGAAAGGTAGAAATCTTCACAGCCTCTTTTAGGCTGTCCTAAGCTTGAAGAGGACTAGCTGACTGTGAGTCAGACTAGCGTCTCAGCTCATGGTCTGTAAACTCAATCTCTCCAACCTTTGTCCCTTTAAGAATTAACACAGTAATGATGACAATCCCACCAACGAACCACCAACCAGCACCCACACCGACTCTCGGGACTTCAGACCTTTCACACCCTAAGCCAAAAGTTCCCATAAACCCATGCGGCACACAATCCCAAGAACAAGCTACACGTGCCAGAATGCCTGCACCTAACCAAATTATAGCCACCTGCATCAAGCATTCCAAATCCAACTCATAAACAACTACACCACAGCTGGGGTGGGAATATAAACCTAATCCAAACACCATTTTGCATTTTTAAAGAAACCAAAATAACAAAAACTTCTTCCAAGTGTTCCACTACAATTACCTCGATATGCAACTCCTAATAAATGCTTTGTATCCATCAACATAAACTTCAATGAGTCATTCTTAGGGCTGTCAGCACTTCCTGTGACATTTTACATCTTCCCAAGAAAATCATTTAACACTTGGCATGCCCAATCTTCCAGAATTACTCTGGGTCAGACAGAGCAGGGCCTACCTCATCTCTCCACCCATGAATCCCAGTTTCCTGTGGCTCACGGCATCGAAGCTCTTCCTGGCTGGGCTTCCTTTCCTATAGTGACCAACTCTGAAGTCCCAGACAAAATGGTATGAGTGGGTCACAGGAAGGAAGGAAAAGCTCAGGGAGGCCGAGTGTCCTTGCCACTTCTGTGTCATATTAATATGACAGCTTTTTCAGGAACAGACCCACTTAAGGCCAGCCAGCCCTCCCCAGGCCCTCTCTTCATGCTCTAAATCAAAAAGAAAGGCCCTTACTAGGAGGGCCCACTAATGAGTGTTCAAGGAGTCCACCATAGAAGATACAGGACTGATTTCTGGGGCTAAAAGAGAGAGATAAATAACAAACAGTCATGGGGGCTCTCCTGCTGCCTAAGTAGAGTTCTAAAGGACAGGGTGCTCCCCATCAGCCCCCACAGCTGCTCTCTCCCTTCCCGTACTTACACCCAGTACTTACATCCTTGTCCACCACCCGCAGGGACCGGAAGTAGGAGTAGAAGAAAGTGTCTTTGATCATCAGTGGATTCTGGATGGCCAGTTCTCTCAGGAAACGGTCCTCAGCACTGGAGTCTTTCAGCATGGACCAAGGAGAGTGGTTGCTGCGCACCAGGCCCAGCAGGGCCTCCACAGTCTCCTCCCCGGCACTCACTGTCTCTTCCTCCCTGGGCACCAATTCCCTGAAGGTTCGCCATGTTTTAGGAAGAAAGCGTGACTTATTCTGCAAAGGTAGAGATGGAAGCCTTCTCACACTTACTTAGTGTGCTATGCCTGGGTGTGTGTAGAGGTGTGCTCACCACAGCGAGCATATGTGGGGCTATGTATTAGACAGGGTTCTCTAGAGAAACAGAACTTACAGAACATGAAAACACACACACATATACATAAACACAAATGGCTTACAGGCTGCAGTCCAGATAATCCAACAATGCCTATCAATGGAAGGTCTGAGAATCCAGTAGTGGTTCAGTCCACAAGGCTGGATATTTCAGCTGGTCTTCAATATATGCTCGAAACCTGAGGAGTAAACTCTAATGGCAGTGAAGGAACGGACGTGCCAGCAAGAGCAAGCAAGTAAAGAGAGCAAGCTTCCTTCTTCCACGTCCTTTATAAAGGCTGCCAGCAGAAAGTGTGGTCCAGATTAGAAGTGGATCATTCCACTTCAAAAGATCCATATTGAAAATGGGCCTTCCCATTTCAGGTGATTTTATTAAGGGAAAAAAAAAACCCCTCACAGGTGTGTCCAGACACTTGGGTTTTAGTTAATTCCAGGTGTAATAAAGTTGACAACCAAGAATAGCTATCACAGGTTCAGAGAAAAGTGTACGAGTTGGTTCTCACCTACTACCATGCAGTTCCCAGGGATCCAACTCAGATCATCAGGCTTAACAGGAAGGAGGGTCTTTACCCACAGAGCCATCTTACTGATCTTGCCTGTTTGTTTGTTTGTTTGTTTGAGACAGGGTCTTATATAGACCAAGATGGCTTTGAACTTGCTATGTAGCTGGTGATTACCTTGAGCCCCTTGATCCTCCTGCTTCTACTTCCCAAGTGTAGGTACCACAGGCATGCATCACCACACTAGATGTGAGGAGACTTAGGAGCTCAAACCCAGGACTTTGTGAATACTAGAAAAGACTATACCAACTGAGCCATATGCCTGGCACAAGGTAATCATTTGTAGGGCAGAGTTTTGCTGTGTAGCCTAGGCTGCCCATGGACTCAGTCTTCCTGCCTCAGCCCGAGATTACCAGTGTATGCCATCACACCTAAGCAAGACACAGAATAGTTCAAAGGCCAAGTTCCTGCTTTCACTTTGCTCTGGAGTTGGGAACTTTGAACATGCAAAACAAAATAGATTTCTGGGCTGGAGAAGTGGCTCTGTCGTAGTTAAGAGTACTTGCTGCTCTCCCAGAAGACCCAAGTTCAGTTCCTAACACCCATGTCAGGCAGCTCATTCCTGCTTCAGGAGATCCAATCGCTCTTCTGGCCTGAGAGCACCTGCCCTAGCATGCACACACTCACACAGAGACACCCAGTTAAAAATAATGTGACAAATCTCTTAAAAGTAAATAAAAAGAGATTTCATGTTCAGCACAGCACTTATACAAGCGTGTACGGGAACCTTGGTGGGCAATTGGAACTTGAGAATTCACAGAGGGAAGGCTTTCCTGAGGAGGCAGTAAGGTGAAAGGTAAAACTTTATAGCTTTGAATGAATAAAAGATGGGTCTGCTCTTCAGAATCTACTTCCTCCAGGCAAAGGTTGAAATATCACTCTTCAGGTTTTATGGGCTTGTTTTCTTTTGTTTTGTTTGGTGCTGGGGTGGGACTAAGGGTCTCACCCTGGACAACATTGAAAACACTCCTTTTACCTCACCCCTCCCTAGATACATCTTTGAAGCACTAAAGCTTAGTACAGTGCCTAGCACACAGTAGGCATTCATAGATGCATAGTCAGCATCTGTTGACTTAAACAAATGGAGTGTGTCCCTGGTTGGTGTCTGCTTTCCCCAACCGGGGGAAGGCCAGTTTTGCTGTTTCTTAGGGTAGAGTGTGGGGGAGGCCCTAGCTGACCAACAAGACCATCAGGCTGATTCTGACCTCTCAAGATATACTGATGGGCTTCTGTATCTAATCATGCTCCTCATCTCCTCCCTGTGCCCCCAGATGATGACAATGGTCCTGCTGCATACTGAGCAGGTTGAGTGTACAAGCTGACGTAATTAGGAAAAGGACCTTGTGCCCTGTTGCACCAGATTTTTTTTTTTTTGGCCAGCTATGCGGACTATGCCCTAGACTGTATTACCCTCTGCCTCCCCTCAGCCTGGAAGTAGGACAGAGATCATTGCAGTCCTAGGCTTTCTGAGTCCAGCAAATCTACAGGAGGGAAGGAGACAGGGATGGAGGGGCAAAAGACCCCTCCGACATGAGTCCTCAGAAAGGAGAGTAGCCTTGTAGCTCCAGAGCACAGGGGAACCTTTTCCTCTACATCTCATGAGGTGCTGCTGTAGGGCAAATTGTTCAAGACCAAAGCGCTTCACCCAGGGAAGCCTGGCATCTAGAGCCTGGCCGGCCAGGTGTTCTAGGGTAGCATGAGGCCAAAAGGTCAGCGTCAGTCCATTCTGGGTCGGTGCCCTCATTGCAAGGTAGGCCCTTGGTCCTTGTCCTCCTTCAGTGTTCCAGTCCGCACAGTTCAACCCCAACCCTCAAATCAGCAATCCCGAAATGACCACATCCAAACTTCCTCTCAGGCCTCAAACTTGCTTCTGAGCATCCCCTGACTCCCTAAGCCAGCCCAGCTCCCAGCTAGGTACCACCTGCTTCGGTCCACTCCCTGCGGCTACTCTTGGCCGACCCAGTCCCAGCTCTGCCCTTGCCGGATCCTTCCCCCACCCCGCCCGTCACCCCCTCTGCCCTTTCTAGACCCTTCCCTCCTCCCCCATCCCCACCCCTCTGGAGGGGGCACACACCCAGCTTCCTGTACCACACGGGAATTCGCGCAGACACAGCTTCCTCAGGTGCTCATTCACGGCAGCGCTCACTGTCCCGGGTGTGCCCTCGCTGCTCTCGCTGTAGCTAACACTGGAGTCTCTGGTATCCATGTTGCTTGAGAAAGACTCGCTGCTAGGCAACGGCCAGACGCGTTACCCTGGGTGCGGAGAGCAGGAAGAAGCCAACTTTCCCAGTATCAAAGACCCCCCTGAGTGTTGTCTTGCAGAACCCCACCAGGCTGGTCTGTGGAAAGTGCTGACTGTTGTCCCCCATTCAGCAGATATAAAGAGGAAAAATTAGTTCAAGGTTAAACATTTTAAGACTCCAATTAGTGGATCCCATGTGGCTATCCCTTTCTATCCATGAACTGTTTGAACACCAGACCCATTTTAGACTTATCCAATCTTATCTTACATTGCCCAAAGAACCTCCACACAGCAGGGGCTCCCTGCCTGCGGTCTGTGAAATTGTTGGGATGAGATGACTCTTACCTGGAAATGCAACATCTTTGTTGAGGTATGATTTACATACCATAAAATTCAAAGGGCACAATTCTGTGATTTTTGGTATATTCATAGTGCATTTTACAACTGTGGTCTAGTCATTTTCCCTCAAGGTTGCAATTCATAAAGCAAACTCTAGTCTACCATCTGCTCAGCCAAGGGCAGACAGTGATTCACTTTGGGTATCTATGCATTTGTTAGTTACTTCCAAAGGTGACGTCATGTAAAGGATTTGTTTTTTTAATGTCTTTTCACTTACGTTTTCACGAGTCATCCATGAAGTCCAGGCTGGTCTCAAACTCACTCACTAGGTAGCCAAGGAGGACCTTGATCTGATCCTTTTGCCTCCATCTCCTGAGTGCTGGAGCTACACGCATATGCCACCTGTGTCTTATCTTGCATCAGGCCTCATTGTGTTCTTTTTAAAATTTATGTATATGAGTATTTTGCCTGCATGTGAGTTTGTATACCATGAGTCAGAAGAGGGTGTTGGATCCCCTAGAACTGGAGTTACAGACAGTTGTGAGCTGCCGTGTCAGTCCTGGGAACTGAACTGGGGGTCCTCTGGAAGAGGACCTGTGCCTGTAACTGCTGAGCCATCTCTCCAGTCCCCCAACTAGTGGTTTTACGTTTTGATTAAAAGCAAGCAACACGTAACTAAAACTAAGTGATCTGGAGAGCTTATTTAGATTTCCCTTTGGCTTTAGGATGTGGTGAGTTCTGGATAGTCAGTGACTGTAAGATGCAGGAGAGAAGTGTCACACCCAAGAATCCCCTGCTGTCCCCTGCCCCACTTTTCCCTGTCACTTTATCTTTCTTCTTTCTCATCCATGTTTCATCACAGTGTGATCTACTTTAGCTCTTTCCTCGGTGCCGGTGCCGCAGTGAGACATTTACCTAATTTATTCAAAGTTCCTGTGACCTCATGTTTGCAAACCTACAGACTCGGTCAAGGCTTATCTTTCTGACCTCTCCACGGCTTATGCCAATCATTTCCTCTGACTTGAAAAACCACTCCCCATCTCGTTCCATGACCGCTTCCTTTCCTTTTGTTCTTCATGTGCCTTCTCAAACTGTATACCATGTCACCTCCTTTCCTTCTTCTGCTGATGGCTCAGGTCTCAGGGCTCCACGTGTGACTGCCACCTCTTATGGTGGTCATCTACTTGCAGTTCTGTCTACCATAATATAATGATGACTTTCAAGGGAGCATTTCCAGTTCCTTCCTTAGTGTTTCAAAGCCAAGTCCAGCAGCCTCCTAACATCTCCAGTTGTGCTTTGCATGCTCACTCCTCAAGCCCCAAATGTTCTCCTTTCCACGTTCCTCTGTATCAACGCAATATTCATTTACCCAAGTCAGAAACCCAGAATTGTCCTCAACCCTCCTACTCCTCCATCTCCACAGCCAGCCATCTTTCCTGAGTTTTACCACTTACACATGTTTCCATTCCACATCGCTTTGCATCAATCTGTCACATTACCTGGCTCATCTGTGAATATGTGGTGTTTGAGATCCAGTTGAGGCATTCTTGGGGACATTAAAGTGTGTAGAATATAAGCCAAAGATAGAAGCCTTGGAGACATGTCCATGAAGAACAGAGCCAAGCAGGCAGGTGCTTGGCCTAGAGCCCTGACAGGGCATAGTTGGGACAGAGCATGTTGTTATGGAGGGAGGAGACAGAGAGGTTTTGGAAGGCGGTGTGCTTACCTCTCTCTGCTCAACCAGGTTGGATTTTCGTTTTTGGAGAGAAGGTCTCACTGTGTAGCTCTGGCTGGCCTGGAACTCGCTATGTAGACCAGGCTGGCCTGTCTCTTGAGTGCTGGAATTAAAGGCGTGTGTCATCATACCTGGCTCAGAATGTATATTGTTTACATGTATTAATGTTATGTGTGAGGGGGGCACCCCATGTGGAAGTGGAGCCCCACTCTCTACCTTGGTTTAGGCAGGGTCTAGATTGTTCACAGCTACATACACCAAGCTTCAGGGATCCTCCTGTCTCCACCTTCCAGCTCTCAGTAGGACAGCTAGAATTAGGGATATGTAATACTATTCCCAGCTTTATGTGGACTCTGAGGATTCGAACTCAGGTCCTCATGTCTGGACAGCAATCACTTACCCATTGAGCCATCTCTGAAGCCCCAAACTGAGGTTTTAAGAAAGCAGAAATGGGGCTGGGGCTACAGCTCAGTTGAGAGAATTTGTCTTGTATTCCTAAGGACCAGAATTCAGTCTCAGCACCACAAAAAGAAGGCGAAATCATTATGATTATGGCAGAATGATGGTTGGAATTCTGGCACATCATGAAAAATGAAAGCTGAAAAGAACCAGGGAGGCTGACAACATGAGGTTACTGAACTGTATTATTTCTCTCTTGTTAACCCTGATTGCTAGGCATCATGGTATACCCCTGTAATCCCAGCTCTAGGGAGGTCAAGGCAGGAGGATCACAAGTCTGGGTTACATAGTGAGACCTCTTCTCATAAAACAATTATCTGCACAGATCTGCACAAAATTTGGCCTGCTGACAGTGTCACAGAGGGAGGGGGGACTGGTTGGGACCCCACCCTTCCTTGAAGATTTATCCGTGTTTAATGACTGAGATGTTTTTTCAGTGGTGTAGCTACTGGTCAGGTGCTCATGCCATTGTAAACAATTTACCCATGTACTTATATGAAAGCTATTGGGTCATTCAAACAAACAAGACCTGCAGTGGAAGAGGCACTAGCTGGGAAGAGAAAGGAGGCAAAAGGTAATAAATGTGTGTGTGTTGTACGCATGTGAAAATGATCAAAATACATTATACACATACATGAAAATGTCATGATGAAGCCCATTATTGTGTAAAATTAATATATGCTAAGAAAACAATCTTAGTTCCTGGGAGGATGAGGCAAGAAGATTCTTGTAAGTTCAAAGCCTGGGCTACACAGTGAGTTTCACTTGTGTAGGTTAGCTAGGGCTACAAAGTGAGGCCCCACCTGAAAAACATGCTATAGGAAGATCATCCGACAACTCTCTTAGAGACCTAAAAGGAAGCTAAAGGCTGGGACTCGTGTTCTCATCCAGGGTTCAAGGTCTTGTACCAAGTTCACGCCTTTAAGTCCAATTTGTTTGCTTTATCCATTCCACAAGGTACCTCTATCTTCAAGTCAACAGTGGGCATCTAACTCCTCCTCAATGGAATCTCTTTCTCTTCTGCCTAATTTTGTGTTGTTTCTGTCATATTGTATGTATTCTTTGACATAGGGTCTCATGTACCCAGGCTGGCCTCTAACTTGCTGTGTAGGTAAGGATGACCTTGAACTTCTGATCCTGCCTTCACTGCCTGAGTATTGTGTGTACCACTGCCCAGCTGTTTTGTGTTGTTGTTGTTTTGTTTTGTTGTTTTTTTGTTTTTCATTTTTGAGACAGGGTCTCATGTAGCCCAGACTGGCTTGGGACTCCACATGCACATCAAAGATGAACTTGACCTTTAGATATTTCTGTCTCTCCACCTCCCAAATTCTAGGATTATATTTGTACACCATCATACCTGACTTACTTAAGTTTTGTTGGGTGGTTGGCTTCTTGGATGGAGCCACAGGGCCTCAGAGAAGCTAGGCAAGCGCTGTACCATGGTACAACCCTTAGGGCCCTTAGGGCTCACGTGATTTCACTAATTTCTATGTCTTCAAGTAAACTGATAAGTATGCTTAGTTTCCTCAGCAGAGTCCCTTTTGCCACGTAATGTAACATAATAGTTGGTATAAACAAAACAGCCTAGACTAAGAGTGTGACACTTCCAAAGAACAAAACCAAAAGAAGCATGGATGAGAGAAAAGAAGAGAGAGGCCGAAGCAGAGCTGGGGCTGAGAGTGACTGGATGCTCCTGGATATAGCCTTCTCTTGTACTTCTTGGGCACTATGGACACCTGGCCTCACATCTGAGCTCTGGACTCCAATGTCATGGCTCCTTTGTCACAGATGCCCGATGACATCCCAGAGAATGCTTCCTCTCTGCAGTCTTCTCTTCCCTCATCACCCAGCTTCGTCCTCACAGCCTTGGAAGTTATCCTTGGTTCATCCTGTTGCTTCAGCTCCACATCAGCCACTGCGCCAGCCCGGGCTGCTCTATATGCTCACTTGGAGACCTGTGTAACTTCTCTTTTGCTCCAATGCTTTTATCTTGGATTCCCACTCCTCTTTTCAGTCAGCAGCCTATCTTTCTCTCTCATTTCAAAAGTACACCAGATCCTGTAAGTCCCTATCTAAAGCTATCTGGTGGTGTCTCATCACACTTAGAAGAAAACCCAAATTCTTTATCGTGGCCTCAAGGTCCTTTGTGCCAGGCCTCTGCCCACATTTCCACCACCCTCTTTTTCTCCCACTGCACTCCAGATGTAACGACCTTCTTCCTGTTAATGGAAGAAGCCCGAGCTCATTTCCACTGCAGCCTGTCCTCTACTTGGAACACAGTCTCCACATTTCTCCACAACTATTCCTTCTTACCCCCCAAGTCTCATAGTTTCATTATTGCTGGGAGCTCTCTTATTTGTGAATTCTTTTTAATCCTGCCCTTTGCCCCTAGAATGCTACATCCTTAAGGACAGGGACTTTGATGAGCTTATTTGTCACTCTTCCTGAGGACCTGGAAGAGGACATAGTTAAGCTGACCCTCAAAATAAGAATAAATTGGGAGCTCTTTTTCATGGCACCTCCTAGGCCATCGAGTGCATCAAGATGAAGCTGAGTGTCTTCTTCCCAGCCACTGGCTGTCAGAAACACGCTGAAGTGGACAATTACCGAACTCCTTCACACTTTCTAGGACAAGCACATGACCACTGAAGTAGCCAAAGAGTGGAAAGGTTATATGGTCTGAATTAAAGGTGGGAACAACAAACAAGGTTCTCCCATGAAGTAAGCTACCTTGACCCATGGCGGAGTGCACATGCTGTTGAGTGAGGGGCATTCTTGTTATGGATCGAGGAGAACTGGAAAGAGGAAGCACAAGTCTGTTCATTGTGCATTGTGGGTGCCAATCTGAGTGTTCTCAACTTGGTTACTGAAAAATAAAAGAGGGGTAGTGGGGAGAAGGGTATTCCTGGGATGACAGATACTACTGTGCCTCAGTGGTTGTGGCCCAGAAGAATCAGCAGAATTCGAAAGCTTTTCCATCTCTCTAAAGATGATATCCACAAATATGCTGTCAGAAGCCCTTAAACCAGTAGTTCTCAACCTGTGGGTCGTGACTCCTTTGGGGGCCAAATGACCCTCTCACAGGGGTCATCTAGGACCACTTGCATATCAGATATTTACATTACGATTCATCACAGTAGCAAAATTAGTTATGAAGTAGCAACAAAAATAATTTTATGGTTGGGGTCACCACAACATGAGGAACTGAATTAAAGGGTCACAGCATTAGGAAGATTGAGAAATCACTGCTTTAAACAAAGAAGGTGAGAGGCCCAGGACCATAGCACCCAGGATTTAGTATCTTGTTACTACATGTGAAGAAATGACACACTAAAGAAAATGAAGAGGCTGCAGAACTTGCTCAACTTTTGGCTAAGAGAATGAAGGAAGCCTAAGGAAGCACCAGGAACAGATTATCAAAAGATGTAGGCTGTCTTCCCTGAGCACTTTACTTCTAAGTTTGATCAAAAATAGTCTTTAAGAGTAACAAATAAGCTGGGCATAGTGGACTCTGTTTCAGAAAGCCCAAAACCAAACCAACAAAAACAAATAAACGAACAAACTATCCACAAACCTCCAAAAGGAGTAACAAATAAATGATCAGACTTTGAATCTTCAAAAACCAAACAGATAAAAAAGAATAAATGAAAAGCTAGAGAGATGGCTCAGTATTTGCTGTTCTTTTAGAGGACCTGAGTTCAGTTCCTAGTACCCACCTTGGGTAGCTCATATCCACCATTAACTCCAGCTCCAGGAGAACTGGTGCTCCCCTCTGGCCTCCACAGGCACTGGCAACACACACACACACAGTATTAACACTGGGTATTGAATGTAGGGCTTTAGGCATGTGACAGAAGTTTTCTACCACTGATCAATAAGCCTGGCCTAATAATGAACTTTTTCCCCCTCCTTGACATAACAGTCTTATGTATGTCTGGAGCCTTGCATAGGCTGCAACTCACTACATAGACAAGGCTAGCCCCAAATTTGCATCAATCCTCCCTGCTCTGCCTCCTTAATGCTGGGATTACAAGCATAAGCTACTATGCCTGGGTGAGTAACACTTCTTTTTTAATATTGTATTTATTTTTATGTACATTGGTGATTGTGTGTGTGTGTGTGTGTGTGTGTGTGTGTGTGTGTGATGAGGGTGTTGGACCCCCTGTAACAGGAGTTAGAGACAGTTGTGAACTGCTATGTGGGTGCTAGAAATTAAACCCAGATCCTCTGGAAGAGCAACCAGTACTCTTAACCACTGAACCATCTCTCCAGCCCGAGTAATGCTTCTTAATTTAAATTTATTTTGCGTATATGGGTATTTTGCCTGCATGTGTGTCTGTGCATCATGTGCATGCCTGGTGCACACAAAGGACAGAAGAGAGCATCAGGTTCCCTGGAACTGGGGTTATAGATGCTTGTGGGCTGCCATGTGGTTGCTGGGAATCAAGCCCAGGTTCTCTGGAAGAGCATCCAGTGCTTTTAACCACTGGAGATAGCCATTTCTCCAAACCATGAATAACTCCCTTTTTTTTATTTTAAATAGTTATAAGACATTTTGATTCTAAAGATGATAAAAGAATTTTTCACCTACTTTGTGCATGTGATTTGAAATTCAGTATAAATGTTTCCCTAAAGCTTAAAAAAAATTAGTTTTTTTTTTTCAGTGATTTACAATGTGGCCCAGACTGGCTTTGAATTTGTGACCCTCTTGTGTCGTCCTCCTGAGTGCTAAACACAGGTGTGTATCACCTCACTTCCTTCCAAAGATTAACTCCCTTCCTTACTCCCATTACCTGGGCAACAGAAGACACGACCAACAAATAACTCTTGAGCCCTGGTCCCAGTCTTAGAGCCAGGAGTCATGAAGACATAGGTGAGAATCCAGGGATGAGAACAAGCTTTGCAGCCCTGAAGCCCTCCACTCACACCTCCACAGTGCTCACTGGCGTGGATGTGCTTCAGGAATTCCCACAGATGGATCAGTCTGTGCGTCTCAGTGGCTCTATGCCTACACATGGCCTCTCAGGAATTCCCTGCAGGGCGCACTCTTCACCCCCCACCCCCAAGTCACTTATTCCTCATGGTTGTACTCTTCAACTCTTGGCCTCAAAATTTCCTCCCATTAAATCAACAAGTACTTTCCAAGAAGAAAGAGATGCTCAAGATGCATGTGCCTTCCTGTGTGGTATGTGTATGTGTTTGTGTGTGTGTGACTGACTCAAGCCTCTGCCTGCCTTGAGGGTAACCTCAGCATTTCCTTCCAGCCCCTGATTTACCCAAGCCGTGGCTGGCAGCATTTTGAAAGTGTTTTCTGGAGAAAAGCTGAGCAATGGTTTTGCCATGGGCGGGCCTTTGATCTTCCTTATGCTGGCCCTTTATATATCACCTGGTGGCCATGGCGAACACATCAGACTCCAGAGGCCACTGACAAAGCAGACCTTACTCACTCTCTCACCATCACCATGATCTTCCACACAGGTACCACTGGCTCCGCAGTTTACCGAGGCCTCAGTGCCATGGCTCTTATACCAGGAGAGACAGGAAGGGCTGCACGGGTGGTTGCTGGGCAATGGCTGCTGTGACTGAAGCTGGGGTGGACAGGGGCATTTGACCTGTGAACCTCATGGCATCCTTCCCTTTCTGCAGGACCCACGAAGCTGGCCTTGGTGCTGCTCTGCTGTATAGGAACCTGGCTGGCCAGCTACGCCTTCACTATACCAATACCTGATAATATGACACAGAGGATACTTGAACTCTTGAAACTCGAGTCTAAGGAACTTTATGAAAACTATGTAAGTGCCCTTGAGATTTCTTTTCCAAACCATTTCTTTAAAATGCCTTATTTTGCTCTCCAGAATAGCTAGTCTTTCTTGATGTAACCAGCTATAGGGGCCAAAGAGAAATGGGGAAGAATCAGACAAGCTGTGGTAGAATGTTTATGTGGGGTAAATGCACTAATGGAGAAAGCAGAGGCAGACTAGTCCAGGGACTCCAACTCCAGCAACTTTCTAAAGACTACAGGATATCTGCTCAAAGCCTTCTTTATCTCAAACCTGTCTGGCTCAGAGTCCTACTAAATGAGCATTCTTGGATGGAAGTGCATCCTTAGAGATGGGCCAGCTTGATTCAGTAGTCCCCTGAGAGCAACGAGAGCCAGTCTAAGCAGTAAAAGATGTCTTAGTGGTAGCAGGGTGTGAAAACCCTCCTTTGGGTCTCTGGTGCCTCTTCCAACAGAAAGGCAGTTAACTAACTAGGCAACCATCTGTACGTGCTCTTGGGGCTGAATGGAAAGTCCTCTGCCTTGACAGACTGTGGCAGGAGAGCAGCACAAGACTCAGCAAGTGTGAACACTTCACTTCCTCAGGACTTCTTAGATAACTTCAATTAAACAAACAACAACCAAACTGGGAAGGACAGTGATATTAGCACTGACCTTGCCATCCACTCTGGCATTTATGCTAAGCTTTAGCCTTGGCCTTTGTAGATTCAAAGGCAGAAGTGCTGAGCTAGCTGAGGCTGATGTGGTCTTATCAATTTGGTCTTACCCAAAAGCTGTCAGTTTTGAGGAAGAAGTAGGGTAAGGAAGAACCTTGAGTACACTGAGAAACTCTCCCTAGGTCTCAAAGGTTCTTCCAGGCACGCATAAACCATACTCTGCCATCAAGTGACATACAGAGGCACAGAGAGTAGGGAGCTGCATGGAAACACAGACATGCCCTTTCCCCCACTTACCTCAGCCTCTGAGCATCTGAGAACAGACTGCAGAAGGCTAGGTCAGCTTCATCCAGATGGGCAAAGGACTCAGGAGGGAACAACAGTTATGAGCATCCTTTGGAACCATGGCCAACCTGGGTGGGTATGCCATGTCTGCTACTTGAGCCTGGGCTAGCTCATAAACCAACTGTACCTTAAATTCTGTAGACATCGGGTTAGTGATGGCCCAAGCCTCACAGGGTTGTTGTACCAATTAGATAAGTCTGAGCCAGGCTAGACACAGAGGAAGCACTGGAAATTAGCTGCTCAGCTCTCTAGGGGTTATTACAAACCTAATCCTCGCAATATTTCAAAACTTCTCTTTCTACAGCTCAAAGGCGATGGAGCTAAGCTGTCAATAGACAAATCAATACAGCTGCCATGCTTCACCCTGGAACGCAACGCATCAGAGAACATCTCAAAGATCCAAGCATATCTGGAGAAGGCCAAAGTACTGAATGAGAACAGAATAAACACTGCTAATGTCGCAAAACGACTTAATGACATCAGCTGTGAAGAACTACAAATGCCAACTGTTCCTGGGCCTACAGATTCTGCCACAATCCTTGAAATTAAAACCTTTATACTGACTGTTTTAAAACAGTTCTCAGACTGCATGGCAACACTGAAGCCTACGAACATGACATGCTGAGTGATGGGGTAAAGAGCTCTCGGGAAGAATCCTAGTGTCCTCAGCAGCACCTATCCTGGGAGGGCTGGGCATAGGAATTAGCTCGAAAGAGATCATGCCATTTTAACTAGCTTTGTTATTTATGAAATGTTTTTAGTCTTTCCACTGAAATCTTATACCCTTGTGGGAGCTGGAAGTGGCAGCTATATTTATTTATTGGTATTTATTGTGCTGAGTTGTTAATGCTCCTTGAAGGAGCCCTCAGAGTCTATTTAATAAATTATATTGATATGATCTCATAATCTTGTTTGGAGTTTGTGATGGGGCTGAAATCAGAGGATGGGAATCCAGACTGAACAGGGTTGCTGAGTGGGAATGTTCTGGAAATAGCTAATGCTTCTGCTACTGCCATTCCCCTCCATGGGACAGTCTTAAGAACAAATAAAACCAGCAGCATCAAGTATCTGCTAAACATTTTCTTTATCCTAGATCATAAATATGATCATTTTCCTTCTGGTATGTAAGCTGCGAAACTGAGGCGAGAAGTCATTTAGTCACTTGCTTAAGTTACACGGATGCTTAGTGGCATAGCCCAGATTCCAGCTGTGCTTCATGATTCTCTCCGGCCTTAGTCCTTCCCTGGGCATGACTGGGTCGCAGGGCACTCAGTGTCATATGTGGTACAGGGTCCATTGCACAATTCCTACCACATTCCCAGGGTCTTCACCTGTCTAACCACTTCAATGGGGACTTCTTCACAGCAGATGTAAAAGTTTCTGCTTGAGTAAAGGCTGGTAAGGTCCTTAGGGGGCATTTGGATGGAGGGGGGTCTCCAAGTGTCTGGGAACTTTCAGCAGCCATCATGCTGGAGACACAAGCCTTGGCCCCACTCGCTCACTCATACCATCTAAGCATGAGGCTAGCAGCTTGGTTTTGTTTGTTGAAATGCCAGGAATCGATCCTAGGGCTTTGAGCATGTTAGCACTTGAGCATGGGATAAAGCATCAGCCCAGTAGCCCTGGTTCAGAAGCCTCCTGAGCATTCATTCTCTTATGTGCTCATGTAAAGAACCACTATTTTATTTTATTTATTTTATTTTATTTTATTTTATTTTATTTTTTTTATTTTATTTTATTTTATTTTATTTTATTTTATTTTATTTTATTTTATTTTATTTTATTTTATTTTATTTTATTTTATTTTATTTTATTTTAACTTTTTGGTTTTCCAAGATAGAGTTTCTCTGTTGTAGCTCTAACTGTCTTGGAACTCACTCTGTAGACCAGGCCTTGAACTCACAGAGATCCACCTGCCTCTGCCTGCTTAGTGCTGGGATTAAAAGCATGGACCGCCACCACCACCTGGCTAAGAACCACTAATCTTGAGCCAACAGTACTTTCATTGTCCCTTTAGGAAAACTGAGGGCCGGAGCAAGAGAAGGGGTGTGCCAAAGAGCACACAGAAGGGGAGATGTGGTCAGGGTCTGGACTCTGTGGCTATGACTCAGACTTCCCACTCTTGCTCCCGTGGGTATCTCTCCTCTGATCTCATACCAGGCTTGCATGTGGTCAAGCACATTCGGGGTGGTATGGCTGTGGATTCCCCAGACACCCTTGTTTTCAATGGCAGTGTTTTGTGGCAGTCCATCACTTCTTTAGATTGTCTTAGGTCACCTTTGTTATTAGAAAAGTTACCCAAAACTGGGAGGTAAGGACAAAACATAACCATATGTCCTTTCAAAGAAAAAAAAAGCAGACATGAGACCATCATGAAAGAAATGATTTTCCAGAGAAATAGGGAAAGGGGAGAGACACACATTCCTTAGAGAAATATAATTAAAAGTATAAATAGAACAGGAATGATGGGAGCAGAAAATCACCAAAATGCTGCAGCGAATCCTAGGAAAAAATTAAAATTAGAGGAAACTGGCAGGGCTTCATGCATCTTCCCTATAATGAACAATCCTGGTGACGGTTTTCAAAAACGTCCACAAATTCTTGGTTATGCCTCCTTCTGGCAGGCAGGATGGATTTGAGAATTCACTTTTTTTAAGGCTCTCACTGTGAGTCCTGATGGGGTAAAGAGCTTTAGGGAGGAATCCTAGTGTCCTCAGCAGTACCTGTCTTGGGAGAGCTGAGCTTGCAATGTAGGAATTAACTTGAAAGAGATCATGCCATTCTTACTAGCCTTGCTATTTGTGAAATGTTTTACTTCAGTCCGTTGAAATTTTATTCTTATATCCTTGTTGGGTATAAGAATGCAGATTCTACTTTGTGGGATGGTGAGTGTAGTCTTTGATGTCCTGGAACTTCACATTTGGACCCAACTGGCCTTGAACTCTCAGACATCCACCGGCCCCTGCCTCCTGAGGTCTGGGGATACAGTATGTGCCACCATGCCTGGCTTTTTGTTTTGAGGCAGGTCCTTCTCTTATATGTAGCCCTGGCTAGCCCGGAGCTGGTGCTCTTCCTGCCACAGCTTCCTGAGTGCTAGATGATAGGCATGTGGCACATACTTAGCTCCTTGGTTGTTGTTTATGTACTGGGATCAAATCGAAGTCTTTCACCTGCGTTGCTCCTGGTACAACGCTGAACTCCACATCTAGCCTCTGAATTTTTTTTTAAATTCAGTTCCTCAGTCATTCTGACCACAGTCCAAGTGGCTTGATGGCCACACTGTCCTACACTGGACAACACAGATGCAGGACAACCCTACAGCAAAGCGAGTTCATTGGAATAGCCCTGCTCTTGAGGGTGACACTTGGCTGGCACATTATCAGCTATCGATGGGGTCCCTGGGACAAGATCCAAATGATTTCTGTGGAGTAGAGAAGCTGGTTCTAGACTGAAATGGCCAGGTAGGCTGCACTCGAGCCATTTCTTTCCAGCCTGAGTTTCCTTTGCTGACACGTGTCCTAGCTTTGGGTCAGCTGTGTGCTGTCGATTCCCTTATGAGAATGTCCTCACTCTGCTTGAGGATTTATGCTGCCTAGAAGTGCAGAGCCTTCTCAGTAATCATGAGAACAGAGTTAGACTTTGAACAAGGATCCCATGACTCAGAGCAGCAGAGATGGTGGGAAATTAATCCTCACAGGAAGAGATGGGAACCGCAGGGTGGCCATTGCCGAGAAGCAGAAAGGCTAAGGTCTCAGGAGCTGTGTAGTGTCCCAGATTTGGGTGGTGACAAGCAACAGGCTCACAGTGATTCTGAGGGCCACTGCCTAAACCCCACCCCGTGCCCTTAACTTCTTGCTCCACTGGAATCAGCCAGAAGAGGGACTGAGCTAGGGTCTCTCAGCCTGCCTATCTCTGAAAGCCCATAGGTCTAGAGATGACTCAGCTCCAGGCTGGGGGACTCCACAGCAGTTTTCCAATTAAAAATACATGGTTGGGCTGGGGAGATGGCTCAGGGATAAAGTGCCTGCTGTGTAAATATGAAGGCCTGAATTCAGATCCCCAGAACCCATGTAAAGCCCCAAGTGATCGCACATATCTGTGATTTCAGCACACCTATGACGAGACGGGAATGGAAACAGGGGAATCCCTGGGTGGTCACAGGCCAGCTAGCCTGCCACACACAATGGTGAACAAGAGACCCTGTCTCAGATGAGGTGGGAGGCTAGTATTAATATGCAGGGTTGTCCTCTTATTGCAACAGGCATGTATGCATGTACACATGCATATACACATACACAGGTAAATTTAAAAAAAACACTTTTGCTCTCACAGGGCTAAGATACTTTGTGACATTTCTGATTCTCTCCCTCAATCCCTTGCTTCACTAGACAGTTTCTCAAACGAGGAGGTGAGAAGCAAAACAAATTCTACTTTGTGGGACTGGCTCAGAGATGGCTTAAAGTCTGAAAACCTGAGTTGATCCCTGGAGCTCAGGTAAAAGCTAGATATGGTGGCACACATCTGTAATCCCAGCGCTCCTGTAGCAAGATGGGAGGTGGAGACAGGAGAATCATTGCAAAGACCATGGGCCAGCTAGCCTAGAGGATACAACACAGCAGAAACAACAGAGACCTTGTCTCAAAAACAAGGTTGGAAGGCAAGAACTGACGTGTGGAACTGTGCTCTGATTTCCACACAAGTGCTGTAGCATGCATGTGCCTGCACTCACACACACATATACCGTATACACACTTACACTACTACTCCTAATAATAAAGTTCATAGTTCCCCTTTGCAGAGTGCTCCTTCCGGAGGAACATCCCAAACTCTGGGGCATGATGACAGCCTGTGTGCAGTCACAAGGTTCTACATCCAGAGGATTCCTGTCTATTCTTATGCTGTATCCTGTTTTGGTGAGAGGGTCTTGCTGCTTAGCTCAGTTTGCCTGAAACCTGCAATCTCCCTGACTCGGGCTACTGAGTGCTAGGATTACAAACATGTACCAGGCATGACTGAGCCTCTGTTCTTGTCAATGTCTCAAAATCCTTAATGTGTTTAGAACAAAGTACATAGCTGGTTCTATTGGAGTGTTTGAACAAAAATCAGGTTCCTGGATTTTATACCTGGAGACTCTGAGTTGGTGGGTCTGGGTAGGTCTCTGGATTGCATATGAACAATTTTATTGATCTACAATTTACATACTATAAATGCCACTTGTTCAATGTGTAGAATGTGTGTGATTTTTCAGAATTGGGCACTACACAATGATACTTCAGTCAGTAAGCACACTGGTGTTCCTGACTGCTGTCATAATGTTGTAGTACAACACATCATTCATGTATGCAGGTGCAGGTGCAGGTATAAACAAGCATACCGTGTTACATCATACAGGGCTGGGGTAGATCTTAGTGGGAGAGCTCTTGCCTACTATGTACAAGAACCTTGGTTCAAGCACCAAACCAAAAAGTATGTGGAACATATATAATTAGGTACGGTATACAGCACTTGAATAAGTTTTGTTACTGTCCTGTGTACTGACTATGCATGTTCATTTTCCATTCCTGCGACAAGACATCTGAGGTAATTAACTTAAAAGGAAGAATGGCTCCCTGAGGACCTAGCAGAAGTTAATGGCTGTGGGGGAGGGATATCATTATTCATCAGCTGTAGCCACTGGTAAGCTGTCCATGCTTCAGTAAATAACTTCATACCCATGCTTATACAAACAATACTAATTAAACTCTGGCACTCTCTCTCTCTCTCTCTCTCTCTCTCTCTGTGTCTTTCTCGCCCCCTCTCTCTTTCTCTCTCTTTCACTCACTCTCTCTGCCACACACACACATATACAATATGAACATGGGAGAGGGATTTGTTGTTCAGAGAAAGTTAAAGGAGGACATAAAACGGTAATGAGCTGAATAGGAACAAAATACACTACACGTGTATATGAAATTATCAAAGAATAAATGAAAACAATTAAAAATAGTATCATCAGGTGTAGGAGAATACTGGACCTGCCACTGGACAGAACAAGGCCTGGGACCCACGTGGACATACACAGAGACGGACCTGCCCGGGCATGCCAAGAGACAGACCTACCTGGACACGCCCAGGGAGCAGCAGCTGTAGTCTGGCAGCCAATGGAACGCTGGGCCAGGTGGAGGGGTGGAGGGTATAATAGGCTTCCCTCCCTTGTAATAAACTGAGTCCGCCTTTTGCCTCTCACCTGACTCCTGGAGCCTGTATGTCTTGGTTCCACGCCAACTTTACCCCCTCGCCTGAAGGGTCCTGTGGATGGGTACAAGCAACAATCAGGAGCTAGAAAGATGGCTCAGTGGGTTAAGGGCACTTGTTGCTCTTGCAGAGGACATGGGTTCAATTCTCAGAATCCACCATCTGTAACTCCAGTTCTAGGGGATCTGATACCATTTTCTGACCTTTGTGGGCAACAGGCACACATGTGGCATACATTCACAGAAGCCAGAAAAACACTCACACACATAAAGTCAATAAATCTTAAAAAAAAAAACAAAAAAAAAAAACCACCATTAGATAACATCTGAATTCTATCTAAGCCTATGCCTGGGTTGTTTCTCCTTTGTTGTAACATACTGTGGTGGTTTGAATGGGAACAGTTCCCATAGGCTCATATATTTGAATGTTTGACTCTTAGTTTTTGAACTGTTTGGGAAGGATTAGGAGGTGTGGCCTTGTTGGAGGAGGTGTGTCATTGGGGGGTGGGCTATGAGGTTTCAAAAGCTCACTGACCAAGGCCAGTCTTGTCCTTCCTTTGTCTGCAACTTTCAGATCAGATGTTAGTTCACAGCTACTGCTCCAGCACCATGGCTGCCTGCCTGTCACACTGCTTCCCATCAAAATGATCATAGACTAGCTCTCTGAAACTGTAAAGCAAGCCCCCAATTAAATGCTTGCCTTGGTCATAGTAACAGAACAGTAACTAATACACCCACCTACCCAAAGTCCCCACCAATGTAGCAAATGCTTTACTACTGTCTTTTTTAAAAAGTTTTAATTACATTTATTCATTTGCTTATTTACGTGTGTGTGGTATGTAAGTACATATGTAGAAGTCAGAGGACTCTTTTCATAAGATAGTTCTCTCCTTCCAACATAACAGCCCCAGAGATTGAATTCAAGTCATCAGGCTTGGGAGCAGACAATCATATCCACTGAATCATCTCAGTTCCATGACTTTCTTTTATTGTGTGACAATAAAAGTTCCTGTAACTGCTTCTATGTTGAAACATAACTTAGGGCAATCTGAATCTGTGTTCTCAGGCAGAAGTCATTCATATTTGGCTCAGAATAAACTATCTTTTATTCTCTTTGAAGAAAGGAGAAGGGGAGAAAAGAGAAGACAGGCTTATTGTGACTCACAGATTCAGAGGTTTTGGTCCATGGTCAATTGGTCTCATTGCTTTTGGGAGCTCATCATAGCAGAGACATGTGGCGTTCATCTCACAATGGGTCTAAAAGCAAGGAAAAGAGTAGCTAGAGTCCCAATAATCCCTTCGAGGGATGCCTCCAATGAACTAGCTTCTTCCACTAGGCCCCACCTCTTAAGTGTTTCACCACTTCCCAGGAGTTCCATAGGCTGGTGACCAAGTTTCCTACACACAGAGTTTGAGGGATACTCCAGATCCAGATGATAGTACTGTACTATACTGTACAATGCTACACAATACTATACTATATGTTATAATATAATACTATACTATACCATATCATACCATACTGTACTATGCTATATTATGATATCCTATAGTGTGCTTACTATACTCTACAGTACTTTACAATACTATACTGTACTATATTGTACTGTACTATACTATATAATATACTATATACTGTACTGTACTATACTGTATGTGGTGACTTGAATTAGAATGCCTCCAAAGGTTCATATATTTGTATGCTTCTTTCTCAGTTTGTGGAACTGTTTGGTAAGGATCAGAAGATGTGGCCTTGTTGGAGGAGGTTCACTGAGGTTGGGCTTTGAAGTTTCAAAAGCCCACACCATTCTGAGTTAATTCTCTCTCTCTACCTTGTGTTTGGGAACCAGATATAAGCTCTCAGCTACTACTCCAGCATTGTGCCTGCCTGCTGCCATGCTTCCTGCCATCATGGTGTTTTGTTACAGTAATAGAAAAGTAACGAAGACATTACATTATATAATACTATCCTATACAATAACATCCTGTCCTATCCTACCCTTCCTATCCTGTCCTATCCTGTCTTACCCTCCCCTCCCCTCCCCTTCCCTCTCCTTCCCTACCCTACCCTACCTTATCCTACTTCGTTGTTGTTGGGTTTTTGTTTAGATGGGTCTATGTAGTCCTGGTTCTGGCCAGAAACTCTCTATGTAGACCAGGCTGGCCTTGAATTTGCCAGTTTTTGTTTTGTTTTTTTTCTTCAATGATGGACTTTGCTGGGAAACACTCTACCATTGAGCTACACTCTTAGCCCTATATACATTTCAGCATCATCTCAGAGTATACTCCTACTTACTAAAGCAAACCAACAAAATGGTATGCTGTATTATGCTAGCAGTGGCATCCTATACCTCATGTTTCCCATCTGTTGAGCTAAGCCTAACGACTGACTAAGCCATTGCTCTGGGTTTGTGTACGTGCATCCTATGATGTTCACATAAGGACAGGGTACCTGATGACACATTTCTCATAAAGTAGTTGTGTCCTGAACTGGTGAATCACTGTATACTCACAGAGTTGTGCAACTTTAGCCAACATCTAATCCCAGAGCGTTTTTATCATTCCCAAAGGAAACCCCCTACCCATCCCACTGGCAGTCACTCCCAAGTCCCCTTTCCTCTCAGCTTCTTATAACCACTAATCTCTCTGCCTGTATGGATTTGCCACATTCTAGACTGTTCTGTAGATGGCACAATACACTGTGTGGCCTTTGAATCTGGCTCCTTTCATACAGCATCATATTTTTAAAGTTTGTCCATATTGGAACAGGTATCGGTACATCTGCCATTGCTTGTACGCTTGTTTGAAGCAACTTACTGGAACTTACAGGGATCCTCTTCTTCCTGAGTGTTGGGATTACAGTGTGAGCTACCACACCTGAATAACTGTTTTTTAAATGACTGCTTTTTAAATACATTTATTTGCTTCTTTACTGTGTGCACCAAGGTACACGAGTAGAGGTCAAAGGACAACTTACAGAAGTTGGTTCGCTCCTTCCACCTGTGGACTCTTGGATTGAACTCATGTTGTCAGCCTTGATAGCAAGTGCCTTCACCCACTGTTCCTCATTAGCCCAGGGGCTTTCATATGCGGATCAGTACTTCTGATGTAAGCCCTGAGGCCTGATGCAGGTGGCCTACTCCTATGATGACATTTTTCTTGATGCCTACTTTCCCCACACAGATTCTAAGAAACAAGAAAAATACAGAGGAGAGATAGGAGAGATTAGATAGAAATTCACTCTAAATCAAGACTACCTGCCACAGCACTGTGCAAGAGGGAAATCTCACTCATATTTGCCTTTTCTGGAGGCAGTAACATTGGATAGAGCCAACCACAGATGGTACACATGATATACCTACACTGACTGGAACTCATCTAGAAAAAAATTCTCAAGTAACTAGAATTTCTTTGGGCCGTGATCAGCCAAAACCTAGAAAGAGGCTGAAGACTAAAGAAGCAGACCTTGGCATTTTGTGAGAAATGAAATATCCCGAACATCTCTCATGGCCTGGGTCTGCAGATAAAACAATATACAATAATGACTGTTATAAGTAAAGTCTGCTGGGCATGGTGGCGCGCCTTACCCCCAGCAGCCCTGAGGCAGAGGCAGGCAGGTCTCCACGAGCTCCAGACCAGCCTCCTGGTCTGCAGGTTGAGTTGCAGGCCAGCCAGGGCTATATAGTGAAACCTTACTTCATAAGTAAATAAATAACAAGTCATGTGCCATCGACTCAGAAAGGGAAGGGAAAAAGCAACTGTACTATCAGAGTCCCAGAGAAGCAACAACAAAAATAACACGATCGATTCGTTCCAGGGGGAGTCTCTGAGTGCAAAGGGATGTACTCGCTTACTTTATAAAATCAGGAAATACAGAGCTATGAGGAAAAAAAAAAACTAGGTCAAATTATGCTGCCACACTGGTCTTGAACTTATGGGTTTAAGCAATTCTCCTGCTTCTGACTCCTGAGTAGCTAGGAGAACAGGTGTGTACAGTGGGTAGCAAGAAAAGGATTTTTTAAAGATTTGATTTTTATTATGTGTATGTGTGTGTATCTGTATGAGTATATGCCACATGTAAGCTGGTGCCCGTGGAGACCAGAAAATCAGAGCTGGAGTTACAGATGTTTATGAGCTGTGTGACACAGGAACTGTCCTCTGGAAGAGCAGCAAGTGCTCTCAACTACCTCTCCAGCCCTAAGAAAAAGGTGTTTTGTTTTGAGACAGGGTTTCTCTGTGTAGTCCTGGCTGTCCTGGAACTCACTCTGTAGACCAGACTGGCCTCTATTCAGAGAGCTGCCTGCCTCTGCCTCCTGAGTGCTGGGATTAAAGGCATGCACCACCACTGCCCAGCAAGAAAACATATTTTGAACAATGTGATTTTTTTTATTCTGTAGAATAAAGATATATGAAGATGCAGTAGGCAAGAAAGATGGAAGAGGGGTGTGAGAGGAGGAGGAAAGGACAGAAGAGAAACAATGAAAAGCTCAAACGTCCTCAGAACCACAAGCCCACAGAAAAGTCAAATGTAAAACAATAAATCAAACAATCAGTAAATGTGAAACTCTGCTCAACCCCACAAGAGACCGAGAAGTCATACTTACCAAAGTTAGGAATGTGAAAGGCACATTTTCATGCCACCATGCAACCCAAATAGCTCAACATAAGGCAATGAACAGAAAAAAAAAGTATGCCTCTCCCCCCAAGACAGGGTTTCTCTGTGTAACAGCCTGGCTGTCCTGGAACTAGCTTTGTAGACCAAGCTGGCCTTGAACTCATAGAGATCCATCTGCTTCTGCCTTCCAAGTGCTGGGATTAAAGGCATGTGCTATCAAGCATGGTAATTATGATTTTTCTTTATGTGATAGAATTATGCAGTCTTTCTCATTATTTCTCAAAGAATATCTCATAGCAGGTAAAATACCAGGTTAATATATAAAGCTAGTTATAAAACTTTGAAAGAAAATCTCTCTAGCTCAGACTCAGGCTGTCCTGGAAATCACTATGTAGCCCAGGCTGCCCTTGAAATTATAGCGATCCTCCTGTCTCCATATCCCTAGGGCTGGGATTATTGATGTGAGATATTATGCCCAATACAAAACATGATGGCACACACCTGTAACCCTAGCACTGGGGTGGTAGAGGCAGAAGGATCATAATTTTAATGACCAGTCTGTGCTACGTAGAGTTGGAGACCAACCTAGGTAACATGAGATGCTAACTCAAAAAGATAAAGCGGTATATAATGCTCTCTTCCTGAGATAGAACCACACATGTCTGTATGTACCTTTGTCTCACAGGTGGACAGAAAGCAAGATTGTCAAGAAGAGCATCTTTGGGGAAGGGACTCATTTTCTTTGTATGCTTATCCAGCTTGCAGAATTTCTTTTTAAAATATCTACCATTGTTACTATGTGTGCATGATGTGTGTATGTGCATGTATGTGCAGGGGACAGCTCTGTGAAGTCATTTCTCTCTTTCTACCTTTACGTGGGATCTTGGGATCGAATTCGGGTCATCCGGCTTTCACAGCAAATGCCTCTACCTGCTGAGCCATCTCACAGCCCTGTCTTGCAATAAGTTTTGAGACAGTCTTACTCTGCAACCCTGGCTGGCTTGGGACTCACTATGTAGGTCAGGCTGGCCTTGAATTTGTGGCAACCCTCCTGAGAGGTGTAATTACAGGTGTGAGCCACCACCCTCTGCTTAACTAACATTATTTTGGAAGTCAGTAAGATTATTACATATGATTTCAAATTTTAAAACAAATGGAAGAAGATGAAAATGGAGAAGCTGAGGAGCATTGCAAGTCAGGCTTCTTACCTAAGTGGTGGGTCACGAACATGCGAGTTTCTCCTCACTCATCTCCGATATGAGCCTGTCTGTTCTTCACAGTTCTCCTCTGCTCTTCAGGTTTTGCAGCTCAATAGCACATCCAAAGCTTATTAGGGGAGACAGCTCCGTTTATAACAAGATAGAGTATGACCAATGTCGTGTTGCTTCTCCCAGCCCTTTAAAACATGACCCCAAATGACAGTCCTTTACAATAAAAATTCTAAATCTCCCTTCTGAGCCTTCCCAAGTCCCAACTTTTATCAACTGACTTATGCAATGACCCCAGAAATATTGATGCCTGGCAGCCTGTTAACATCAGATATTCTTGGGTTTGTTTCTGGCTTACCATTTACTAGGCAATATAACTTTATAAAGATTGCTCTATTTTTCTAGAGAACAGCATTTAGGGCAGGGGGTGGTGCTTATAATTTTAATACTCAGGAGGTTGAGGCAGGAGGGTGGTAGGTAAGTTCAAGGCCATGAGACCTGATCTTAACACTGAAAACAAAAAAGCAACTTACTCGAGGGCAGGTTTGCTTTAGCTCACAATCCAGGTTATTGGTCTATGATTATAGAGAAGTCACAGTGGCAGGAACCACATCCACAGTCAAGAGCAGAGGGGATGACTGTAAAGGTTAGCCCTTAGTCATCTTTCTCTGTACAGTCCAGGGCTCAAAAACAGGTAGTGGTGCCACACACATTCAGATGGGGTCTTCCCTGATCAATTAAAGCAATCGGTATAGTTCCCCCTTCCCAGACATACTCACAGGCCAACCCAATCTAGACGATTCCTCATTCAGACTCTCTTCCCAGAAGATTCTAGGTTGTGTCAAGTTGACAATTAAAATCACCATCACGGTGCATATTGACGTGATCTAATTCCAGAACATTTTTATCCCCAAGTTAGCAGTCACTCTCTCCGCACACTCTCTCTCTAGTCCCTGGCAGTCACCAATCTGTTTTCCATCTATGGAGTTGTCTATTCTGGGCATTGCACTTACACAACCACTCAATATGTGGTGATACATGCCTGGCTTCTTTTGTTTGGCATGATGCTTTCAAGTTCCATGTTGAAGCCTACGTCAGTGCCTCATTCCTCTTGATAGAGTAACATTCCCTGATGTGAATAGATCACATTCAGCTTCATATATTCATCAATTACTGTTTCTACATTTGGCTGTAAGTAATGTTGGTATAAACATTTCATAAAGCTATGATTAGAGCCCTGTTTGATGTGTGTGTGTGTGTGTGTGTGTGTGTGTGTGTGTGTGTGTGTGTGTGTGTGTGAGCAGGTGCCATGGCACACCTGTGGAGGTTAGAGGACAACCTTGGATGTCAGTCCTCTCCTTTTGAGACAGGGTCTCTTGTCTATTGTGTATGCAGACTAGCTGTCCTTGAGCTTCCAGGAATTTCACTGTCTCCACCTGCCATCTCCCTGTAGGAGTTCTAGGATTACAGGGAGACCCTACTGCATGGGAGTTTTTTCTTTCTTTGAAAAAAAAAAGTTATATCACCACTCTGTGTCTGGTGTCCACAGATACCAGAAGAGGGTATTGGATCCCCCAGAACTGGAGTCACAGGGTTTGTAAGCCACCATGTGGATGCCCGGAATCCACCCCAAACTTCTGGAAGAGCAGCCAGTGCTTTTAGCTGCTGAGCCATCTCTCCCTGCTTCTTGCCTTTTTCTTGGGTAATGGGGATTCAAACTCAGGTTCTCAACACTTGCACAGCATTTTACTTGTGGGAACACTGCTTATTTCCCACAATGCACTATTTTACATTCCTACTTAGAGGTTCTGCAATTTCCATACTCTTGCCCATAAGTCTTATTTTCTGTTCTTGTTTTATTTCTCTCCAGGACTGGGGACCTCGTACATGCTTGTTCTACCACTGGACTGTATCTATCTCCAGCCCTTTTTTGTTTCATCTTGTTTTTGGTTTAGTTTGAGATGGTCTCTCAGGCTAGCTTGGAACTTGAGGTCATCTTCCTCAAGTTCTAGGCAAAGTGTAGATTTACAATAAGTGGGTTTGTTTGTTTGAGACAGGGCCTTGGCTGGTCTTGAACTTACTGTAATGCCTCTGCCTCCCAAGTGCTAGAATTTAAGCTTTGTTCTTTTTCAAGACTGTTTTCGTTATTCTGGGTTCCCTGCCTTACCATGTGAATTTTAGGATTGGCTTGCCTATTTCTGCAGAAAGGCAGTTGGAATTTTGATGGGGAATACATTGGGTGCCCAGGTCACTTTGAGATGTCTAATTGATAATAAGAGCAAGTCTTCTAAACCATGAACACAGAATGCCTTTCTTTTCGTTTCTTTCAATTTTTTTTGAAACAAAGTCCCAGTGTGTAAAGTCATGATTCTTTTAACCTTTTATGTGCTGGGATAATTTCTTTCAACATTTTTTTAATTGAAGAAAATTCATACAACACAAAGTTAGCTATATTAAAGTGCACCATCTGGTGGCATTTAATATGTCTACAAAGTTGTATAATAAACACTACCAATAGGCTCTGAAACAATTCCACCTTTCCAAAAGTGGACTCTACACATGAAGGTGTCATTGGTCACTCTTTCCCAGGCCTTTGATGTGTATGTATGTTATCAAGGGCTCTCATCTGTATGTAAGATCATATATTATGTGACCTTCTATGTCTGGCCTATTTCACTTGCCACACTTTGTGGTTCATTTGTGGGACATTATGGTGCAAACCTGTAATCCCAGCACCTACCCATATTGTACTACTTATCAACAGTTCATTTCTCTTTATTGCTAAATAATATTTCTCAATGATGCTGCAAAAAAATTGAGACAAAGAGATTCTCATTGTGTAGCCTAGGCTGACCTCAAACTCAAGAAATTCATCTGCCTCTGGCTCTTGGTACTAAAACTAAAGGCATGAGCCCAGCCTGTTGCAAAATTTTCAGTGTAATAGTCTTGTACTTTCTTGGTTAAGTTTATTCCTTAGGATTTTATCCTTGATAATAATTACATAGGATTGTTTTATTTATTAATGTGTATGTACATGTACATGTGTGTGCACATGTGTCAGCACTCTGATATGCATATAGAGGACAGAGAACAACTTTATGGACTCTATTCTCTTCTCTCGCCTTAATGCGTTCAGGGAATTGAACTCAGGTTATTGGGTTTACACGGCAAGCCCTGGGATATTAATTTCATCTTCAGGCTGTTTATTAGAGTACGTGAATGCAGCTGATTTTTGTGTACTAATCTTGCTTTCTACAACCTTCTTGAACTCACCTATTGGTTCCAACAGGGGCATGTGTGCATGAATCTTTTTGGAGTTTTCTATGTATAGCATAATATCATCTATGTATACAGATTTATTGTTTACAGGCATACCATGACAAACACACCCAATCTCTTCTGATCATGGGATTCTGGTGAGCACTTAGATGAGAAAGTTTTACTTCTTCCTTTCTGAACTTGAATGCTTTGTATTCCTCTTTCTTGCCTAACTGTCCCAGAGAGAAGCTTCAGGACAACGCTGAATAGAGGTGGCATGAAGTGGCATTCTGATCATGTTCCTGACCCCAGAGGAAGCTTTCTTTACATCACTACTTAATATGCGAGCTGTAGATGATTCATAGATGTCCTTTATCAAGTTGAAGAAGTTCCCTATGTGTGTTCTTATGATGCAAGCAAGGTAAGCCTCAACTTTCATGTGAAACAATGACAGACAGACTCTCTGTCCTGTAGACCCTGATGACAAAATGGGTTCATATAAAAAATGTCCAGCAGAGGAGCCAGCACATAACTGCTATCATTTTAGGGAAATCCCTGACTGGGCATTATGGTCAGACACACCCAGACTACAGCTCAGATCAGCATTTGGTGCTGGGTGTTACATAAGCCTATCTAAGCCTCAATTTCCTTATCTCTAAAGTAGGGGTAATAATAGTACCTATTTCACAGCTGCATTATGCTAACAGGTAGTGGTAGATGTGATTTAAATCATGACCTTACTAGTACTCTGGGTGTAGAAGCTTTATGCATGATAGATGTCTGATAACATGAGATGTGGTCCCTGTCCCCAGGCCAGGGTAATGATGTGAACGTGGTACTAAGAGTTACATTACCAAGTAGAGGGTGGCATGTGAAGTGAGTGATTGATGGAATTGGGGCACTGGTGGGAGTTCAAAGGCCAAAGTGGGCTGAGCCAGGGCAGGGCAGGCCATGGAGGAAGAATGCAGTGAGATCAGGGAAGAAATATTAGCAAAGGGAGAGGGAAGCACCAGGATGTATGGATGGCAAGCCATGGGGAGTTCTTCTGGCTGGGACCTATGCCACATAATGGGAGGGCAGTGGGAGATAGGGGCTATGTTTTTGTGACTGTCAAAGTAGCGCTGTGGGCTTTATTCTGGAAGACTGGTGAGTGCAGGGATGGGAGAGGTCAGACTTCCAAAAAGATAACTGGCATTAGGAAGCGTAATCATATTTCCTGACTTTTTCCCTCCCTCCCTCCCTCCCTCCCTCCTTCCCTCCCTCCCTCCCTTCTTTCCTTCCTTCCCTCTTTTTGAGACAGGGTCTCGCCACGTAATTCTAGCTGTCTGGCCTGCAACTTTCTATGTGGATCAGGCTGGCCCAGATCTCAGAGGTCTGCCTGCCTCTACCTCCTGAGTGCTGGGATTAAAAGTGTGTGTCCCCACTCCCATATTTCTGACCATTTTGAATCAGAGCTAGGAGACTGTTAGGATGTAACGCTTACCTGTGCCACAGCTATGTCCACAGAAATGGATGGGACCATAGTGGGTGACACTTTAGGGAAAATTCACAATGTAAGATTTGGCCGATGAAGATGAGAGTCACCTGCTATGGCGAATGTAGAACAATAGGTGTATCTAAGAATTCAAAGGAGGATAGCCTTAGAGGCAGCCTTACTAAGAAAGAAGAAATCTGGAAGAGGACACGATTTGTCAAAATAGGGAAAAAAAGATGAAGAATTACAAAAGTTGCTAACTTCACAGGTGCTATAAACCACATATTTAGTCCTTAAATAATCTATGGGGAGCCAGACACAGTGACATCTATAATTACAGCACTTGAGAGGCTAAGGCAGGAGGATGGAGAGTTCAAGGCCAAATTGGGTTACAGAGTCCCTGTCTCAAACAAACAAAACATGTGAAATAAGAATCCATGGGGCAGATGTAATTAATATCTACATATTAGATGGGGACATCTAGCCCAGAAGTGTTGCTGCTCGCTGAAGGCCAGCAGTGGGAGTCTGACCACGCAGGGCTTCATGGGAAGGATGGATTTTGGATTTTATATGAAAGGCAATGGGAAGCCTGAGAAGTCTGGGTAGTTCCTGATTCAGTGCAAGCTTCCTGAAGAGCACCCAGCTGTGGGGACAGCTGCTTGAACAGCAAGATTCAGAGAAGATCTTGTGTAGAGTGGGGTGGGAAGGAGTTGGATTTGTATGTATTCTGGAGAACTTACTGAAGGTGAAAATGTGGGAAGGGAAGGAAAGAATCAAGGTGGAGCCTCGTTTTGGCTTGAGGCAGCAAGTGATGACAGTGTGTGGCGCCATGTGTTGGGGATGAACAATTTTTTGGCACAAGAGAATGAAAGTTACAGAAAGGCTGGTGAGAAGTAGAGAGTTGAGAACGAAATTTGTGAAAGGAATGAGTCAGTGGCAAAAGAGATAAATGCAAAAGGCAGAGGAGGTAAGTGACAAGGAAAAACCCTGAGGCAGATAAAACTTGCAAAAATTTAAGCCATTATTAAGATCTGGTAATCATTCCTTCCTTTGAAATTCACTCTTCCCCACAGGTTTAGCCTGTGAGAGCCTTCCTCTGCCTGGCTAACTTTGCTTGGAAGATGGCTCCTGGCCCAGATGCTCCTACCACAAGGGATTCCTTGTCCCTCACCCTCTTAGCTCCTGTAGGATATCACAGATCTCCATATGTTGACCTTGTTACTTGGGGTCGATGTCTATTTTGTTTGATCGCCAGTACAGTCACTGTTGTAACTCCTCACACCGAGCTCAAATCTAGGCTTCAGTGTATAGATCTTGATCAAAGGGGACCAGAAGAAAGAAGCAGATGTTGGATAGATACAGCTACTAAGGGACAAAGGGTTCTGCTGGAGGAGCTTGTAAGTGTCCTAGTGAAAGTCAACCACACCCCCATTGCTGGGTGGCATGGGAAACTCAGGAGATAGCAGCAGCTGCAGTGGAATGGGGCTAGTTTGCTGCGTGGGTAGAAGGGTGACAATCTCTGCTGGTTCAGGCCCCACCCCTGCTACAACTGTAATGGAACCAAGCAGCCTAGGAGCTGTACCCAATCAGACTCGATAAAGAGATTAGGCAGCTTGCTGTACCATACCCATTCAGGCAGGAAAGTAAACTCTTATCTTAGAAAGCTTGTCCCTTTTCTAAATAAGGGTTGTCTCGCTAATGATTCAGTGAAAGAGAAATCTGATTAATTACAGAGCTCCATTCTCCAGGTTTTTATCTACGTAACCTGTCAGGAGTGTTTGAATGACTTAAGAGTTAAAGCACTTCTGGAAATGTGGGGGATTTGAGGGAGTTTTTGTTGTTTGCATGTTTAAGACAGAGTGGGTCTTACATGTAGCTCTGGCTGGCCTGAAACTTGCTATATAGACCAGGCTGGGCCTGAACTCAGAGGTCTGTTTGCCTTGGCCTCTCGATTGCTGAGATTACAAATGTACACCACCATGCTCCACTAATTAAAAAAAAATCCCTATTAACAGATGAAATTCATATGGTGTCTGAATTTGCTTCAAAATAATGGAAAGAAAGGTAAGTAAACTGGCCTTGAGCTGACCTCTGGAGCGGATGGTGGCCATTACACTATTATCCACTACTGTGTGTATGGGAAACCTTATCTAAAAAGACTTGCCCATGGGCCAGGCATGGTGGCACACACCATTAATCCCAGCACTTGGGATGCAGAGGCAGGTGGATCTCCATGAGTTCGAGACTATCCTGGTCTAACAGTGAGTTCTAGGCCAGCCAGAGCTAAATAGTGGAGACCCCATCTGGAGGAGATAGGGGCATGTTCATTAAATGTTAGGCCCCACCATAAATCTATGTTCTGACTTGACTAAAAATAAATAAATAAATAAAGCTACCAAAAATCAAGAAGCTCAACTGCAGTCTATAAAACCAAGTTCAAAGATAGTAAGTACTCAGGCTTGGCCTCAGCATGAGGATGTGTGTTGAAGTCCATCCTGAGCTATATACTAAAACTCTATCTCAAAGTATCAAGGGTTGGGAATGTAGCTCAGTGGTAAAAGTGTTTGTCCAGCATGCTCAAGGCTGAGTTTGAACACCAGTACTGTGGGGAAGAGTTCATAACACAATGGTCCTTGTAATGCCATTTAGTTTATTTCTTATACCTATAACCCAAATTACTCAAGTAAAGGTTTTAAAATTCCTGGGGCTGAAGAGAAGGCTCCAAGTTAGGAGCACTGGCTGCTCTTCAGGAAGATCTAGGTTTGATTACCAGTAGTTACCAGCCACTACATGGTAACTCAGAACTATCTGTAACTCCAGTTCCAGGGGATCTGATGCCCTCTTCTTGCCTCCTTGGACACCAGCCATGCATGTGGTGCATACGGATACATCTATACACATACAGTCAAAATAACTTTTTAAACATTTACTGTGTATATGGATGTTTTCCCTGTATGTATGTCTGTGTGCCACCTGCATGCCTGGTTGCCTCAAGAGGTTGTGAGCTGCCATGTAGGGTGCTCGGAATCAAATCCAGGTCCTCTGCAAGAGCAATACATGCACTTAACCACTTAGCCATCTCTCCAGCCCAAATAATCATTTTTTATAAAATGTTTTTAAATTCTCTATGTAATCATAGTTGATATCATCTTTAGCTGGACATTTATATTTGCTAACTGCTGACCTCCCTTCTGGAATTCTTACTCTGGGAATGTAAGTGGCAGCTGAGGTGGTCAGTGAGTAAGCCTGGGGGTTAAGAGTTCATCCACAAGTTACCCAGGTCCCTGCTATATGCCAGCTGTGTGCTTGGTACCAGAATAAACAAAATGCAATCGGTCAGTCTTTGTCCTAAAGAGTTGTGAACCTCATGGGGAAGAAAAACTGAATGATCATAAACACATCAGCGGGCATTTTGAGGCCAGCTGAACTGGAGGGAGGGGGATTGAGACTGGTGTCCTGACCAAATTATTTTCAAGGAAAGACCTGGAGGGAAAAAAATGCAACTAGCTGGAAAAAGGGGCAAAAATGGGAAAAGGGTTTTGTGCAGAGGAAATGTGCCTTGGGGAAACCTTGAAAAACAAAACAATACTAACCTAAACATGGCATGTTCAAGGAACTAACTATAAAGAACAAAGAGGGGGTTACAAAGACAAGCAGACACCAGCTGGGCAAGATGGGGAGAGGGCTCACGTTAGGGTATGAAGCTCTACCTGGAACGCTGGACACAGAGTGACATGACTAGACTTGGGTCCCTGAAAGTCCCAATGTGAGGCAGACACACAGACAGATGGAGTATACATTTTGGGTGCCAGCTGGGAAATGATATAACCAGGCATGGAGTGATGACGGTAGGTTGGAAAAAAGTGGATGGACTTGGAATTGAGAAGGTAATCACACAGGGTAAGTTTGGTATAGTGAGGAAGGACAAGGAGAAGAGAGGACAAGGATATCAAGAGCAAAGTTCCAGGGGCTTGGCACCTAGTGGATAAGGAAGCTTTTTTTTTTTTTTTTTTTTTTTTTTTTTTCCGAGACAGGGTTTCTCTGTTGTAACTCTGGCTGTCCTAGAACTCACTCCAGGACGGCCCAGAACTCAGAGATCCACCTGCCTCCGCCTCCCCAAGTGCTGGGATTAAAGATGTGTGCCACCACCGCCCAGCTAGGAGGCCATTTATAAGATAAAGATGATCTGTCAATCTTTTCAGACTCAAGGAGCCCTGGTCTACCTCTGTGCAACAGGAATAACCATACCATGAACTTGAGAATTGTTTGGAGGTATATATATCACTATCACGGCTTAAAGTCTGACCATAGCAGGGGCTCAATACACACCTGAGGAGCTAGGTTCTCTGGAGCACCCACCACACTCCTCACTCTGCTCCAGTCTTGGGTGCTTTAAGGCTTCTACTGGCTCTCTGGTCCACCCAAACTCGGCCTTCTCCTCCAAACTCTGCCTCTTGTAGCATCTTTAAAAATCCCATAGACACATAGAGATGGATTCAAACTTTGGAAAGAACAGAGAGATATCCCTCATTCAGCACAGTGGAAACCAAGGTTCTTCTAGCTCAAATGAGTCGATGAACCACTCACCTTTCTCTGGAGGGACTCCAGTTCTCAAGGCCCAACGTCTTGCTTTGGGTCATGAATTTTTTTCTTGGAGGTATAGCGTTTTGACAAGGTAAGAGTCTGTACATTAGCTCATTGAATTTCAGGTAAAGAGATTTGGACCTAGGCTGTTGCTTCAATAAAAAAGCCAGCAGCTCCCCAGAGAGGCTGACTCCTCTTGTTGGCCACTCTGTCCAGGTGCAAAAAATCAGGGTGAGAGGTGAGTGACATGGAAAGATGGTGTGGAAGAAAGGAAAGCTCTGATTTAAACAAAGATTATCAGAACCTTTTTATCACTGAACAAAGGGACATGTTTATTGTCCAGGCTACTGGGTCAACAGTTAGCAAGGGAGATCAGTGTCCTCAATCATTACCGTGGCTTGGAAATCTTTTAAAGCTATTGGGCCAGTGTAGGCCATACTGATAGCAATGTACATTATGGGCACAGAGCTCCATGAGTTACCAGAGCATTGGGTACAAGAACTCGTAAGTAGCACTCACCATGTCCAGTGTTTGTCATCAGCTCTCTGCATGCAGACCTCTAGGACCATCATCTTCCTGGACACACCTCCAGGACCCTGCCCACCCACCCTATACACCTCTATTCCTGGCTAAACCTGTGTCTTCTCAGGTTGTAGGCAGCCAGCTAGCCCTCATCTCCTTACTGCATCCCTCCCACTGCTCGCAAGGCATTGAAGGCCACACAGAACAAGCTTTCCAAAAAAATAAGTTTTTTTATTGTCTTAGATGCAAATATAGTTTTAAAAATGCATTGTAGTGTTGAGTACAGCTGGTGGACACGGTGCTTGTCAACAGCAGGGCGTCAAGAGGACCAGGCTCAGGTGAGCAGCCCCAGGGATCTCTGGTGAAAGTGAAACCCATCTACCCCAGGTGTAGCTGCCTCCTCAAGCCCTATACCATTGATGACCAAGCACACACCACACACTTAGCCTGCGCACAGAAGCTGAAACTTGAAGAACTTGAAGGAGAACATGCTGTTTCAGCTGGAGCTCTACAGAACAAACAAACTGCTTTCCCTTCATGGAGTGAAGATTCAGGTGACAAGGTGCCTGGGGGAGAGGTACTGGACTCCCCCAAGAGGGACTTAGTCTGGCTGAAGCCATGAGACCATTTTACCTGCAGGATGTAAACTAGAAAATGCATAAAACGTGTCTCCTGCCCTTCCACAATTTCAGTTCTTGAGAATGCCAATCCTGTTCAGAAATCTCAAAGAAACTCCAAAGTCATTATGGCCAGGGCTATAATTGTGGAACCAAAATTTGGCAGGGATATATAGGTAAATTCTGCTAAATAATTGGAAAGGAATTTTACAAAAAATAAAATTCCACGAATACACACACACACACACACACACACACACACACAAAGCTTGAGCAAGTGTGCATGCACACACATGTTAACATTCATTGTGGAAAGTTCCCTTTTCCGAAGATTGAGTGTTGCAAGCTCTGACAAGCTGACAAGCAGACTGTCCTATCTAGTGAACAGGGAGGCCCATCCTCAGAAACAGCTGGTGGCTGTTCTTGTCCACATGTGAAGAGGCACAGGGGTGGGGGCTCTGTTTCCTAAGGCTTCTCCCACATTCCTGGTGTCTCCCACCTTAAAGCCTATTGGCTTTAAGATCACAAAACCTGCTAAGTAGGTCCTGACCAAGGTGCCTGCAAGAGGGACACATTTTACACATGCCATCAGACTTCATGCTCTTTCACTGCAACCTAACTGCCCCTTTCCTTTTACGCATGCACAGACCCAGTATAGGTCCACTGAAACTCTACAAGGCGTCGAGGGCCTGAGCCCAAAGCTACACTTTTCTGCCCAGTGACGGTTTCTATATCACTGTCTATACATCTTGCCAATAGGACCTCAAGATGACACTGAAAAACCAAATTTCACACACAATGGTGGGCTTCACCTGTGCACTGGTAAGAGAGGTATATAGGGAACAACCATTTCTACCCCCAGAGAGAAATGAGAGAGGCCCACACACATCCAGGTTCTCTTAGGAGGTCTCGGGTAGTGGGACAGACCCTTGGAGAGCCAGGTTAGGATGAACAAAAAGGGATTTCTTAGAGTGTGGAAGGAAGACAAGAGTCAGAAAGTGAAAGGAGCTGAATTCTGACCCGAGGCCAGGTACCACCTGTCACTGGATTCTACCAGGGAATGGGTACCATGTCCTCTAAGAATCTAAGTGGATGTCACTCTTAGCCAGAGCACAGAACCCTTCAGGACAGATCTCTAAAGTGTGTATGTCAGGGGGTGGTGGCAGATGGACAAAGCGTGTCCTGAGCACACAGACAAGATCCAGAGTTCACAGTTGGGTCACATAAGAATTTGTGCTGGCTGACCACTTTCAACCTCTTCTATAAGACCCAGTACATCAACACCAAATCCCAAAGCTGCAATGCCTTCTTTATGCTGTGAAAACCCACTGGAGCATGGCTAGTCTCCTTTGAGAGTGACAGCTAGTGTATAACCTTCCGTTAACTTTGAGGAGGCCCCTTAGCCAGAGCTACCCTTCTTCTGCGGCACCCACTCATAGTGAAAGAACAAGCAGAATATGTGCTGATGGCTAGTGAAGATTTCACAGAAACATTTGCAGAGATTTCCCAGGTGGCTTTGTGGCTTATCCTTTTAGGCTGATATTCTTATTCTCCAAAGTGCCAACATTTTGAAGTTTCTTCTATGTGAGTAGGAACAGGAATGGGAGTGAAAGTAACTGTAAACAAACCCTAGCCACACAGTGTGGTCAGTGCCCAGTGGAGACCCCAGCAGTGATCTTGGCTATTCCCAAATGCTGACCTTGGTGTCCAGTTCAGAAGTCAAGGCCAGGACCCTCTGATTGGCCAGGTTCATCAGGCAAGATTTCAAAACAAGAAAATCTCCAAGATAGAAATAATTATTCCTGGAGGAGATTTTAAAGCATTGTGGCCTCAGCCACGGCAAAAGTGAGCACCAAGAGAAAAGAAATGGAGTCACTCTTAAAAAACAAAAACATGCACCTAGTAAAGTCTGCCAGGACACACACACACACACACACACACACACACACACACACACACAAACACACACACATACCCACCCCCACCACACTCTCTCCCCCTTTCTCTTCTCCCCTACTCTCCCCCAGTTTCACACAACCTAACAGCCTTAAACATCTGAGGAAATAGGATGAAATTAACTCAGCAAAAGGGAGAGAGGTAGGCCAGAAAGGCAAAAGGCCAATCTTACACACCACAGTTTTGAAAACAAGGTTACTTCCCAGTAAGGGTGGAGAGAATCAGGAGTCCTGCAGGGCCATGGTGTGGCCTGTGTCACGTGGCATGGCAGGAGGAAGGGCTGAGCTTTTCAAGACCTTCACAGCAGCGGTTTAGTTTTTCCTTCTTACCAGTGGCCTTCACCTTCTGAAGAACAATTTCACCTTGTCCTTGGGAAAGGAAGGCGTGCCCAGTAGAAATTCCAAGGTCCAGCCCATGTGCCTTGTGTCCACCCCTCCCCTGTAAACACGTTTTTGGGGACAGCTGAGGAGGGCCATCAAGCTATTCCCATACAGGATAGAAATTAGACAACGGAGCAAGCACTTGGCCAGCGGCTCACAGCTTAAGTGGTGGCATGGATAGCAGTCTCTACCCTTTCTTTTTCTCCAAAAACCTAGTCCCGGGGAGGCCTCAGGCATCAGCAGGAGCTTCCAAATGGATCCAAACTTCAGGGGACATCCTGGGCTCTCCTCTTCACGAGGTCCCCTCAGGACAGGCAGCATGGTGAGGAGGGGCCAGAAGGGCAGAGTCCAAGAAAAAGCCTGCTGCCTGCTCTAGGTGTCACAGCAGGACAAAAAAGCACATTCTTCCCGGGAGGTGCCCTGGACTGGGCTCCCTGAGTGCTGGAGAGAGTACCTCACCACCTGCAGCATCTTAGACGCAGCAAAGAAAAGGATGAGGGCCAACTGCCCCCCTTCCCCGAACCCTTTCCTGTCTCTACCAACTATAGCACACATATTGGCATACTGGAACCTTCAGACACATGCCAACCTCCAAACTCCACTGGTCCAAATCTGAGTACAGCTCTTTACCATCTAGCCTGGAGACAGCTTCAAGGGCTGACCCCTTGACATCCTGCCTGACACAAGATGGGACAGATTTCTTTAGTATGGTGACATCTTTGGTCTGAGAACTGTCCTAGTTTGGAGCTCCCAGTTAAACTTCAGATAAAATGACCAGGATGACAGCAGCATCATGGAGTGTTACCTTCCAAATGCTAGAATCAAGGGTGAGACCATCCCTGGAGTGTATCTGTCTCTTCCACAACTACAGAGTAGGAGTGGGTGGAAAACAGGCACAGAAGGGCCTCAGCTGTGAGGCAAGGCCTTAGAGGCTCGAGGCTAAGTCTCTGACAATGTTGGGAATGTCATGGTGATCGCAATGCCAGGTAGAAGTAAGACATGATACACAAGACACTGCCTGGAGGCCTTCTGAGCCAGAACAGCAGCTTTGCATTGCTTGTGCTTCCATCCTGTCTAGTTGGCCTCCACACACATTATGTACCATGTGTGCTTAGGGGTTTGTGGAGATTTCCCCCTCCAATAGAATACACCAGTGAGGAGGCACATTCCTTTCCGCAGAGGTCGGAACGTAGCCCAGAGGCCCATGTCAGGGTCATGGAAGATGTAGACTTCACTGCTGCTACAGAGGCCAGATAGCGTGCAGGGGTTGCCAGAGAAGCACAAGTAGATAAGGATGTGACAGGGGCCAAGTCTCAAGAAAGGAATTCTGATGGACCCTGGATGATCCCACCTGCAGGAACAACCTTTGTCTCCTTGTCTTGCACTTGCTGGGCCTGGACCCCAGTAGTCCACCAGGAGGGCGGGACTAGAACAGCTGAACTTTCCCTTTGTCTGGGCCACCCCAAGTGCAGAACAGACTGGTGACTGAGGTCACTGAGTGAGAGGTCACAGCAAGGGTTCCCAAAATGGGATACTGCTGTGGGCAGGTCCCAAACCTGCTTCAGACCTGAGCGCAGCATCCTGACAGATGCAGTGGGCCACTGGAGTCGAGGGCAGCCCTGAGGCGTCAGGAAGGGTATGGGGGGATCTTCAGGCATCTCATGCAGCCACATGCCAACTGAACTTAGGACTCCCCTGATCTCTTGCCAATCCTGGTAACAGCCTCTGATGCCTGTTCTGGCAGCAGGGACGGGTCTGTCAGGATGGAGGTGGTGGTGCTCAGCTGCCGAAGGGTACTCAGTACCACTGTAAGACAGAGGAGGCAGTAGTCAGCTGGGGAAACAAGACTCAGAATGACAGGATGCAAACTTCACACCTGAAGCCCTATGTGGTGATTCCTAAGCATCAAGGATGATGGCTGGAGTTCAATTGCAGCGAAGAGTGACAGGGCCCCAATATGGGACCCAAGTCTACATCTTGCCTATGTAGATCCTAGCAGGAACTGCAAGTAGTCCAAGGATTCTAAGCTATTCCTGCTGTCAGAGTGTTGCACTTGCTTTAATACTGAACTTTTATAACTTTGATATTTGCAAATAGCAAATATTCAATAAATGTTAAGCTGGATTTGACCACACTGGCAAGCATGCGGATAGGAGGAGCTTAGAGGCCCATGCTGGCCTGTAGCTTTTCTGATTCTAGGATCCCTTCAGTGCTGGTCTCATGCCTCTGGCATGGCTGGCATGGTTTTGTGTAGTAGAGTCTAAACATTCCTAAGCACTGCCCAGATAAAGGTCTTTCTCCCTCCAGGACCAGTGTTAAGTCCCAAACTCTGGTGTTCTACACTCACTTGGCCTGAGGATAGGCAAAGAGCAGTGCTGGTCCAACCAGGAAAGTGCTGTCCGGTGAAACTCCTCCAAGCTGCTGGTGGACACCATCCCCTTGAAGGACTCAAACAGTGGCTTGATGATCATGCTGAACTGCGGAACTTATGTTAAGGAAAAGGTGAACAGTGAGGAGGGCTAAGGAACAAACAGATAAAAGAAGGCGGCTCAGGCAAGCCAGGTTTACCTGCTGACTTCCCTCACAAATGGCAAGTAACTGCCTACAGAAAACTGATCAGAGAGAGGAAGCGAAAGATCAGTTATTGCTCGGCAAGGTGTGCCCGTCATGAGGTTAAACGGTTTGTTCTTATTATGACTGACCTTTGAGTGGACAAAAGACAGAAAAACAAGTTTCTTCTGCCTGGTACAGGGGTAAGCCCGACTGAGGTGAACATGAGACCACAGGTCAGACATAGGAGACAGTTGTGTGGAAAGAGAGGAGACATGTAGGCTGGTAGGAACCTGGGAAGCATACAACACAACACTCAAAATCTGAAGTTGGAGCCTGACCTTGTGTGGTGCACAGCCCACAAGCTCACCACTTCCTGGAGAGCTCACAAAGGACCTTAGGATGGGCCAATGGAAATATAATTGTTTCTCCTGAATTCAGATGCCTACAGTACCCACCTTGGCCTGGTAATGAGGAGTGTGTCATTTTATTGGAGCATTTCTTACACATTCCAAGTGACACCAGGCTCTGCTAATGGTGGAAAGATAGGGAGGCAAGTCAGGGGATGAGGTCTGCTGCCTGCCATCTTGGGTCAGGCTATAGCCTCATTGATCCAGTTCTTACCTTCATAGTATGCATGAAGCCTTGAGCTCCATACTTAATACTTATAAAATAATATAAATACACGGAGAGGAATGGCGGTACACTTAAAGAGGTTATGTAGTACTGCACCACAAAGCAAGTTCCAGACCAGCCTACACTACAAATTGAGACAGTCTCAAAAATCAACAAGCAAACAAAATATAAACAAACAAACTTGGCCCCTCAAGCACACACACATACACACATACACTTCCTCACATGCTTTCTCTTTTTCCACTGACTAGTACTGCTCCTATGCTAGGTGACTTGTCACACAAGCTGATCATCTGCTCAGAGCAGGGGCTGTTGTGGAGCAGGTAGGCAAGAATCATCCCTTAACAATAATGCTGCCATCTTGAAGGCTGAAATCAGGTCAGCCTTGGCCAGCAGACAGGTCCTGGCACCTGAGTGGACATGGTTTATTATGATACTCAAGACCAGGGGACACAAAGGCAGAGAAAAATCTAGGGAAGAGGTTTCAAACTCTGCCTATGGCTACTTGGAAGGTTGAGGTAGGAGAACTATTTGAGCTCGGGAATTCAAGACCACCCTGGGCAACATAGACCCTTCTCTCAAGAAACAAACAAGGGACTATGTGGCTTGGCAGTTAAGAATGTGTGTCCTGCTCTTGCAGAAGGCTCACAACAGCCTCTGACTTCAGGGGATCTAACACCCTCTTTAGACTCTGCAGGCACTTGCACTCAATATACAAATACATGCATAATTAAAACTAATAATAAAAAAAAAAAAAAAATCTTACCAAAAAAGGAAGAAAAAAGAGAGAAAGAAAGCAAAGAAAAAGAAAGAACACATACCACCACCACCACCAAATGGTAGTTTGGCCACTTAGCAATTTGGAAAGCCCTGTTTTCCATCTGTCACAGCAGGTAGGGCTTACTCTCTCTGTCATTGAGAGGACTAAACTGGCTGCCAAGGTCCCCTCCTTCTCACCTTGCTGCCTCTGCAGTTATCTAGATGCCTGGAGAGACCTGGAGAGTAAAGCAGGTCATCCGCCTCCCTGTCCCTTCCTACAAAGCCTCTTGGATGTGGTCTCCCCAGCCCCTAGGGCCAGCCCAGAGCCTTCTCTCCTCTGAGACAGAAAAGAGCACTGGCAGTCCTGAACCACTGACAACTATGTAAGAATCACTGTTCTTCAGGGGGTGCCTGAGAGCACTGTCTACTGTTTCGGTGTGTTGCCTGGGGAAGGGAAGAACATGGAAAACCCAAAGATACAATCCAGAATTTCCAATTCTGCAGGATCCTGCTTTTCACATATTCATCAAACATGTCTTTCATGTGGTCAAACTGGCGGCAATTGACAGGGACTCCTGTGGCAGGTAGCAGCTGTTGGCAGGAGCTGAAACACAGTAATCAGGAGATATTTTGGGGTATATGATGGTAGAGAAGGACCCTGGGGGACCAGGTAGACAGGACACATCTAGAGATAGGCAGAGACCTGTGGAAGGAGGACAAGAAGCCAAACTACTACAATATAGGTTATAAAGTCCACAAAGGATTCCCTCTTGCTTTTGAGACATAGAGATATGAGGGGTGGTGCACTCGAATGGAACCTCACATGATGGTAGTGTTAAGCTCCTCAATTTCCTCCCGAAGCCTCCGGGCCTCCTCTTGCATCTGCATCCGCTCCTGCTGCAGCTTAGTGATGTATTCCATGGTCTTCTGCAGTGTGATGGCATGGCTGGTCTGTGGAGGGCAGGTGGCTCAGAGGTAGCAACACTTAGCTGGTCAGTAGCACACAGAAGATGCATTATCTCTCCACCTTGACACTCTCAGACAACTTACCTGCTTGGAATTATTGGAGATCAAACTGTTCAGGGTGTTAAAGCCCATCCTGATATTGAAACGCCGTTTCTGCTCAGCTGAGATGTGCTTCTGTCGATTCTATTGGGGAATCAAATGGGTCACTGAGACACAGGCCAGGCCTTAAGCAATCAACTTGTTGCTCCTCATTGCCCAACATAATGCTGAGTAGCTAGAGAAAGACTGGTGTCTTGGAGTACATGACAAGTCAGGGCCAGAAAACTATGTGGAAGAAGAGGTAAAAGGCTAAAAAGCTGTAAGAGGAGCCAGGGGGGAGTGGGCAGGACACATGGGCTAGGAAGTACTATGTACTCTGAACCAGGCAGCCAGACTCACCACTTCCCTACAATCCAGTGCTTCCAGTCCCACCTTCTCCCTGCAGCTAGTGTAACCAAGGATGCATGCACCCCTACCATGTCATGCGGACTTGATGTTGGTCCCTAGGCCCAGGGGGCCCACCTAGAGCTCTGAAAAGGCCCTAATCTTCATGGGCTTGTTGATGGGATGGGAAATGATTGGAGTCAATTTAATCTTAGTGTTTCTGGGGTTGCAATGTCAGCTGTATCTGTGGCTCTCCTTTCCTGATATTCTCAACCCTCCCCATCCCACCAAGAGAATTGAGACCCAGGGGAAATAAGCCATACCTTCAATGCAGCCACATTTTTGGGGTCTGTAGATTTCCCTGAGCAGTTGTTCTGGGGAGACTGAGGACTGGGACTTTGCTCTGATGGGCATGGAGAGGCTTGCCCTGAGTTGGGGCAGTCACGACCTGAGAAGAAAATGTTCTTAGCAGGCAAACACTTGAAAACACTGGAAAAATAAAAAGTAAGGCTGCCCTTTCCTGGCCCCCACAGCAGTCCTCACCAACCGGAGGGGCTCCCAGCAAGTCCTCAGGCTTGCAGGTTCACTTTTAAATTTCTATAGCTACCCCAGAGAAAATATTGGAGAACATTTGCCCATATGCCAAAGAGGAGTTCCTGCTTCCAAGCTAACATCTGAGTCAGGCAAGTTAGATGTGAAAACGGCCTGAACTCTACCCCAGCCCAGGTGTCAACAATTGCTCAGATGAAAGGTTGAAAGGCCAACCCAGTTCCCTAAAATGCTACCTTAAGGCAGCCAGCAGTCCTTACAGGTTTGTAAGGCAATCACTCCTAACACACGTGCTCAGCACACTGGCATCTGCTTTATTTTCATTTTTTAGAATTCTATATACGTTCTCACTCTTCTATCACTCACTCTGAAAATGTTAAATAAAAAATACTACCACCTTTTAACCCACATAGAATAGAACAGAATATAGTATTGCTGTGACCCATACGGGTTCCTGTGTCCCACTCACTGGTGTCTCTTGGGAGTCATTTCCTAGGTCCCTTTAGAACTTCCCCAGACTGTTTCACTTTATTCTAACAAATGCTTCCAGTTCATTTATTTCCTCCTGAATTACCAGGCTTCAGTGAATAGCTCTAAATATGTTCTGCAGTCCCACAAGGCTGGCTTCCTTTCCCTGGATAATTTTAGAAACTTGATTCATGTCTCTTGAGTCTATATTTTTCCAGACTGAAGAATGCCATTCTTTAAAACCTGCCCTTGGACAAGTCGAACCCCTCTCAGCTGGTAAGATGCTTAGGAACAGCCTTTATCTAAGATGAGAAGGGATTAAGGTGCAGCAGTGACAGACTGCTTGTCCAATGTGCATAGTGTTTCCAGTTCCCTTCCCAGTACAGCACTGGAAGGAACCCAAGTTCTATGTACACCCCAATACTGATGTCACAGGATCTCTAGCCTCTGACCTCCTGACTTCACAAGTCAGTACTTATTTGTAAGATATGAAAATGGCCACAGACTTGCTGTGATAAGCCTGCTGTCGACTTCGTGGCTACAGCAACTTCAGGCTCAAGTTTTTCAGACTGATGACAAGAACTCTTCAGTCCCTTCTCTGGATGGAACTGGCAGCTCTGGACCAGGCCTTCTGAGTGTAGTTTTCTGAGTACACTAGCTGCCCCTGCTGTGACACGCCTGCTACCTCCTGTTCCTGTTCTGCTGGTGTGGCTACAGCTACCCTGTTGCCCAGGAAGCATTTCCCCAGCCTGTGCTATGAGCAAGCTTAAGGTTCTATGGGCCCAGGCTTGATTATGGGAGCCCATGAATGGCTTCCCTAACCCAAAACAAGCTGCTTACTTCCTCTATGAAGCCCCAACTGTTCCACTCAGATGAGTACTCACTAGAGCCTGTGGCAGGGACCTGGGAACTACCCCCATGCAGTGGGACTTGCTCGCCCTTCACCAGGGAGTCTTGCACTGTAGTTGGAGAGAAGAGCCGAGAGACAGGAGTAGATTGGCTGCTCGTACTGTGGCTGAGGAACTCTGTGACTCCAGAAGCCTGTGGAGACACAGGAGAGAAGTCATGTACCACTGATACATAGCAGAGCAGAACAGTTACAATGGCTGAGAGCCACACAAACACAGGCCACTCTAGGGAGATAAGGATACTAGAGGCCTGCCTGGGCCAGTTCTCTTTACCCTGGTGATGGCAGCAGAGGCAATGACCACACTGGATGGGGACACAGTAGATGCCAGAATCCCTTCTCTCTTCAGAGGGGCTGATGCCATGATCACCTTTTGCGGTTGGCCTGAGAAGGCAGCTGTAGGGATGAAGAGAGGTGAAGGTGAGGGCCTGACCCTGCAGAGGCCTAGCTACTACTAACAAAACTGCTGAGCTGCAGACAGCCAGGAAAACCAGGGAATCACATACTCTGGTGAAGAATGTGGCTCCTCATCAAGTGTGCAAGGAGACAAAGCCATAGGGCATCTGAAATATTTTGTACTTTTTACTTAAAAGAGACATACTATAGCCCTTAGAAAGAGATGCCCATGACTATGTATTCTCAAACCATGTGTTCAAGATTAATTCTTACTTTTATTTTAGTTTTAAAATCGTATTTGTGGGGTGTGCAAATGTGTACATGTATGCATGTGCCATGGGACACACATGGAAGTCAGAGGACAACTTGTGAAAATTGATTCTCACCTTCTACCATGTGGACCCCAGGGATCAAACTCAAGTTGTCAGGCTTAGCAGCAAGTGCCTTTACTATTGAGCCATCTCACCAGTCCAATTTTAGTTTCTTCAAACAGGGTCTCATTATACAGCCTTGGCTGGCCTGGGGCTTACTATGTAACTCAGACTGGCCTCAGCCTGTCAAGCATTAGGTTTACAGGTATGTGTCATTACACCCAGATAAGACTAGACTTATTTTTAAACAGACAGAATAGAAAGACAGACTGCACATATGAATTATCCACACTCCTCTGTTCCATTTAAATGGGGAGGGAGGTGTCACTAATTTAAAGTCTTTGAGAAAGGAAAACATTGCTCCCTAAGTAATCCTGGCTGGCTATAACCCCAACCCAACTCACCTGGAGCAATGCAGGCATTTTTCAACACCAAGGACACAGGTTCAGGTTTGGGAGCAGGCACTATTTTGGGGGGCTGCTTGGGTCTCACTCCAGTCAAGGACACAGGTTTGGGGTGTATAAAAGTTAAATGAGGTTGGGGAGGACCCACAGCTGGTGGCTGGGGTACAGGTGACAGTGCCAGACCACAGGGGGATGATGAAGGAGTTGGGTGGTGGGCTGTGATGACAAGGCCCTGGCTCTGGCTGTAGGTGGTAGCAGAAGCATCATGAGTAAGGGTGGCAGAGGCTGTGTGGGTAATGACAGGGGTCGATTTGCTGACTCCAGTGAACTTCTGTGGCTGTAGGAAAGCTGGTGGAGTTGGGGGGTTCAGAGTAGTGGCAGGAGGAGGAACTAAGGGCAATGCATTTGGGATGGGTGCTGGGGCAGGGCCAGGGGAGAGTAAGGTCATAGTAAAGACAGGAAGGAAGGGCTGTGGGACACTCAGTGGTGGCTCAGAGGGACCAAAGTCTGCAGGCTGAATAAATGAGTCCACAGTCTGGGAAGTGCGTTCACAACCCTGCCCATCTGTGGGATCCAGGGAGGAGGCTGTGGGATCCAGGGAAGAGGCTGCAGACGATCCAATGAGGCTATTGGGCAGGCTCACAGTGGGGAGAGCTGTATTTGGCAAGATGTTCCCCTGAGGAAGGAAGAGACATGAAGAAACAAAGCTAGGATTGGGTAATTAGCTCTCATTGTTTAGCGCTACTTAACACATAGCCTAACTGTGGAGAAGTGGACTGAAGGAACAAGGGACAGAAGTGCTATCTCCTAGACCTAACACTGTGATGCTGGGGAAATGGATCTGTGTTCCTTGAGTATCAGCAGGGGTCTTGTTTCCATTAGGAACTAATGATAATACAGAACTCAGACAAAGCTAGACAGCAACCTGGGGATATCTGGTTTCTAGAGTCTGGCCCAGGTCTACCCATAGTCTCTGCCATCTTCTGTTACAGAGCAGAAGCAGCCTAGACCACAGCTGCTCAGGGGTTCCCCCAGGACAGCTTAAGTATTGACTTCCAGTCAGGCTAGCTCTTCCCCAGGAATCACCTGTGCAGATCTCAGTCTCTACAGAAGAAATGATTATCTGAGCTAGGTGGGGAAGGTGCCAGGTTACCATGTGCACTGCACCATCTTGAGCACTCCCCCTAGGGCAGAGAGAACTATGGCACACTCAGCTCAGCTGAGTAGCCCTAATACCTGTAATTACCTTTTATTAATTAATTAATTGCTGAGTAGAAAGTAAAAACAGTAACACAGCATATTTTTATTAGTGATCCTTGTTTTTCTTCCAGAACTAATCTTGTCTTAGAAAAGAGCTGGCTGAAAAACATCAATTAGGTAGAAAAACAACTTTGTTGTCATAGTCTCCCACTTGTGGGGAGTTAAGGATACTTTCAAAGAGGGCTCTATAATTTCCTTACACATCTATATGCATCCAGCACTGGATCTAGCAATGGCCCCAGCTCACTGTCAATTCATGGTCATAGCATTAGCCCAGCTCTGGCTAAAAGGTTTGATGAGAGCCCTGTATCTGCCATGTCTGCTCCCCCAGCTTTCTCTACCTGAGAAGGTGGGCTGCTGGGATCTGCAGCAGGTACTGACGTAGGTGTAGGCAGCATGGAGCCAAAAATGGATCGGCTGGAAGAGAAGAGATCTGAAAAAGAACATGGGATTCTTTTGAACTCCATGAGCGTATTATTTTTTGGAATTAAGACACACAAACAGTGGCCTGATCTCCCTCCTATCCCCAAAATAACTTTGACTTTAACTGGACCACTTGAAATACCAAATGTTTCACGGCCTGGTCAATGGCAGAGCTCAAGGAGCTGACCTAACTACAGGAACTTTACTGGGAAGTGGCTGTGTCACAGTGCCCTCTGCTGCCCACAGGAGGAATTGTTCACAGTCAAGGCCAAGTAGAGCTCCTAGCCAGAAGAAAGCACTCACTCGGAGAATGCCAGCTTCCTTTCAAAGTGCTAGAAAACTTTTCCAGGCTTTGCAGTTACTACCAAAAAAAAATCTGTTTTGAAAAATTCTAAGCCTTCCCTTTACACCCATTTCCAACTGTCCTCTCTACAAAAGGGGCACCAGTCTAATATGAGATGGGCAAGGGAGACCCAAGCACCATGTAACCTTCTGCCCTTACCTTGGAAAGGCTCAAAGGTGTCCATGAAGTCCAGGTTGGGTTGCAAAGGTATCAAGCCTGGCTGGATCATGTCTGCATTTCCCAGATGTGCTGAAAGAATTACAAGTGAGAGAGGAGAATGCTTTTGCCTCAAATAAGCTCAAAGGGACACATAAAATTAGTTCTGGAACAGATCCTCCTGGCCCTACCCATTCTGAATCTTCCAAGAACTGTAGGAAGCTGATTGGGATTTCTATCTTCTTGGGGGTTGTGGCCATTCTTAGACAGATATGCTCTCTCCACCCTCAGAAGGCAGGAAAGACAGGCAGTGCTAGGATCACCATGAAGCTATGAGCTATGAGCAGCCCCAACCTTTCACCTCACACTGCATCCCCAGAACCGTCTCCCTGTTCTCACTTTTCATCTGCTGCTCTTCCTTGAGGAACTACAAGACTGAAGCCCTTCAGGTGGGATGTCATGTGCAGTAGTACTCACCCTACAGCCTACTGACACATCCTACAGAATCAAAAATATAAACCAGGTTCAGATCAGAGGCTGCTGCTTTCTCACAGTGGGACTAGAAGAACAATGACCATCCTTGTAAGGCTTCATTTCCAGTTTCCTCCCAAGCAACTGCACAGGACCCTCAGATAAGGAGCTTGGCCAGCCTTCTTTTCTCCCTTGCCTAGCTTAAGTGGCCACACAACAGCTCAGTGGTGCCCTGAAGCAAAGCATGGCCTAGAGAAATCCTCACAGAGAAGGAAGCCAGTTGTCCAAGGACAGAGACTACATTTACCTATTTCCCGTGGGTTGGGCCAGGCCACCGGTTGGTGTGAAGAAAGTGTGGAGAAGAGGGTATCGCTGAATTCTGACATGAGCATGTCTGTGTCAAGTAGTGAGTCTTCCTCCATGGGGACTGGGGTTTTCCAGCCATCCCCATGTTTATGCCAATAGAGCATGTCATCATCCTAGTGCCAACAGGGGAAGAGAATCAAAATGCAGTTGAATTCATTATTCTCAGTCCTGGCATTCATTAAAGGGTTGCTTCATGGCAAAAGGGAAAAAGGGTAGAAAAATTCAGAGCTATTCCTTAGTCCCCCAACACAGTGTGCCTGCCTCCATGGCTACTTGCAGGACCTCCACCTGAGGAGCTGGTCCTGTCTGGCCCTCCACTACAGGACTCTCTTAGGCACAGGGTCACTGCTGCATCTTGTCAAGCTCACTTACCTGGGCCAGGCTAGAGAGGTCCTCATCCTTGTGCTGCTGCAGCTGTGGGCAAAGGGAGAAAGATGAGGTGGCTACCAAGAGCCCTGGAAGGCCCCAACTTTACCTCCTTATGTGTGAATGAACTTTCTGGGAAGCAAGGTGGAGAATAGGATCCTGCTGGCTGTCATCCCATGGATGTGGGCTTACAGAAGGAAAGAGCCCTGTTCATGGCTGAGCAAAACAGCCACTTCTTGGTGCTTAAAATGTTGAGTACTGTATTCCCAAACCAGGCTCCATGACTGGTGAGACAGCTGTAGATTCTGAGGCCTCATGCCACATTCTGAATATAGCCCCATCCCCATCTACTCACCCCTAACTTCCACCCCAGAGCTTCCAGAAAATGTTCTTTTGAGAGCCCTGGCCAATACATACCCTTTTCTTGAAGTAGGTTCTCCACTTGTGATACTCCCGGATCACAATCTCAATGCGGCTCTTCCAGTATTTGCCCTCTGTGGTGATGGCCTACAATCGAGAGGCCAAAATGAAAAGCAGGTCTTGGATGATGATCACATCTCACATGAACATCACTCAAGTGGCCTCAGATGGTTCTCTTGGTCAGAAAATCCCAAAATCCCACTCACTCAGCACTCCTCTTCTCTTCTGAGTTCCATCTTAACTTCAACACCCGTGACAGGTGACTGCCCTGGGTACAGGGTAAACTCACAGCACTCAGACAGAGAGGAGTTCCTTGCTTCCTCCTTGCCAGAGGAGACTAAGGAAACTCACAGGTACCCCACAAATGTCCCTCTTCAGTAGCATCTGCCATGCTCTCAAAGAGTGAAACTGAGGGCTGGCGAGATGGCTCAGTGGGAAAAGGTACCTGTCATGAAGCCTTGATGACCTGAGACTCAAAAGCTGTCCTCTGTCCTCCACATACATGCTGTGACACATGCATGCACAAAACACACACACACACACACACACACCTAATTTAAAATTTTTTAATTTATTCTTTTGGGACAGGAGGTATAGCTCAATAGTATAGCTCTTATCTGGCATGTAAGAGGCCCTGGATTCTATCCTAAGTACCAAAATAATAAAACAAAATAAAAATAAAATATAAAATATAATAAGCCACTTTCTTCAACCTCTTTTCATCTTTTATCTTATTTTATTTTTTAGATAGAGTCTCATGTAGCTCAGGCTGGCCTCAAACTCCCTAAACATCTAAATATCAAGAATGCCCTTAAACTTTTGATTTTCCTGCCTCTGTCTTCCAAGTGGCAGGATTACAGGCTTTTGACACCACGCCCAGTGTATGTGGTGTTGGAGATTGAAGCCAGTGCTTGGTGCATGCTAGAAAAGCACTCTACCAACTAAGCTGTGTCTCCAGCTTGATCTGAAGAACATTGAGTCCTCTCTAACTTTTCTGGAGTGGTTGTTTTGCTTGTGATACTGGGGACGGAAGCTACAGCCTATGCACGTGCTCTTCTGCTGCTGATAGTTAGGCCTTCTTTAGCTGCTACAGAGCCAGTCCTTCCTAAATGCCTCTCAGAAGAAGTATCAATTTTAAGTGAAAGCAGAGAATGAGGCCCCATAAAGACAGTGTGTCTGAGGATAGAATCTCTGGAGGCCAAGAACTGTTGGAGACTGCCTCTCCTTCTCAAGGTCATGTCAACTAATAGCACAGCACAGGCTCCCTATTCCCTAAAGTTTCTCCTGTAGAACTTGGCCCTTGGGTTGTTGCTTCTTGAGAAATGAAGGCAGTTTTCCTTTCCCAACAACCTCCCTCCTACCCTCTATTCAGTCCTTTGCTGGCTAAGTACCTCTGGCCGACGATGTTCATCTACATCAACAGAGCCATCTAGTGGGGTGACAAAGTGGCACACGGGATTCTTGCGCTTCTCCAAATCTGGGAGAAAAGAGACATCATAACTGCACCAAGACCCCTGAAGGAGCTCTACCCAGACTGCTACACCCGCCCTTCAGGGTTAGACCTTCTAGATTTTTCTTCCCTTCTTCCACTGGAGAAATGAAGAGTTCTGAGACATACAAACATGCAGACCCAAGGCAAAGAATGCCAGTAATATCTGAGCAAGAAATAAAGCTGCTCATCTACAGTACAAAGGCAGCCACTGAGCCAAAGAGTCCACTCTGCTCCTCAAGCCTGCATTCTCCCACCCTCAAGCTAGCCAGGGACAAGAGCTGTACAGTGGTATCTATGTCTTCTTAACCTGCTGAAAATAGGAACTGCTCTTTGGCTCTTCAAATGCCCCTCTTGTCTACATTCTCCCAACTCTCCTGAAAACAACTCCTTACTCCTTAAGGCCCAAGTACCCAGCAGGCAGAACACACTGTGTACAGGGTCTCATATGTCCATCCCTCCAGACTCTGGGCTGTTGTCTGACATTGTCTGATGGCTGGTGAATGCCCTGGTTCCTGGGATGTATTATAACTTGGTTTCCTATCAGATTGCTTAAGAAAGATTCTGCTGAGAACATGTTTTAAGAGTAGGCTATAGACCCAAGGTGCTCAGGCCTGCAAGACTCAGAATTCTGATGCCACAGAATTGAGGGTCCTTGTGGCATAGCACACTTACTGCCAGGCTAGCAACACACTTACACTGTATGTACCATGCCCGCCAAATGGCATTGTTGAGTCGGATCTTGTCCCGCCACTGGAGCTTCAAGCCCTTGAAATTTTTCCACTTTGGAGACACTAATTTCCCACTGGAAAGCAAGACAAAGAGGGGAGAGTCAGTAGCTCTTCACAAAATAAAAGTGAGACCCAACTCCAGAACCCTGAGTTGCTCCATTACAGGCTAGGCTTGACAGAACAGAGACACTCCAGGATTTACTTAGAGCGTGTGGGGAGAGTGGGGCATGACAATAGACAATAGTCAGGCTTAGAGGACATGCTGCGGTGGGTGATCAGACAAGGGCCTGCTGTATCTTTTGGGCTTCAGCTTATCCTTAATTTTCTCCTAATTAAACATTTAAAAGACAAATTGACAAGTGTGGCAGCACACATCTTTAAAACCAACACTCAGGAGGTAGAAGCAGAGGACTACAAATTCAAGACCAGCCTAAACTAGTATCTGTTGACTACGGAAACCAGGCGTTTTTTACCAGGTGTTGGCCCACTTCTTTTGTTCTCAGTCACCACTGGCCCATCTCATGCCATTTGAGAAAATGATTCCTCTCAGCTGCTCAGAGGCAGCTGCTGGCACAGCACCTGGGAAACTGAACTGCCAAGATGGCTGTGCCACCAGGGAGTTCATGCTGCCTGTTGTTAACTTGATTAGCCTGGTCTGTGAGTGCTCTCAACTTATTGTACAAGAACTTCTTTAGATTTAAATGTGTGTGTGTGTGTGTGTGTGTGTGTGTGTGAGAGTGTGAGAGAGAGAGAGAGAGAGAGAGATTGAGAGAGAGACACACACACAAAGAGAGAGACTTATGTGTGGGTACCCATGGAGGCCAGAAGAGGGCTTTAGGTCTATGGAGCTGGAGTTATAGGTGGTTATTATAACCCACCTGATATGGATGCTGAGAACTGAACTTGGGTCCTCTAGAAGAACATCACGTGCTCTTAACCACTGAGTCATATCTCCAGTATCCAATTCTAGCAGGATTTTGAAGCATAGTCTTACAATTAAAGGTAGCACTGAAGGGGGTTTGAGACCAGCCTTGAGACATGCAAGCACCTTCTGCTCTGCGTCTGACACTCATGGTTCTTACCTTTGACAGAACCCTTTCTGCCTGGCCTGAGCTCTACTTTTCAAACACTGCTTTAACACCTTTGCTCTAGGCCAGCCTCTCCTAGGCTGTTCTTTTTCTGATGGCCTGAGACAGTAGGGCAAAATCTTTGATTCATATGAGTGCTGAACAGCATCTATCTGATGTCAGGTCACAGCCGTGCCCCTTCTCCAAATCTACTCAGAAAGGCCACATGAGAGGCAGAGATATGTCCAGACATGGAAGCTCAAGTATTTAAAGAGATGTTCAACCAAGACATTAAGTGAGCCTGAAAGCTTGGTATATAAGGAAAGTTCTCTGCTGAACACCTAGCAAAACATTCCATCTCTTTCCACCTACACCATCAGCTCCAAGGCTTCGGATTATGTTAGAAAGCTGTGGCCCTTGGAGCTGAGAGATAGCTCAGCCAGTAAGAGTGACTGCTGCTGCTCTTACAGAGGACTGGTGTTAAGTTTCCAGGACACACAAAGCAGCTTACATGTAACTTCAGTTGCAGGGCATCCAATGCCTTCTTCTGGCTTTCACAGACACCAGACATGCAATGCATTTACAAACAGGCAGACAAACAACTCATATGCATAAAAATAAGCAAATAAATAAATAAATAATTTTTTTTAAAGAAAAAAGAGCCAGACGGTGATGGTGTACACCTTTAATCCCAGCACTCAGGACGCAGAGGCAGGAGGATGTCTGTGAGTTCGAGGTCAGTCTGGTCTACAGAGTTCCAGGACAGCCAGAGTTACAACAGAGAAAGCCTGTCTCAAAAAGGGAAAAAGAAAAAGAGAGAAAAAGAAAGTTAAAAGAAAGAGAGTTGTGACCGGCTTCCTTAGAAAGTGTCACAGCACATTTAGTATCTGGGAAACACAATGAACAGCCAACCATCTCTACCCAAAGGGCAGATAAAAATCACAATAATGCCATCTCCTCCATAATGTTTTAATAAAGGTTGGATGAGGGTGTGTCTGTGTATGTACATGCATGTGCACAGGTGAAACACTTATATACATAAAATAAAAGTCTTGAAAAAATAAATAAAAATAAAATTTAAAAAAGAAAACATGGAAATGGGGCTGTGGGTGTTACCTGGTGTCATAGAGTGTGTTTAGTATGCTAGAAGTTCTAGTTCCATTCCCAGCCCATCACACACACACACACACACACACACACACACACACACACACACGGAAAAGATGCTTTGTGCCTACTTCAATCCCAGGAACAGATACCTGAGGAAGGTCAGCCCTGCATTTAGAATATATGCTTCTACCTATAGAAGCGGCTATAGAGCCATTGGCTTCCCATTTACTCACCCAGGAAGCATTAAGTACCTACTCTGGTAGCGAAGATCTAGGAACTGAGGAAGGATATAGGAGAGAGACAGGCCATGCCATCCCAGGTTCTGTGTGAAAGAACACCAACGCAGGGGCTAAGATCTAAGCTAAGGTAACACAAACAGGGCTAGTCAGAGCTGTAAGATCCTTGTGGGGCCAGTCTAGATAAGGCTGTAGACAGAGGACAAGAGGATGTATTGGCTCCTGTCTTCAACAAAAGCAGCCTCCTTCCCATTTTGTACAAGGTCCTTTAGCAATTCCAGGCCTAGCTAGCATGCAGTTCTATTATACAAATGAAACTAAGGAACTAAACTAAACTAAAACTCCTTTTCTATAACTGATAGTCCTTTCTCAGGAAGCCCATGTTTTGTGCCATGTGCTCAGCAGCACCTGAATCTGACTGAGTACTAACTGCCTCAGAGATGGCAGCAAAGGACCTACAAAGAGCTGTGATAGAGTCAGGGTCAAGGAAGAAACAGACGCTAGGGCCCTATCAAGATCTGTGGAAGCTAGTCACCAGGCTGATTTATGCCAAGCTTACCTCTGCTGTGTACCTATGAAAAGGGGGTCAGTGAGCAATGGCAACCTCTTCTCCATCAGACTTCATGGCACCTTCAGGTAGATATCAGGTAGGTAGGGAATGGAAGATGCAGAGAAAGATATTGAGCTATAAATGGTTTGAGGGTTCCATGGTTCTTCCTGACTGTTGGCTGAGATGTTTCTCTTATTCAGGAGACTTATGACAAATACGGTCATGCAGAACACATGGATTTCTAAACTTCCATCATCCCATGTTTCTGTAATTTCTCTACAGCCAGCAGGTGGCACTATACACACATAAAGAAACTAGTCCAAAACCAAATCCAAAATCTGTCTAGTTCACTGGTCCACAGAATGGATGACAGTTAAGTCCTACAGCCATTGCTCATAGTTATGTTAAGAAGGCTGAAGAGTATAGCTCAGTGGTTGAAGTATTACAAATTTATGTCAGTTTCTTTTCTAATGGGCTTACTGACACCTCACAGAGGGAAGAGGAATCAGCTATACAGGAGACTTTCTTGTACACAAATCTGGTTTCCACAAAACTAGGAAAAGATGCTTTAAAAGATTCCACAAGGCAGCTGCAGAGGGCAGTCACTCCCTGAAAGAACACCAGAAGCAGGGTACCCAGAAGTCTCTCTGATCAGACTTCTGCTTCCCACACTGACACATATTTCAGATAGTCCAACCATAAGCCTTTTTTAAAAACATAACCAGAAATACTAAAGAAAACCTGTAAGATCACTGCCTCTCCCCAGTACCTGGAAGCTTCTTCCAGCCCATTCTTCTGAACTTTGCCCTTCTTGTGTCACTACCATGATTCCAGGGGACACTAACCAAGTACTTAGCTCCACCCCTAACCTGTGAGAAGGCCATGGTCTAGCTCTGACTCATCTTGGGACTACTGGCCCAGTGCTGGCAATACAGGAGGTGCTTTTAAACCCAATTATTAAACAAATGCTTACTGTTTCCATGAAGAAGTCTTCATACACTCTGTCTTTCCCTCCTTCCTAGAAGGAGGGTTCTTGACACAAAACAGGAAGTGCATAGGACAACAAAGGCCCCTCTTAAAATTCTGTTGAATGGAGCTAGCAAATGAATTCTTCAGAGGTCTGGCAAGAGACTGCTTTGGAATGGAAATTAAAGTGCAAGTCTCAAAAAGGTGGCACTGGATAATCAAGAAAACAGGGAGGGCTAGAGTGGGTCATGTATTCTGCTCCATGGGGTAGAATTAGACACTGATTCTAGCTCAAGCCTTCTCTCCAAAAGGAAGCAAGCAGAGAGTACAGGCTGCTGATTATAGGTCTCTGGGTCCATTCACCTGCTCAGTTCAATCGTTCATTTCTTCACTGTTTCTGATATTCCAGAGAAATACCTACTGGTCAAACATTCCCAGCCTGCCTTGTCCTCTGCCTCACAGGCAGGTGGGGTGGGCATCATCCAGATAAAAGGAATCAGGCACAGATGGTCAGGTCCTGCCTCTCCTTTCCTTTGGGGAGCAAGCTGCCCATGTTCACCCTGCTCAGATACTGGAGAGTGGACATGGAACAACAACAACAACAACAACAACAAAAAAAAATCAGCCAGTGACTCACAATCCAATCCCATCCTTAGTATGATTAGCAATAAAGGTAATATTTTGACCACCATCTGATAGCTCATTTTATTTATTTATCCTCTAGGGTTTTTTTTCTTTGAAGTTTGGAGGATTAAGTATAAGTCTGAATATTCAATATGAGATTTCCAGTTCCCATCCCTTTCTATTTTGCCAAATACCAATGGGCAGACTTCACCAAATCATCCTTTTCTGGAGAAGTTGGGTGGTTCCAGAGAAAAAGTCCTGCAGAATTTGATATTTGACTGAACCCCAGGAATGAGTTATTTGCCCGTTCTGCCTGTTACTCTAAAGAGAAGCTCTACTTACTGACAAGTCCCTGGGTAGCTATTTTAGAGGAACTATCCAACGTGAGCATGTGACTGAGAATCACTAATTTAGCCTCCAAAGCCAAAGAAGCCAAAACATGCAGAATAATATCACAAACAGATAAAAAAAAATCATTAAAATGCTCTTTTTGTTGTTGGTTTTTAATGACAGGGTTTCTCTATGTAGCCCTGGCTGTCCTGGAACTCACTATGCAGACCAGGCTGGTCTACAACTCAAGAGATCTGCATGACTCTGCCTCCCCAGTGCTGGGATTAAAGGCGTGCGCCACCAAACCTGGCTCTTGTTATATTCTTAATGATATAGATATAATTTCCAACTACAAGAGATAAAGACAGCCTCCTCAAAGTTTACAGAGACAGTGTGTGGAAGGGTCAGAAGAAAAGTAATAGCTGCAATTCTCCAAGCAGTGTGTGTGTGTGTCTGTGTGTGTGTGTGTGTGTATGAAAAATGAGTGAAAAAGAAAGAAAAAAGTTTACCTTAACCTCTTTTCCTTTTATATCTGTGGTAAAATACTTAACAAAATTATAATTTAACCATTTTAAAATATGTTCAGTGCCACTAATAACAATCACACCCTGTATAGCCGTCATTACTATCTGGTTCCAGAACCTTCCTTGCCATCCCCAAACTGCTATACCTATTTAGCAGTCAGTCTCCATTACCTCTTCTCTCAGCAACTGGCAACTACCAGTCTGCCCTGTTTCTGCACACTTGTCTATTCTGTACATTTCATATGAATGGGATTGTTTAGTATGTTGCCCCAGGTGTCTGAATTCTCTTAACATGCTGTTCTTAAGGTTCATCCATACTATAGTATCTATAGAACATCCTTTCTTTTCATGGCTGAATCCTATCCCATCCTACAGCTACAGCTAGAGGTAGAGTACTTTCCTGGTATGATAGACACACACATACACACACACACACACATACACCCCTATATAAGGAGTGGAGGAACCAGACCACTTTTTGGTGGTGCAGTCACTGTAAGTACCCCTAGTTAACCTCACTGGCTTACCAATGTAAATGTGAGTGGAATCATATCCTCTGCTCTCTCAACTGTGCTCCATTTGAGTGATAAACGTTTGTTTACATCTCCTAGGAAAAGTCACACAACATATGGACAGACTGCATTCTGTTTATCCATTCGCTAATAAGTGAATGGATATCTCAATACCTTTGAGATATTGTAACTACTGTAGCTAGAAACAGATTCCTTCATTTTATTCCTGCTATGGCGTAGGTAAGCAGTATCTCCTCAGAAGACTCAAGTGTTGAAGTCCTCTGCCCAATGTAGCAGTGGTCAGAGCTGGGGCTTTGGGGTAAGTGACTGGATCTTAAGTATTGTTGGGAGCTGATGAAAATTAAGAAGGAGTATCAAAGGTACCGGGGAAATGGCTCAAGAGGTTAAGAACACTTGTTGTTCTTGCAGAGGACCTGAGTTTGGTTTCCAGCACCTACATGATGGCTCACAGCCATCTGTAACCTCAGTTCCAAGAGATCTAATGCCCTCTCCTAGCCTTCAAGGGCACTAGGCATGCATGTGGTGCATAGACATTCATGCGTGCAAAACATCTATACTCATAAAATAAAATTTAAAAATTCAAAAATGAGTAAGTGCCTAGATGGAAAGTGGTCTGGAGAAATACCCTAGAAAGAGACTGTCCTCAGCCTCTTCCTGTCTCTCTGCTCCCTGGCCACCATGAGGTAAACTTTGCTCCCCCACAAACCTCTGAAAAACCTGTACCAAAATAAATCCTTCCTCCCTTAATTTGTTCTCTCAGATACACTGTCTCAACAATGAGAAAGTAGCTAACAGCATTGCCAGCCAGTTCAGAACAGGGAAGAGAGGTCTTATCATTGAATTGGCATTGAGAACAATGGGCAAAAACAACTGAATCTTCTTGAAGTGCAAGCTGACAGCTGTCTATTCATACTTTGTATGTACATTCCTTCAAACCAAAAATCCCTCCTGCAAGAATTCCGCAGATCTATTTAAACATGGGCACGAAGTCATAAGTAAAGGGATATTAAATTGTAGGAAGCGGTTGGAAAAGAAGTACAATATCATTAAAAGATATTAACTTAAATACAAGCCTATCTATAGAGTGGAACATTCTGAGGTAACCCAAAAAACATGCATGCACTGATATATAATGCTGATATGTAGGTAAAAATCTATATAGGGCACTGTTAAATGAAAACAAACAATGATTATAGAGCATAGCTCCCCCCCCCTTTTTTTGCAACAGTGCCAGAAATTGATCCAGGATCTTATGCAGGTACAATTCCACTAAACTGCACCCTGGCTCCTTTTTTGTTGTTGTTGTTGTTTTTTGTTTTGTTTTTTTTTTTCAGAGTTTTTCTGTATAGCCCTGGCTGTCCTGGAACTCACTCTGTAGACCAGGCTGGCCTAGAACTCAGAGATCTGGCTGCCTCTGCCTCCCAGCGCTGGGATTAAAGGTGTGTACTACCACTGCCCAACTTGATTTTGTCTTTAAGATTTTATTATGTGCATATTTGTATATTATATGTATATTTGTATGTCTCTGTGTGTTCGAGCATGCCTATAGAAGCTAGAAGAGTAGAAGACGGAGTAAGAACCCCTGGAGCTGCTGCCTCTAGTGGGCATTGAGAACTAAACTCAGGACTGATGGAAGAGCTCAGGTCTTCTGTAAGAGCAGCAAGCAAGCACTCTGAACCACTGGGCTATCTCTATAGGACTCCATATACATACAAAAAGGGGGGAGGAATAGAAATTAATTAAATATAGGAATGCATTTATTTTTTTAAATAAGGATAAAGGAACAGCCCATGACCTTATAGGCCTTCTAGTTAATCACAGAAGGTAATTAGCCACACACAGAGATATAAACTTGTGAATGAGTCAATTCTGTGCACAAACCCAGATAGGCGGATAGTGGTTATTAAATGCTGGCTTTAAGGAATGAGCAGAGGGATAATGCTCCATCTTGTCTCTCCTCCAGCACTCCAACCCTTTTTCTTCAAAGAGTCATTTCTGTTGGCTTGTCCTGGAATCTGGGCTTGATCCAGAGACTATTAGAGCCAAAACTAACAGGCTGCAGATGAACAAAGGCTCATTGAGGAGTCAGGATATGGGGACTAGCTACCATGAATTCAATGCAAAAATCATCCTGGCACCTTGTAGCCACCTCCCCAGCAGAGGTACTTCTCATAGAAGCCAGGGAGAGTTCCGAACCTACTCCTGTACCTGATACTCATCTTTCTTGAGGGCTACTTGGCATTTGTATTTTTAAAAATGAAGTGAAAGTGCTGTGGAGGAGCTGGTTTTGAGGACTAAGGCAGCAAGGCAGGAGCACGGGCCCAAGGTTTCCATTCTAGACCCGTTTTACTTCAAGGGTGAGATTACACAGGTATGCTAGAGCACAGAGGTGAAGACGAGCTCACATATTTGTGAGGATTTATGTTTGTCCTGGCATAGAAAGAGTAGGCAGGGTAAAAGACTAATTTGTATCATTTGTTAAAAAAATTTAATGATTAATACAACCTATGTAAGACTGGGTATAATATGAATTCCTGTAAACCAAGCACTGGGTGGGGGGTGGGCGGTTTCAAGCAGAAAGATTGCTGTGAGTTTGAGGTGAGCATAGGCCACAAATAACAAATATCAAGCCAGCCAGGTACATAGCAAGACCTGTCTCAAAACAAAAGCAAAACAACAATAAAAAACCTCACCTTGAGGCTTTTTAAAGCTAGCTCAGCAGGTAAAGGCATTTGCTACTACCAATAAGGGCCCGAGTTTCATCTTTGGGACTCATATAGTGGAAGAAGAGAACTGAATCCTGAAAGCTGTTCTCTGACCCATGCACATAATAAATAACTGTGATTTTAAAAAAAACCAAAAAACCAAACTTTAAATCTGCCTTGTGTATTTAGCTGTATATCTGTTTTGTTTATGAACAGATTTTTCAGGCCTCTTGTCTTTTTATGGGGAGGATGGAGTAATGTGTTTGTTTTTTAAACATTTATTTGTTTTGTGTGTATGTGTATGCGTACCATCTTGCCAGCCCTACACTACTGCCTTATTCAGTTTTCCACCATCCACTGAGATGGTAGTCTTTTTTCTATTTGTAAAATTACAGTAATAATTACCATTTTAGAAATTTCTACAAATGTTCTCCCTAGCTTTATTTGTTCTCTTTCTTTTATTCTGAGCTAGCATTTTAACCCAAGTCCTCATGCATACTAGGAAAATGTCCCATTGAGCTACACACACAAACACACCCTTCCCTGGATTTCTGAGTGTCTTCTATTTTCAAAGCAGTCTTTAAAATGCTTCATATTTGTATAGTTAGATCGACTGGGCTTTATCTTTTCTTTTATTGCTTCTCTCCCTGCCCAACAACCCCATTCAGAGATTTAGTTGTTGGTTTGTTTTTTAAAGTTTTTTTTAACACTTGTCATCTTGATAGTCCTCTTATTTTTATTTATTTATTTTGTTTGTTTGTTTTGAGACAAAGTTTCTCTGTGTAGCTCTAGCTGTCCTGGAACTCACTCTGTAGATCGGCTGGCCTCAAACTCACAGAGATCCTCCTGCCTCTGACTCTTGAGTGCTAGGATTAAAGGCATGTGCTGCTACTGTCCAGCTCTCTCTCTTTTATTATTTTTATTATTTTATTACATATATTATTATATAATATTAGATATATTACAATGTATTATAATAATATATTAATAACATATAAATATATTATTATATATAAGATAAATATATATTATGATAATATATTATATAATACACATGTTAGATATATCATACAATGTATATATAATATATAGTAATATATTATATAACATTGTTATATTATATTTATTATTTATTTTATTATTGTGTGTGCACACGGTGTATGTGGGTGAGTGTATGCATGCCATAGCATTCTCCTGGAGGCCAAGGACCCTGTAGACTCCCCTTCCACAGTTCTGTGGGTTCCAGGAATCAATCTGAGGTCACCAGACTTGTGCAGTACGCATCTTCATCCACTGGGCTGTCTGCTGCCCTGGGGGTTGTCTTCACTTTTATCTCTTTCTAAATGTTTTCAATTTTGTCAATTTAAGAAAATATGTTGTATACACACATCAAATGAAATACAACAGTGAATGTGATAAGGAATACAAGCAAGACTGGACGATTTTATTACCTAGAAATAACATTGTTCAAATTTTGGAGAGAAATCAGGTATGGTCAAAGAGCTGTAATGTACTTGAGGCTGAAACAGGAGAATCATCCTAAATTCAAAGCTAGCCTGGGCTAGATAGTAAGTTCTAGGATAGCCTAAGTTACATAGCAAGATCCAGCTTAAAATAATAGAAAATAAATCTTGTGTAGTAAAAAAGGTTGGGCTTCTGGGTGGTGAACTCTAGGCCCTTGGAATGTTCTGGTTGATTTGAGTGTTGTGTTTGCCTAAGGCCACAGGACAAACTAAGTGACTTACCATGGAGGCTTTGGAGCAAGGACAATCAATCAGTTCCAAACTCAAGAGGAACAAGTAACTGGAAGGTATTAGTCACACCACCGGAGGGGCTGGAGGTGAAAGATCAGAAGTAGTAGTGATGTGGTCTCATGAAAAATGTTCCTGGTTGACTCTGGGTTTTGCTTTGCTTTGGACAGTGTCATTACTGATTAGCCTGGAATTCCTGCCACAGCTTCCCACTTGTCGGAAAATAATCTGAATCCTTTCCCCAACAACAAACTGGAACACTTCATATTAACAGTTCTCAGTGAATTCTCTGGGTCTTTCTAGAGAACCAAACATCAGGATGTTTTTGCAAATTCTACAATGCAGATTACTGTCCTGATGAGGGCCTAATGCTCAGTTCATACATTAGTTTTATTGCCCAATTTTCACTAATGCCGTATCTTACTAAGCCAACAAACACATTCTTTATCGGTGATAGGATATTCCTTCTTACATATTTGTTACGGTCTAAAGACTTCCCCACAAACAGAGGCTTATACAAACAGACTTTGCTACTGTCAGCAATGCTGTGATCATATTCCAGATTTATACCTGTGTGGGACTGCATAGTTTATCTCTAAAGTTTAATAATTCCTAGAAGTGTGTCAGAGATGCAGCTAAAAGACAAAAAATTCAAAATTTTGTTTTTTTCTGTCATACTTTAAAACTTTTCCTACTTGTTAGTACTTCCTTTTTTGTTGTTGTCTTTTTTGTTTTGTTTTGAGAGATGTTCTCATATAGCCCAGGCTGACTTCAAATTCACTATGTAATTAGAGGTGCCCTAATCTCTGGATCTTCCTCCCAAGTTCTGGGATTATATGCATGAACCATGAGTAGCTTCCTTTTAGTACTTTCATAGCTTAATTTTTTATAATAACTCTTGGATGCATGTGGAATTTAGTTGGTGGGATTACTAAGAGAAGGATCATGCTTGAGTCAGTGATTCCTAGCAACTCAGGAAATCAGGAAGGTTCCCTCTTAAACCAACGTTCCATCCTTATACCTACTATCTTCTCACATACTTACCTGGGCCAACTTCTGGAAGTGTGCCATTGCACTGCTTATGGAAATTGAACATATGGGTTGTTTTTGTTGTTGTTTTGTTTGAGTCAGGGTCTCACTATGCAGCCTTGGCTGGCTTGGATCTCACTATGTAAACCAGGCTGGCCTGAAACTCACAGAGATCCTCTTGCCTCTGCTGCCAGAGTGCTGGGACTAAAAGCATGAACATTTAATTCTGGAGAGAAGGGGGAATCAATTTCTGTTCTTTTTATGACATGTCTCCATCAGTAGCCTAAGCTGGCCTTGGAGTTGTAGCCATTCTACTGCCTGAGTTGAGTGCTTGAGAATATAGGCATGCACCACATGCTCAGCTTCAACACGGTTCTATATAAAGTTCACAAAATAAATGACGAGGGACTATCTGTCTCAGATAGCCCTACTAATTCATAGCACTTCCATAAACACATATGAGATCCTATCATAGATACCACCTGCAGTGGTTTGAGTAAGAATGAACCCCATTTGGCTCATATATATTTGAATGCTTAGTTATCAGGGAGTGGTACTACTTAGAAGGGTTAGGAGGTGTGGCCTTTTTGGAGGAAGTATGTCACCGGAGGTGGGCCAAGCCAGACTCAGTTGCGCTTGTGCGCTCGCTCTCTCTCTCTCTCTCTCTCTCTCTCTCTCTCTATTCCTAATGCCTGCAGATTCAGATGTAGAACTCTCAGCTACCTCTTCAGCACCATGTCTGCCTGCTGCCATGCTCCCCACCGTGCTGATAATAGACTAATCCTCTGAAACTATGAGTATGCCCCAAATAAATAATTTCTAAGAGTTTCTGTGGTCATGGTGTCTCTTCACAACAATAGAATATTGACTAAGACACCACCTCGGGCTTTTATCACTGATTTGTGTCCATGCACCCTCTGTTAACATTATGACACAGATAACATTAGAATTCCATTTAGAATTCTTGCTTATTTATTTTTCTATTTGAACATGTGGTTCATATTGTCAAGTCTCAAAAGAAAATTCTTTGTGCAGGGGCTGGGAGATGGTTCAGCCAGCAAAGTGCCTACTGTATAAACGTGAGGACCTGCATTCAGATTCCCAGCACTCACAAAAAAGCAGGACGTGGTGGCACATAATCTATCTCCTAAGCACTGGGTGTGTGGAGCTCATTGGCCAACTACTCTAGGAAGGAATCTGATAGCCACCTATGGCTTCAAAGGCACACACACACAAACATACACTCACATGTTGCTATCTATACACATACACATAGAGATTTCTTAAAAAAAAAAAAAGAAAAGAAAAGAAAAATTCTTGCTGGGTTCTATGGTATCACACGTGATCTCAGCAGCTGGGAAGGCTGAGACAGGATTGCTTGAACTCAGGAGTTCAAAGCCAACTTGAGTTTCCAAAAATACAGAAGGAGAAAGAAACCAAAGACATGGCTTAGTGGTACAGAACCTGCTTAGAATGTATGTGGGAAAGGAGAGAGAAGGGGGAAGGGGAGGGTCTGAAGCTATCTAGCTTAAAGTGGATTATACTTATTGTACACAGCACTGAGCTTCATAAGGATATTTTCATGTGGAATATGATGTACTTTGAGCATGTTCCTCCCACAGCCCTATCCTCCCCTTTCCCATCCTCTCCATTGTCATTAGTCCCTTTTGTCTCCTATTTTTTGCTTCTATTTCCATGTCATTCACACATGTTTGGCTTTCTAAAATTTATGTATGCCCTTCACATTTCTGATGACACTTTCATAATACCTTAAAATAAAATATAAAACAAAATATTAGTAAGTGAAACCAGCAAAACAAAATAAAATCACCTGGTCAAATTAGAGTACTGTCTCCATTCTACTGTGTTCAATACAACTGCACATAAATGACATGACAACCACCACCCTCCTGGGAACACACAGGCACAAGTGAGCTGGTTCTATGTATTCAGTCTCGTGGGTGGCTTCCCCACCATGGGAAAAGCTAAGATTTTAGTTAAGAATGAAAACTTCCATCCAGTGCCAGACACCTGGCTCATAGAGGAAAAGAGTATACTGCAGACAGAAGGCACTAGAACAGTAGTTCTCAACCCGTGGGTTACAACCCCTTTGGGGGTTGAATGACCTTTCACAGGGGTCACCTAAGACCATCTACACATCATCTATTTATATTACAATTCATTAACAGTAGCAAAATTACAGTTATAAAGTAGCAATGAAAATAATTTTATGGTTGGAGATCACCACAACATGAAGAACTGTATTAAAGGTCCCAGCGTTAGGAAGGTTGAGAACCACTGCTCTAGAAAGTAGCTATAAAAAAATAACAGAGGTCATGCTTGGAAACTGTGATAGCTGTTCTTGATTGTCAACTTGACTACATCTGGAATTAACTAAAACCCAAGTGGCTGGGTACACCTGTGAGGGATTTTTTTTTCCTTAATGAAATCATTCAAAATGGGAAGGCCCACTTTTAATCTGGACCTTATGAGGTTAGAATACCCACCTTTAATCCAGGCCACGCTTTCTGCTGGCAGCCTATATAAAGGGTATGGAAGAAGGAGCTTGCTCTCTTTGCCTGCCTCCTTTGATTGGAAAGTCCACTCCTTCCTTGGCATTAGAGCCTACTTCTTTGGGATTATAGGGCATACTAAAAACCAGCTGAGACATCTAGCCTTGTGGACTGAACCACTACTGGATTCTTGGACATTCCGTTGGTAGACAACGATTGTTGGACTAGCTGGACCACAGCCTGTAAGCCATTTTAATATTATTCATCTTATAAGTTCTGTTCCTCTAGAGGATCCTGACTAAAACAAAACATTTCTGAGTTCCTATGAAGATAACATGTCCTAATCATCATTAGTCATTTCAGAGCTCTGCCAGCTCCATAACCTACTTAGCAGTCAGGGAAATCCGAAGCTGACTGATTGGTCTCAAGGATAAAGTAACACTCCCCAGGTAGCCAAGACCTATAAATAGGTTTCTAATGACTTTTCTCTTTTTAGACAAGAAAGAATTCAATTTGCTTTCCAGCCTTAAGAATCTGGAAGTGTACAGTCCACAGAGAGATGCTGGATGTAAGGAACACTAATGAGCCAAATGCAGTGGCACACCCTGTGACCTCAGTACTCAGAAAGCAGAGGCACAGACTGCCACAAGTTCAAGGCCAGTTTGGTCTACTTAGAAAGTTCCAGGCCAGCCCAAGCTACACAGCAAGAATGTTTCAAAAACAAAAGGACAAAATAAAAATGAACAAACAACAAAACAAAATCCTCACAAACCAGAGGTGCCCAAAGTAGGGGTGGCTGGATAGGTTACATTAGCTAACATTAATACAAACAAACAAACAAACAAATAAATAAATAAATAAATAAATAAATAGGATTAGATGGGTATATGACAGCCTAACCACAGCCTTTTGAATACATCTCTGTGGAAAGCAATTCAGCAAAGCATACAACCATACATTTGGACTGCCTCCCTCACATAATCTACAATTCCAATAAAATCTGTCCTTACTAGCTAGGCACAGCAGCACAAACCTGCAATCCCAGCTCTTGGGAGGTTAGAGGCAGGAGAATGAGGAGTTTAAGGCCCTTCTGGGCTATATGCAACTGTCTTAAAACATCACCCCACTCAAAAAAAAAAAAAAGTTCTTCATAGCATGCTACAGATGGTTCCCCTTCCATATGTTTCTAGCATCAGCTGCCATCCTAAACTCCTTTTTCAACAAATTCCAAACAGCAGTACGAGGTAAACTGAATTCCAGTTTATTATCATATCCCAATTATAACCTAAGTCCTTTGGATAGTATTAACCATGATAGGTATTTCCCATCTTAATAGCTAATATAAACACATAAGAGAAAAGTTTACTTTTTGAGATGGTATTTCATTGAACCTGGAGTTCACCAATTTACCTAGACTGGTTGGCCATAGAATTCCAAGGATCATCTCACCTCTGCCTTCCCAGTGCTAGGACTACAGATGCATGCAGCTATACCCAGATTTTTAAGTGAGTGCTGTGGGTCTGAATTCACAATCTTATGCTTGCCCCAAAAGCACTTAACCAACTAAGCCATCTCCTGACCCGTTTGTTCTGCCTTTGCTGCTTAGGTGCTGGGAATACAGGCATGAGTCATTATGTCTAACTTTAAGAGGCTAAAGCCAGCAGCACTTCCTAAACCTATGGAAGAACTTATCTGACATCTCTGAAGTAACAATCCCAGACTTCACAGGGATCTGGTCTAGTCCACTGAGGCTGCCCTCATGTCCTGAAAACCCACCTCACCTATCAGCAGAACCTCAGCCAGCACAACCTTCACTCATGGAAACAGAGTACCTTCCAACCAGGATCAAGAGGCAGCTTTTCTAATCAGAAGACACTTCAGAATCATGCTGTCATCCATGGCCAGAGGACAGACGGGAAGAGATCTTCCTGCCATTGTCACCATGCCTCATTAACTTTGTTATTTTTTGAGACAGGGTCTCATGTATCCCAGGTAGATCTTAAACTTACTATGAGGCTGAAAATGATCTTGAATTTATGGTCTTCCTGTCTCTCCCTCCCAAGTGCTGGGATTATAGGTGTGTACCACATGCCTGGGGGTCAAACCTAGAACTCTGTTCATGTTAGGCAAGCACTCTACCAACTGACCCACAATGATTCATTTTAGTGGGACATGGAAATCTCTCATGCATAATAATCTTCACTGCTTTCTTCAACACATTGCATGTACTATAACTCAGTTTTGAAAACTAATGTGTTATTATTGTGTTATGTACCACTGCATCTCACTGTGTATGTGTGTGTGTGTGTGTGTGTGTGTGTGTGTGTGTGTGTGTGTGTGTAGGCAAGTACCTTCATTGGCTGCACCATTTCAGCAGTCTCATTAGTTATTATTTTAAAGTGTTGTGGTGCTGAGGACAGAGCCCAGGGTCTCACACATACTGGGCAGGCACTCTTACCACTGGGCTACATCCCTCACCCTCAGCGTTTTGTTTTTTGAGACAGGGTCTAACTGACTCTTCTTCCTCTACCTCCCAGGTGCTGAGATTTTAGGTGTTTTCCTAGTAAAACTGAGTATTTAGATACCTATTTCTGAATATTGTTTACTGTATTATTTATTTCTTGTCTGTGAGTATGAAATGTATGCATGTGTCCATGTTTGTTTAAAAAAAGTTTAATTTGGCTGTCAAGACAAAAATCTTAAATACATTTTATTCCCATAATTCACTTTCTCCTTCTTAGCTGTTCAGAAGTCAGTATGTAACCATATCACACTAGAAGAGCTATTAATTCCAATGCACCAAGAACATCTTAACCTGGCTACTACCAATACCATCCTAGGTGGCCACCTCCACTCAGCACAGTTCTTGATGTTCTCCCGCTTTGGGGCTGGGAGTTCCCAAAAGTGTGGAGTCAGATTTGAGATATGAAACTGCACTGTGGGGTGGAGGTGAGAAAAGACACTCTGAAGTTATCTCAGAAACCAAATGAGGCTCTAAGGCTCACTCTTTGCCTTTCAGGAGCTCAGTCAGAGGAATTCCTGGCTTTTGCTGATTACCTCTGTAGCTTCAAACATGTACCTAAGATAGGGACAGGCATCAGGCCAAAAAATTGGTTGGGAGGTCAGTGGTGGCAGTGGCAACAGCGAACAGACAGCCTTGATTGAGCAGGTGGTCACTGCATGGGGCAGGCAAGTGCCAAGTAAGTCCAAGGCCACCAGCAGGCAGCATGATTCCTGGAAACTCGATGCTTCAGGGGCAAAAATAAATAGCAACACTGCCTACAGTCCAGCCAAGGTGCAGGACAGGACTGGGATGACTGATCATGGAGACCAGCCACAGCTGTCTGGTTTAGGATGGCAAAGGAAATGGTGTTCTTCCCATGGGACTTGTGGTCTTCCCTCCTCCAGGCCCACCCCAGGAAGAGCGGCAGAAGTAGAAAAAAAGAAGCCAGTTTCAGAGCACCAGAGCAATTCAACTCAAACCAACTGGCACTTGATTCAAAACAATGGTGGCTTTGTCAGGAGATTGCAACAGCCAACAAGAGCTGGTTGAAAAACCTGCCCTCCCCTCCTAATTTCTATCCTCTAGTCCCCGTGACTTTGAGACATCATGCTAAAAAAGAGGAAAACAAATTATGCACATAAACTAACATTAGCCAACCCCCATGAGGAGGCCTCCAACTGCCCTTTGGAGATGACACATCACCACAGCCAGCTGTTATGCACTATCTCCTACCTCAGAAGCCCTTCTCGGGTTCCCAGGACACATTTAAATCTGACTTGCTGATAAATTCTCCATGGTCCTAGCCAAGAGGGAGCAAAGGCTGAAACATGGTCTCCACAGTGCTGCCACCTACATTACAGGCACTTGGGAGGAAAACACATTTAAGACCTTGATGTGTGCTCTCATTTCAGTGGCTGCTCTCCATCTCTATAAGGTCCTAAAAGCTCTGCCTTGGGGTTTGCTAAGACATGAAACAGAAGGACATTCCCTCTGGAGGCTGGGGAAAGAAAGCAGACTAAGTATTTCTCACACCACACCCTGTTCAGCTCACTGTGTCCCCACTTTACCAGTGAGATTGTCACCTCCTGTACTTCACATAAACCCAGAGCACCAAGGAGCCAGCAATGGGCACAACAAAGATAAGCAAACAGACTTATCTACGAAGACGCAGGTGGCCACACATGGGCCACACCTGCTTCACTGCAATCTATAGGTCTCTGGTAACTGGAGGAGTCTGTGCATGGCACAGGTAAGCGTCACCTGTCTGTCTGCTCTCAGGCACTGTGCAAGGACAACATCAAGGACAACTGTGAAGGCAGATTTCCCTGTTGCACAGCTCCCTATCAGAGTTGGTCTTCTCACTTCCTCTTTTTCTATTTTTCTCCCCTTTTTCTTGAGACAATGTCTCACTAAGTAGTTCTGGCTGGCCTGGAGATTGCTGTGTAGACCAGGCTGGCCTTGAACTCAAAGAGAACTACCTGCCTCTGTCCTCCAGAGTGCTGGGATTAAAAGTGTGCACCACTGCTCTCTTTTTATTGGGAAAAACCACGGATTTCAACAGTAGGCACTTGGGATAGAACTCAGCAGTAGAGTGTACGTGTAGCATGTATGATGCCCTAGGTTTGACCCCTAGCATCACAAACAAAACAACACCCATACCCAAAATTAAAGGGTAACAGAAACCAGTGGACAAGGGCCATTCTACAAGAGCACTCACTGAGCCCACAGTAAGACAGGACAAGAAAAGGAGGACATGGACACCTGAAGTCTGCCCAATAGGCCTTCTGCCCAGAGTACTGGTGGTAAGACCATCAGTACCACAGAAACTCCTTAAGCAGCTGAAAGGATGGCTGTCAAAGCTGGTGACCAGTGTCTCAGGACTCCACCTGACAGTGATTAATAGTGTTTCAGAGTTCAGTCAGCTCTTCCTTCCCTGAATCAGTCACAGCACAGCCTAGAACTCTCCAGAACAAGTACCTACAGCAAGCCAACAGCACAGGTGAGCTAACTGCTGGGTACCCACTACACACCTGTACTCTTCATCAAGCTCTTGCCTTCCCTGCCTCTAGAACAATGGTTCTCAACCTTCTTAATGCTGTGACCCTTTAATACAGTTCCTCATGTTGTGGTGATCCCCAATCATAAAATTATTTTTGTTGCTACTGTTATGAATCATAATGTAAATATCTGATATGCAGATGGCCTTAAGTGACCCCTGTGAAACAGTAGGTCAACCCCCAGAGGTTGTAACCCACAGGTTGTGAACTGCTGCTCTAAAAAGATGAAAGGCCAAGGGACAGCACTCATGGCCAAAAACAATGCTACCAGTGCATTGGGGGTCTGTCAGCCTTCAGGATACAACAGGGACATAAAGGCTCCTACTTGATAGTTCCAGAACAGCCACTGTCCCCAGACCCTCTGCCAACTGCAGGGACATATATGAAAGCACAAGAAGCTTTCACATAAGCAACCTAGAGACAGAAGAGGCCACTATTCAGCTGTGTAACTGAAACCACCATTCCCCCACACACACCTGCCCAAATAAGGGTGGGGTGGGGTGATGAGGTAAAAGTGCTTAATGTGGTGATACAGGATACTGCCAAAAATGTTCTCAGGGTAAAGGAGCCTATTAGGAAATAAGGGGGAGGCAGAAAAACATTTCAGAGAATGGCACCAACTCAGAGTAGGTAACAAGGATGAACAGAACAGGGCCCAGCTGAGAGTGGTGGCAAATGCCTGTAATTCTAGCACTAAGCAGAAGGATCAAAGCCATCTTTGGCCAGATAGTGAGTTCAAGGCCAGCCTGGACTACATGATACCCTTTCTCCAAAAACCAAAACCAAAACACCAGGGGCCTTGGAGCACTACTTGAAGCATGAAAATATTCAAGGATCATCAGAGAGATTAAATAAATAATAACACACTCCTCAATGAGAACCTATTGAGCTCTGAAAACATTGCTGATGAGCATTTGGGGACTTGGAGAGGCAAAACAATCTGCTGAGAGGAAAAAGAGTATACAGTCAACATGCCAAGAACAATTTAACAACAAGGTGTAAAAGAATAAACTCTGGGGAGCTGAGAGGTTATCCCTGAGTGTTCCAATTTGTAGCTTTTGTCTATATCCATAGTTTTAAAGTTTTCTATAGTAAAATAAAAATGCAGTTTATAAATAAATGCAGCTTATAAATAAGTAAGTAAGTAAGTAAGTAAATAAATAAATAAATAAATAAATAAATAGGTGAAACCAGGTGGTGGTGGTGCACACCTTTAATCCTAGCACTCGGGAGGCAGAGGCAGGTGGATCTCCGTGAGTTGGAGACCAGCTTGGTCTACAGAATGAGTTCCAGGACAGACAGAGTTACAACAGGGAAACCCTGTCTCAAAAAACCAAAAAAAATAAAATAAAATAAAAAAAGTTTGAAAGGTGAGGTTTTAAATTTTTACCTATTTGTTTTATGTAATCCATGTTCTCATTCACATGCCACAGCATGCATACAGAGGTCAGAGGAAAACCCAGGGAAGTCAGTTCTCCCACTATGTGGGTTTCAGGAATCAAACTCAGGTTGTCAGGTTTGTCAGCAAATATCTTTACCCACTAAGCCATCTCTTAAAGCTAAAATGATATCTTAATGCTCAAAAATTTTAGTGGTTGGGTTGGCAGCTCACACCTATAATCGAAACAGTGAGGAGGCTGAAGCAGGAGGATTGCCACAAGTTTAAGACAGGCCTGGCTACACAGTGAGTTTCAGACCAATATGAGCAACAGTGTTAAGATCCTGTCTCACTAAAAAAATCAATAAAAGTAAAATACTATGGACACAGAGAAATAATGATGACTTAAGTCTGGAAAGAGGCCTGAAGATGCAGCCACACTTCAAAGTAAGTGTCTAACCTGAAAAAAGCTCCCCAGTGTTCAGGGAACATGCCTTGGCAGAAAAAGCACTACATCTTTGATAAAAACACATTCTATTTTAATCTTCTCAGAAGCAGAAGTAATGGCACTTAAATCATAAAGCTATTTGCCAACATCATTATAAATCAGATCAAAGAGAGAAAAGCAAATAGCTGGAAAGCCTAAGGAACTTATCTAAGGTGGGCTACACAAGTCAGGTATATGTTGAGGGGGCCCTGAGAGGGTATACTCACTGCTTTGTAAGCCACCCAAACATAGTAGACAGACATAACACACACACACACACACACACACAGACATACACCCAGCACCATGTACAGTGATAAAGTATGTGGGTTGGGAACTAAGCAGGAGACCATCACAGCCTAAATCAAAAATTATGGCCAAATGAAGTCCAAGTTTTGTCCACCCCACTTAGTCACAGATGGCAATGAGGTTGAGAGATAATGTAACACTAAGATTAACCTAAAGTCCTGGCTTCAACACCTCCTGGCTCAGTGTAATGGCCTCTGAGAAACGTGCATATCTTTGAGATTCACTAGATGGTCTTTGATTTATTATCAGGAGATTATGGTCCTATGACTTCAAACAGAGCAAGAAGGTACAGAAACCGCAAGGACCCCTAGAGGATGGTCCTTGTGCTAAAGCCAAATGGTGGCAAACAACATACCACCTTTATCATTTAAGTCAAGACTCAAAAATTTAAATCTAGCCTAGATTTAATCAGCCCAGATTAAACTCAGTCCCCCAACCTCTCCAAGTACCTAATATCTGAAAACTAAACTAAAACCTCAAATTACAAACAAAACCAAAAGTTAAAAGTAGAATCCTCATAAAAGTCTGGGTTCTGGGCCTGGGAGCCCTGTAGTCCAGTGAGAGTTCAATCCTGAAAGGAATAAACAACCCAGATTTATTCTTCCAATGTTTCAAATATGCCAGATGTAACACTGGGCTCACATTCCCAAAGCAAGAATCACCTGGCAGGGAATGGCGACTGCCAAGACTCTAGTTTACAACAGTCCTCACCACTTCCTGTTGCCTTCCCGCCACTGAGGCCACGTCTATTGCAGCTTATATATTTTCCTAATAAATATTTCTCTGTAACTATGACTTCCAAAGGAAGACAAGAAAAGATAGCAGAGGGCCTCTTGGTCTTAGAGATGGCCTGCTTTATATCTTGGTCCTTATGGACATTTAAGTTTGTGACTTCTGACCCAGATAAACAATATTAAGAGGAGAAAGGTCATAAAGGGTAACTTTGCAGACAGTAATTTGGCAAGGTCTTGTGCAAGATGTAGAAACCAATTCCCCAGTCTCTGTTCTACGGAAAATCTCAGACAAGGTCACTTCTCAACTTCCCTGCATTTACCACATACACTGAAAACAGAATCATGGAATTTCTAGTTACTGACATATTTAGGACATCATCTAGTCCTGCACATTCCAAATAAGATTCCATATAGTAATATTAAAATATGAAGAAATATCTGAATTGTTTTCTTTTTCTTTCTTAATGGCCAAGCATATCCCAGCACTTGTGAGGTAGAAGGAATGGGCTCATGAGTTCAAGGTCAGCCTAGGCTACAGTATGAGATCCTGTCTCAAAACAACAAAATAGGGCTGGGGATATATAGCTTAGTGGTACAGTGCTCATCTAGAATTCATGAGGCCCTGGGTTTGCTCTCCAGTACCACAAAGACAAAGCAAATCAAAACAATAAAAAAAAAAAGTGACACATAATTAAAATCCTAGCACTTGAAGGGCTGAGGCAGAAGCATCACTCTGAGTTTGGGGCTAGCCTGGGTTAGAGAGTGAGTTCCAGATCAACCTGGGGTTAAAGTGAGACCCAGCCTCAAAAACAAAAACAAAAGAGCTAGAGGACGGCTCTTGAGGTAAAGCACTTGCTCTACAAGCCCCATGAGCCGAGTTCAATTCCTGGAAAGAAAACTGGCTTCACAAAGTCTTCCTCTGACCTGCACATGTGCCCTGTAACATGCATGGGTGAGTGCACACTCACATGCACAACATAAAAATAAAAAGTGGAGAACACAATAACGACAAGCTATAAATCAGTATCCTCCAGAAACACCTCATGTCTATTACCAGTCAGCTTCTGTCTCTAGCTCCTTCAGAAGTAGTGGTTTTGTTTTCTTTTTCTTTCTTTCAGAGGGTCTCATACAGCACAGGCTGCCCTTTCTATCAGCACAGGCTGACTCTGAACTCTGGATCCTTCAGACTACAGGCATTACAGGCCTGAGCTACCACACCTGACTCACAAGTACTGATCTTCCAAGCTTTTCACGATACATTAGTTAGCCAATTTTAGAATTGCATATAAATAGAATCAGTATATATTCTTCTGAGTTACGGTATTATATTGAATCAAATATTTAAAGCTTTTTTTTTTTTTTTTTTTAAGGCAGAATCTCATGATCCCAGGCTGACCCCAACCAGGGTGACCTTAAACTTCTGCCTTCATTCCCTGAGTGCTGAATTAGAGTCATTTGCCTTATGTCCAATGTATTCAATGCTGGAAATCAAACCAAGGATTTAATGAATGCTAGATATCCACTTTACCAATTGAGCTAAATCTCCAGTCCTCTAAAGTTGTTTTATTTGGACAGATGGCTCAGAGGTTAAGAGCACTGGCTGTTCTTCTAAATAACCCAGGCTCAATTCCTAGCACCCATATGGTAGTTCACAACTGTCTGTAACTCCAGCTCCAGGGGTTCTGACACCCTCACAACAGACACACAATGCAGGTAAAACATCAATGCACATAAAATAAAAATAAATAAGTCATCCAAAACAAAAACTTGTTTTATTTGACAGGTTTTTAAAATTCAGCCATGTTGTTTCACACAGTAGTACTTCTTATTTTTTTATAGATTTCTTTATTAAATTTAATTTTTATTTTATGTGTCTATTATTTATTCTGTGTTTATTTTATGTGTTTTGCCTACATGTATGTAAATGTACTGTGTTGTATGCCTTGTGCCTGTAGAGAGACCAGAAAGGTTATCAGATCTCCTGGAACTGGAGTTACAGAAGGTTGTGAGCCACCATGTCAGTGCTGGGAACTGAACCCAGGCCCTTTGGCAGAGCAGCCAGTGTTCTTAACCACTGAGCCATCTCTCCAGCCCTACTCCTTTTTGTATTATTATATGTATATAAGTCTGAATACCATGCATGTTCAAGTGCCTGAGGAAGCCAAAAGAGGGCATCAATCCCCTGGAACTGGAGTAATGGACAGTGTGAGCTGCTATGCGGGTGCTGGGACTCAAACCCAGGTCCTCTGGAAGCACTGCCACTGTTTAACTACTGAGTATCTCTCTAGTTCCTACTTTTTATTTTTTATTACTGAATGCAATCTGCTCCTAGGATGATATCATTCAAAAATTAAGGTTCATGGAAGAAAAATAAGTGAGGTAACCATGATTCTAGTGTATCTCAGTCATTTTCCCCTGGACATCATGACTTAGAGGTGCTAAGTGAAATGTCCCTACTCAGGGCCATACTGTCCTAAGGCTTCTAGTCTTTCCACATGTTTTATAGATATTTTATCTTCACCCTCTGTAAGAATGTTCCTACCTGATTCTGTAAGAGAATCTTGTTACAAAAAATGGAAAGTCAGTATCTAAATAAAAAATATTTTTAAATCCCCTCAAAAACATGTTTGTTGAGAGCTAAGAAGATGGTCTATTTGGTAACGTGCCGTACCAAACATAAGGACCTGAGTTTGATTCCCAGAACTCACATAAAAAGGCTGGACAAGGGCACCACATACCTATAATCCTAGCACTGGGGAAGTGACAAGAATTCTGGTGCTCACAGGCCAGGTAGTCTAGCCAAACCAGAAAACTCTAGGTTCAGAGAAACACCCTGCCTCAAGAAATAGCATGGAGAGCAAACAAAGGCACACACTTGACATCAACTTCTGACTTTCACACTGCAGGGGCACAAATACACATACACACAAAACATAAAATGTAAAAACAAAATGTGTCTGTAGCTGGGTGTGCTGGCACATGCCTTTAATCTCAGCAAACAGGTGGCAGAGGATCTCTGTGAGTCTGAGGCCAGTCAGGTCTACATAATGAATTCTAGGCTAGCCAGAGTGACATAGTTGAGACCCTGTCTGTCTAAAAACAACAACAGAAAAACCTATCACGGAGCATGATGCATGGTAGGTCATGTCTACAACTCCAGTACTTAGGAGGCAGGAATACTGTAAATTGAAGCCAGTCTGGGTCACACAGTGAAACACTGTTTCAGAGAGGGGAAGAAAGATAGATAGAAGCATGTGCATATGGGAATAGATAGACAAAAGAGGTACATTGGGCTGGAGAGATCCCTTAGCAGTTAAAAGCACTAGACCAGAATACCCAGGTTCAATTCCTAGCACCCACATGGTGGCTAGCTACCCCCTGTAACTCCAGTTCAGAGTTCTGATGTTCTCTTCTGGCCTCTACAGGCACCCGGTATACATGTGGTTCATGGTCATACATGCAGATATGTATTTCTAAAAAGGTATATCTATAAACAAAATACTATTCAGCAATGGGAAAGAATAAACAAGGTGACACCTCTACAACACAGATAAACTTTGAAAACATATTAACTCAAGTATGAGCATATATCCTTGTAATTCCAGCACTTGGTAGGTGTGTATAGGAGGATCAGAAGTTCAAGATTATCCTTGTGCTACATAGGTATTGAAATTGAAGCCAAACTGAGCTACACAATAGTGTGTCAGAAACTGAAGGAAAAAATAATAATAAAAGGAAAAAGGAAGCATTATACTGAAAGTCAAAGAAGAAGTCAGAGTCAGAAGGCCACATATTATATGATCACATAATTAAAAGACAAATATCCAGAGAAAGGTTACCAGTAACCTGGAGCTGTGGTAGAGACTGGGATTCAATATAAAGAGTGATCACACTGAAGTGATGAGATTCCCTAAAGCTGGACTGTGATACAGAGCTGCACTGGTAAGAAAACAATCCCTTAACTACATGCTTAAAATGGGCATATGTTATAGTCTATAAATTATACCCCAGAATATTGTTTAAAAAAAACAAAAAACAACTTGTCTGACTACAGATGAAAGAGTACTGCAAGGCAGAGATCTGCTTGATAATTTAAAGAACAAAAGAGCCTATGCAACTGGAAAACAGCAAGCTAATATAACAGTGTACTGTTTTAATAACCATAAAGGGGTAGGGGTGTCTGTCGCTAAGGGATACAATGTTTGTCTAGCATGCACATGGGTTCAGCTCCCTACACTACCCTGGTGCTGAGTGTGGTGCTATATGCCTGTAATGCCAGCACTCGGGAGGCTGAGGTAAAAGGATTGAATATCTTTCAGCTCGGATTATTAGGAGACTATCTAAAAAAAAAATCTGATCTCTTGCTCTCAGAATATTCAACTAAGAGGCTATGCCACCAAAAATCCCCATGGTTTTCTCTCTCCAATTCAGAGTTCCATAATCCTTTGTCTATACCAGTAACCTGGAATCATCCTTCTATCATCTCTGAGTTAGTCTCTTCAGTGTTACCCAAGCAGGATCTTCATGCTCATGTCTATGGCTCAAAGACAAGGAATTGTATTTCTAGAATTATCAGATCTGAAGTTCCCCTCTGGAACTACCAATGTCACCCCTTCTCCATGGTCGCCTTCTATATTGTTCTAATGGTACAGTCTAACCCTAAATACATCAAGCACACTAGGCTAAGACTTCTTCAGGGAATATGAGATCAAATGGTATTCCTCTGTAACTAGATCACAGATCAAATTTAGGAGACATGGCAGTAGGAAAAGCCCTACCACTCGGAAAGCAACTCCCAAACTAAAAGTCTCTCTTTCCAAAAGCCTCCTCAAGAGGCACAACAGAAGTATGGTGTGGTGACACACACTTTTAATCCCATCACTCAGGAGGCAGACAGACCTGAGTTCAAAACCAACCTAGACTACAAAGCAAGTTCCATGATACCCAGGGCACCAAGGAAAACTATCTAAAAAAAACAAAACAAAATAAAACAAAACAAAAGGAGGCACACCAAAGAGGAGGATTATCATGAGTTTGAGAGCAATCTGAGCTACAATGTGAGACCTGTCTCAAACAAAAAGTTTGGGGAAAGAATACGACTATGAATATAAGTACAATATAAGTAAACAGAGCTCAGAGAGACAAGATAGAACAACATAGTCTAAAGAACAAATACAAGTTCTTGGAGTGGGCAGGATCGGGATTCAGTGTATGATTGAGAGGCCCACCACTCTGATAGCCCCTGGCAATCCCTTCTCTGGGAAGCTGCTCACACACACCCTAGGAGCCAACACATACCAGCCACACAAGGGATGGCTAGTCCCAGTGGCTCAGCCATCATCTGAAAAACCAATTCTTTCCTTCCCTCCCTCCCATTCTCCTTTCCATCTCCCATGTCCAAATCATCAGCAAGTCCAAAACCATCTTGGATCCATCCAATTCTCACCATCCCACTGTGGACATACTGGTCTGAGAATATAGTTCAACAGCTTTCAAGAGGGATGCTCGCCAGTTGTGATGACACATGCCTTTAATACTACACTTGAGAGGCAGAGACAGGGGAGCCTCTCTGAGTTCAAAGGGAGCCTGGGTTATGGAGTATGTCGCAGGACAGTCAGAGATATACAGAGAAACCCTGTCTGAAGAAAAAAAAAACTCATTTAAATTCTGGCCTCTATAGACTAGTTTCCTATAGAGTAATCCTCAGTAAACTAGCCACAATGAGCTGCCTGTGGAAGTAAATCAGTATTCCTAATTCACTGAGAATAATGTCCTCATTCTCACTATGAGTCACAAGTCCTCTTGCTTCTTCAAGCTTAAGCTCGTCTCTTTCTATAATCTATGCCCAGCACCTAGTCCTGCTGGTCTTTCTAAAACAGAAATGTGCCATGCTCACTCCACCTTGGGCCTCCTCTACTTCCATGCCTGACTTTTACTTTCCACTCAGGTTTCAGGTTAACTTGAAATGTCACCTCCTTAGAGCTCTTCTCTGAGGAGCTCGAAGTATCTGTCTACAATTCCCAAACCCTTTTACTATCCTTTGTTTTATGTTCTTCATGGCACTCAAACACAAAATTCCGCCAGAAAGGAAATTTCATAATGGAGATACATAGCTAATTCGTATACTGAACTTCCAAAGCCTCACCAGTGCCCTGTGACACAAGGTGACCTCATGAATACATGTTGGGAAATGAGCAATTGATCTAGCAGAGACAAACCAAGATTACAGCTAGACTTCAGCTTTGTGGCTGGAGAGGTTCTTTCAGTGAGGGAGAGCCACTTAGCCTCCCTTTTTACTTCCTTTTCAAACATCTAGATTGTAGACTATAGGGTTAATTAAACAAGGCAACTGGAGGAGAGCACTGATGACAACAGAAAACTTAGCAAGATCTGCATGGAAACAAACACTGGCCATGCAAACTCAAGGATGCAGAAGCTCCTGTAGTGGAGGACAAGAAAGAAGAAAGAGGAGAGTATCAGTAGACAGCAGGAATGAGACTGTCAAGGAAAGTCACTTCTTGGTAGAACAGTAAAGAAGATTCTCTCTCCTGCTGAGAATGAGGGCTACCTGGCTCTAGTTCCAGTCTCCATAGCCCTCTGGGAGTCTAGGAGGTTCTGAAATTGATGTGGAATAACCAGCACCCCTCCTCAGGCTAGCATCAGAGAGTCCCTAAAGCTTGTGGTCTGAACAGCTCTGCCTGAACATATACCTTTGTAGCCTAGAATTCTAACCAGATAAAGGAGTTTCAAAAGAAGACAGAAGATCACCATAGACACTGGTTGCCTGAACTGCACATTTTATACCCACTAGGTAATTCAATTCTGGAGAAGGAATAATCTGAATCTTTCATGGGCCATTATATATAAACAAATCAAATTCATTGGGCTGTGATGGCTCATAACAGTAATCCCAATACTTGGGATATAGAAACAGGAGTATTAGGAGTTCAAAGTCAGCCAGGCGTAGTAGCTGATGTCTTTAGTCTCAGCCCTCAGGAGGGAGAGGCAGGTGGATCTCTGTGGTTTTGAGGCCAACCTGATCAACATAGTGAGTTCCAGGACAGCCAGAGTTTGTCTCAAAAACAACAACAAAAAAGAGTTCAAAGTTAGAGGGTTGGTGAGATGCTCAGTGTTTAAGAGCACTCTTCCAGAGAACTAGGCTCCATTCCCAGCACCCACGTGGCAGCTCACAACTCTTCTTAACTAGTTTCAGGGGATTTGACACACTTTTCTGACCTACATGGCACCAGGCACAACATAGTGCATTGACATACACGTATATAAATAAATCTAAAAGAATAAAAAATGTAAAATAAAGACATAAATTTTAAAAAGAGCTCAAGGTCAGGCTGGGAGATGCTCTGGTGGGTATAGTGCTTTGCCATACAAGTATGAGGATCCCCACAAAGCTGAACACACTAGTTGGCATCTGTAATCTCAGCACTCCTATAGCAAGATGTGAAGCAGACACAGGAGAATCTTTAGCAGCTTGAGGGCAAGGTAGCCCAGAATATACAGTGGCAGAGAAGAGACTCTGTCCCAAACAAGTTTGAATACAAGAACCAACACCCAGGGAGGGCTGCCCTCTGCTTTCCACATGGCCTGCGTGCACAATATGCATACACACTCCCTCTCATATGCACACTTTAAAAAACAAAAAAACATAACAAAAACAAAATAACAGCAACAAGAAACAATCCCAGTTCAAGGTCATCCTCAGAAGATAGCCTGGACTCATGAGACCCTGTCTCAAAGACATAACAAAACGAAATGCCAAACTGAAGCTAGACATGGTGGCTTGGACTTTAATCCCAGCTATCTGGAAAGCTGAGACAGTAGAACCACAAGTTCATGCAGTTTGGGCAACTTAGTGAGACTCTGTCTTGAAATAAAAGGTAAAACGGTTGGAGATTTGCTCAGAGGTAGAGTACTTGCCCCGAGTGCATAAAGCCCAGGTTCAGTAACCAGTATCAACACAAAAACATAGAACTGACTTTCTGCAATACCCTGTTACAAGAATTATACCAGGCAGAGAATAAGGACACAATACACTTTACAGGAGTTTCCTTTGACAAGGGTTCTATCACTAGAGCCCCTTGAAGCAGGGCCCAATACATTCAGCATAACTCAGTATCACTCCAGGGTGGCCTTGTCTCTTCTGCGGAGGAAGAAGGCTTAAAGACATTCATACCATGCTCAGTGAGTAAGAAAAAAGAGCTTAAGTGCTTAGAAACATTTTTTTCAGGAAACTTTAGGTAGGGCTCAGTGCTGCGCAACTGTAGCATCTGTACTTGAGAGGCTAAGACAAGAGAAGACCGTGAGTTCAGTGGAAAGTTTTAACAGGGAAGAAAGAGAAAGAGGTGTGAGGAAGGTGGCTTAGTGGGTAAGAGCATGAAAGATCTGCACAGAAAGCAAGTCTGAAAGACTGAGAGTTCAGATCCCAGCACCCACATAAAAAAAGTTGGGTGTGGCTTTGTAGTAATATGCTGCTGTGTGGGCTCCCCAAAAATAAACTTCTACAACATGGCTGTGCACACAGTCAATCCCAGCACTGGGAATCACAGACACGCAGAACATTAGGGTTTTCTGGCCTCCAGCTTAGCTCCAAGTTCAGTGAGAGACTATCTCAAGGGAATGAGAGAGTGATAGAGCAGGACACCTGACATCCTTCCCTGGCCTCCTCACACCCAAACACACACATGCACACACACTTACACACTTTAAAAAAGGAAAAAAAGAAGCCAGATGGTGTTGGTGCAAGCAGGCAGATCTCTGTGTGTTTGAGGCCAGTCTGGTCTATGCAGTGAATTCCAGGACAGCCAGGGTTATGTAGAGAGACCCTGTCTCAAAGATAAAAAAGAAGGGGGGGGGGAATAAGGAAAAGAAAAAGAAAAAAAGAGAAAGAAACTTGAAACCAACCTGTATTAGTTTCCTATTGGTGCTATAACTTAGTGACATAGGAATATATTATTTCATAATTCTCCAGGTAAGATATCAAATTTAGGTTTCACAGGGCTAAAACCAAGATTGAGCAGGCCTGCATTCCCTATAGAATGCTAGGAAAGATGCTGCTTCCTTGGTTCCTACTCTCTGAAGGCTACCCACATTCCTTAGTTCACCTCTCATCCCTCTTCTTCATCAGGATGAGTCTTTTTCCCACTGTGCTCTCTACAGCTCTCTCTTCTACTTGTTATGGACCCTTGTGATTACACTGGGCCCACTCAGATAATCCAGGATAATCTTAGCTGATCAGCAAACTTAATTCTAATCTGCAGCCTTAAATCCACTTTGCTGTGTAGCAGCATATTTACAGGACCCACAGACCAGGACATAACCGTATTTTGTCATTGTAACATTTATTTATTTACTTACTTATTTGGTGTGTGTGTGTGTGTGTGTGTGTGTGCGTGTGTGTGTGTCTCCACATGGAGGTCAGAGAACAATTTATAGGAGTTGGTTCCTTCTGGGAATCTGTTCTCCCTTTCCACCATTCGTGTTGTCAGGCTTGGTGGCAAGCCATCTCATGAGCCCCAGCATAGACATTTTTAAGGATGCTGTTAACCTGCCCACTGTACCATCCAAATGGGCAAAAATATAAAAGTCCCCCAACAAAGGCTCATCCTACTGTCTCACTCCACAACATTCCTTAAAGCATCAATCCAGACAGTTATCCTCAAAGGACTGAAAGGAATTCCGTCAAGCAAGATTCAACAAAGTCAAGTTTATAAAGTTGGTTCTAGATTCTGGAGAGTCCCCTCTCAAAACATACATTTACTTTTTGTTGTTGTTGTTTTGTTTTGCTTTTTCTAGACAGGATTGCTCTATGTAGCCCTCATTGTCCTGGAACTCACTTTGTAGACAAGGTTGGTGTCAAACTTAGAGATCCACCTGCCCCTGCCTCCCAAGTGCTGGACTACAGGTGTGCAACACCACTGCCAGGCTCAACATACATTTCTTTTTCTTTTAATTATTATTTTTTAATTTGTTTATTTTATGTACATTGGTGTTTTGCCTACATATATGTATGTGTGAAGATGTCAGATCCCCTGAAACAGGAGTTACAAACGGTTGTGAGCTGCCATGTGGGTGCTGGGAACTGATCCCAGGTCCTCCAGAAGCATAGTCAATGCTCTTAACTGCTCAGCCATCACTCCAGCCCTCAACATACATTTCTTTTCTTTTTTTTAAACATACATTTTTTAAAGATTTATTTATTTATGTAGATTAGTGTTCTATGTGTATGCCAGAAGAGGGCATCAGACCCCATTATAGATGGTTATGAGCTACCATATGACTGCTGGGATTGAACTTGGGACCTCTGGAAAAGCAGTCAGCGCTCTTAACCACTGATCCATCTCTTCAGCCACCACTGCCCTCCCCACACACACACACACATATACATTTCTTAATCACATAGTCTGTGTTAGCAATACTATTAGGCTTCACAGCGAACTCAAAGGTGAAGATAGCAGGTAAATCAGAAACACATAACCACTATATACAAGGCTAAATCAAATAAGGTGGTGGCTTTCCAAAGGATATGAGGCTCATTCACTTGGAGAAGGATCAGATTTAGACGATGGGGATAGGATTCTAAGTAGCCCAAGACATTCACCTTCCCCATCTGGGTTGTCCCAGGTGTCTTATGGAATTCTAGGCTTTTGTGAATGAATGAGAGGGGGGACTTTTCGGCTCAAGAGACTTTTCATGGTCGGAGGGTGTAGCTCAGCAGGAAAGTAATTATCTAAAATGCATAAGAACCTGGGAGTTAGGGTTGGCATAATGGTTCAGTGGATAAACGTGCTTGCTGCCAAGCTTGAAGAGCTGAGTTCAATACCCAGGACTCACCATGGAGGAAGGAGACAACTATTCCTACAAGTTGTCCTCTGACCTCTGCAACTATAGCACAGGGGGAGCAGGAACAGGCACAACTCTGGAACTCACTGGCCAGTCAGTCTAACAAGTCAATGATCTCTTATCTCAAAAACTAAAGTGGTTATGAGGAGGAGTTTAAAAAATAGTAAGGTAGAGAGCAACAGAGGAAGATAATAGATACTAACCTTTGACCTCTGGCCTTTGCATGCCTACACAAACTTGTACATGTATACCTACATGCACACACATAAATGCTATATATATATAGGACACATACACACAAATTCAATGCTTAACTTCTAGGCTCAAATTTATTTCTTTTTTGAGGCAAGGTTTCATAGAAACCAGCCTGGCCTTGAAGTAAGTATATAGCTGTAGATGACCTTGAACTTCTGATCCTCCCACTTCCATTTCCCAACAGTGCTGGGTCTACAGGTGTCTACCACCACACCTGGTTTATGCCAAATGAGTTACATCCTCAGCTTCTTTTCCAATTATTTTAATTCTTCCTTACCTTTCTCTTGGGCTGGAAATTAATCAGTAGACCACTACTTAACTAGAAATTTTGTCTTGGACTACTAAAGAGGAAAAGATAAGAGGAACACAGGCTTCTCTTTAGGGATGAGAATTCATGATTCTGATTGTTAACACAGGGGAGAAAGGATATGCACTGAGTCTAATGTCAGCAAAACCATCTACACACTGGTTACGGACATGGACATGGACGGGGACACACAATCTAGTGTGGACATGCCTCCAAATACTGCCCTTAAATCAGACTTACATCGCTATCACGGCACTTACCATCTATCCTGTAACTAACTGTGCCTGTTCCCGCATCCCCGGTTTCTGAATTATTTGAGATTATGGTCTCTGTAGCCAATGCCAGTGTACACACTGTAATAGTAGGCACACTGCCTAATGATTAAAGACTTAAAGAAAGCAGCTTATCAGTGATATGAGAGCAGAATTATAAAACTAAGTCATTTCTATAAATGCTTTCCATTACCATGCCTATTCCTCTAGTGGGACCTGTTACTCAGTTCCAAGTACTTGCCTAGTACTTACATTTCAGACACAAAGCCCTGGGTTTGATCCCCAGCACCACATTAAAAAAAAAAAGAAAAAAAAAGAAACAAATACGATAGTACAAACCTGTAATCTCAGCACTCAGAGGTAGAGGCAGAAGGATTAGACTGGGGTTGGAGATAACGGCTGAGGAGATAAAGTGCTTGGTGTCCAAGTATGAGGATCTCAGTTTGCTCTCCAGGATCCATGTAAAACAAAGCATTCTGTAATGATCCCAGTACTCCTACAGTGGAGTTAGGAAAATTCTCAGTAGCTCAAAGGCCAGCTAGCTTGGTGTGGCAAACAAGAAACCCTGTCTTAAACAAGATAGAATGTGAGAGATGGACATCAGACGTTGTCCTCTGACTTCCACATATGAACCATGGCACAAGTATACTGGCAGCTACATACATAAACATGTACACACACACACACACACACACACACACACCATACATACATAAAGGAAAGAATATTCAAGGCCAACCTTGTATATATGAGACCTTGCCTCAAAGAGAAAAGATTTCTCTACTGGACACTTAAAATTTTTAGGACACGGTGAGCTAACTCTTTAGTCCTTGCTATTTCTCAAGTCTGGCATAGCTTCCCACCCTGGGCCATGAAAAACAGTTACCACAAAGGGCACACACGTGGGAGCCACAGCCTGAAAACCTATCCTAGGACTCTTACAGCCCCTAATTTAAAAATCTCAAAGGCTGGCAAGATGGCTCAGAGGGTAAAAAAAATGGCACTTGCCACCAACTCAGACAATATGGAAGACAGAACTCAGCTCTTGAGAGGTTATCTGATCTGTACACACACATACATAAACAGAAAATAAATAAATGTTTAAAAAAGAAAAATGTCTCTTCAAATATCCACTTAAACAGCCACTTGCCAAAAAACTATTACTTATGCCTAAATGCAAAAAAAGGCTATTTCCAGGTCCAGCAAAATAACTTTGCAGATAAAAGGTGCTTGCTGCCAAGCCTGACTATCTGAGTTTGATATCTGGAATCTACATGGTGGAAGGAGAAAACTTACAAGTTGCCTTCTGATTTCAACATATATATATATATATATATGTATATATATATATATATACACACACACATACATATATATGTATATATATATATATATATATATATATACACACACACACTCCTCTCACATTCGTGTACATGCATATACAAGCACAATAAATAAATTTTTTCAAAAGACCACTTGCTACCCTCTGATATACACCAAAGAAGTTAACAAAAAGAAAAGTAAAACCAAAACCAACCACAAAAAGCTACACACTAGATATGTTCAGACTCTGTATGGGGGATGTACATGCATGACATTCCTTAAAATGTTAAAAGGGCAAGAACCATGAACTGTGTTCTAAAGTGCACAGCTCTACTATAGAAGCCTTAGACAGACCCAGCCAAATCAAGAATGCTTCTATGTAGTATTTGTCAGGCAGGAGTTGGAAAGCTTCACTGAAAGACTCCAATTAGACACAATGTTTTCTTCAGCTTATAGATGAGAAACTTTGGTCTTTATAGATGTCTGAGTTGTTGTTATTTGTTTGTTTGGAGATAGGGTTGCCCTGGACAGCCCTGCTTTAGCCTCCCATGTGTTGGGATTGCAGGTATACACCATCAGCCCAGTTTAACCATCAATTGACTGAGGATGGAGAGTTAAAATTCTACATTGTACACCCTTCACATTCAACTTTATAAACCTTCTTTTGCTTGTAATTTGCTAGGTACTAGACACAGACATTATCATAGTTAATCCTAACTTCCACCCTGCAGGGAAATTTTATCCACTTCATTCTAGAGCAGTGACAGGATGGCTCAGGAAAGGTAAGCCAGGCTGCTCTCCCCTGTCATCTGTCACACAAGTTTGCCTTGAAGAGAGACAATTTATTTCCCTTCAGGATATTCCAGAAATTGAGCACATGTTTTGTGGGAAGGACATGGATTTTTAGAAAGCCAGCCATGAGGAAATTAGAATTCCATCTCATGATCACTCATCAAGCAGGCCAATGGATATATTCAGTCCTCAGTGCCTCTAAACCAACTATATCACCAGAGTCTGGTCAGATGGCTCAGGTTCCTCTGTAATCCCAGTACTAGGGAGGTCGAGGCAGGAAGATTTCAATGAATTTCAGGCCAGCCTGACCTACAAAACAAAATCTATCTTAAAAAAAAAGAAAAAAAAAAAAGCCTTTGCTTGTTCCTGCTCATGATTCCTAGACCATCTCTCAGAATCAAATGAAAAATAACCACAACTTCCTCTGTACTTGGTTCCTCCTCCAAAAAGCTGTTGGAAACAGCTGGGAGGCAGCAGTTAACAAGAAAACAAACCCAAGGGGGAGAAAAAAAGCACAGAGTGTACCAGGGAGTTAGACAGTAGAACTAAGAGCCCATGGAACAGACGGGAAGCTGGAACTAGAAAGAACCTAGGCCAGAAACAGTCACAGAAGACCCTGCAGACCTTCCTCCCAAAGCAGGAGAAACCTGGGCCAGAACTAAAGGCTCTGACTATGCAAGGACAAGCCAAAGCAGCTCTGAACTAGGTCTGCTACCCTCCCCTACTTGGAGTTTACTTCTGTGAAAGCAGCTGGTGGCCATAACAGGTAAACTGAATTCAGAAACCCATCTTTCTCTAGCTTCTCAGTTAATCTGTACTAAAGGTCCACACTGCCAATTAAACTCGGTGATAGCCACATCAGCCTAACACAGAGTATCTTCACAGGAAGTTAATAGCAGATGCCCATCCAGGAACCTTTGGTGGTAACCCTAGGGCAGCAATAGACTAGACCTGAGGAATGACAATAAAAGCCAGTGAGCCAGTAGGGCTGGAGACATCAAAGATCAAGGTAAGCTTCATGCACCCAACTAATGATACATTTTGCAATCAAGAAAATTAACTTAGTAATGGCCAGGTGCCAATATTTCTGAAATAAATGAGGGTGGGGGGTTTTGAGATTACTCTGTTGGTGTTCTTTAATAATCCTTTAGGTCATGCAAATAGAGTACAAAGGGAAACTGGATTATTTTTTCTTTTGCAGAGCCTACTAAGTGAGACCTTTCTAGCCCAAGCCTTCAATGGCTCAAGCAGCTTTCTCCCCCTATATATACAGAAGTTTCATTTTAAAGTAAAAAAAAAAAAAAAAGGATTAAGTTCTCTTAATAAAACACATTCCTGTCTTTTGCCTCTGGTTTTGTTTGAAAAACCTTTTTCAAAGAAGAGCTTATGCTGTAATCTAGTTGAGTTTGATTCTAATATAAGTGCTCAAAATAAGAGACTGCAGGGTGCACAGGACTGTAAGTTCACTGTCACCTGTTTGTTTAAAAACAGAGTATCTTCACAGGCTCAGTGCCAGCTCAGACTGGCAAGATCTAAGAATCAGAGTAGAGACTGACCAATGTGCCACGTAAGGGCGATAGAAGGAAGAGCTATGCTACAGGAATAAGGCAGCGGGGAAACCTCCACATGAGGAAACAGAGGTGAGGGTGCATTTCAGAAACATAACAAAGGAACAAGTTGATTAACCATTTATTCCAGAGAGGGAAATGCCATCAAGAGCCAACTATCTAGCATTTTAACTTCAGGCGATTGAGTAATGCTTTAATTTGGATTCATCAAGGCTCATTATCTACCTCCTCTCAACAAAAAAAAAAAAGGGGTGGGAGGGTTGCTTGAACCCATGAGTTTAAGATCAGCTTCCCGGATAACAAAGCAAGACCGGTCTCAGAAATCAAAACAACATAACAAAAACCGTAAGTGTGATACCTATATGTGAAAATCTCATACTAAAACCTACCACTTTGCAGGCTAAGTTTAAAAATTTATTAAACACACACACACAAAACAAACAAACAAAAACAAAAAACCCAGATCGGGCCATGGCAGCACATGCATGTAATCCCAGCCCTTGGGAGGCTAAAGCAGAATTACTGCAAGGTTGAGGCTAGTCTAGTTTATATAGTGAGTTCCTAGATACACAGGTCTCAAAATGAAACAAAAAGGCCTAGGAATCCTACTCTTCTTCCATTGTTTCTGGAGTCACCTGGGAAACTTCCTATGCTGCCAGCCGGCAGGACTCACAAAGCCCAAGCTAGTACAGTTAGTTACCAAAGTAAGAGGTCCAATCAGCAAGGATCTCACCAGCTACCACACGGCCGGGCTGCTCCAGACACTACCGTGAGTTCAGAGAAGGTCTGTGGCTGAGGCAGAAAAGCTACCTAAAGTGAATGTCTAACAGACACGTTGGGGAAGACTGGGAGGGTGGAAAGAAGGGTTAATCCTCCAGGGTTAGGCATTTATGTGACTTTGAAAAAAGGGATCTCTGTCCAAAACGGAATCCCCGTTTCAGGGCAGTGTCTGGGATGTCAGCCATACACACTCAACATCTCACACATACATATTTTAGGGTCAGCCAGAAAACCCTCTAGCTAGACCTGGGCATAGTAGGCATATGTTTGTGATCCTAGAACTAGGAAGTGGAGGCAGGGGGGTCAGAAGGAGTTCAAGGCCAGTCTCTGCTACAAAAGCAAGTTTGAGAGGAGCCTGGGCTACATGAAACCCTGGCTAAAAAAAAAAAAAAGAAAGAAAGAAAAGAAAAGAAAAGGAAAAAACGTTCCAAGTTGCCAGGAAAATAGACTGCACCTCCAGCAGCTGGGGCTCCACAAGTTGGCCTAAGTTCATCCAGGGGCCCTGCCTCAGAACTTCTCGGTAAATGGGATGTAAGAGAACCTAGCCTCCAGATGCAGGGACAATCAGGAAAAGTAACTAACATTTAAGGAGCGCCTAAACACTACCTTCCTCAATCCATCCCTGTCGATACTAGTGTCACCCCCTCTTTATAAACGAGGAAACAGGCTCCAAGGCGTTACACAATCATTAGATAGCACAGCCAGCGCCCTAAACACCCTGGACAGGTGATCTTAACCGTTGGGTGTTGCTGGAAACACACAAAGCAGTAGAGGGAAGGGGTCCACAGAGCCACGTAAGATAATCCGCAGCCTATAGCTACAGCTAATTCTTGTCCAAAACCAGTGACCCACGGGCACTAGAGGAGGGGAGGGCCTGGATGGGGAACACGAAGCCGGAAGAACCCAGGCACTGCTGACAAGGCTACAGGCCGGAACCCTGGCGCCTCTCTCAACAGTGGAGACCCCAGACCCACAAATCCTAGAAGCAGCCGCCAAAAGGAAAGCGTGAAGCCAAACAGCCACGCAGGTTTTGTCAAAGAGAGGCTGGAGTAAAGAAGGGGCTCCGCCAGGTCGGGGAGTGGGGTGGGGGCGTCACCGGGTCTCTACCTGTAGGCCAGGGTCATGCACTCGAAGAGCTTGGTGAGCGAAGCATCGATGGACAGGTGGCAGGAGCTGGTCTTGCCGAAGCTATAGGTCTGGCACGTCTGCTTGTTGACCGTGTCGAAATCATAGCCCTTCTTGGGCGGGTGCTCGCGGTGCGGAGAGGACACCATGAAGTGGCCGCTGTGGATGATCTGCTGGCGGCGCGGAGGCTCCTCGCGGCCAGGCCCAGCTCGGGTCGGCAGCGGCGCGGCGCTCGCGTGGGCCCGGGCTGAGGTGGCAACGCCGGAGAGGGGCGGCGGAGACGGCTCATCTGTGTCCGAGTCGTCGTCCTCGGGCACCTGAGGCTTGAGCAGCACCGAACGGCCCCGACTGCGGGGCCGACGCGGCGAACACATGAACACGTCGGCAGCCATGAGGAAAACCTGGTCCGGGGCATCCCCCGGGAGCCGGGACGACGTGGAGCGGGGAGGCTGAGGAGACTGAGGGGGCGCCGGCCCGGCCGGCCTCGCGCGGACTGCCTGGGAACGCGCGGCCCGAGGGGGAGGGCGCCGGCCTCTCCGTGAAGTCACGGCTCGCCTCAGCCAATCGGATGCCCGTGTCTGCCTCTTAAAGGGGCAGGAGAACCTTGCCTTATCTAGGAGGACAAAAAAAAAAAAAAAAAAAAAAAAAAAAAAGCTGGAGGCCACGCCTCCGAGCCCCGCCCCTGGCCGCCCTCTTTCCCCTCCGGGCTGGCCCGGGAGCTGAGGGACAAGAAAGCCAGGCCGCGCCCCTCGGAGTGTCTGGGCCCGGGGAAGCATTGGCTCTCCCTTCAACTTGTCTGGCCCCAGCCCCTGCCCCGCCTCCGCCACGCCCGGAGCCTGGGAATCGCCCTGAGGCCTCACTGCGGGCGAGGAGGGCTCTCCACGTGCTGGGTAGCGGTGGGACTCCTTCCCCTTCTGGCGCGCTCTCTCCCTCCATACCCGGAACTGAGTCCTCAAAAGCCTTCCTGATTTTGTTGGGCGTTAAGACTACCGTTCCCATTTTGTAGACGTGAAGATCGAGCCGCCTAAACTCTGAGGGATGTCCCTAACGTTCCAACAAGACCAGGAGCACGGCTCCCGGAGCCCTCACGTCGTTAGGAGCGGAAACTGGCTCTCCGGGGTTAAGGCTGGTCCCCTGGGCATCACCCTCTTGCGGGAGCCTAACTGACTGCCTCCAGACCCAGCCACTTCAGCTACAAAGTAAAATACTGTCACTATTGTTTGAAGTTTGGCCTAGAAACCAAATTCCAAAAGGGGAAGTTCTGAGCCTAGTTTTCTTCACTGCAATTCCTATGCCTCAGAAAGTTGTATCAAACTAAAAATAGCAATGAGCCAGTCATGGTAACGCATGCGCATGCCTGCAATCCGGACAGGAGCGAAGCAGAGGCAGGAGGATCAGAAGTTCCCGAAATCCTAGGTTAGCTTGGAGTACAAGAGACCCTATCTCAAAAAGAAATAATAACCTTTTTAAAGAAGTCTAGTGAGATAGTTCAGCAGGTAAAGGCACTTGCTGCCAAGCCTGACCTTAGTTCCGACCCGGCAACCCTTATGATAGAAGAGGACTCCAGCAAAATGTCCTCTGATCTCCATATTATGGCATCCAAGCCTTCCCATGATAAGTAAATGTAAACAAATAAGTAAAAGAGGTTTTTCTGAGACAGGGTCTCTATGTAGTTCTTAGGCAGAGCAGGCTGGCCTTGAACTCAGAAAGATCCTCCTGCCTCTGCCTCTCGAAAGATTTTTTTTTTAAATTAAGAATAAGGCCAGTTAATACTAGCACTCAGGAGGGTGGATGCAAATTTAAGGCCAACCTGGCCTACACAGGGAGTTACAGGCCAGCCAGGAGCATATATAGAGGTCCCCACCTTAAAAAAAAAAAAAAAAAAAGTGGAAGCCGGGAGATTATAAGAGAGATGACCAGGATGTCTTCTATATATGACAGGGAAGCTACACCCATGAGGTCTCCCTGGCCTTAACAAGACCTGCAAAACGGCAGCACCAGTTGACATCCTAACATGGATAGGGGGGAATCTCGCAAGGCCCCTCTCCTAAATGAAGAGTCATAGGCAATTAATGGCTGCCCAGAGAGGGAGAATCAGTCTTCTCCGTGGAGAAGATAGGTTATCCAATCCCAAATCCTCACCACTAAACACATAGGAGCAACACTAAGTGGACTAAGCAGGCTATATTTATATATGCATATGTGTGTGCTTGCACGTTTAAAAATAATAATTAAAGAAATCATATTTCAGAGGGAGTGAGAAGACAAGGGAGGAGTTAGAGGCGGAAGAGGGTTATGAAATTTTGTTTAAAAATGTAAAAAAGTAAATGATGAAAAAAAAATCTGAAAATAGTAATGGAGGCTATGACTGGCTTAGGTAGTTCCCTAGCAACTAGGAACGCTGAGGTAGGAGTGAATGGCCAGCCTAGGAACCAGTTACCAGGCACCCCTTTAACCCCAGCACTTGAGGCAGAGGCAGGCGGATCTCTGTGAGTTCGAGGCCAGCCTGGTCTACACAGTGAGTTCCAGGGCAGCCGGGGCTGCATAAACACCTTGTCTAAATAAATAAATAAATGTTTGATGTTTTCTATATTACCCAGGTCTCTTAGCATTTCTATAGCTATGATAAGCACTTTAACCCAAAACAACCTGGGGAAGAAAGAGTTTATTCAGTTTACCTTCCACAGCACAGTCCATCACAGAAGGAAGTCAGGACGGGGATTCAAACAGGACAGGAACCTGGAGAGATGAGCCTATGCAGAGGTCATGGAGGGGTGCTGCTTACTGGCTTGCTCTTTCCATGGCTTGCTCAGCCTGCTTTCTTATAGAACCCAGGACCACCAGCCCAGGGATGGGACCACTCACAAGGATCTAGGCCCTCTCTCTCCAATTACTAATTAAAGTGCCTTACAGCTGGAGGCACTTTCTCAATTAAATTTCCCTCCTTTTGGATAACTCTAGTATGTCAACATGATATAAGACTAGCCATCACACATTCATACACACAAAATTAAATGACAAATCTAAAACACATTTTTTAAACTCATATTAAGTATCTTGAAGACTTGGGGTCGCTGGAGTTCTTCACAATGTGGCCACAGGGATTTAATCTCCTCTTTGCCTTCACCATTGTTCTTCTCTTAAATTAGCACATTGGGACCGGTGGCGGAGTGCAGCCTGTTGGGACTGCTAGAGCCCTGCTTTTGCTCTAATGCTCCAGTGATAGCATCATTTATATCACAGAACACTAGAAACCATGTAATGTCAAACAGGAGGGAATTTTTTTTTAACATGTTATAGTTACTTACGTAACGAAATACTACAAATCAACCATTACAAAAGTGTATATATTGGGTTTTCCAGACGGGGTTTCTCTGTTGTAACTCTGGCTGCCCTGGAACTCATTCTGTAGACCAGGCTGGCCTCGAACTCACAGAGATCCGCCTGCCTGCGCCTCGAGTGCTGAGATTAAAGTATGCTCCACCACCATCAGGCTCAGCTACCCATCTTATACATCTCAGGCCTGTCTACAAGGGATTGTACCTCCCACAGTGCTCTGGGCCCTCCTGCATCAATTAGCTATCAAGAAAATGCCCCATAGACCCACAGGCCAATCTGATGGAGATAATTTCTTAACTGAGATTCCTCCAAGTGTATGGAGATGACAACCAAGATTAGCTATCACAACAGCATGCTTCCTTAACTGCTGAGCCATTTCTCCAGCCCCTCATTTCCTTCACTTTGTTTTTTTCAAGATAGGGTCTTGGGCTGGAGAGATGGTTCAGTGGTTAAGAGCACTGGCTGCTCTTCTGGAGGATCTGGGTTCAATTCACACGGTGGTTCACAACTGTCTGTAACTATAGTTCCAGAAGATATAATGCCCTCTTCTGAACTCCACAGATACCAGGCACACATGTGGTGTGCAGACATACATGCAGAGAAAATAGTCAAACACATCAAATAAAAGAAATAAATTTTAACTGGGTGGTGGTGGCCTTTAATCCCAGCACTCGGGAGGCAGAGGCCGGCAAATCTCTGTATATCTGAGGCCAGTGTGGTTTACAGAGCAAGTTCCAGGGCAGCCAGGGATACACAGAGAAGCCCTGTCCCAAAAAACAAAAAAAAAGAAAGAAACCTTTAAAAACGAAACAAACAGACAATAACAACCAAAGTCTGATGTAATTGAGGCTGGTCTTGAACTTCTGATCCTCCTACCTCCAACTCCTGAGTGCCTGGATTATGGGTATCCTTGTCTAAATTTAGAACTGTCGGGTCCAAAGGAAATGCCATTTCCCTCAAATTCTAAAAAGCAAAAGGGGCAAATGGCTGCATGTGGCGCTTTATTAACACACCAAAGCCCATGCTGGCCTCCAGGCTCCCTCAGTATCACAACTTCTAGTGACACACTTTGGAGGCCATGCTGGCATCCTGGCTCTTCTCCCTGCCTCCTCTACCCAGAACTTCCCCAGGTCATGGCACCCTCCCTACAGCCATTCATTCGCCTTAATACCCTGCTATGCTCTCTTGTCTCCCTCCTCCTCTCTTCCTCTCCTTCTCCCTCTGTTTGGTCCCCACCCCCCTCTCCTTCTCTTCCTCCTCCCTCTCTCCTGGCTAAGACCAATCTGGGGCTCATGGTCAGTCTATTTCATTCTCTCTCTGCTCTGGACACTTGCAGACACTGGCTGTTCTCTCCCTCATATCCACAATAAAAATTATCCTCTTAACCATGGAGTGGTCATGTCGTCAGTTTATACAAGAATGATGTGGTACAACCTCTCTTTTTTTTTTTTTTTCTTTTCTTCTTTCTTTTTCGTCTTTGTTTTTGAGATAGGGTCTAACTATTTATCCCTGGCTGGCTCAGAACTTACTATGTTAACCAAGCTGTCCTCGAACTCACAGAAACCTACTTGCCATTGCCTCCTGAGAACTGGAATTAAAGGCATGTGCCACAGTTGGCCTCTTTCCTTTCATTGATCTTTGTTTTTTTGTTTTTTGAGATGAGTCTTACTATGTAGCCCAAGCTGGCCTGGAACTTACTTTGTAACCCAGCAAGTCTTCAAACTGGTCTCAAACTCACAGAGCTCCCCAAGGCTTATGTGCTACATGCAGTTCATTTACGTCACTTGACAGTGAAAAGAGGGTGTGGGGTGTGGGAATAGGGTTCAGTAGTAAAGAACACTTGCCTTACACACACAGAGTCCTAGGTTCAAAGCCCAATACAAATAAATAAATAGATAAATAACACATGCCAACATTTACTTAGCTGACACTTATCTATAATCCTAATAACCCAGAGGTTAAGGATTGCCATGCGTTTGTGGCCAGCATGGGCAACATAGTTGCTTCAAGCCAGCTTGGTCTACAAAGACCCTAAATCTGGCATTGTGGCACATGCTTGTAATCCCAGCACTTGAGAGGCAGAGGCAGGAGGTTTAGGAATTCAAAGCTGTCCTTGGCAACAATGTGTTCCAAGTTACATGAGATCGTGTCTCGACAAAAGGGAGAAAAAGTTTATTTGGGCTCATGGTTTGAAGGGATACAGTCTCTATGGTAGGAAGGTGTGGTGGTGGGAGCATGAGGAGGCTGGAAACAGTGATACTCAGTTCATCTTCTCCTTTTTCTCTTATTCAGTTTGGGTCCTCAGTCCATGATACGGTACCACCCACATTCAGAACAGTTCTCTCCCCTCAGGTAAATTTCTCTGAACTTCCCTTTTACAGACAGCATAGAAGTTTCCAGAAGATTCCAAATACAGCCAAGTTGACAATGATGATTATCTATCACACCCTCTTTCTAGTCTATTGCTTTCTTCTCTCCCTGGTGCCTCAGATTCCAAAGACCACCTGGGAACATGGTGAGAAGACTGGCCACCTTCTCCTGGGACTTTCACACTGTGGCACTTGGGTCACACATTCCTCTACCTTGTAAAATCTCTCCTCCTCCTCCTTCTCCTCCTCCTCTTCCTCCTCCTCCTCCTCTTCTCCTCCTCCTCCTCATTCTACCTCTCTCTTTCTCTCCATTATTTTTATGTATGTGTGGATGTGTGGGTGCACACACGGAGATGAGGGGACAACGTGTAGCAGTCAGTTCTCTTCTTCCAACATGTGGGGTCCAGGGACTGAACCCAGTTTGTCAGCGTTGGTCAAAAGTGCCTTTACTCACTAAACCATCTTGAGGAACCTTCCTTTCTTCCTTCCTTCCTCTCTCTCTCTCTCTCTTTCTCTCTTTTTTTCTAGATTTTCTTATTTCTGTGTCTGTGTGTGGGCAAGTGCACACGAGTGCAGGTGTCCACAAAGGCCAGCAGACAGCACTGGATCCCACTGGATCCCTTGGAATAGAGTTACAGAAGTTTGTGAGCTGCCATGTGGGTGCTGGAAATTAAATCCAGGTACCCTGCAAGAGCAGCCAGTGCTCTTAGTCTTCCCTGAGCCATGGCTCCAGCCCCTCCCACCCTCCTTTTTATTTTGTTCTTGTTGATGTTTTAAAATATGCTCTTACTATTTTGCCCTGGCTTCCCTGGAACTTGCTATGAAGACCATACTAGTCTCAAACTCACAGAGTTCCACCTGTTTCTGCCTTCCAAGGGCTGGGATTAAAAGCATGGGACCCTATGCCCAACCAGTATGTGTTGTTAACCACGGAGCCATCTCTCTGGCTCCTTCCATGGGTTATTTTTAGTGAATTTTGTGATAAAGCACCAGGTACAGGATGACTGCTTTTGTATACAGATGTCCGATGATTTCAGCATCACTTAGCGAGTGTTTGTAATCGCAATCAACACTATCAATGTTCTTCAGGTTCCTGGTTTTCAGGGGACTTTCTGATCACACTTTGCAATTGAGTCACCTGCCGGATGCACCCCCTGCAACCTAACAGCTGGGGCTTCTTGCAGTTCTCTGCTGACAGAAGAATTTGTTGCTGGTTCTTTACTTCTCTCTCTTCCTGAAACCGCCGCAGCAAACCATGAAAGGGCAGGGGTGGCCTGTGGTCTGGCAACGTCCCTTCGAAAATAAACAAGCGAAAAAATCTGAAAGGCAGCCGTTGCCTCTAGGGACTACTCGGAGTAAGAGTTCAGGGCCGGTGCATCCGCTACGCGTGGCTGGGCAGCGGCAGGTCGGATACACTGAGCCAAACAGGATCCCCCTTCACTTCAGTTGTCCCTTCTGGCCATAGAGACACTGACACCTTTGCAAACAGCACCTGAGCTTAGGAGGACCCAGAAGAATTCTGTGACAGAGTGCCCTCAACAATTTACATAGCTTACCGTGTTCTCATTTCCTGTGTCCTCACATAAACTCTGGGGAAGGGGTGAGAACAGATGTCACTCCAGTCTTCCGGATAGGGAGATAGAATTATGGGTGGGTGAGGAAATAGAGAACTGTGGGTTTGGACTTAATTTTTTTCTACTATTATCAAAATGTATATCCAGAGCTGGAGAGATGGCTCAGCAACAAGAGAGCTTATCTCTCACAGAGGACTTTGGTTCTGTTCCCAGCACCCACAAAGACGCAAACAACAGTCTGTAACTCCAGTCCCAGGGCATTCAAGCTCTCTTCTGGCCTCTGCAGGCACCAGGCACATACATAGGAGCAGGCAAAACACTCACACATAAAATAAAATACATCTTTTTTGAGACAGGGTTTTACGTACCTGAGGCTGACCTCCAACTTGCTATGTAGCTGAAGACAACCTTGAACTCCTGATTATCCTGACTTTATCTCTCATGTGCTAGGATTGCAGGTTTATACCCCAGCTGTACCTATTCCCCTATCTATCTATCTATCTATCTATCTATCTATCTATCTATCTATCTATCTTTGTCTTGGAGATAGAGTCTTGCTTTGTCTTGAACTCTTTATCTTGTGTGTTATGAGTGTTTCGTCTGTACTCCTGTACGTGCATATATGTGTGCCTGGTGCCTGGAGAGAGCATTAAATCCCCTAGAACTGAAGTGACAAATGCTCTTAACCTCTGAGCCATCTCTCCAGCTCTGGATATACATTTTGATAAAAGAAGAAAAAATTAAACAAGTCCAAACCCACAGTTCCCTATTTCCACCCATAATTCTGTCTCCCTACCTATAAGACTGGGGTGATGTCTGTTCTCACCCCCTGCCCCAGAGTTTATGTGAGGACACAGAAAATGAGAACACGGTAGGTTACTTATGGTTGTGAGCAACCATGTGGGTGATGGGAATTGAACTCAGGTAAAAGCAACAAGTACTCTAAACCACTGAGTCACCTCTCCAGTCCCTGGCCTTGAATGCTTAACGATCCATCTGCCTCAAGTCCCTGAACACTGGGATTACAACTGTATGCCTCCTCACCCAGCTGTGTACCAATTTCCAGCATACAAACCAATGAGAGTTTTTTTTTTTTTGTTTACCTCTTTTAAGAACTATAAAACTTTATTAAAAAGTGTCTTCATTACAAATTTAAAATTTTGGGAAGCTCCGATCCCATCCAAACTATCCATAAATGTGGACAGCACGGCAAGTTTTTCATTTCAAAAGATCCCGCTGAAAATGGTAAGCTGCTGTCCCACTCCTGAGAGGCTGTGAAGCCCTCCAACAACCAGCACAGCAGGGCTATTAGGTAATTGTGCCTCCTAGAATTTAAAGCTGAATTCTCATATTGAACAAGAAGGAGTAAGACTGTCCCTAAGTAACGTTGCTGGTGGGTTTCCTACACACTCAAGTGACACTGCGTAGCTCTGTCCCACTGGCCTTTTAGATTCACGCCTATTCTCCTCTTTCCCTTTCACCACCAAGTTAATGGAGAATTTCCTGGAAGGTAGCACGATAATGCGGTGTGGTCAGTGAAATCTAGCTGCACTAGGTCATACGTGATTGAATTTTCAATGCAAATAGTTAACGGGGTTCATGAGCCCTGACCACAGTAGGTTAGAGTATAAAGGGATTTACGTTCTGTTCAGTGAGGGACGGGGCAGGTGTGTCCTGGGAAGAATGCACTTGGGTGAAGTTGCAGGTCATTCACTGTGGGTACTCATCTCACTGTGACCTGGAGCTAGGCTGCAAAACAGGCTACAGATACGTCAGCAACACAATGAAACAACACACAAAAAAAGCCCTCTTAACACACCAGAGGCCTTCTCGAGACTGCAAACCTCAGCCCAAGGGTTCACAGGAAGCAGGAAGTCCTTGTTTTTGTTTTTCTTGAGACAAGATCTCCTATAGACAGGCTGGCCTCCCACTTTCAGTGTAGCCGAGGATGACAGTGAATTCCTGATCCTCTTGCCTCAGTTTCCCCCATGGCTGGGATTATAGGCATATTCCACTACTCCCAGCTTGTATATTATTATTCTTTCAACAACACAGTGTCTCTACAGGAAAATGTGGTTTAACAAACTACTGCAAGGGGCCAGAGGATATGTTTGGCTTTGGAAGTCAGAGACCGCTTCAGTGACTTAGATCCACAAACTATACGGTGGAAGTGGGCAGGAACAAAATGTAAATGAATGAGTAAGGCTATGGTCTAATAAAACTTTACTTACAAAAACAGAAGATGGGCTGGTTTTGCTAACTCAAATCTAGTAGACGACAGGCTAAGTTTCAACTTTGCCTTACCCCCTAGGCCTGTTCAGTTATGTCTTTGGCCTCAGTTTTCCTTGCTGTTTAATGGAGCACCTGATTTCTCTGTCCTGAACTGTCATTCAAGGTTGCAAAGAAGTCAAATGAGCTCATAGCTAAAGGAGTCCAAAGGGAAAACTGAAGAGAATGAGGGCCTCTTGAGGTTACTTGATGCAAAGCAGACTGTTATGTCCTCCCAAGGTCTGGAGAGAGAAAGGCATGTCCTCAAGCCAACTCGCATCCATGGGTACCAGTATCCCAGGGGGTATCCTAAAGGGAGACAGCACCCAAGGCCTGATATCACTGCCTCAGGTTGCCTCCCAGAGGCCCTTTCAGTGAGCAGATAGAGAACAGTGGTTCTCGCCCTTCCTAATGCTGTGAGCCTTTAATACAGTTTTTCATGTCATGGTGACCCCCCCAACCACAAAATTATTTTTGTTGCTACTTCATAACTATATGTTTGTTACTGTTATGAATCATTATGTTAATTTTTGATGTGCAGATGATCTTAGGAGGCCCCTGTGAAAAGGTCATTTAAATCCCCTCAAAGAGGTCACGACCCACAGGTTGAAAACTGCTGTATTAAAAGACTGGGTCTCCAGTGGGCTGTTCCCGAGAGGATCTCTTCGAGGGCTTGTTTTCCTGAGCCCAGGGCTTAGGGCTGGGATGTGTTGTCTACCTGAAGACCTGCATTCATGCTCTTTCCTCAGGCCTGGAACTTCTTCTTTTCTGCCTGCTTCTTGGCAAGCTCCACTTATCCACAAGGGCTGGCTCAGGCTGTGCATTGGGTGGGGCACACTGGTTAGCAAGTCCAATGTCAACCATCCTGCAAGGTCCTCTGACTTCCATGCCGACTCTGGTATGTGGACCCCCCCCCACATGCTCAAAATAAATGAAATGTAATTTTTTTTTTCAATAAGCAGTAGGCTCTCTTATTCTCCCCATTTCACTAACGAGAAAACTTAAGAGGCTTGCCTGAGGGAGATCACACAGCGCTGGAGTGAAGATTCTAGAAGAGTCTGTATGTCCAAATCAGATCTACGCGGTCCTGATTGTTTTCTTATCCTCAGCTGTGAAACTTCCAAGCCTTGCCACACAGGAGCTCTAAAAGGAGGATGATTTAGAGCAGAGACACATTCCCTTCATTGTCTTGGCCTGTAGCCTTGGCAAAGAAGACTGGGAGTTGGAGGGCTCTGACAAGACTGGAGTCTCAAATAGAGAGACTCTGAGCCCTGGGATAGAGTGTGAGGTTCCACGTGGAGAAAGACTCACGCAAACTGGCCTAGCCTTTCCAGGGCAGGCATTTATTGGCTCATGGGACCAACAGGTCAGGGAGGGGCAACCGGGGCTGTTTCCCAAATGCTGTGCTCAGGAAGCTCATCCTCACTATCGACTTCGTGTTGGCTTGTCACATTTAACAACCTGTACACTGGCTCCAGAACCCATCTTTCCACCAAGGCCCGCAAAATTCCCAGGGCTGACTCTCATTGGACCTCTTTGTGTCGTGCAGTCATGGCTGAACCAATAGCTGTAGTCTAGAAGACGGACCTTGTCAACCGGACAGGCCAGATTAACCATTAGAAAGAGAGTAATGAAGGGCGTCCCCTGGTGGAGGAAGAGGGAAATGCAACTAGGCAAAGTAGTCTACTGTGAACCTTGAAATTAAACTTGGTCTGTAGGATCTACAATTCATCCTCAATTCTACCACTGACCTCCATGACACTGTTGGCTTACCATGGATTTGAGGGTTTTTTTGTTTTGTGTTGTTTTGGTTTTTTTGTCTGCCTTCCTCAGCCCACTGACCCTTCCCTGCTTTTAGGCTGTAATATTAACTGTCTTCAGGTCACCTGGGAATACACAGGCCCTTCTTAACAATGCTTGGCCTATTGTCCCAGTTCCCTTCTGCTCTGCCCCCACCTCCGGTGCAGCCTTTTTCAGTCCATGCTGTTCACTGGCAACACTGTCCCTAGTCAAGCAGAGCCTTGGCTCAGAAACTACCAGCCAGCCACTCCTTCCAGTCAACAGGGGAAATGTGTCTCAGCTCCCTGTCTGGGCTTCCTCCACCCTCCTGGGAGCTTTGCTGACCCTGGCATTCAGAGCACACACATCCCCTTGACCCAGACTGGGCATCTTTCTTAGGGTTCTGGATCACTTTTCTGCCCAGTATGAGTCATAGCTTCCCAGGGCCCTGATCACAGATGGTGCTCAACAAATGCATGATTTATCCTCCATGAAGGGAGACATCAGACAAAGCAGCTCCACATAGTCAAGAGACATTCAGAGCCATGGGGAAAGCAAGACAAAACAGAGGACTAGAGACACGGGCAGGAGAGAGAAAGGGGCAAGGTTCTTAGAGAGAGCGTGGGATGATGTGGGTCCGGTGAGAGCCAGCAGGGCAGGAACAGGCCATGAATGTGTACCAGCTGTGCCAATGGATTCAGCTTGCCCCCCCTTAAGTAAACAAGGCCCCCGTCATTTGTGTTTTGTACAGTTGAACTTTCCCTATCAGGAATTGATTTCGCTAAGTGACCGACACTGGTAAAAACCTGAGTGCACAATGAGGAGGGTCCGGGTAGGAAGGACAGAGACAAGCAGAAAACACTCGTCTCCCCAGACCTTTTGGACGAACTCCTAAGCTCACCAGCTGGGGCCAGAGCCAAGTTGGAAGAAGTGAGATTGCACAGGCACTGCTGAGAACAAGCCAGATGGTTCTGGTTTGGGCCCGACCACTAGATGCCCGGTTACAAGTCAAGACGAGGCGGCAATCCAGCGGTGTCCACCGAGTCCCTCCTACAGAGGAAGAAACCGCAGTAATCTCCATGATGGAACACAGATCTGGAGTGGGGGAGGGACTTTCATATTTTATTTTATTTTTCTGAGCAAGGCATGGTATTACATACCTAATACTTCAGAAGCTGAGACAGGAGGATCGCAAAGTTCAAAGCCAAACTTAAATGAAAGATTCAGGTGTGGGGCGTCCTCATGATAGAAACAGGGGGGGCAGTGCAAGGCCGGTCCTGGCTGAAGAGTCAAACCTTGTCTTAAAAAACTGAAAGCAAAACAAAACCAAATCCCCAAGCAGAAATGCAAAAACAAAACAACAACTAAAAAGAACCCCCCCCAAAAAAACAAAACCAAAACAACAAAAACAAAAACCCAAAACAAACAAACAAAAAAACCCCAAAAGAAAGAAAACAGTATATTTGGGATGCTTGGGATGTGACTTTTTTTTCTCTTTTTTTGAGGGTCTTTACCCCAGGCTGGCCTCAAACACAATGTGTAACTGAGGATGACCTTGAACTTCTGATCCCCCTGCCTCTGGAATTACAGGAATGTATGTGGTGCTGAGAATCAAACCCAGGGCTTTGTATGTTAGCAAGCACTCTACCAACCAAGCTGTATTTCCAGCCCTTTAATTTAATTTTTATTATATTAAATTTATTTTGTGTGCTTGTGTGCAGATATGCCTGTGTCACGGTGGTGTGTGACGGTCAGAGGACAACTTGTGGCAGTCAGTTCCCTCCTTCCACCATGTGGGGTCTGGGAATCAAACTGGGAATCACTGGACTCAGTAATAAGGGCCTTTACCCTCTAAGCCCCCTTCCCAGCCCAGCTGCTCCCCACCTTTTAAGGAGTTACTTACTGTGTTTTTAGAGTTATGTGAGTGTCTGCCTGCATACATGTACGTGCATCAATGCATGCCTGGTGCCTGAAGAGGTCAGAAGAGTTTGTCAGAATCCCTGGAACCAGAGTCACAGACAGCTGTGAGCTGTGGGCGCGTGGAGCGGACCCTGGGAACTGTGCAAGGATGGCAAGTGTTGCTAACTGTTAGTATATCTCTCCAGCCCTTTTTTAGATAGTCAAAGCTGGGTCAAACCTTTGATCCTTCCTCCTCATCCTCTTCAATATTTGCCTACCAGAATTGCTATTATGACAGAATCTTTTTTTTTTTTTTTCTCTGTCTTTTGGAGTCATGAAAAAAAATCCCAGGCTGACCTGGAACTTGCTATGTAGCTAGGACAACCTTGAGCTTCTAATCCTCCTGCCCACCTTCCCAGTGCTGGGATGACAGCCATGTGCCACCTCGATGTTTTATGTGGTGCTGAGGATTGAACCCAGGGCCTCACACATGCTGGGCAAGGGCTCAAACTACATCACCAGCTTTTTTTCCCCCTTTGAGACAGCTATGCAATCCTGACTAGCTTGTTATTTGCTATATAGTCCAGGCCTTGAACTCTCAGCAATCTTCCTACCTCAGCCTGGAAAGTGCTGAGATTATAGGTCTGCACCACAACTCCTGGCTCCCAAGTAAAGCTTTTAGACTGGAGCTCTACCTGGGTGCACAGCTGGACAAGGTACAACCTTACTGTTTACTCTTGTGCACAAGGTGATTGACAGCATCTACCTACAAAAAGGAATGTCTAGTGGCTGGCCTGGCACCCACTTGGTGTTTAATAATGGCAGCTATCATAACTCTGGTCAGTAGCCTCCTACTAGAAACTTACTAGACTTGTTCAGAAGAAGCCGGAGCAGCCATGGAGGGCATCTTCAGTAATCACCTGATTTTATTTTATTTTTATAACGGGCTAAGCCATAGAACTCATGATCTGATTTTTTTTTTTTATTTTCTGAAATGAAACCATTGTACATTGTACAAACAATATCTACTGATGGAATAAATAGGTGAAAAATTATACTGCTGTACAACACACCAAAAAAAATTGTAAGAGAAAAAAAAATTAGGTAACAGTGAATAAAAGGTCTTTATACCTCTAACCAGGTCCTCGGCAATAATTAACATTCCAAACCATGACACCGTCTGATGATGGGTAGTCACCACCCTCTAAGAATCGGTCAATAGCCTTCCGGGTTGTGGGTGTAAGTGCCCGCATTTTGTGGAATGTGTAGCCGCAGTTCCCCCACCTTCAAGTTTTGGGGGAAGTTTGCCCTGGGAGCCCTTTAGGCCATGGGGCCTGATGTCCACTGAAGGCATTTGCTTAGGATCCCCTGCCCCTGGCTCGGCCAGATGAAAGGTCTTAGATTCTGTGGTGGGGATAAGGGCGAGGGTTTCAGGGATGGGGACCATCGGCTCCAGAGAGAGGACCATGGTGGGGAAGGAAGCACATTGGATTTTGCAGTCTGACCGCTCCGCGTGGAAGGCTTTCCTGGCCAGCGTGGAGTGCAGGGCTGCTGGCTCTTTGCCTGGCGTGGCCGTCGGGGGGCACCCAGATAGTGCCCATAAACGGCCCATTCCTACCTTCAGGCACTTCAGAGAAAAACTAATGACAGCCTCGGTACCGTGGACCTCATCGTTGCCTTCGTACTCAACTGCGTCAGCTCCTCTTGACCATCCAGAGAGGCTGCAGTGGGCCGAAGAGGTGCAGGCGGCCCTGGCCGCCCTGCTGGCTCCGTGTGGATGCATGTGTTGGGTTCTCCTTCAGCTGTTTATGTTGTAACCTCTCGTTTCCCAGAAAAAAGAAATATCGAAATTCATCTTTCATCAAAATGGAGTTTTGCTGCAAAAGAAAAAACGTTGCCCTAACTCTAGAATCTGGAGGTAAATCCGCCTTGACCTTGAGATATGTTGGAGGCTGTGCATCTGGCTGCTTTCTAGCAATGACACAGAACACAGTTCTTCACAGAACTGACCGCCTGAGGGGCAAAATTGCTAAGTACAAGGATTTTTTTTTTTCTTAAGACAGAAACATTTTAGCATCGCTAACTTCAACATTAAGATTTTCAAAGTTTTTTTTTTTCTTCCCTTATTTAAGGAGATATTTTTGCATGAGGTATTTAAAATTCAGGAACTTTTGATTCTTCTTGAAGTATAGGAAATAGATAGCTCCCTTAAAAACAAACAAACAAAAAGAAATAGGAGCTTTCCCCTCAGAAACTTAGAAAATGGAGCCTGGCAGACAGTTCTCGTGGTGGTTGGGAGAAAGATCCACATGTCGAAAGGTGGTACCTGAATATGCACCAAGTAGCAAAACAAACAAAAACAAAAAATACCCGCCCCCCACCCCCCAACAACATACAACTCGTAGGGAGTTAGAACTCCAGTGCAGTAAGAAAGCTTAGGGGTAGCTTTAAGGTCTGAGGGGTCCGTAGAGGAATTAAGAGCAAACCAGGCCTCAAAACTCAACAGTCAGGCAGTTCGTCCAAGGGGTGTCTCCACTGAGTGAGAGAAAGCTGTCTCGGTGCAAGCGAGATCAGGGGAAGGGGGAGCCTCAGTGGCTCCTTTCTGGAGGGGTGTGCAAATCTTCCCAGTTCCTCGGTGCCTTCGTTTCTGGCCTTTGAGGCCCAATCGTTGAGGTCCACTCCTCAGTGGAGACCGACAGCTTGTGCTGGGAACGAGACTCCATCCACCTGTTGCCTCTGAGAGTCAGAACATGATGCCAGGGGCATCTTGCCTGGGATTGGGGGGAAGGGCAGGGTCAAAGGGCAGCAGGTTTCCATGGATTTGAAATCCAAGCAATGTCCCGTGGGAGAGTTCAGCACCAGCTATGCCTGCCACCTGCTCCCAACCTCCCCAGCCCTGTATGACCCTAAGGAGACAGGTTCACAGTCATTTTGTCTTCGGAGGGCCTGGAGAAAGCAGAGCCAATGGTGGCTATAGAGAGGGGATGGAAGTGCCTGAAGGCTTTGCATGGGCTACTGAGGCTTGCAAACCCTTAGCCTCCATGCTCCAGGAGGTGAGGGCATGTCCTGAACCAAGGAGGCCAGCCCTTGGGAAATGGGGCTGACACTTGTAGCCCCAGGGACCCTGGAAGTTGGGGCTGACTCCACGTAGAACTCAGGATGTGCCTGAACACTGCCCATTGGAACCAGGAGCCACTGAAAGGTGCCTGATCTCCTGCTGCTCTACCCTGTCCGCTTTGAAGCTGTCTTGGGACAGGGTGGAGGGAGGCAATAAGAGGGCAGCAGCCAACCAAAATGAGTGGGCACTTTGCCAGGAGAGATGCAAAAACCAGGAAGCATGCCAGAGGTCACCTCAAGGGTACAAGGCACAAAAAAAGAAAGCGGAAGGAATTGGTTGAAGAGTAAAAAGCCCCTATGAAAAGTGAATTCCTGATTGGTACCACCCTCAAATAGCTTATATCATTAAATAGAGAAGCAGGGGCAGAGGGAATACAGCAGCAACGCAAATGTGATCTTGGCTTCCGAGACAGTGTGCAGACACTCCTGAGCTGCCCACCCACCTCCCCAAGAACAGTCGCTTGAAGGTTCGAGTGTTTCGCTTCGCAGCAGAGTTTGTCAGTGTCTGAGAGGTTCCGCCGTTCTAGGTTTTTCTTGGATTTGCACTTAGTAAACTTGAAACATTAGTTCTGTTCGCACCCAAGAAGAATCGCTTGGGCAGTGTTCTAGAATTAAGCCTGCTGAAGTACCTGCCATGAGACATGGACCCCAGGTTCCCACTGGGCATCTATATCTCTTCAGAGCTCTGTTGAGAGGCTTCCAGCTTCATCTTTTTAGAGGGCGGCACTCCTTCTAAATCCTACGGGGGGAAGAAGAGAAGTGACTGGGGTCAGTGTAAGAAGGGAGAGCAGTTAGCACACAGTGGGACAGCAGGTTGGCCCCAGAACCCATGACTAAACCCATGAGCACTGTGTGTGTGTGTGTGTGTGTGTGTGTGTGTGTGTGTGCGCGCGCGCGCGCACATGTGTGTCCGTGTGTGTTGGTGGGGGGGCCTCCAGACACATGGAGAACTTGAAATCCAAATCCTTCAAAGAGAGCAAACCCGATTACCACTGTCCCTATGAACCATCACACGTGCCATTCCCTGGCTTTCAAGCCACACAGCCTAGACCAAGTTTCCCTTGCGATTAGTCTTCCTATCTATAATCAATTGTGGAGACAAGCACCCGAGCACAAGGGTCAGCTCGGCAACCCTACTTCTACCTCTAAGGTGGTCACCCGAAAGCCCAGAACTACTCTGCTGCATGGACTATTGTCCCTCAGGCTACAGGTACCTGGATTGGGGCAGATGCTCAGCATTTGTTGAATGGACACGTGGACATTATTCTGGGGAAAGTGATCTGTTATTATCACCAAATTCCCAAGAAGTCTTATGACCACCAAGAAGGTTATTCATGCACCAGCAGTCATCTCTGGTCTCTCAGACCTCACCCATCACCCAGGACCAAACTCCAGATGCTAACTGGGGCTCCACGGCCTTTCCTGTGTCTCCATGTTGCCATAGGCATGGGATAGTTGCCAGTGCCCGGCCAGTGCCCTGCAGGTCCCCATTTCCATCTTCCACACACACCCCCCCCCACATTAGCAAGACCTACCTACTGTACCTTAGAGTCTGCCCATTTCTCTGAGCTGCCACTACTTGTTTAGATGAGGCAGCATCTTTCTCTGTGGCCTCTATAGAGGTACCAGCCAGTATCGCCTGAGCCTGCTCCTTAAACTGGAAACCACTCGAGAGGGAAAAAAAGGCTTCCAGCATTTGGCCACTGACTTTAAAACCCAAGCCCAACCTCTTACCAATGCTTGGGGTGGGTGTGTGTGTGTAACCAGGCCCACTGGCCACTTCCTCTCCCCTGGCTATTCTTGTCTTGAACCACCAGGCTAGTCACCCAGTCTTGTTTGTTCTTTTGTTCCCCGACTTGGTCCTGTCTTCAGGTCTGCCTTCTTGCTGGGCTCATACATCTCAAACTTCAGCACAGGAAATTCCTCTCAGTCTACACAGGGCCCAAGCCACCTCAGACTCATGCTTTTACACTTCAACCTACATCATGCCTCAAGATGGTTAGAGATCTGGTGTCTGTGTCCTGTGTCTGTCTGTCAAACTTCTCTGCCTGAGCTGCCCTGGTCCCTGGAATAGGACCCGGTCCGTAGCACACAATAACTGTGTTAACTGTGACAGGAGGCACCAGCTTGGGTCTTAGAACTAAAGAGAAGGCTGAGTAAGTTTCCTCTGAGGACTGTGGACAGGACCTGGCATCAGGAAAGCAGGCTCTCTTCCTTACTTTTCTCTGGAATTTAATATCTTATTACATTCATTCTTTCTATATATTGTGTGTATGCACACGTACATGTGTATGGAGGCCAGAGGACAGCTTGAGGGAGTCAGTTTTCTCTTTCCACTATGGGGGTCCTAGATTTTGAACTTAGGTCATCAGGTCTGTGCATGTGTCTTTATTACTGGAATCATCTTGCTGCCCCTCCTCCCCCTTCTCTGAGACAGGGTATCACTATGCTGCCCTAGTTGGCTGAGAACTCAATATGCAGACTAGACTAGCTTCAAACCACATCTATCAGCCTGCTTCTGCCTCCCAAGTGCTGGGGTTAAAGGTGTGAGCCACCACACCTGGCTTACTACCACTCTCCCCATTTGCTTTTTAAAGGGAGACGCAGACGTAACAGGACAAAGCGGGCGGAGGTGCTTTCGGGGCTGACGGTTCCTGTCCAAAGGAAGTGCCTTCTCTTGTGCTGAGGATCTGCTAGGGTGAGTTAGCCGGACTGTTCCACATCAGGAGGGAGAAGAGTCAAATCTCTTGTCCGTCAGGAGGAATGGGGAAGGAAGAACAGAGGAGAGAGACATTCGAGAGACTCAGGCCAGACAAAATGGTGGGGAGTGGGAGCAAAAAGGGGTCCTCTTGACCCCAGAAGGAGTACAATATGAACATTTTTCTTCTTTTCTCTTTTTTTATGCTGGGCCATGCTAGGCAACTGCTCTACCGCTGAGTTACACCCAGGCCACACTCCTCTTGAATCTAACATTTTAAAAAGTTTATTTACTGATGTGCATGAATGCATGTATTATGTGAGTGCACCATGTGCCCTTTTCAGATCCCCCGGAACTGGAGTTAGAGATGGTTGTGAGCCCCTGTGTGGATGCTGGGAATTGAACCTAGGTCTTCTGCAAGCAATAAGTGTTCTCAACCACTAAGCCATCTCTGCAGCCCTCTAAGACGTGTTATATCAACACACCACAGTGGCACTGGCAGATGACATCTGTGTATCCACACTGGGCTCAGGCTGAGTATCATACCCATATTTTCTCATCTAATTTTCATTGGCAGCTTGACAGTAGACTGAGGCTCAGCAACGGTAGACACCCAGGTGCTAAGTGATGCAGCTGGATTCATGGATGGCACCTGGGATGGATCAGCAGTGCTCTGACACTGAGGCACAGCCCCAGTTCCCTACTTCCTCCACCCTATTGTAATACTGAGACAGCCTTCTCTACCGGCCTAATGCTCTTCTTATATCTAGGCTAGCACTTCTTCATCATGGTTAACACAACACCTACCACAGCATCTGGTCCTTCTCCAAGTAGCAGGGACACGGGGCAGGCCAGGCAGAGAAGTACTGGACACTCATTAAGAATCCCAGGCTGGCCTTGACCTTGCGATTCTTCTGCCTCTACTTCTCAAGTAGCTGGGATTATTAGCCTGTACCTCCATAGCCAGCTGATTGGAGCTGGATTTGAACCTGGGCTAGACTCCATTATATCTGCCTCCTGCCCCTGGGATTGTGTGCACTGAACAATTCAAGAAAGATGCTGATACTTGATTACAGCACAAAAGGGATCTGAGCAGGCCGGGGTGGGGGTGCGTGTCTGGCCTTTAGGTTTCTGGGGTCGTATCTTCCTTAACCTCAAAGGATGTGGGGTCACTGGACTGAGGTCATGCTTTCATGGACCCAAATAAACACCATCACCAAGCTGAGACTAGAATGACAGACTGCGTAACCTCTACCCCAGAGGCCTTTTGAAGCAGGACCACACGTCCCTCCCATCACTGCAGCCCCAGAGGATACAGGCTAATACCTGCTGCTCAGTGGGCAGACAGTATCCAAATTGTCCAACAACGAAGCAGCACACTTGACATACCGTGAGAACCCACCCCCCACCCCACTGAGGACTAGCTGCTGATACCTGAGAGATCACCGGTGTTTCTGCTGCCAGGCCCGACTCTGCAGATGGCTGCCGTTCAGCTTTTTCTGAGCTGTTCGTTGAGTTTTCCATCGAAGACTGTGAATTCTGCTCATCAGAAGCATCTGAGCAAAAAGCAAGACAACAGAAGCTGTTTTCAGACTCTTGTAAAAAGCAGCACCAGATGGGCCATAAACTAAAAATATCCAGATCTGGGTAGTTTTGTGGCTGGGGGGGGTGCGTGTTCCAGGGCTAGATGGGCTACAGCTAGAGGCTACAGGGCTAGATGGGAAGTTTCTTGTTTATCTGCTTGCAAGGCAGTTAAAAATAGTCAGACCACAAGTGGGCTCTGTGGATCTTCAACCCTCCTTCCTTGCATTCCTACTCCCTGCCTGGAGGAAGAGGACTACTTTGTTCGCAATGCTGCCGGTGTCTGGTGCCCTCTGCTGGGCACCAAGCATCACAGCAATCATGGCTGTCTGCTGGCTCGAGGGAGGAGGCGTGGCCAAAAAGACTTGGCCAGGCTTTTGTAGAGACTTGGGCAGCCTAGCATTCTCCTAAGGCTTCAACTATGGCAATCTCTTCCTTCAGTCTCCTAAATGCTGGGATTACAGGCTCATGAACGCTCACCTTAGTTTCACCTTGAAAATCTTTGTTAATAGAAGTTCCTCAAAAACTTAAACATATGACCCAGAAATTTTACTTTCAAAAAATTTGAAAGCCAGACTCAGAGTTCTGACTATGACTGCAACGGTGGCACTGCTCACAATGGTGAGCACAACGGTGGGAACAAGGAGGAAAACAAGTGGACTATTACTCAGTCATGAAGAGAAATAAAGGAGAGCCAGGAGATGGCGCAGGGGGTGAAAATACTGGCCACACAAACCTAAAAACACAAATTTGTTCCCCAGAACCCATGTAAAAATCAGTGGCACACATCTGTAATCCCAGGAGTCCTATGGCTGCAGCCAAATAGGAGGTGGAGATAGGAGACCGTCTCAGAAGCTCCAGGGCCAGCTAGCCTGGATTATACAGCACAGCAACAGAAACAGACCCTGCCTTGACAGGGTGGAAGGCAAGGTACACAATGTTCCTTATGTAAAATGTCCATGACAGGTCAACACACCACACAGACACAGGCACACACCACACACACACACCACACCACACCACACATATGCACACACATACCACATCACACCACACACACACAGACACACACCATACCACACACACACACACCACACCCCCACATGCACCCCCCCACAGATACATCACACACACACTATACACACACACCACACCACACGCAGCACACACACCACACCACACGCAGCACACACACCACACACAATCACACATACACACACACCACACACACACACACCACACATGCCACATACACACACACCATGCACACACTACACACACACACACAATCACACACACACAATCACACACACCATGCACACCCCCCGCCCCAAGCACACACCACACACCATGAGCAGCATCTTGGTCATTACAAGGGAATGGTAGGAAAGAAAGGCACAGGGATTTTACAGTTTGTATAGTTTCTTTGAAACTAGACAGAGGTGATAGAATATTCTAGATGCCGGTGAACTGTTTTTCGCTTAGAAATGGTTCAGTTCAATCTTTTTTCTTTGGGATTCTGGGGGTTGAGCCCAGGCTCTCTCATAAATTAAGCATGATATGATATGTATAGCCAAGCTTCACCATCACCAAAATGATTCATCTTATGTGACCTTTTCTTTTTGGAGACAGGGTTTGCAATGAAGCGGTGAAGCCCAGGCTAACCTTCAATCTGTAATCTTCCTGCCTCAGCCTCTTGGTCCTGGGGTTACAGGTGGGCACCACCAGGGATGGGCATGAATTTCATGTTAATAAAAGGGAGATGCTGGGGCTGGGGAGATGGCTCAGTGGTTAAAAGCACCGGCTGCTCTTGCAGAGGGCCTAGGTTTGGTTCCCAGCACCCACATAGTGGCTCATAATCATTGGTAATATCAATTCTAGGGGCTCTAATACCCTCTTCTGACCTCTGAGGGTCCCAGGCACGTACATGGTGCACATATATACCTACAGGTAAAACATTTATACACATGAAATAATTTTTATTTTTATTTTTTGGTTTCTCTGTTACAACTCTGGCTGTCCTGGAACTCATTCTGTAGTTCAGGCTGGCTTTGAACTCGCAGAGATCCATCTGCCTCTGCCTCCTGAGTGCTGGGATTAAAGACATGCACCACCACTGCCTGGCTTAAATAAAAAACAAAAATTTTTAAAGGGAAAAGTTAAAGGGCCAGGCATGGTGGCATATTTTTAATCCTCGCACTCAGGAGGCAGAGGCAGGAGGGTCTCTGTGAATTCTAGGTCAGCCAGGGCTACAGAGTGAAACCTCATTCAGAGAAAGAGAGAGAGAGAGAGAGAGAGAGAGAGAGAGAGAGAGAGAGAGAGAGAGAGAGAAAGAGAGAGAGAGAGAGAAGAGAAGAGAAGAGAAGAAAACAAAGAAAAAAGTTGGGCATGGCAGAACATATTTGTAATCTCAGCACTTGAGAAGTTGAGGTCAGGAGGAGTTCAAGACCAGCCTTGGCTGCTACATGATACTCTGCTTGGAGAGAAGAAAAAGAAAGAAGGAAAAAAAACAAAAAAAAAAAAGAACTCATTAATTTTATATTCTATTTCATAATCTATTTGTTTGTTTTAACAAAACACATTTTTAACTGACCTAAAAAGTCATATCGGTGGCTTTGTCTCTGGCCAGTTTGTTTTCTGCATGCACTGGACTCTGCAGATGGAGAGGGTAGTTAACGCTCCTAAGGCAGTCTGTCACCCACCAGCGATTTGGAGATTCACAGTGCCTGTTTACTGGCAGAGGATGCCCAGGCTCAAGGCTTCCTTGAGAGCCAGGCCCGAGGGCTCAGAGGAAGCCAATGGTGCAGTTCGCAGTGTGCCAGGGCTCAGGATAGAAGTCTGTTCTCTGAGCGTCCTGGTGCTTCTGGAACTCACCCAGGGGAAATTATTTTCCCGGGGTCTAAATTTAGTCCAGGGAGCTTGGACATTATGTCATTCCCTGAGCTCACTCAGCAGTAAACAAGTTCAAGGCAAGGTCAACAGCTGGTGGCAACCCACCATGTCCCAGTTTACCCACCTGTAGGAAGAGCACATGGGTCCCGTGCTTGTGTCCTTCCCATAGGGAGCTGGGGCAGGTGAATACAAACCCAGTGGCCTGGGGTGACTGGAAGGGGACCTTGGTATGATTCCTACTTGAGCCTATTAAGCTTTTGGTAGAGTTGGGGTGTAGGGGTATAAAAAACAGCAGTTGCAGAAGTATCACCCCAAGTATAATTCTTACAGCTGAGCCATGACTGGCCTGTTAGAAGAAAGGAGACCTGGATCCTAATATGCAGGAAACAAAGCCACAGCTGGACAGCAGCCAGGACAGGAATGAGGCTGACATGGCTCCAGATGTGGCCACACTCGCTCCAGTAACCTAAGAACCACAACCCCCACAGAAGAGGTGAGGGGATTCTCCCTAGCTGCCCAACCCCTTCTTCTACCCCAGAATTCTGCTGAGCACTTTATTGATACCACCACCTCCTTTATTCCTTGATACAACCTGACGAGGAAAGCCACTTTTATCTGCCCCGTTTTTTAGAAACAAGGAAACAGGCAGGCAGGCTGGTACACTAGTCGGTGTTGCCTGTCCAAGGTCACTCGGTAGTAATCAGCAGGCTGGCTGTGGCTATGGCCTATTCCAGCCCTTCCACCTTCTACCTAAAGTGTTATCTAACCAGCAAGATGCTGAGAAGCCTAGCAAAGCCATTAGGCAATTACAAGGAATTACTGCATCCTGAACACACATGACAGCCCCACAGCAGAGAACTCCTTTGTCTCCAAAGCCAACAGTGCTGAGGCTGAGAACACTGAAACTTCAGGAGTACTGACATATTCAAGTGCGTGTTTTAGTAGGGGTGGGACCCAGGGCTTTATGCATGTTAGGCAAGCACTCTGCTACTGCTTACGGGGTGGAAAATACAACCAGAGGAAGCCTAGAGTAGAAGAGACCCCCTGCTGTCTACACCTAATATCTAAATCGTTCCCTGTGTGCTGTCTAGTTTTATTTCAACTTGACACAAACTACCATCATTTGGGAAGAGGAAACCTTAATTGAGAAAATGCCCCATCAGAATGGCCTGTGGACAAGCTATAGGGCATTTTCTTGATTGATGTGGGAGGCCCAACTCCCTGTGGGCAGTGTCACCTCTGGGCTGGTGGTCCTGTCCTGGGTGCTATGAGAAAGCAGGCTGGCTGGGTGGTAGTGGCTCATGCCTTTAATCCCAGCACTCGAGGCAGAGGCAGGTGATCTCTGTGAGTTTGAGGCCAGCCTGGTTTACAGAGTGAATTCTAGGACAGCCAGAGTTATAACAACCTTGTCTTGAAAAAACATGAAGGAAAGAAAGAAAGAAAGATAGAAAGAAAGAAAGAAAGAAAGAAAGAAAGAAAGAAAGAAAGAAAGAAAGAAAGAAAGAAAGAAAAAAAGAAAGAAAGGTATGCAAAGCCATGAGGAGCAAGCCAGTCAGCAGCTCTTCTCCATGGCCTCTACTTCAGCTCCTGCCTCCAGGGTCATGCCCTGGCTTCCTCCCATGATGGACTGTGATGTGGAACTGTAAGCTGAAATTCATTCTTCCACAAGTTGTTTTTGGTCAACCTAAGACCCTCTGCATACTGACCCCCACACCCACTTCTGCCCTACCTAAGGGTCAACCTCCCACACGGGCACTTCCCATGCAGGGCGCCACACAGAATCTGAGACCCTTGAGCCCAGCTGGACCTCCTCACCTGCTCTCAGGCCATCCTGTCCCTCTAGCTGAAGCCTGGGCTACACGTTCCCCAACTTGCCCTACTGGCCAGTCAGGTAGGCCTTCTAAAGTCCAGATTCCAGCCTCCCCGAGCACTCCCTGCCCAGCTCTGTGGTCAGTCAGTCACACCAATATTCCTTCCATGGTTCCCTCATCTTACACCATTTTAGGACTTGGTCCCTCTGCCTGGAATAGCTGCCCTCCCATAACACTGACTTGTCCTTTAAACCTGGGTCAGACGGCACCATCGCCAAGGAGCCTGGGGCCTCCAGGTTCCCTTTCTTTACTGTGTCCATGACCTCAAAAGTCTAGGGGCCAGACAACTACATGGATGAGTCAAGTGGAAAGAAATGTGAAGAAAAATACATAAAAAAAATCTCTTGAGCGGGGCTGTGGTGGCGCACGCCTTTAACCCCAGCACTTAGGAGGCAGAGGCAGGCAGATCTCTGTGAGTTCGAAGTCAGCCTGGTCTACAGAGTGAGTTCTAGAACAGTGAGAGTTACAACAGAGAAACCCTGTCTTGACAAAAGAAAAGGAAAAACAAACAAAAAAATCCTTCTTCAAAGAAAAAAGCACCTCTCCAGGGGTTAACCTTGAGCTCAGCATGTAGCCAAGGATGACTTTGAACTTCTGGTCCTCCTGCTTCCATGTTCCAAGTGCTAGGATTACAGGTGTGCAACACCACACCCAGTTCACATGGTACTAGAGGCAGAATCATGCATGCTACATCCCCAGCCCTTTCTCTCTCTCGGTCTCTGTCTGTCTGTCTCTGTCTCTCTCTCTCTCTCTCTCTCTCACACACACACACACACACACACACACACACACACACACACACAGGTTTAATTGGGGATTAAACCTATGGTCCTTGCATGCCTGGCAAAAGTTCTACCACTGAACTATATTTTTAATCTTTCATTTATTTATTTTTAGCTTATATGATGAGTATTTTCACTACATGTAAGTGAACCATGTACATGCAGTGTCCTGGGAGGCCAGAAGAGGGCATTAGACTGAATCCCCTAGAACTGGAGTTACAGACAATTTTGAGCTACCACGTGGGTGCCAGGAATGGAACCTGGGTCCTCTCTAAGAGCAGCCAGTGCTCTTAACTACTAAGCCATCTTTCCAGCCCCACCCCTTTTGATTTCTTTGTTTTGTTCTGTTGGCTCCAGACTTGCTCTGTAGCTCAGACAGGCTTCAAACTAGCCTTGTACCAGCCTCCCCTGGGCTAGGATCACAGCTCTTTATCACCACCACCACTACCAGTTATTAGACCTTGTATGGTGTCTTCTGCTCCTGCCTTGGTCTAGCTACCACCCTCCCTGACACAATGGCTGCAATCTCATAATGATGTTGCCATCTCCACATGAACCATCTTTTCTCATTTCTTTAGGTCATGTCAACCTATGCCTCTTGTCTCGCTGCCTATAAAAGCCGGGGGACAGTGGCCTTATGAGCTCACCACATGTGAAACCCAGCCCCCTCTTGACTATACTTGACTTTTCCAATCCCTCACTTCTTCTTTTGCCATACTGACCTCGCCTCTGCCTCAGGGCCTTTGTACTACCTGCTCATTTGCCAACAATGTTCTTCTCCTAGATAGCTATCTTGATGACTTGCCTAACTCCACCTTTACCTGTTTCATGTCATCACAAGGAGGCCTTCTCTAATCACCTTCATAACTCAAAATTTTCACCCCCTTTTCTAATTCTAGTGATTGATTTTTTTCTTAAACATGATGTCACACAATCCAGGCTGGCCCAAACTACTGATCCTCCTGCCTCTATCCCCCGAGTGCTAGGATCACAGTATGTACCACATGCTCAGTTTATGTGGTGTTGGGAATTGAACCAGCCCACTTGTCTGATTTCTCTCTCTTTTTTAATGGCTCTAAACCAGGCCTTACTTTGCTTCTATTGTCATGGTCTGGGCTTAGAATATGGCAAAACCTACTTAAAACACCTGCCACTTGTCTGGCTGCAGGCTAGATGAGCAGCAGCCACTCTGTGCCCCATCCCTGGAGAGCAAATACCTTCAGCTCCAGGGTGCTCTTTTCCATCGGCCTGTGCCTCGTCAGCCTTGGCTTCGGTGCCCTCACTGGGCACAGGTGCGTTGGGCTCTGGGGCAGGGCTGGAGTTGCTGCTGTTCTCCTGTTTGATGGGGGAGGCGTCTGCTATGGAGCTCTGGTTGCTGTTATCATCTGCACAGGAACAGAGCACAGGTTGGCATCCTACAGCTGCTGTGTATGTTGTGTGTGTGTGAGCGGCTCAGCTTTCCTAAGCCTCAATGCTCTGGGCTTCATATCCTATGAGGTAAGGATTCTCAGAGTACCTCCCCTACAGCTCCTGACTAGCTATGAAGGTCCCTGTGTCTGGGGCCTGCCAGACAGAGATAGTGGCAGAAAGGCTGGTAAGAGCTAGACTAGAAGCTGGGAAGGACCAGAGCAAAACAACAAATGTTCCCGAACTCGACAGGAGCTCATGAAGACAGACGCAGCAGCTCTGGCTGCCTGAAGATCCAGCCAGTCAACATTTCAGCATGCAAGGAGGAGGGGCTATTGACTCTTCTGGGGAAGAGTCCATTTTCTTTAAGGGTGTGGCCCTTGGTAGGCTGATCTTGCTCCAATAAGCCACACCCACGAGTATACGAGCAGCACAAGCAGGATTCCGTGGGTTAAGAGAGGACACACAGGATTAGAGAGATGGCTCAACAGTGAATACACTGGCTGCTCTTGCAGGGCATGCAGGTTTGGTTCCCAGCACCCACGTGGAGGCTCATAAAAATCCGTAACTCCAGTTCCAGGAGATGACACCCTCTCTACTGGCCTCTATACATGTGGCAAACAAACATGAAATAAAACTAAGTCTTTTTTTTGTTTGCTTGGTTTTTTTGTTTTTTTTTTCGAGACAGGGTTTCTCTGTTGTAACTCTGGCTGTCCTGGAAATCATTCTGTAGACCAGGCTAGCCTTGAACTCACAGCAATCTGCCTGCCTCTGCCTCTGGAGTGCCGGGATTACAGGCACGCACCACCACCGCCCAGCATTTATTTTATTTTTTTTCTAAAGACATGGTTTTACTACATAGCCCTGGCTGTCCTGGAATTTCTTATGTAAACTAGGTTGGCCTCAAACTCAGAGATCCACTTGCCTCTGACTCCCAAATACTGGAATTAAAGTGTGTGCCACCATGCCCAGATAAAATAATATCTTCTGTTTGTTTTCCAAGACAGGGTTTCTCTGTGCAACAGCCCTGGCTATCCTGGAATTCACTTTGTAGACCAAGCTGGCCTCGAACTCACAGAGGTCCACCTGACGTTGATATTAAAGTATCAGCACCACTCAGCTTAAAATAATGAATCTTAAAAGAAGAATAAAGGTGGGTGCTGGGCAATGTTGACACACGCCTTTAATTCCAACACTTGAGAGGGAGAGGCAGGCAGATCTCTGTGAGTTCAAGGCCAGCCTGGTCTACAGAGTGAGTTCCAGGACAGCCAGAGCTACAACAGAGAAACTCCCTTGGGAGCAGAAGGTTGGAGGGAGACAGAGAAGACAGGAAGATGGGAGGGGATGAGAGTGGATCTGTGAGGTCTTGTGAGGTGAATATGATCAAAATGCATATATATATATATATATATATATATATATATATATATATATATATGAAATTTTTAAAGAAGTAATAAAAATATTGTGCCAGGCAGCAGTGGCACAGGCTCAGCACTCTGGAGGCAGAGGCAGGCGGATCTCTGTGTGTTCGAGACTATCCTGGTCTACAGAGTGAGTTCCAGGACAGCCAGGGCTATACATAGAAACCCTGTCTCAAAAAAACAAAAAAACAAAAAACAACAACAACAAAAACCAAAAAAACCAACAACAAAAAAAAAACCCACAAAAAACTTTAGGGTCATTTGAGACCTAATTCTGGGTTGGGAAAAGCAGATATTTTGTGCATCTGGCCATGAAGTAGTATTACTACAACATTCCACCTCATTTCCTGAAGCTTCAGACTGGTCTCTTGTTGATGCAAAATTAAAGGAAGAGCCAGGCTTGGGTAGCACATGCCTTTAATTCCAGCACTGGGTAGGCTGAGGCAGGTGGATCTCTGTAGGAGTTCCAGGCTAGACAGGGCTATGTAGAGATCCTGTCTCTAAATAAATAAAACATAAAGAGGAGAGACAATGTAGCAAGAGCATCAGAAACCATTTTTTAAAAGAGTAGTTTATGGGGCTGGAGAGATGGCTCAGTGGTTAAGAGCCCTGACAAAAGTCCTGAGTTCAATTCCTAGCAACCACATGGTGGCTTACACCCATCTATAATGGAGTCTGATGCCCTCTCCTGGCACGCAGGTGTACATGCAGATACAGAGCTCACAGGGGCTGCTAGGAATAAAACTTAGGTCCTCCACAAGAGAAGTGCTTCTAGCTACTGATCCATCTCTCCAACCCCACAAATCATTTTTTATAAGATTTATTTTCATTATTTTTAATTATGTGGTAGTGTGTGTGTGTCATGTGGGTGTGCCCACATGAGTGGAGGTGCCCATTGGAGCCTTGGATCCACTGGAGATGGAGTTACAGTTATAAACCATCTGACATGTATGCTGGGAACTGAACTCGGGTCCTCTGGAAGAACATCAAGTGCTCTTAACCACTTGAACTATCTTTCCAGCCTCTCCCAGAATTTTTTTAAATTAATTTATGCCTATAGGTGTTTTGCCTACATGTATATCTGCACCACATGCATGGCCTGGCACCCACAGGTGCCACAAGAGGGCACTGGATGGTTGTGAATCACCATGTAGGTGCTGGGAACTGAACCTGGATCATCTGGAAGAGCAGCCAGTGCTCTTAATCACTGAGCCATCTCCCCAGCCCTTGCCACAACCCCACCAATAACTTTTTAAAATTATTGCTTTATGGCCAAGTGAGGTGGCACATGTCTTTAATCCTGGCACTCAGGAGGTAGAAGGCAGAGGCAGATGGATTTCTCGTCAGTTCCAGGCCAGCCAAGGCTGCATGCCTAGTGAGATCCCGTCTCCAAAAGAAACAAAAGGTGTTTATGTACTTATTTATTTTTATGCGTGTACATGTTATGTGCAAGGACACACACCTGTGTGGAGGCCAGAGGACAGTCTGGCATTTACAAATTTTCCAGGAATCCAACCTTGGGTCTTCAGGCTTTCCCCCAAAAGTGCTTTTACCTTTTTACCCACTGAGCCATTTCTCCTGCTCAGGAATCAGTTTGAAAAAGAGGACTGAGATGTGGCTCATGATAGAACACGTCCCTACTTTCACAAGGCCCTGGGTTCTATTCCCATCATGGCAAAAAAAAAAAAAAAAAAAAAAAAAAAAAAGGAGAACTGATTATTACAGATTAAAGAAATGGAAGAGACCTAACCAGTAAATATGATGTGTGGAAGTTATTTGGATCTAATTTGGAGAGTGCCAGCTGTTCACACATTTGGGAACAATTGGGGAATTTGCATAAGGTCTGGATTCTTAAAGTTATTAAGGAATTATTGTCAATTTTGTTAGAAGAGATAATGGCACAGTGGGTCTGGGGAAATGTCAACCTTTGGCAGTGTACGCTGAAATGCGTAGGTACAGATTCAAACACGGCTCAAGTTACACACAACTGTCAGGGCTCCACAGACTTCGCACCCAAGAGATGTGTGTTTTTTATGAAAATTATGTCAATCACAAACAACACATTTTTTAAAATGTGGCAAATATGGCCTAGTGTTCACAGAAACTGAAGTGGGGCGTCGATGGGGCTCATCGCTGCATTCCGCCATCTCTACAAGGAGGCTGGTGGGACGATGAGAGGGAGGGGGCAGCAGCACTAACGGTTACGGAGGCAGATCTGGGGCTCAGACATTTTATTTTATTTTATTTTTTATTTTTGCAGGGGAAAGCATGAACACAGTCCCCAACAACCACAAATTACACAGCTGAGTTCCCCACTTTTGGGAGACTCACGAGGGTGCTGAGCGAGTCAGGACATCCCGAGTACAATGGAGGAACCGCGCCCTCAGGAACCACCTTCCTGACCGTGGGCTCTCCCCTGCTGTGTAAGTATGATGCAGTCATTTCAGATCACCAAAGGTACAGAAACACACTACGGTGACATGGCAGCTCACGCCTATTATCCCAGCACTCAGGAGCACAGGATGACTGCAGGAGGATTACTGCAAGTTTGAGATCACCCTGCTCTACCCAGTGAGTGCAGGCCAGCCAGTACTTCATGAGACTCCGTCTCAAACAAAACAAATAACACTATAACCCGAGGCTGTCTTTGTAGGCCACGCTACATGTGGGACCTTGTTAAAATAAAATAAAATAAAAATGGCAGAGTCACTCCAAGAGCTCTGGGTACCTTCCATGTCAAGCACTGGGAAAGAACACAGTTAACCCACTGTGTTCTGAAAACAAGGTCTTGCCATGTGGTCCAGGCTAGCCCCAAACTCATGATCTCAAGCAATCCTCCAGCTTCAGCTTCCAGGTAGATGGGGACTACAGGTGCACTACGATGCCCAGAAACTACATTCAACAACTTACTGATGGGCATCTATTTACCTGGTATTCCTATCAAAATTTTTACAGACGGGGGAATTGATCCCTCAGATCTGCTGCTTCATTGTTTTTTATCTTCTTGAGACAGGATGCCACATGGCTCATGCTAGCCTCAATCTCGTTATGGTGCTGAGGACGGCCTCGGTTATACTCCCTCTACCTTCCCAGTGCTGGGATTGCAGGTGTGTGCCTCCTTATCTGACCCTCTCTTTTACCTCCACCTGGACGGAGCACCAGGCAGTCACACAGCCCAGCTGAGCACACTGGACCTCCTTTAACTGTACTCTGGAATGCTAGTTACATAAAAGCACTCTCTTGTGAATTTTTGACTCTCCTCATTTACCTCCAAGAAAGTCTAAATTTTCTTAGGTCAGGACCCAAATGCACATGTGGTGAAAATTCTGTTAATAAATGACAATGAGCATTAATGCTCGAGCAGGCAGATGCTGGGGCCCAGCCTGGGAACTGTGATCCACGGCTGACGTGGCTGAATCTGTGGACTACAGACACCAGTGCGGGTGACCTCTACAGTTCCTGCTGTGCCCTGTCCCCGGCCTTCATGCTTGGTCACCCCTGCCTTGGTCTTGGTCGTTGAGGAGCTAAGATGGAAATGACGAGGGAAGGCGTATATGCCGCTTGTGCCCGGCAGCTGGTTCTGTCCGCATCAGTCCAGGCGGCAGGTCTAGATTCTGCCCCCAGAGGCTGAGTGTCAACTTTAGCATTGGAAGTTACAGCTTGCTAATGGGGTGAGTTGGCTTCACCTCTCTGAGCCTTAGTTCTTCATCTGTGAAACAGGCCTTGTTATCAGATGACTGGTACAACATGACGGCTTCATAAATGGTAGCTGTTAACATGCCAAGGCTCTTCGGAGATTATGTCATCTAATCTCCACAAGGACTTTGTGAAGCAGGCATCGCCAACATGTTCTACAGGTTAAAGCTAACCAGAAGGCTAGCTTAGTGGTTACATTACTTTCTTGAGATGACAGAGTTAGGGAAAGTCCTAGAAAGGCCAGGGAGGGGCTGCTGTGGAGTGCCAGGGATCCGGGCCACATCTCATATCTCACCTGGATTTTTTGCGGGGAGGAGTGATTTTTTTATTTTATTTTTTTTAAAAAGGCTTTTCTGTGTAGCACTGGCTGTCCTAAAACTTGATCTGTAGACCAGGCTATCCTTGAACTCAAGATCCGCTGGCCTCTGCTTCCCAAAAGGCATGCACCACCACTGCCCATCAAGGAAATGGATCCTGACTTCAATTCTAGGCTTGAACTTGGTACTTATTGGATGATGACCTTGAACTTCTGAGTCTCCTGTTCCTTTCTCTTGACTGCTGGGATTACACAACTGTACCCAACCCCAGTTTACACAGTACTAGGGGTAGGACCCAAAACTTTGAGCATGGCCAGGGAGCACGGTCAGTGAAACTACATCTTCAACTCTGGTTTATTGTTTGTTTTTGTTTTGAAACAGGGACTCATGTAGCCCACACTGTCCTCAAACTCCTGATCCCTCTGCTTCCATCTCTGGAGGGCTGGAATTTACAGGTCTGTGCCGTACACAGACTTGGGTCTTTCTTCACTCATTAACCAGCACCAAACCCCCAAGTGTGTTTTTAATGAAGCCAAGTCAGTGAAAAACAAGGCTCCTTGATCAGGTTCCAGGACTGGGGATCCAGAATAGTCAGTTTGGGCAAGTGAGGGTGCCTACTACCCCTGCCTCCCAGCCCGAGGGCATCGGCAACTTGAGAGAGCCACTTTTCCTTTTTCGACTTACTGATCTATTGGATACCATCTTGCACAGAAGATTTAGAGTAATCAAAAGCACAAGTTACATACAGAGGCCATTGCGATGGCTAGTGGGTAAAGGTGCTCATCACCAAGCTTAGTGGCCTGGGTTTGATTCCTGGAACCTACATGGTGGAAGGAGAGAACTGTCTCCCACAAGTTGTCTTCTGACACTGTGGTACGCATAGGTCTTCCTGCCCCACACACAAAATAAATACATGCAAAGAAAGATTTCAAAATTTAAAATGCTAAAATTAAGATCAAAAGCTGGACTCATATCTAGTACCTGGGAGGCAGAGACAGGAAGATCATTGCAAGTTTGAGGACAATCTGGGCTATACAGTAAATTCTAAGCCAGCCTGGGCTATACAGCAAAACACTGTTTTTAACAACAACAGAAAATCCCCAGGACAGGGTGGGCAAAATGGCTCAGTAGAAAAAGGTGCTTGCCACCAAACTTGATGACCTGAGCTCAATCCTCAGGACTCACATGGTGGAGGGAGATCTGATTCCCACGAGTTGTCCTCTGACTGCCACAGTGTGCTACGGCATGTGTGTATAGTAAGTCAATGCATCCAGGTATGGTGGTGCATGGCTTTAATCCCAACACTCGGGAGGCAGAGGTAGGTAGATCTGTGAGTTTCTGGCCAGCCAGGTCTAAATAGTGAGGCACTGTTCACAAAAAAGAAAAACAAAACAAGTAATAAACAAACTAAAGGAGGGAGAGGGAGTGAGGAAGGGGAGGGGCATTTAAGATTGGCAGAGCTGGTAGGATGGGCCAGCCTGTCGACAGAATGGGGTGACCAGGTGGGAAAGAGCAGCCATGTCTCCCCCAAGGGGTGAAAGCTGCTCCTGCCTTAGCCAGCTCCTTCTGGCACAACGACACCTGACTTCCCCAGCCGCAGTTGGAAGCAGGTTTTCTGATTTATAAATATCAAAAGATGCTATCGTTTGAATCTTAAATGTCCCCAAAGGCCCGTGTGTTAAAAGCTAAGTCCTCAACTTGGTGCAGTTGGGAGACAATGGAAGCTTTAAGAGGTGGGGCCTGGGGTGAGGGCTCCTGGCCACTGACGGGGTCCCCTAGAAGGTGTACCTGTCTCACTGGCCCTGGCCTGGTTCTGAGAAACTGCTTCACTCTATAGCCCAGGCTGGCCTAGCATTCACTGTGGAGCCCGGACTTGTAGTGATCTTCCTATCTCTACCTCCTGAGTGCTGGGATTACAGGCCTGAGTCCCCAAGGAAGCCCATTCCTCTTCCTCTTTTTTGTAACTGGACAATGAGGCATGCAGCTCTCTCTACTTTGCTGCTCCCACCATGATGTGCTAGCCCACCAGAAGCCCCAAAAGAATTGCATCAACGGAATGGACTGAGGCCCCTGAGGCCATAAGCCCAAATAAATAAACTTTTCCTCTTTCAAACCGCATCAGCTCAAGCATTTTGTTATAGTGACAGAAAGCTAGTCATTTTTCACAAAAACTTCGGGTTTGAATGTCTGTGGTGGCTTTCCTTACAGGGATGGGGCAACCAGGACAGGAGAAAAGAGAACTGATGGGACAGGACATACACATCCTATGTTTGGCCTGGGCTAGAAGGTATGTGTATTGTACGGCATTTCATGGAGCCATAGGACTGTGATTGGAGCCTTTCCTCTCAATAATAAAGAGAGAGAGACAGAGAAAGAGGAACAGACAGACAAGGTGAAACGGGAGACCGGCTACATCACAGCCCCAGCCTCACCCTGATGGGATGGGACACGAGTTACAGCTTCTAAAATCAGACAGCCAAGGGCAGTACCCAGGTTCCTGTGGTGACCATGAACTACTCAGAAATCCATTTTGGAATTTCCCAGGAGCAAAGCAAAAATGGAGAATGGAAAATACAGTCATGTGTCTGGTACATGACACCCCCAAATCTTCCCGGGTGCACAGGGCTTCTAGGATCATCTCCTGTAAGACTGTGCCCCTGGGTGGGAAAAGGATGTCATTTTTATGCTTCTGTTTTGTTTCTTGGCTAGGTGTGCCAGGGAAAGAAACGTCTCCTCTGAAGAGCTTCTCCTTGGCACAGAGGCCTGGCAGTTGTGCCCAGCCCTCCTACCCTTTGCCTGGAATGTGAACAAACCTGCTAGAGAAACAAAAACACAACTCAGGGCTTCCCGAGGCCCAGGCAGGGAGACCGGCTGTGGCGGGGCTCACCGTGCATGTCCATCATCCCAGGAGACGAGCTGTTCTCTGGAGTGGTCACCTCAGAGCCACACTTCTCGTCCTTGCCTTTCTTCTTATTCTTGTTTTTCTGGAGGGGAAGAATGGAACAGAGATGCAGTCAGTCAATCATGTACGTGTGTGCGCACATGAGCGGCTTCAGGGAGTGGCACGAATATTTAATTCCACCAAGCAGTCAGGAGCCCCCAAGCCTTGGCAGGTTGTCTTTGCCTGCATTTGAATGTGGCCTACAAAAGGTTCCTTGCCCACCTTGGAATCAAAGAGTCTCACCGAGGGGAGGATTCTGGGACATAATCTCATAATCTGTCTTTGGGGCTGTCATCTACAGACAGGCAAACACCTTCTTCCTCTTCATCGTCTTCTAGAGCATCGGTTTCAACCTGTGGGTCTCGACCTCTTTGGAGGTTGAACAACCAACCCTTTCACAGGAGTAGCCTAAGACCATCAGATATTTACATTACGATTCATAACAGTAGCAAAATTACAGTTACAAAGTAGCAATGAAAATGATTTTATGGTTGGGGGGTTACCACAACATAAGGAACTGTACCAAAGGGTAGAAACATTAGGGAAGGTAGAGAAACACAGGCCACTCATTTCCAGTAGCTGAGCCCCTTGTAGCTGCCTTTCTCCAAGTGTTGGGAAAAGATACAAAATTCAAAGAGGCAATGGGGAATGGAGGAGATGCTTCTGGGGCAGGGCCTCACACATACTAGGCAAGTGCTTGGTGGATAAGCCACACCCCGAGGCCCCAAGGGAACAGAATCATGTGGGTTTCTATGAGTGATGGTAAAAGACTCCTAAGGTAAATCATGGACAGTCTGATTGTTCTTCAATGTAACAATTACAAAGACTATGATGGCACTCTTTGGATTTTCATTATTAAGATCTGCGAGGCATGAACATGTTAAAATACCTCAATATCTCCAAGACAAAGAGAAGCAGAGCAAGCAGCTGCCACCACTATTGGAGTGTGTTGAGGGGATTACATCTATGTGTGCACTGGTGAGCATAGGCACTCTGGAAGGATAAACACAAACTGGTTCTTGAAGGGAGGTGAACTCAAGTCAGAGTTATATGCGCAAAAATAAAAGGCAGATTTAGGAAGAGATATGCTGTAGAAGCAATATTTAAATAGGGCTAGAGAGATGGCCCAGCAGTTAAGAACACTGGCTGCTCCTGCAGAAGACCCAGCTTCAGATCCCAGCTCCCCCTATAGCGGCTCACAACCGTCTATAACTCTAGTTTTAGGAGACCCAATGCCCTCTTCTGGCCTCTAGGGAACTGCATAGATGTGGTGTAAATACACATACACAGACAAAACATTCATGCACATAAGAAATAAGTCTTTTTCTTTTAAAGTAACATTTTTTTAAAGGTACAAATGGACAGAGAACTTATATCATGGTTGCCAGAGGCATGGGGAGTAACTACTAACGGGTATTGATGAAAAATGTTATAGAATTACTCATTTTAAAATTTTACTTGTGCATGGAGGTGGGAGGCACAGTGCATATGTGACTGTCAAAGGAAACTTTATACAATTGCCTCTCTCATTCTACCATGTGGGTTCCAGGGACTGAACCCAATTATCAGGCTTGGTGGCAAGCACCTTTACTACCGAGCCATTGTAGACACCCTCAACCCCAGTGTCCTGGGGTTTGAAGGACACAGTGCCTCACACATACTAGGCAAACATTCTACCTCCAAGTTATGCCCTCAGAGCAAAATTCACTCTTTCAAAGAATGCAGTTCATCCTGTAATTCTAGCAGGACAGAAGCAGAAGGTAGGTGAACTCCAGACCATCCTGGGCTACATAGCAAGACCCTATCTCAAAGAAACAATGAAATAATGAAATAAAATGAAGCAATGATAGACAGTGCGTACACTTCAGTGTTAGTAGGTCCATGGCTGTGCAACTATCTCGGCTATAATTTTATAACAGCAACTGGAGAGATGGCTCAGCAGTAGAGGTGCTTGCTTGCCAAGCCTGAAAAACTAAGTTGCAGCCCTGGAAACCCACATGGTGGAGAAAACTGACTCCAACATATTGTCTCCTAACTTCCACTCACACGGTGTGGTACATGTGTGCATGCAGACACAAAAAACAAATAAAAAGAAAAAAGCAACGTTTGAATTTTGACACCAGTTTTACTTATTTGAAAGAATGAAAACTGCCGGGGGTGGGGATGTGGGGGGTGGAACACGCCTTTAATCCCAACACTTGGAAGGCAGAGGCAGGCAGATCTCTGTGCATTCCAGTCTAGCCTGGTCTACTTAGTGAGTTCTAGGACAGCCAGGGCTACACAGAAATCTTGTCTCAGAAAAAGAAAGAAAGAAAAGAAAGAAAAAAAAAAAAGGAAGAAAGGAAGGAAGGGAGAAAAGAAAGAAAGAAGGAAAGACGGAAAGACGGAGGGAGGGACGGAGGAAGGAAAGGAAGGAGGAGAGTAAAAAGAAAAGAATGAAAGCTTCAAGAACACTAATGTGTATTTTTAAAAGATGGTACAAATGTGTCCTAATTAAGTATTTCCATAAAAAGCTGACATCTCCTCCATTCCAATCAGATTCCTGGACTGATCGTCAGAGATTCTAATGCAGCTATCTGGGGTTGGGCCCAGGAATCTGCATCTTACCCAGATGCTCAGCCCTAGAGAGAGGGTTAAACAGTACACTCTTGTCCCGCCCAAAGGTGAAAGAGACAGCATTTCTGGGACACTTTGCTATGCTAAGTGTTCTCCAGGTGACACAGTGTGCATTCTGGGTACAGAAAACCACATGAGCTAGATCTATGGCTCCTCTACACAAGGGAGAGAGCAGAGCGCCCACAGCCAGGTGATGCACCCAGCCTCCCAGGTTAGCCAGGGCTTGTCTGTCTGCCTCTGTCTCAATCCAGTGCTCTTTGCCCATCAGGAGCTGCCCCATCCTTCCCATGGCCCATATATTACACGTTCCCCTTGATCATATTCCACTTGGCACTTCGCTGATGTCTGTTTCATGCTATTCTATAATTATCTTCCCCAACGAGATTAGAAATTCCTTGAGAGCAGGGACCACATCTCTTCAGACGCAGCCAGCATTTCTACACCACCTAATGATGTGTAAGGCCCAGGTAGGAGCCAGAGCCAGAGCCAGAGCCAGAGCCAGAGCCAGAGCCAGAGCCAGAGCCAGAGCCAGAGCCAGGAGCTGCCTCCAAGGACTCGGGTTGCCCTGTTCTTTGTCCAGTTACACGTGGATGGATCAAGCCCTGGTCCCTTTATGGTAAGAGGGATGTGGTGGCTTCAGAAACACAGGCCAAAAGGAGAAAGAGTGCCAATCACCTACATTCTCTGCCCAGTACCAGCCCTCCCGGGGCAAGCATGTGATCTCAGCTCTGCCTAGAGTCCCTACAACTCAGGGGCCAGGTTATTGAAGATGGGTCAGAGAAGCTAACCCCTAGGAAGGGAAGCTTAGCCCCTGTGTTTACTGAGAAAGCTGCTGCCCCAAAACAAAATTTATCAGTCATAGCCACGTTGCTCCCAGAAGCAGCTGAGGCCAAGCTGCTCTTCTCTAAGGAGGACACCAAATGTGGGTAACCTGGGCAGCGGTAGGTGGGAAGAGAACCAGCAGCAGTGCAAAGGCCTTTAGATGCCAAGTGGGTGGAATATTTGCAAGGCATCCTTCTCCAGGACAGCATGGTCACCACAGTCCCACCTCTCCCCTTTAACCCTCTCGTAGCCCCTCTAGGGAGTGGTGCAGGCTCCCTACACCAGGCTCTCTCATTCCTGCTCTAACGGCTCCTTCCTTAGAAGGCTCTCCAGGAAAAGAGAACACATGCATCTGAAAATTAGAAAGACTTGAGTTCAAGTCCCAGTTTTGACACAGCTGTATGACTCTGGGGAAGTGGCTGCACTTCTCTAGGATCACGCCTTCCCCTTGTAAAGAGATTTAAAAAGATGGGAAGTAAGCACGTTGACGGTTTGAAGCGTGAGCACAGGGCCTGGCAGATGGGTGCTCAGGAACACCCATAGTGAAGGTGGAGGCTTAGTATAGCTGGGTGCCACACCATAGTGTGCAGAGTTCTAGAGCAGAGGTTCTCAATCTGTGGGTCACGGCCCCTTTGGGAACTGAGCAACTCTTTCACGGGGGTCGCCTAAGACCCATCTTGACTTATCAGATTTTTACATCATGACTCATAACAGTAGCAAAATTACAGTTATGAAATAACAATGAAAATAATTTTATGGTTTGGGGTCACCACAACATGAGGAACTAACTATGTTAAGGGGTCATGGCACTAGGACCGTTGAGTACCACTGATCTAGGGAATAAGCCCTATACAAAAGTGTCTCCACTGGCCAACTATGGGGCTCTTAATACAGAGGACAACTTCAAGGGACATTCCCCATATCACCGAGAGCCAGATTCTGGGACAGAACTGGAGGGATCTGAGGACACAGGTCCCATGGCCGTTCTAGGCCTTGGCTGGGCGTTGTGCCTTCTAAGTAGTCTGGCCTTCAGTCCCAAGGCCAGTGGACGGCAGCGGACAGCCCGTTCTCCCAGCGGTGTGGGCAGCCCTGTGCAGGGAGATGACACAACGGCCTCACATACTCACGTCATCGACTTTTGGCTCCGTCACAGGGACCCACTTGTAGATTCGGAGGGACGTGTCACCAACGGTCACCCATTTCTTCTCCCTGGAGAGAATGAGGAAAAGCCCATAACCAGGGGGCTTTGGACAGGGCTCTGCTTATGGGGGGAGGGTGTCAGAGGTCACTGCTACAAAGTGACGACTGTGTAGCCCAGGGCTAAGACAACGAGCTTTTGATCACACAGAGAGGAGTGGAATCACGGCTCTGTCCTCAATGGCAGGGGCCCCTGCACTGCCTACCCTCTTGGAACCAAGAAAGCAAGCAGCTTTCCTCCTGGCAGCTTCCCTTCAGAACCGTGCAGCGGCATGGGGGTGGGGGTGAGGTGGGCGCTGAGAGGCAGGCTGACCTGGCGTTGTGGGGATGGATCCTTGTACCTATCCTTCAGCTAAGGCTCCACATGGACCCGATCACCTGGGTTCCTAACTCCCACGGGACAGAACCCAAGTCCCCAGCCGAGAGAGACAGGTTTAGAGATGGGGAGGAGAGAATTACAAGCCGTGAGAACAGAAAGAGGAGACTGGCTTCAATAAAGATCATAACTATGCCCTCTCCACACTGCCATTTTCTACACTATGACCATAGCCACCAACTCCTGTTAGATGGCGTCACTTCTCGCTCTAAATTTTTAGAGACCGTGTACCTGAGCGGGGATGGGCGCAACTTGGGGAGAGTCACCAGGGGCGGGGCTGGGGTTTCTACCCCAACTCTCTGGGCTTCGGCTCAGTCATCTCAGGGAGGCTGCCTGAAGTTTCACTGAGTTTAGCATGAAACCCAGCTGATTCAAGGGACCACAACGAGACATGATGTTGGGGCCAGAGCAAGAGGCCTGGCAGCAATTTCAATGACAACTGACCCACTGCTACCTAGAACTACAGGAGATGTCAGGACCTTCACTTCTCCACCCAGACTTAACTACGGTCTTCCCCTCGCATGCTACAGTGACACACTACAGTCTCTGATAGGTCACTACGGAGGCTTGGGGGAAGGGGTGGCAAGCACACTCAAAAACAGCTAACCAAACTATACACCTCCATCCACAAACTCTGTCCACTCTGGTCTCCATGTTCCTGTCAGTGACGGCCTGGCTTTTACTGTTAAAGGAGACATTTCTAGTTGTTTCCATGTGTAGGCACGACACCGTATGCTCTGATGCTTGCATGGCTGTGTGTGGCAGCAAGTGTCACCTTTCCCACTTGACAGATCAAAGGAGTGAGACTCCTAACCCCACAGTGAGAATCCAAACCCTTGGCATGCACACCTTTCCCCAGCACCCGTCAGGCCTGGCCCATACTCCTTTTAGCAGGGAAAGCACGCAGCAAAGACGGACGTCTATCTTCAGCTGCTCTCCTGCCTCCTGGAGGCAGAGTGCACAAGCCACAGGCCCACTCTGAATACTCAGAAGTTACCTGCAGGGACAGGACCATTCCCAGGAACAACCTCAGGGACAAGTAGGAGCAGAATCCCGATGGCCACTCTGTACTAGAGGCCAAGCTATATGACCCCTCTCCTCTCTCTCCTTTCTGAGATTACTAACAGGCCAAGAGAGGAACACATCTTAGAGATGAAGAAACGAGCGGTCCAGAAACTTTTCTTAAACATACTGTCACATAGACACATGGCGAAACGAACAGTGAAAGTAGGTTTTGACAACATTCTGCTATTCTGTTGCCCATCAACAGGAAAAGTCCATTCTAGAGAGCACCTGGGTGACAGAAACTTCTAGGATCTAAATGGCCAAAGTCAATCAGTACTCACGACCCCTTGATTAGCTTCCTTGGTCTGAGCCCTAGTTAAATCATCAAAGTTGGAGTGTGTTAAGTTTTTTGGTTTTCTTCCCCCAAATTTTAAGTAATTAACCTGTAACATAAAGGCCACAGTTCAAGCCGGAAAGCATGCCAGAGCTCTGGGCCTCCCAGGATGGCAGGGATCAGGCACTGATGTCAACAGGCACGATGGGCCACCAGCTGCATGCTGATTCCTTCTTCCCCAGCTGATGACCTCTTCACGGGAGTTCCCAGGTCACCCCAGAGACAGAAGACATCCTGCAGCGCAATTACTAGGTGTGGACATTTGGGGGCTTTGGGACAGAGGCAAGAGTTATGAACTTAACCTTGGGAGCTGGGCATGATGGTCTATGAGTCTAGCAACCTGAGATCACAGCACATGGCAGACTGAGGCAAGGTGACTGCTAATTCTAGGTCCCAGGTGGCTCTAAGCTACATAGCGATGATGATGATGATGATGATGATGATGATGATTATTATATAGGGGCTGGCGAGACGGTTCAGTAGGTAGTAGGTAAAGGCGCTTGATGACCTGAGTTAGATCCTCAGAACTGACATGGTGGAAGGAGAGGACCCACTCCCACAAGCTGACCTCTGACCTCCACATGTGCATCATAGCACATGAGTACAACTACTTCTCATGCTTTCTCTCTCTCTTATACACAAATAAATAAATAAATGTAAAAGAATTTTTAAAAAATGAAGTAGAACCTGACCTTGGGACTGACCTCTGACCTGGGACTTGGCTCAATAGAGCTCTCGAAAAGGCACTGGCTCAGGGGAGCAGCTGAGATTTCCAACAAGTGCCCCAAGCCCATCAAGGGAGAACACGCACAGCTGGCCACGCCCATGATGAGAGAACTGGACAGTTCCCATCACCTTACAGTGGGAGTGGCAAGCCAGTGGCCAACAAGCATGTCTTGTTTGACCTTCATAGTACTTTTAAAATGTTGACTCGATTGCCAAGTAGAAGGAAGGAAGCAAAGAAGGAAGGAAAAAAAGATAAAAGGAAGGAAGGAAGGGTGAGCCGTAAAAAACAGATGTTTGGCTACTTTCAAAACATGGTCTGGGGCCCACATGGCCCTGGGAGCCACAGCTTGCTCCGGATGACACACACTGGCTCCCTCCCAGCCCCCATCTCGCACCACCCGAAGGACTTCACCTTGACCACCAGGCTGCACCTCAACCACAAACTACTTGGCACATAGCCTGAATCCTCTTGCCTCCATGGCCGCTAATAACCAGCTTGGCCCCCATACCTCCTCTGCCTATCCGAACTGTGTTCCTAAGATAAAGGAATGAAATAAAGTCCCAGATGTAGGAATAGAGCTCCAAAGTTCCCCAGCTCAGGCGCTTATATAAGCTACAAGAGTCCACCTTGGATCCTCAAGGCCAAGGCAAACCTCCAGCGTTCTGGCGGGTCTAGGCTCATGAGTACTTACTATGTGTATTTACTCTGTGCCCAGGGGGGACCCTGCTGACTCCAAAGAGCTCTACATTCCTGTTTTTATATTTACTACAGGACTGGTCTTTGTCACCTTGGGAGACCTGGCCTTATCCCAATCAGGTCTGGTCCCCTCATATGGCTTCTCTCAGGGATGGGTGGAAAGCCCCCATAAACTGGCCACTATGCCTTTACAGCAAGTTGCTAAAGTACCTCTTGGACCAAGAGCTGAAAGATCCTGGACCAGTGCCTACCACGCAACTCTGACCTCCCTCTGTCTTTCCCATTCACACTGGGTCTCCTAACCCTGACCCAATTTCCCAAAAGGGGGCTCACCATTTTGTTCCCCTTCAGCCATCTCCTGGCTGCCTCACACCCCACTAACTGCTCTGCTGGGACTCCAGACAGGAAAGAGAAGAGGAGTAGCTGCCAGCTGTGTGTAGGAAGGCCATAGCTCACTGCTTGCTTCTTCTTCGGGGCAGAAGAAGGTACGGCCGGCCAAGTGGGCATGAGAAGTATCACCCTAGGCTTTTGAACTGAATGGTGTACAAGGCACCACAGCTCTCCTCTGGATAAAATACAGAATGCCCCACTGATTTTGAATTTTTCAAATAAACGTATCCATTTATTTGAAACTCTTTGGTATGTGTCTCAAACATTTCATGGTATATACTTGCACAAAGGGGTGTGTGTGAGAGAGAGAGAGAGAGAGAGAGAGAAACCCTGTGCAAATTTTACCACTAAAGCAATACTCTCAGCAGAAGATTTTATTTACTTTTTCTTTTTTTGTTTTTCAAGACAGGGTTTCTCTGTTGTAACTCTGGAATGTCCTGGACCTCACTCTGTAGACCAGGCTGGCCTCGAACTCAGAGATCTGCCTGCCGAGTGCTGGGATTAAGGCATGTGCCACCACTGCTGGGCCCAGAAAATTTTAGTTATTTTTGCTTTTTTGAGACAAGCTTGAATCTAGCCTTGAACTCACTACATAGCTGAGGTTGGCCTTGAACTTCTGATCATCTTGCCTATACCTCTAGCACTGAGATTATAGGCATGCACCACCATACCCAGGGAGAGAGATTTTTTTTTTTTTTAATTTTTGCTGTTTATCTGAAATTCAAATTTTAGCTGGGAGTTCTGTGTTTTCATTTGCTAATTCTGGCAACCCCATGTCTCAGCCAGTGGTGAAATGCATGGTTGGTGGCCACAGTTAATAAACAACCCCAAAGCCTTCAGGGTTGATTGCAAGACTGTTGTACAGACAGGGCAAGACCAGATTCAACGCCTCAAAGACTAAGGAAGCCCCTTCCACTTTTTGTTTAAAACAGGAAGCAAAGCAAAATCAAAATCTCTACAAAGTCCACCTTACATAAGGACATTTACAAGGGCTCTTGTGTACTCTGGTGACTCTCCCTGACTATTCAGTCCTCAACACCTCTAAAGGGGAGGGGGCACCAAATCCCCTTCTTGCCAGGGTTAGAGAAGAGAGTTTCATATTCTGCCCAAGGTCACAGCAAGGAAGTGAAGTAGAAACTCAACCAGCAGATCCCAAAGCCTGAGGTTTTTAGAGGTCATCATGTGCTTATTTCCCAAAAAACACAGGGAAGAGGGCGGCCACATCTCCCGTTCCAATTCCAGGCTTGACAGGCTGTGGACCCGCCAGGATGGAAGAAGCCTCCAGGCCTGCTGCTCTGGGGCCCGCAGGGTGGAAAGCCCCATCCCTCCATCTGCCCGCCCTGCAGAGCATCTGGCAGACCTAGCTGCAGCTGTCACAGCTCCAGGACCAGAAAGGCAGCTTACACCGGCCCCTTTTTACCCTCCAGGCGGGTGACAGAAGGGACTCACACCCTGATATCAGTTCTTTCTTTGCAGTGGGACTGAGGCAGGGAAGGGGGGCCACCCCAGCCTTCCCTTTAAAGTCCCACAGGAGAGGGGCCCTGTGTTGTTTTCCTCTGTGTTTTGGCCTGCAGCTGTTTCTGCCATTTTTAAATGGCTCCAGTTAGGCACTGGGTGCCCTGCTCAGCAGGGGAGCTCCATGCACCCAGGACTTGGATCTCAACTTTGGAAAGCCTTCCCTTCTCACGGTTGTGAAAATTCTTTGTCCCATTGGAGCCAAACCCAGCCCACGGCGGGCATCCGGCCATCCGCAGACAGCCCTTTCCATAGGAGGCCCGGGAGCACGTGGACTTTATTGATTTTCTCCTTGCCTTTTTTGTTGGTTTCACTCTGAAAGGACAGCTAACTTGTGACACCACCAGACCGGAGACAAGCCTCCAGTGGTATTTAAAAAAAAAAAAAAAAAGATAACAACAACAGAGGCGTTATTCAAGAAATGACACCCCCAAAAGAAAGAGCCTGCAGTGGGCCTGGCCAGTTCCTATAAAGGACAGGACCAGCCCGCGGCCGCTGACACTTGGGGACACCCTCTCGGCTGCTTGTCTCCCTCTCGGACCCTGGCGAAGCCGTGGGAAAAAACCCATAATAAAGTTGAAATCAGGGAGCGGGGAGTTTTCAACAAGTCTGACCCAACCTGGCGGTGGACTACTGGCGCCTCGGGCCTGGCCTCTGGGGCCACCTCGGAGTCAGATCCCAACGAGGCCCGTGAAAATGTTCCATCCTACTAATTATAACGAGGCCACGCCGGGCACGATCTAATTTGAGCTTGAAAAACACGCACGGCCCACACCGAATCTCGCGGTCCCCTCCTCCCCCAGTGCAGAGAACAAAAACAACGGTCGCTCGCTCTCTCGGCAAAACAAACACCATCTCCAGCTCGGAGAAGGCAGACACGGCCCAAGACTTGGCTTCTGGATGCAAACAACGCGCCCCCCGAGCTCCGGGAGCCGCGCGGAGCGGGTGGGAGCTGTGGGTGCCCCGCGCCCCGGCCGCGCCACCGCCTTCCCAGCGCTCGCCCCCATCTTCCTTCCTCACCCGGAGTCCTTGCTCCAGGCTGCCCAAAGCGCTAAATTTAAACGGCTCGCGCTCTGCAAACTCCGCAGACTCGAGGGCGCCGAGGCCCGGGAGGCGGGGAGCTGCGGGCCGGTCGGGGCGTGGGGTGTGTGTGTGTTGGGGGGGACACGGGCGCCGCGCCGCCCCGGGAGGAGACGGCGGCCCGCTCCGCGATGCACAATGGAGCTCGCGCTCTGCCCGCCGCCGCCGGCATCACGGCCCCGGCGCGCGGGAAGCCGCTTTCATGTGACTTGCACAAAAAAACGAAATGGCTTCTGGGGCCGGCAACGAACCCCCGTCTCCCGAGAGCCGAGCTCTGAGCCCCAGGCTGCAGCCGCCGCCGCCGCCGCTGCCACCGCCGCGCCAGGTGGGCGACCGGCGCCCAGCACACCTGGGCAGCGGACGCAGCCCCCGCGGGGCGCAGGTGACCCGGGCCGCGCGCCCTCGCCAACTCCGGGCCCGGGGCCGCTGCGCCCCGCGGCTCCGCGCGCTGGGTCCCGGCTTGCTGGCGGCCGCGGCGCGGTGCAGCGAGCCGGGGCGAGCGAGGGACCGAGCGGGCGCCTCGGCTTACCATTTGCGCACTTTCTCGATAGCCGCCATGACCCTCTTGATATCATCTTTGGCCCGGCTCCTGGTCTCGGCTCGAACCGACCTGCCCGACATGGTTCTGGCGGGGAGGGAGAGAGAGCAGAGAGAGAGAGGCTGGGGGAGCGCGCCCGCCGGGTCCTGCTCGCCACACTCGCCCGCTCCCTCACTCGCGCATAGACACACACTCACACACATACGCGCACACACAAAGCCTGGTGCTGCCGCGCGCCCGGGGCCCAGTGCGCAAGCGCCGGGCGGCAGCTGCACAGAGCGAGGGGGGAGCGGCGCGGCCGCCGGCAGCGCGACCTCAGGACGCCGCCGCCCTCCTCGGGGAGCCTGGGGACCTCGCCCCGGGAAGCGATCAGGAAGTGACCCCGACCTCCCAGCACGCGGGACCGGCCCGCGCCCGGGCTCCCCCGGAGGCCGCAGGTGCGGTGGGAGCCCCTCCCCCCAAGACACACACCCTGGGGATGGCAGGCTGGAGGCCGTGGGTGTCCCGGCCTCGGGTTGGTGGCCGCGGCGCGATCGTGCAAGTTTTCTGTCGGGCGCTTGACTTCTCAGAGTTGGAGGAGACAGTTCGGGACGCGAGGTGATCTTGGAAAGAGTTGAGGTGCCGGTCTCTGGCCAGCTGCCCTGTTGAAATGCGCGAGCTAGGACGTCACCTCCCCATGCTTAAACTAGGGTCGTAGGAAAGGTGCCCGAGCCCGGTGGCATTCGGCATTGTCACACAGCTTCCTTTACGCTGGCGATAAGTTGCCCCAGTCACCGATAAACCTCCCTAGGGTTTGTTAGAGGACCACAATTTAATCTTAAACGGTTCGTGGTGGAAGTGCAGTGTACTGACCGGGAGTAGCAGGTAAACTGGACTGGTCCGACCCAGGACTTTTGAGGGAGCTGTCCCCCAACCCCAGGAAGAGCTGGGTGGCAGAAACTACCTCGGTCAACCAGGATAGCACAGGTGAGTGTACAGCTGCGGCTAAACAGACTGGACAGAGCGAATGCCTGCCCAGGTGGATGCTGGGAAAAGAGATGACCTAATGTGAGCAAGCCAGTGCTTGGAGAAGATCTAGCCCGACATCAGTCATGTCACAGTTGGGGAAACTGAGTCAAGGAGTAATTCAAAGTTGCAGCCATGAACTTCATCTGTGACTCCCATTGATTCTAGTGCCAAACTTCCCTGAAGTTTTGGGGGCATTGCAAGGGTTTGGTAGAAGGAGCTAGAGGGGAAATGAGAGCCAGAATCTGTGAGAAATCCCCAGGCATATCTTTTCACCATTTTGAACACAGGATCCTAATGTGAAAAATAAAAATAAGAACAAAAATCGGGTATGATGGTCCATTCCTATAATCCTAGCACACAGGAGGAGAAGCAAGTAGATCTCTGTGAGTTCAAGGCTAGCTAGGTTTATATAGGGAGTTCCCAACTAGCCAGGACTATATAGTAAGACCCTGTCCCCAAAACAAAAATCAAACAAACAAAAAACAGAATAATTTCGTCAAAGAACCATTTTGAGTGCTGAATTGGAAGCTATGCCGTAAGTCAGAAGTCTCATAACGCTGGCCTTCTGCATCTGACCATCACATATGTGCTTGGGCCTCAGGGAATTCAGTGTTTGTTTAGTGCTAGGCATTGTGCATGCCAGGCAAGTGCTGTACCACAGTGCCCACACAGACTATGTGTGTACACATGCGTCTACATATGTATATAATTTAAAAATAGGACATACCAAAAATCCACACAACAGGTCGTAAGATGGCTTAGTAAAGGTACTTGCTGCCAAGCCTGAAGACCAAAGTTGGATTCCCAGAATGCACACTGTGGAAAGGAGAGAAATGACTTTCATGTTTACACACACACACACACACACACACACACACACACACACACACACAATAAATGAAATGTAAAAATATTAAAAATCCAAATACCAATTGATGAATGAATGCCTTTCTACACAGTGGGGTTATTCACCTGTAAATAATAAAAGGAATACCAACACTGCTAAACATGCTTGAAAGCATGCTAAGTGGAAAGATATTGGCAGACAAAGGACAAAGGTTGTATGGCCCCTCCTTTACATGAGCTATCTAGACTAAGGGCTGAGGGGAGGAGGCAATGATGGCTAACGGACATGGGTTTTCCTCTGTAATGATGAAAGTTTTCTAGAACTACGTAGAGGTGACTGCCCCAAGTCACTGAATTGTACTTTAAAATGGCTACGATGAGCTAGGCAGATTGCTCAGTGGTTAAGTGCTTGTCACACAAGCACAGGGACTAGAGTTGAGATCCTCACTATTCACCTAGGTGTTGGTGGACATGGCAACCGCCTGTAATTCCAGCCTTGAAAGACAGGAGATCCCCAGAGCAAGCTGGGTAGTGAGACTAGCCATACTGGCAAGCTCTGGGTTTGACTGAGAGAGCCTGCCTCAGTGAATAAGGCACATAGATGATTCCCAGTATCAACTTCTGCCCTCCACATGTATGTAAGCATGCATGCACACATGCAGACTACACACACATACTCAGGAAAATGGAAAAAGGAAATGTGGCTGTAATGGTCAGTGCGATGTCACATGAATTTGACTATCATAAAAAAGAAATCCAAATTCATTAGACCCAGCCAAGGTTCTTCAAACCGGGCCTCTGGTCCCACAACAGCAGCTAGAGCTGAGCAGCCCAGTGCCCCAGGCAGCTCAGGTGAGCAGTTTGCTCACCTAGACACCTGACTCATTTCTTTTTTTCCTGTCTAGCCCCTGAAGGTATTTGTGTTTTTGATCCCTGATTAAACCATAAAGCTTTCTACAAATGTTCTTTATAAATCTAGTATGTCATTTTTTTATAGTTTCCTGTCCCTGCAGATATTTTTAAGCTTCTCTCTTTCAACAAAACTCGGTTGTTTTATAGTTTGTGTCTGACAACTCTAATGTTTCTGCTAGACCTTGCTCATAGTGTCAGATTTCCTTGTTATATGCCTTGCTCTCTTTGACTAGGTCAGACATTGTATTATTTCTTCACCTTCTTTCTTTTCCCCCTCTTAATCCTCTTCTTACTGCTCTTCCACCTCACAGTCTCATATAGCTCAGGCTAGCCTTGAACCCACTAAGTAGCTGAGGATGGCCTTGAACTCCTGACCCTTTCACCTTCACCTCATACACACTGGAATTGCAAACATGAGCCACCATACTCAGTAGGTCTTAGATTTAATTTTCTGGTCTCTTGCCCCACAAAATCATTCACAGCCAAGTTCAGATATGCCAAAGGTACCACAGCAGTAACAGAACTGTGCTGTTTTCAGGGGGTTTGCTTTTTGCTTTTTACTTTTTTTTTTTTTTTAATGGAATGTACTGGATATCTCTACAATTTTGTTCAAATGACTGCAGATCCTGGAAAAGTTGTTGTTATTGACGCCTAACATACTGCTATCATTAATCTTGTTGCTGTTTTTCGAGACAGGATTTCTCTGTGTAACAGTCCTGGCTGCCTTAGAATGTACTCTGTAGACCAGCCTGCCCACCTCGAACTCAGAAATCTGCCTGCGTCTGCCTCCCAAGTACTGAAATTAAAGGTGAGTGCCACCACATTTGGCTATCATCAATCTTTTTATATAAACACACACATATACAATTTGAATTCTTGGAAACTTTTAGCTGTGCTGTCAGCTTTAGAAAAAAGTATCCCAGCTTACCTGTTGAGTTGGCATTACAGAAATGAGTAGCCATATTGGTTTTGAAACATTAAACTTAATTTTTTTTTCCATTTCTACAGGGGTAACACTATATTAAACATGTAAGGTCTTATCTACGTGGGCTTGATTAATTAATTAAAACTAATGATTGATTATTAATTAAAACTAATAATTCCTAAATTAAAAAGAACCATACCAAAGCTAATAGGCACCACTCTGTAAGGAGTCTTCCCCTGCTGGAGTGCCATTTGGCATGACTTATTGGTCTCAGCGTACCTAACTGGTGTCTTGTCTTGCCTTTAAGATGTTTCCAAATACTTTCTTTTTTACATTTTAATGTCTTTATTTTGAAGGGGACACACACGTGCCATGTTGGTTCTCTCCTGCCACTATCTGGGTTCTGGGCACCAAACTCAGGTTGCCAGGTGTGGTGACCGGGGGCTTTATCTGCCAACCCATCTCGCTGGCCTCAGGTACTTACTTGGTTTTTTTATTTTTGGAAACAAAGGCTCACTGTAGCGCTGGCCACAAACATGTGATTCCACTGTCTAAGTCTACTGAGTACTGGATGATGCATATGTACTGCCATGCCAGGAGCCTCTTCTAAGGCAAGTTCTCCACAAACGTTATCGTCCCAGACAGGTTAAGAATACAAGATGATCCCAGGATAACAGAAGTTCGTATTCACAACTCTGAACCCCATCTGTAAAATGAAGATACGACTAACCTTTCTCTCTTTGTGGGGTTCTTATGAGGACGAAACGTGGTTTGGTTTGGTTTAAGTGCTTGTGTCCAGAATGCATTTGCTAAATACAGGACCCATATGATCAGTGGCACGATGAAGCTCCACCCGAGAGACTGAAGCCAAACTCTCCTCTTTCCTGAATTGCTAAATTCAACTCTGCGTCCATGCCTGCTGTTAGGCATACCTCCAGTGTGGAGGTTGGTTCACCGCTGCGGGGTGGAGGAGGTTTCCATCTCTGGAACAGAGATGTGTAATTGGGCGGGAACTGCGGGCCTAACGTCAGTGTCTGCAGCCTAGCAACTCACCACGGTGGTGCAGCTTTCACAGACAGAGGTGCTCTGTAGTTCGGGGAGTAGGACATCAGCTGGGTCCAGGAAACAGGGGAAGGTTTGAGGATAAAGTTCCAGCCACATAATGCAACACTGTCCCATCCTCCTGAAACAGGAACAGAACGGATATATTGCTGACGAAGCTGACTGCTGAGCCTCTTCTCCCTCCTTTCACAGAAAAGAAACACCTCACTGGGGCCTGCTGCTGCAGACTTGTAATCCTAGTACTTGAGGGAGAGGTAGAAGGATCACAAGTTCAGGGCCGTCCTTGACCATAAAATGAATTAGAGGGTAGCCTGGGCTACATGATGTGCTGTCAAGTGGGGGAAAGAGAGAAAGATTAATATACTCAAAGTGAGATAGTATCCAAATTCTCCTCTCACACTGAAGGACTAAACTCAGTCTGGTCATGACCTGGTGACTTGGAGTAAAGCTGGAACCCTTCCACAAGCAGACTCAGCATTGTCAGGCCTGGTGGTGCACACCCTGAATCCCTGTACTCAAGAGCCAGAAGCAAGTCAGTCTCTGTGAGTCTGAGACCGGCCTGGTCTACATGGTGAGACCCTGTCTCAAAACAGAGCCGGTTCGGTGTTTTGTATTGTTTCACAGGATTGTGGACTGAACCCAGGGCCTCTCACATGCTAAGCAAGTGATCTCCTAGTCAGCTCTACTAGGATCAGTCAATTCTAGAGTCAGGACTCTAGAAAACTCTCCAGATTCCTCCTGCCAGAGTCTCTCATGTGTGGCTGTCCTGCATCCGACACCCTCCCTACCTCTGGGCAAGCGCTTGGGTTTGGAGACGGGACTCACACAGAACTGAAAGAGACCCACTGGGAACTTCAGCCCTGGGCATGGCAACCCAGCTTTGTTCATGAGTTTTGTTTTTGTTTTTTCCCTCAGACATTCTGTAGCTCAGGCTTGCCAAGTCCTTCTGTGACTCCATGCTGGGATTACAGGGGCAAGATACCACATCTAGCTTGTATTAGCACATTTTCTACTATTTTCTACTAAAAAAAAAAAAAGAAAAGAAAAAGAAAAAAAAGAAGCTTCTTACTACTCCACTGACAAAATACTCGTAGAGATACTTTATTTTATTTATGATTATTATTATTATTATTATTATTATTGACAGGATCTTGCTGGAACTCACTCTGTAGACCAGGCTAGCCTTGAACTCACAGAGCTCCACCTGCCTCTGCCTCCCAAGGGCTGGAATTAAAATTGTGCATGGCCGCACCCAGCCAGTATAGAGCTTAGAGGCAGGAAGTTTTGTTTCAGCTTACAGGTTCAGAAACTGCACTGCTTCTGGTGGCTTGGGACCATTATTGTGGACCTGTGGCAAGGTAGATTCAGGGAATTGGTAGGAAGCGGTGTGCTCAAATCGTGGCGGCCAGGATGCAGAGAAGGAAGGAGGATAGGGGAGGGCAGGGGAGGGAAGGGAGGAAAGGAGAGGAGAAGAGGAATCCCTACAGTCCCTTCCCAGCATACCCCAGTGGCCTAACTGCCTTTCACCCGGCCTAGCTCCCAGAGGCTGGAGAGCAACACGCGGGCCTACGGGCCCGGTCCATAGTCAAACGGTAGCACGTATGTTTCACGAAAGTAGATTAATATAATGTGTGCCTCTGTGTGTGTGTGCACGTGCCCGTGCCCATGTGATTTCAGTTGGCATGCGCTCAGGACTCATCCGTGGCGTAGCATATGCTGATATTTCTTTTTGTAGCTGAAATGAAAAAATAATAAAAATAGGGCTAAACAATATTTCATTGTGTAAGTACGCCCACGTGCGCCCTCTCATCAGCTGCACACTGGCCTGTCTCTACTGTCTGTTATGAATGCTGTGCTGTGCTAGCCTGTGGGTATTGTTGGATAATCCCCTTTTGGATGGCAGTATACCCAAGACAGGAACGGCTTGGTCAGATGGAAGGTCTATGCCGAACATTTTGAGGAACTTCCAAATCACTTTATCCACAGCAGCAGCTTTTTATATCCCATCAGCAATGTACAAAGAGTCCAAATGCACCACCTCCTCACCAACACTTGTTTTTGCCAGGCTTGTTCATTTAGCCAGTTTGGTTAACACGAAGCGGTATTACGCTGTGGTTCTGATTTGTCTCTATGTATTCTATTTATTTATTTTGGAGATCAGATCTTGCTATGTATCCCTGGCTGTCCTCAAACTTGAGGCAATTCCACTGCCTCTATCTTCTGAGTGCTGGGACTTAAGGCATGCACCACCACCCCCAGATCTTTTCTGTTTTGTTTTGTTTTAAACATTTATTCCCCCCTCTCTCCCTCTCTCTCCTCCCCCCCCCTCTCTCTCGTGCGTATGTGTGTGTGTGATGGCGTGTCTGTGGAGGTCAGAGGACAACATTCCAGGAGCAGTTCTTTACCTGCTGAGCCATCGTGCTGGCTCACACTCAGCTTTTGCTTTTCACTTTAGGAGATAGACAGAGGCAGAAGAGAAATGGTGTGTGGGAGACATGGCCTTTGGAGAACCTCTGGGGACTGGAAGGTGATGAGCACAGTCTCGGTCCCACCCTTGTTCAGAGCCCGCCTCTCCACTGAGTCTCTCAATTACTTGATGGCCTTCCAATAAAGTCCCTTTCCACTTAAGCTAAGCAGAGCCACCTTCTGTGGCTACAAATCAGAGGTCATGATCGATACACACTCAGCTGCCCCTTCATCATATTAAGCCTCATTTATTCGTTATGAGCTCCACTTTCAACACAATCCTTTGCTTTTCTGAACCATGTAACAGGTTCCTCTCTGTTCCCTTTCCCTGGCTAGCTCCCATGTATCCATCATGTATACCTCTGCCTCCAAGATGCAAATTTGATCCTCCTCTCCCCCTCCATTCTAATCCAGAGCCTTCTTGATTTAGTTCTCCAGACATGTAATGTGACCCACTGCCTCCTCTGATCTTCTGCCCCTGCCCCCGTCCCTGGCACCCTTGGAATCCTTCAGTTGTCTCTTGCTATTCCCACTTGCTCTCTGCCTGGGATATCTTCCTTCCTTTAATGAATACATTCTTACCTCTTCCTTCTCTCCACTGTCCCTTCCCTGACCCCAGGTCTCTCACAGGTCTGTTTCTCTGTAACGTAACCTTCTTAAGGCAAGACCCGGTTTTCTGACACAAAGTAGCACCGAGTGGAGGCACATTGCTGACACTGGGCCATTGTTAGGCTGGGCATCTGTAGGTCTCAAACTCTACCCTGGGTTCTATCCTCAGCATGCTAAATGAAACGGAACAAAAACATTTTAAAAAGTTTTCAGCTAGGAGCGTGGCTCAGTGGTATAGCATGTACTTAGCATGTTCAACACCCTAGGTTCAACTCCCAGCACCACCTCCAGTGTTGATATCCCTCAAAACCTTCAAAGGATGAATAGGTACCTCTTCAGGGGCACAAGACTGGTGGGGCTGAAATACTCTGTGAGCTTTTTAATCTCCGTTTAGTTTCACACAAGAACACATCAGCTTCAGGGGATGGCACCACCTGCAACTTATGGCTTATTTTTTCCCCCTAGATCTTCAGAGTAACAGCTTGTCCCACATCAAGGCTCTTTGCTTATGAAGAAATAAGAATGGGCCCCACAAGATGGCTCAGCCGGTAAAGGTGTTCATGGTCACCGCCAAACCTGATGACCTGATTTTTTTTTTGAAACAGGGTTTCTCTGTTGTAATTCTGGATGTCTTAGAACTCACTCTGTAGATCAGGCTGGCCTTTAACTTACAGAGATCTGCCTGCCTCTGCCTCCTGAGTCCTGGGATTGAAGGCGTGTGCCACCACTGCCCAGCCTGATGACCCGAGTTTGATCCCCCAAATCCACATGGTAGAAGGAGAGAACAGACTCCTGCAAGTTGTCCTCTGACCTCCACACATACACATTAGCAAATGGGTGTCTCTCCTCTCACAAAATAAAGTAATGCAATAAAACTGAGAGAGAGAAAGGGAGAGGAGAGGGAGGGGAGAGAGGACAGATGATCTTCCTCCTACGAAGTTTGATGGCCTTTGTTCTTCCTGTCCATTCTGTATATGAAAACATTCTTGTTCAGACACAGGAGGAATAATCACATGTGAAAGAACAAGGCACCAAGGAAGGGAGTCAGAGATCACCATGCCCACAGCATCCCAGGGGCTGCACGCGGGCGCGCGCGCGCGCACACACACACACACACACACACACACACACACACACTGAGGCATTGGGACACATTGTCCCCTCTGACTAGAATGCTCTCCTTTTCTACATGGCTCACCTTGGCGAGTTTATCCAAAATATAATCTTCTCTGCTGTCTGTCTGCTGGGACCAAGGCCTTCCCACCAGTCTCCAAGCACAAGTGGGATTATTTGTTTAGCACAGTTCCTAGGAGGTAAGAGCCACATCTGTCTTATTCATGGGGGACAGGAACCTCTGGGGTAGTTTCTAGTGTGTAGGAACTATGTGGAACTGAGATTGGATAAACAAATGAAGTTCTTTGTTCTTGGTTTATGAATGAAGACATGAGGGGTGGGATGTAGTTCTGCTGGTTAGGAAGTCTGCCTAGTATGCATAAAAGCTCTAGTGGTTTAGAGCACTGGTTGCTCTTCCAGAGGTACTGGGTTCATTTTCCAACAACCATATGATGGCTCAAAACCATCTGTAACTCCAGTTCTAGGCAAATCTGATGCCCTTTTCTCAACACAAAGGTTGCTGCGGACCTGTGGTGCACTTGTGGCAATCTGTTTGGCTCTACCTTCTGGCTCCTGAGATTACGTGTGTACCCTCATGCCAGCTCCCTGACCCCTTCCTTCTCCATATTCCTGCAAGCAGAGTGAGCAGAGGGTAGCTAAATGACAGGTACCCAGGGTAGCAACTGATACTGGTTCCCAAGGCCCTTTTGTTTATTGCAGGCAGTTGTGAATCAGCTGCCTATAGGGACCCGCTGGTCAAATCCTTAGAGGACATGCTCAAACCCAAAGCACCTGTGACTAGGGAAGCTACAGCTCTAGGATACAGATGTTTCCAAGAAAACCCTCTTGGTTTGCACCACCTTATAAGTCTGCTGACAACAGGTTAGGATAGAGAGCCAAGGCATCTCTGGTGGTGGCTGCCAGTGGTCTCACTGGAGACAGACACAGGACAAAGCCACAAAGGCAGACGGTGATGTAGACCCCACCTTCTAAAAGGCAAGACTTGTAGAGGCTGCGATGTGGCTCGGTGGCAAAGCATTTACTTAACGTCGACAAGACCCTGAGTTTGGTTCGTAGCACAGCAAAAATAAAATACCCTCTCATTTAAAATCATTTTAGATTTAGAGGCACTAGAAAACAGTACAGAAGATTCCCCACAGACCCTTCATCAGCTTCCCTAACATGAGTATCTTACATTGAGAACCATGGTAGGTTTGTGAGAGCCACACAATGGCTGCTGGTACAACACTATTATTAACTAAGTGCCGAGTTTCTTTCAGTCTCCTGGGTTTTCCAGGCTTCCTGAGAGGGCAGATCCAGGTGGCCATGCTGCATCTGGCCTTGGTATCTCATTCTTCCCTTGTCACAACCTTAACATCTTTTGAAGGGTACAGGCAAGTGTTGCTTTTATCTTTTATATAATTGCTGTTGTTGTTGTTGTTACTATTATTAAGACAGGGCCTTGTGTAGCCCAGGCTGGCCTTAAACTCACTATGTGGCCAAGGATGACCTTGGACTCATGATCCTCCAGGCTCTACCTCCCAAGTGCTAGGATTATAGGCCTTTGGCACCACACCAGGCTGATGAGGTATTTTGTGTAGATTCAGTATAGTTGTGATAATCTTTTAGAGCCAGTGACTTGGCCTATGAGGCAAAGCACAGTGGGAAAACTACAACCTGTGGGGCCACTGTCTAGTTTTGTGCAGTCTGCAAGCTAAGAAATATTTTTTTCATTTTTAAGATGGTTGAAAAACATTAAGAGAATGATGTCATATATGGGAGTCAGAGAGCACAGCTTGGTGACGGTGCCTACGGCTGGCATGGCCACTCTTCTACAACATTCGTGTTCAGGTTTACCCTACAACCTAAGGTTTGGGGACCTGAGACAGAGACCACTGGGCTTGAAGAGATCAATATTTACCCTGGATCCTGTTGAAGAATTTGCCAACCCTGAGGTGGAGGGTTGGGAGGACCTGGCATTCACTTCAAGTCAAAAGCTATTAAAGGGGAATGGAATTCCAAACTGGGTGTGGGTGGTGGCACATGACTGTATGCCCAGCACTTGGGAGGTACAGCTTTGTGTAGCAGTTTCCTCCAACATAAAACCTTCCATCTTGGAGTGAAGTTCACTGAGACACCTCCAAAGGGAGGTGAGACTTTCCATCAGTCCTTCAGGGAAGCGTCTTAGGGTCAGGAAGAAAACAACTGGAAGGATTTAGCAAGTCCCTGAAACCGATCGGATTCACTAGGCCCCACCCTCCCCAAGCATGTGAAAACTCTCCAGTCAAATGGGAAGAGGCTTAGATCTGCTTACCTGTCCTGAGGAGACACTCTCCAACCTGTTGAGCTGCCTGCAGGCTGTGCAGTGCTCTTCGTTCCCGGCTGTGTGAGCTGTCGCCCATGCTGGGCTGGGCTTTGGGGATGCAGCTGTCTTTGAGTCACTTCTGCTCCTGTAAGGACCCCTCACCCATACTTCCGTAAGTGACCCCAAGAAAACTCACTGGTTTACCAAATCTGGCTTTGGTCTCTATCTGAGCTAAGTGGATTTTTGTTCACATCTACCGGAAGTAGTGTCACATGACATACAGACAACAGGATCAGGAGTTCAAGCCCACTCTCAGCCTATAGAACAAGTTCAAACCATCCTCAGGTACATCAAAGTCTATCTAAAAGCCAAAACATAAACAATAAAGGTTCACTCAATCTCTGCCTAAATACTGAGGACCCAGGCTCCAGTCTAGGAGAGACCCTCTTTCTGAGTGGGCATGTTACGATGCTCAGACTCTAGTCCCAGGAGAAGGTAATTCTTGTCAGGCAACTTCTCATTTCTCTGGTACAGTCTCTGCCTGCGATAATAATAGCTGCCGTCACACTGGGAGCGATACTGTGTGCCAGGAATGCTTTATTTGTTCTGACTCTTTTAATCCTCACAACCTTCCCAGGAGCTATTCCAGGAGGAAACTGAGGCTTAAGGGCTCAGCCACACCCAAGGGCACACAGGTAGCTACACAATACCAGAAGCAAACCAGGGATCCATTTCCTGGGCTCCCACTGCAAATACAGTCTGGGGATAGGTGGCCAGATAGGGGTGAGGAGTAGAACACGAAGGGGAGGGGCACTGGGGAGGAGAGGTGGGTCTGGAAGACCACTTACTACTAGTTTATGAGTTCACAATCTCATAGTAGCACAAGCCTGCAGAGGCCAGCTCACCAGAAGCCTTGTATTTCAAAGGAACATTCTGATAAAGTTTACGGTGTTCAGAATTTTGCCTTTTGACCTCAGTGCACAAGCTCTGTGGCACCGTCTTCTGTCCCTTTGCCATGGCTTTCTGTGGTCACAACTTTGGCACCTGGTGCTGCAGAGTTTGAGTCTCTCTGTACTGTCCCTATCCCTGGTACCTCTGGGCCAGGCTGTTGGTGCTGACCCATCCTCTTCTCTACTCAAGTGCCCTGAGGCTGCTGACTGACTCTGCCTTGGTCAAATATGCTCAGAGACAACAAAATCAAGTTACCTGCTGGAAGTGTCCCCAGGTAGAAGTGTCCCTGGCCAGGCTGGGATGGGAAGGGAGAAGCACCTCAATCAATTCTGCTGTCCCCAGCTATTTTGGCCTTCCTGGAGGAATGGTCATAACCAGGACCATGGCCTTCCTACAGGCTGGCTGGATGAGCATGGGAGATCATCTCAATTTGCCTCTGATAGTGGCACCAGCCCTCGTAACTTCAAGTGACACTGACAATTTTGCTTGTGACAACCATTGCAATATTATATGTAATCAGGAACTGCAAAATTAAAATGTGTTGCATTTGATAAAGGAAACCCCTGCCTGATGTCCGAGCTGTCCCAATTCCAGTTTTGTTTTGTTTTTAAGAGAGCAAGTTATTTGAGAGTTTCCTGTTCCCTAAGATGTCCCCAGGAACTTTTTAGCTAACTTGGTAATATATCTCCTAGGCCCTTAGCAGCCACAAAATCGATTCAGAAAGCTTGTGTTTCTTTTCTGTGATTTTTTTTTTTTTTTTAAAGAACAAAATGTAAACCAGGTTGCAAAGCCCTAGTGACACACTCGGACAAGTGGTTGCCCCAGAACCTTGGCTCCTGCCGCCTGCCCCAAGGTTGCCGTGACACAGCCTGGTTTGGGGTAGATGGCTCTGTTCCTCATTCCATACTGCTACAAAAGATTCTCGCTGTGCCAAACTTGCAACTGCACACCATGAGGAGGAACCAGTGCCTGTGTATGGATGCAGATGTGGTGCTGTTTCTCTCATGCTCCACGGGGGAAAAGCCCTTTAAGAGGATCAGAAATGTTTCCTTAATGCTGCTGTCTGAGAAGGTTTGCAGGTCCACTGGACTGAATGTGAAGGTAACACTAGGGACACTTGCTGAAACAAGATCTCAGAACTGAGGGCAAAACTCTTAAAGCAGACCATAGCTTTCACTTGTTACGCCACAGTGCAGGAAGAAAATATCACTGTAAACTCAGAGATGTCCCTTAATGTCCCTGTCTTTGCCCACTGTGTGTACTGCAGCCCAGCAGAGGGTTGAGGCAGCCAAGCAGAGTTTGCGGGTTGCATCATGAAGGGGCAGGGCTGTGTGGCTTCTGGCCCAGGTGCAGCTCGGATTGCTTCTGCATTTTCTTTGGCAGTTGCCGCTAGAGTTAAGCATGGACAGGGATGCTCGGTGTAATGGCCACACACGACTGCTTGGGTGTTTTGCTGAGAAAGAAAGCAGTCTGGTGCTCCCAGGAGCCCAGAACAACTCCTCCCTGCACAGGGCCAGCAGTACAGGCAGCACTCTAGAGGAAGGGCATGTGTGGCTGCCTATGGCTTCCATGGAGCATGGCCTGTCACTGGCTGAGGCCCCTTCAGGCCTGGGGATCCAGCTACCAGGGCTGGTCCTCACCTCCGCCCACTATTCTCTTTCATAGACTGTGCAATGTCCAACTTTGTGAATTCCATTGCCTGAGAGAAATCTGCTTTTAATGTCTAAATGCTCTGAACATTAGGGTGGGGGTGGGCATGTACAGAAAAAGGAACACCTCTTGGAAAACATGCACACACACACACACACACACACACGTGTGCAAGCATGCACACGAAGTCCTTTGTGCTGCCAACATTCCCGGTGACCTCACTGATCAGACTGTGTGGAGCTGTCGGAAATGGTTAAGCCAAGAATTTCAGTCGTGAATATTTCTGCAGTGATTTCTTCTGGAAGTTCATCTTCAAGGCAGATTTCTGGCTCTAGACAGGCAAGAAAAGAAAACCAAATGCCGTTCCAGTGATGAGGCTCCTAATCAGAGGGAGCTTGCAAAAACCCCAGGGACTGGCACTAAACCAGAGTGGGGGTGGGCTGGAGAGATGGCTCAGTTAAGAGCACTTGCTGCTTGTCCAGAGGCCCCGGGTTAGATTTCCAACACCCAACATGGAGGATCACAAATATTTTAAACTCTAGTTCCAGGTGGTCCAAAGCTTTCTTTTGGCTTCTGCAGGCACCAGGAATGCACACAGTACACAGACATACATACACATACATGCAGGGCAAACATACTTGCGCATAAAACAAAAGTGAAGAAGGAGAAGGAGAAAAGTGGAGGGAGTAGGCAGTACTTTGTGCTAAAGGTTGCCTTTGACTCTTTGAATTAGGTCATTATGGAGTAGAGTCCTGTTAGCCAAGGACACTGGTAAACCTGGCCAGACAAAGCACGAACTGGCAGGAAGCTTTGCCTCCATAGTCTCAGGAGCTGAAGGTCCTGACCAACTATCCTGGGCTTGTTGGTAGAGAGTTTCCAGTCCAAGCAGGCCTGGAAGAGCTGTTTGAATTGGCTCTTCCTGAGCTTAAACTCACAATAGCAGCATCAGGCCCACTGGCTAAGCAGTGGAACATTTAGGGTATAGCAAGAGAGGAAAAGGAGCTTTTGTTTGTTTGGGGCTGGAGATAGAATCCAGGGCTTCAAGGACACGAGGAAAGCCCTCTACCATGGAGCACACCCCAAGGCTAGGATGATCTTGGCGAACTTGAAGCTGATGGGAAATGTCTTAGAGGATAAAGTGCTTGCCAGACAAGTGTGAGGACCAAGTTCAGATTTCCAGAACCGGTATGAAAGCCCAGCAGTGGAGAGACTTCTTATATCCAGCACCAGGGACACAGACAGGGGATCCTGGGGCAAGCTGAGGGGACTTGCCGTACTGAAGAGACTCAAGATTTGGTGAGGGACCCTGTCTTCATAAATAGAGTAGAAAGTGATCAAAGAAGATGCACTTCTGGGCTTCATAGTCATGCACAGAAACATGCATGCATACCTATTTACACTCACATACAAACAGGAGCACACGCAAACGTAACATATACATGTATACGTGCAAGAAAAACAGAACCAGAAGGCGGTTGAGATGGTTCACTGGGTGAAACCCCTTGACCACTTGTCACCAGGTCTGAAGACCTGGGTCCTATCATCAGGATCCACATGGTCCTCACACATACACGCGCGCACACACACACACACACACACACACACACGCACACACACACGCACACAGAATGAATGAATGAATGAATGAATGAATGAAAAAATATACAAGAAAACTGTTAAGGAAAAGAACTTGAAGCTAGACATGGTAGCACATACTTGTAATCCCAGGATTTGGGAGGTGGAGACAGGAGGATCAGGAGTCCAAGGCTAGCCTAGGCTGTATAAAGAGACCAATTTCAGCCAGGCCATGGTGGCACAGGCCTTTAATCTCAGCACTCTGGAGGCAGAGACAAGCAGATCTCTGTGAGTTCCAGGACAGCCAGAGTTACAACAGAGAAACCTTGTCTTGGAAAACAAAACAAAACAAACAAAAATCTCAAAAAAAAAAAAAAAAAGCAAAAAACCTGCCAGACATGGTTGCACATGCCGTTAATTCCAGCAATCAGGAGGCAGCAGGTGGACCTTTGTGAATCTCAAGCTAGCTTTGCTGCATAGTGAGACTTCGCCTCAGTAAATAGAGAGGTGGGGAGAGTGGGGAGAGGGAAACAGAGGGAACTTTAAGGTGCTGACAGCTTGGAGGTGAGTTTGCACATCCTCCCGGTTGTCACCTTTGTCCACAGCTGCCCCACTGCACCTCCTGGAGTGGCCGATGTTCATCTACCCAAGCCAGAAATGTGAAGAATGGCCCAGTGCAAAAAAGAAAGGAACAAGGTCAGAAGACACCACAGGACAAGCAGAGCGGGGACAATCGCTCTCATCTGGCAGACACAGCCACGGCTCACTTGTTCCGCCATCACTTATTCATGGGATTCGCAGCAGACTGACTGTTGTGTTCAGGGGGTCTCAAGCAGAGTGGCTTGCATCAGTCAGGAGGAATAAATGCACTGAAGTCTACAACAAATTAGTGAACGGCAGCTACAAGCCCAGACAAAGGCAGGCTAAGTACCTCTGTCGGCGGTGGCTGCGGGCTCCGATTTCCACCCCTCAGGATTCAGGCCGTACAGTGTGGCAAAGCAGTCATACATCTCCTCTTCCGTCATGTGCTCACCTGGGCATCGGAGAGGAAAAGGAGTCTGGTTAACTCTGGGCTCCGTCTAACACCGGGGTTGAGAATTATTAGTAGATCTTTGTTTGTTTAGAGAATTATTAGTAGATCTTTGTTTGTTTAAAGGGTGCCCTGAAACTCTCTATAAAGTTGAGGATGGCCTTTGAACTCCCTGTCTACTTGCCCCCACCTCCAAGTGCTGGGATTACAGATTTGGGCCACTAGATCTGGTTTCTGCAGTGCTGGAGACCCGACCCGGGGCTCTGAGCAGGCTAGGCAAGCACTCTACGGTTGAGCTACATCTCCAGCCCAACTCTGCCTCTGCTTCCCAAATTCTGGGATTACGGTTGTGTGTCACACATCTGGCTAGAGATCTTTTAAATTTCACATTTATTATTGTTTATTGATTGATTGATTGATTGTGTGTGTATGTGTGTGCATACACATCATGGTGCATGTTTGGAGGTCAGAGGACAACTTTTGGGAGTTCTCTCCTGCCCCTACGTGGGTCTTAGAGATTGAACTCTGGTCCTCACTCAGCCTTCGCAGTAAGCACATTTACCAGCTGAGTCATCTCACTGGTCCACAGCCAGAAAGCTTAAAGAGAAGTATTCTACCATTGCTTTAGATAGAACCACAATCTACAGAGTCCTGTTCTGTCACTGTAGTGCCTTCTACAGTGTTATGAACCAGGGAGAATATCTGGGGGCTTGTAGAAAGAGGCGAGGCAGCTCAGTGATGAACGTTAGGCTCCACTTTATTTCAAGCTGCCTTTTCTCAGAGCCACCCTAGTTTGACTGCGATTAAAAAAAGAAAAAAAAAAAAAAGCCCCGCAAATGTCAGACACAGAAGACAGTACAAGATGACCCTTGAGGCTCAAGCCCTGCCACATGACCGTTCGTCATGACAGATGGAGATGCCAAGGTGTTGGCCCACCCTGACTAGGTTCTCCCTGCTGGGAATGGCCTGGGGATGTTACTGGATATCCTCGCTCAGCTTCTACCTTTCGTGAGGAGCAAGTTCAGGAAATCCTCTCTCCGAATAGCCTTTTTGCCTTCGGAATTGGTGAAGCCGAGCACGTCAAAGCTATACTGGATGCCGTCCATGGTGTTACCGAAAGGTGGCCTGTGGTTAAGATAAACTTTGAGGAAATCTGGTAAGTTGATTTTGTCGATCAGCTTCCCAGTGTCCACGTATTCGCTAAACTTGATTTCATTAAACATGTCATCAATCTAGGGAGGAGATCAGAAAATAAAAACAAAGACCATGGTGAACACAGAAGGTACTTGGTTATGCCACTTGTGAAAGATGAAGAGCGACATTGTATTGTGCCCCCCCCAGAAGGATGCAGAAGTCCTAACTTTGGGGACCTTATTGGAAGTGGGGGAGTCACTGCAGATGTAATTATAAAATGAGGTCATGCTAGAGAAGGATGGCTTTCAATCCAATATGCCCATCATTTACCATTTACCATTACTGCTTAGAGCTGAGCACAGTGTTTCCTCGAGGTCAGGAAACAGAATGCAAGTGTCAGAATGTAGGAGGAGCCCAACAGGAGTCAACCAGACAGCTGTCATATGGCCCTGCTGACAATGATTTTGGATTCTCTCAGAGGACAAAATTTTGTGTTTTAGCACAACCTAGGCTCTGGATTCAGTCCTTAGCATCGAAATAAAATAAATGAATAATAAATTACTTATTCTTTAAAGACTTTTTAAAATCATGTGTGTGCATATGTGCCTCTCTGTGCATATGCATGTGAGTGCAGGTGCCTGTGTGTGCCAGAAGGGGGCGCTGAATCCTTTGGAGCTGGAATCACAGGTGGTGGTGAGCCACCTGATGTGTAGGTACAGGAACCAAACTCTGGTCCTCTGCAAGAACAGCAAGCACTCTTAAACCCGGAACCATCTTTCTAATCCCTAATTTCTTTTGTAGTAAGCCACCGAGTCTGTGGCGCTTTGTCGCTGCTACCCTGATGGTATCACACTGTCAGTACCAGGTGGACTGTCACGAATACCATTCTACTATATCACTTCTCACTCTGAGGGTCACAGTGTATCAACCACTTCCTCATTCTAAGACACAAGCATTAGTTTGTTTTAAAGATAGAACTAGCCAGGCATAGTGGTACACACCTGTTTCCTCCCAGAGGAGGAGAGTGCCATAAGTTCGAGGTCAGTCTATGCCTACATAGCAAGTTCTAAGTTAGCTAAGGCTAGATAGTGCAATGCTGTTTCAATAAACAAAACAAAAAAGTGCTGTCCAAACTATGAAGATAGAATCTATAAGAATTTTAAAATAAGTTTCACTGAATAAGTAAATATTTCAATGAGAAACTCAAATATGCAACTTATACCCTACTAAATTTTTTTAATTAATTTTTTTTTTCTAAGACAGGGTTTCTCTATTGTAACTCTGGCTGTACTGGAACTCACTCTGTAGAATAGGCTGGCCTCAAACTCACAGAGATCCACCCGCCTCTGCCTCCCAAGCACTGGGATTAAAGGCATACACTACCACTGCCAGGCTTAATTAATCTTAATTAGTATACAGCCAGCTGTGGTGATGCATGCCTTCAGTTATAGCACTTGGGAGGCAGAGGCATTTTAGATCAGTCAGAGCTACATAGTGAGACCTTGTCTCAAAAAAAGAAAATAATTCTAGGAAATTCACTAAAGCCTATTAGAACTGGTAAAAAAAAAAAAAAAAGTCTCAATGATATTTCAGGGTACAGTATCAAAATGTGAAGATCAGGGCTGAAGAGATGACTCAGCAGTTAAGAGCAGTAACCACTCAGGCGGAGGACCCAGGTTTGATTTCCCAGCACCCACGTGATGGCTCATAACCATCCATTACTCCAGTTCTGATGCCCTAGGGCTTCTGACCTCAGCAGGCACTGCACGCACATGGTGCACATACGTACACGCAGCCCAAACACTCACACACATAAAGTAATAGCTCAATATATGAAAATTAATTGTATTTTTAAATAATTTATTAATTTTTATGTACATTGGTGTTTTGCTTGCATGTATATCTTGTATGAGGGTGTCAGACACCTAGGAACAGGCGTTACAGACAGTAATGAGCTGCCATGCTAGTGCTGGGAATTGAACCTGGGTCCTCTGGAAGAGCAGCCAGTGCTCTCAACAACTCTACAGCAGTTACATCTCTACAGCCCCGAAAATTAGTTGTATTATGCATTTTGTATTTTGTAGATATGTATTATGTATTATGTCTTATGTTTTATGTATTAGTTGTACAATAAAGACCACAGAGATTAAGAAAATAATCCCCTCCCTCTTTTTGTTTTGGTTTTTGTTGTTTTGTGTTTGTTTGTTTTGTTTTGTTTTGTTTTTCAAGACAGAATTTCTGTGTGTGTGTAATTCTGGCTGTCCTGGAACTTACTCTAGACCTCAGAGATCCGCCTGGCTCTGACTCTTGAGTGTTGGAACTAAAGGTGTGCACCACCACTGTCCACCCCACTTTTTAAAAATGTGTGTGTGTGTGTGTGTGTGTGTGTGTGTGTGTGTGTGTGTGTGTACATGTGTGCCACAGGACACATGTGAAGAACAGAGGACATCATGTGGGTTCCACATTTACCTGCAGAGCCATCTCACCAGCTTAATAATCTTATCTCTAGTAGCATCAAATTTAATAAATACTTAGGAATAAATTTGGCAAAAAAAAAAGGCTTAAGCTCTAAAAACTATAAAATGGTGTTGAAATTAAGAAAAACCTAAATTAATGGAAAGATTTTCTTACTTGGAGCTTGGAAGACTTACTGTGTTAAGGTGACCACACTCCAGACTCACTGGTCACTTGCCTAGCGAGTCCCAGGCCCAGGGTCCCACCCTTGACACCGCCAGAAAATAACTGAATGGAATCCCTAACCACAGCTGGCCTGCCTATTTTGTCAATTCTTGCAATATTAATTTCAGAGTCAGCTTGTTGGTGTGCAAGAATTGACAAAATAGTAGAAAAAAAAGTAGACTAAACAAAATCGTTAGGGAAAACACTGAATAGAGCTTGAGGACTCACACTCCCCACTTCTCGGTTTCAAACCTACTGCCACCCTCCGGTCATCAACAGGCACGGCTCTGGCACAACAACAGACACACAGTGCCCTGAAATGGACTTCAGAGCATGGAAGGGGGGCTGGAGAGATGGCTCAGAGGTGAAGACTGTTGGCTGCTCCTGCAGAGGACCTGAGTTCAGTTCCAGCATCCACATTTGGCTGCTCACAACCACCTGTCATTCCAGACCAAGGGGACCCAATGCCTCTGTGAATCCACATACACATGCACACACAGAGGTATACAAAATAAAAAGAATAAAATTTAAAATATTTTTAATTACATTTATTTGTGTATGTGTACACACACACCCCATCGTGGAAGCCCTGGGACAACTTGCTGGCATTAAATCCCTGCTCCTACAATGTGGATCCTGGATTTGAACTTGGGTCACCAGGCTTGTCAGCAAGCACCTTACCCACCAAGTTTCCAGCCCCAGATATTTTGTTGGTTTTAATTTTAATTTTTTTTCTATTTTTTTGACACAGTGTCTCACTGAGTAGCCCTGGCTGGTCCAGAATTCACTATGTAGACTAGGCTGACCTCAAATTCACAGAGATCCACCTGCCTCTGCCTCTTGAGTGCTAAGATTAAAGACATGGGCCACCATGTCTGACTTAATTTTTATTTTGCTGACCTAACTTGCACTCTAACTGCCTCAAGCCAGAGACTATTTTATTTTTTTAAGCCACCAACTAAAGAAGAAAATCATTGGCACCTCTCTGTTCCCTCATGTGCAGCTTCTCTGAGGCATCATGGACCGCACGCTGTGCGGAAACACCACCTGAATTTTCCATTTCTCACTACCTCACTGCCTTCTCTGGTTTTGTTACTTGTACATGTGCTTCTAAACCAAGGATTATTTACTTTCACTTTAGAGATACTTTAAGATGAGATCATTGAAAACTTGTTGCTCTCAAGCTGTTCCCTGAACAATTACAGCCTGGGAGGGCTTCTGTTTTCATTCTCTCCCTTGCAGAATTTTGCTGCTCAAATACATGTGTCAAGTTTGAGGAGAAAAGAAAGTGTGACCATTTTTCCCTATGTGTGAAAGAGAACTGCTGGATGTTGGCAGCCTGAGCTCTTGGGAAATAGCATTATTGGTTACAAGGAACTGTAACTATGTACACACTGTGTGTGAGGACACTGTTTCATAGTTAGCATTTACTGAGTTTCTATTTGACACAATTGCACAACTGTGCATTAAATTATATGTGAATTTTTATGCATATTAAAAACAGTTAGCACATTAACATGTTATCCCATATAGTCTTAATAGTACAAGGCAAAGGATGTATACTCTCTGAATAGAAACTTTTAATTTTAATAACTTTAAAGAGTTATTTATTTTTAGTTTAGATCTATGAGTTTTTGCTTGCATATATGTATGTGCACCATGTATGTGCCTGGTACCTGAGGGGACCAGAAGGGGGTATCAGACCCCCTGGAATTGCAGTTATTGATGGTTGTGAGCCACCATGTGGGTGATGGGAACTGAACCTGGGTCCTCTGCAAGAGCAGTAACTTACTGTACGCACCTAACCTCTGAGCCATGATTCCTGTCTGATTTTAATAACTGTAATAATATTGAGGCTGGAGGACCCAGGTTTGATTCCCACACACATGATGACTTACAACCAATTGTAACTCCAGTCCCAGGGGATCCAATACCCTTTTCTGGCCTCTGTGGGCACCAGACACACGGGAGATATACAAACACACATGTATGTAAAACACCTATACAAATATTTTTAAAATGATAAAATGTAAAAATTTTAATAATTTTAATATTATTAAGTTATACATATACCACTGCTTACTTAGTAGAGAGTAAGGTAAAAGTGATAATTTTAGATAACCTATCTACCTTCAAATTCTAACAATGCCATTTTTTGTGAATGGGATCTTCGGTGTGTTACTCAACAGTCCTTATCTTCAACTTTCTCACCTTGAGAGAGGGAGCCAAGCACAACACATATGCACTGGGCTGGTTCTGCTTTGTTTAGTCTGAGTTTTATTTTTGTGGGGTTTTTTTGAGATAAGGTCTCACATAGCAGAGTTGGCCTCACACTTGCTGTGCTGCTCAGGATGACCTTGAACTTCTGACGCTCACGGGTGTGTGCCCACATGCTTGGTTTACGTAGTACTGGGGTTCACACCAGGCCTTCCTGCGTGCTAGATGAGCACCTTACCATCTCAGCTACATACCCAGCCTGCACTGGGTTGTTTTGAGGCATACAAGCCAAGTGTCTGCACAGGGTAGGAACCGAACAGACAGTAATTATACTGTGACTATTATATTTTCTGTGCACTTACTAATTAGAATTTGTATAATTACAATATGAATTATAATCCTATATTATATGATCAAACTTATAGATGATAAGTATATAAATTGCAATACATATACATTACCAACATACTTTGTGATTTAACTTGATTCCCAAGTAGGGGGTTATGATGACAAAGGGAATTGAAATGTCTGCGTTAGTCACATCGAAGAGTCCCACAAACCATTGAGTAGGTGATTCACCTCTTTCTCTCTAAAAATCACTGATTGGGCTGGTGAGATGGCTCAGTGGGTAAAAGGGCTTGCAGCACAATCCTGGCTACTTCAGTTCAAGCCCTAGTGAGAGGCTGACTCCTGAAAGCTGTCCTCTGGCCTCCCCGTGTGCACATCCTCCGCACACAATAACAACAACAATGATGATAGCTGGTGGGTGACACCCCACAACTCCTTCCTGAGCCCAAGTGCAGGAGCTAGTGACAGGCTCCGCGGTGTGTCTAAACGGAGTCCGTGCTTAGAGGAACAGAGGGGTAGATGGCCCTCTCAGTGCCTTCTCAATGCCCTGGTGAGAAGGTGACTCCAGAGGTTCAGGAGACCCACTGGTTGTCATCAGCCAGAATTCTATGGTATTCTCACCCTAGTCCAGTGGTGAGAATACCTTCTCAGTGCTGGGACCCTTTAATACAGTTCCTCATGCTGTGGTGAGCCCCCAACTACAGAATTATTTTTGTTGCTACTTTGTAACTGTAATTTTGCTACTGTTATGAATAGTAATGTAAATATCAGAGATGCAGATGGTCTTAGGCGACCCCGTGAAAGGGTCGTTCAACTCTCAAAGGGGTTGTGACTCAGGTTGAGGACTATGGCCTTGTCATCATCTGCTGAGGCAGTGGTCCAGTCCATGCACCTGGAGAGGGTTCGTTGTTCTGAGGGCATCTCCTGTTCCAGAGACCCTGATTTTATTTGTTTGAGTCAGCTGTACTATTTAAAAGTTCCCCCAGATGATTTGAAGCGTAGCCAAGGTTGAGAAGCCTGGCTTTAAGGCGAGTGTTCTCAAACTGCTCTGGCCAAAACAGCCCAGAGGGCTTGTTACATGTCAACAAGGGGGATTCCAACTGGGTGAGTCTGGGGCTGGGGTGAGAATAGGCTTTGTCTACAGTTCCTCAGGAGGCTCTGCACTCAGAACCACGGTTCTTGGCTGGGGTAAGGGGGCTCACAAAGGTGACATTCATGTAGAAAAGAGTCAACACCAAGCCTGGGCTTTCAACAGAGCAGGGACAGGTGGCAGCTGCAGAGCATGAGCTGTTTGGGTTTGCATCTGTTCCCCGGGGAAGCTGGAGCAGTGACTTTCAACTCTACTTCCTCAGCTGCTTGGTTTAGACAGACTTCAGAGTTGCTCAGAGAAATATGAATGAACATGTGAGAGAATGAATGAAGGAAACAGTGACGGACTATGGAAGAATTTCTCTTAAAGTTCATAAAAGGAGGGCAGGAGAGATGGCTCAGTTAAGAGTGCTTGCTGCTCTTATAGAAGATTTAAGTTCAGTTTCTAGTACCTATATCTGGCAGCGCATACTGCCTGTAACTCCAGCTTCAAAGGCCTAACACCCTCTTTTGGCTTCTGAGGGCACCTGCATTCACGTGCTCACACAGACATATAGACACACACACACACACACATACACCACAGAAATTAAAAATAAACTTCAGTTGGACCTGGTGGTGCATGCCTTTAGTCCCAGCACTTGAGAGGGCAAAGATAGGAGGATTTCTCTGAGTTTGAGGCCAGCTTGCTTTACATAGCAAGCTCCAGGACAGCGGGGACTATACAGAGAGACCTTGTCTCAGACAAACAAACAAACAAACATTTTTTAAAAATTCATGCTGGCCATAGTAGTGCATGCCTTTAATCCTAGCACTCAGGAGGCAGAGGCAAGAGGATCTCTGTGAGTTTATGGTTAGCCTCGTCTACATGTATTTAGTGAGACACCATCTTAAAATAAATAAACAGGTAGATACAGATAGATAGACAATAGACAGATAGATAAAAGATTCATTCAATAAATATTCTACCTCAAATAAACCAGTGCTGAGTCAGTACTAGAAGCTGAGCCGCATGAACTTGGGCAGAATGTGGCTACTCCAAATAAGGCCTTTGCGATCTTATTTTTTCTATCTGAGTTGTCACCTGACAGCATGTCGGCCCTTGGTGTTGCTAGCCCAGGCCTTGCAGCACAAGGGTGGCCCGATCTCAGTGGCCTGAGTCCCTCCCTTGGAGCGATTTTCCTTCAGCCTGTTATTGAACCCTGAAGGCCTTTTGGTTTGCAATCTCTGTTGTCAGCCATAGGAAGCCACTGAGGGGTTTTGAATCATGTTTTATAATTAAGTTTTATAAGCTCCCTATTAAATGGGCAGGAATGTGATACACTTGAACTGCAGCCATTCCCATTTTCAGAAGGCTCTGGGTGGTTGGCACGTTTTCTTCTGTGACAGTGTCATAGGGGAGGCTCACAGGGCTGGACAACTCTATACCCTCTTTCTGTCACACACAACTCTCTAGAACACCCTTGACATAGAGGAAGGCAGTCCTTCGCCAGGGTTCATCGCCCCGCCTCCCGGCTCTCCTGGTTGTGCACTCCAACATTTTCTCACTGATCTGAGGTAGGGAAGGAGGGTGCTGAAGAGGGCAATGACCACAGAGCTGTCTCCTCTCGTCCTGGGGACACATCACCTAGGCCCTCATCAGATGCTAGACTCAAGGCCACAGGGAGTGTTAAGCACTCTAGACACTTTTTCTTTTTCAGAAAACACCTCAAAAAATAGCCCAGGCTAGCATCAAACTCTACATGTAGCCAGGATGCCCTTGAACTCCTGATCCTTCTGCCTCCACCTTCAAGTGCTGGAGGACAGGTATCATTGCCCTAGTTTCTAAGGCCACACCTTTTTAAAATCAATGAGGCACTTTTTGTGCAGAATGGCTGTAGTTTATGCACTTCATGCAACATAACAAGTACAACTGTCATCTTCCCAATCTGCAGGTACAAGATTTGTTCTTACCGCAGGTATTAGAGCATGACTTTTTCGTCTTTGATGATGTTGTTGTGACTGTTTTGTGGTCCTAGGTATCAAACCTATGGCATATAACATGCTTGGTAAGCACTCTGCCTGACCCAGCTTTCCTTATCAAGCAGAGAACTTTTACCTTTCCAGTTAAAGGAAGCACTTTACGGCTTCTATGGCAGCGGCCACTTCTCAGCAGCACTGTACCTGCACTATGGAGCCTTTCAGAAATGCGAGAGTGGCAAATGGAATTGTGGTACTGCAACAGTCTAGAGACAACAGACATAACTGCTAGGTGGCTTGGGAGGGGTGCACAGCATGCATGTTAGTAAAGATTCTAAAGAGATGGTCTTGCCTGAGTGCCAAGTTCTGCAGCTTTTCCCAAAGCCGTGGGTTGATTAGGTGCCTGTCACTCTCAGAAATTCTGACCAGGTCCTAGACACTCTAGGGTATACAGACGGATGCTGGTTCCAGTCAGAAATAACATGGATAAAAATTCCCGCAAAAAGACCAATTCCAAACTCCCACTCGGCAAGGCAATTCCACTCCTCAGTACATGAGCAAGAGGAATGGAAAGATCCACACAGGAAATGCATAGAATGTTCGACGTAGCATCACTTATGGTAGCACAATGGTAGAAACAACCCCAACAGTCATCCCATGAACAGACAAACAAAACATGGCAAATTCACAGGACTGAACAGAATATTATTCAGTAATAAGAGGAAGAGAGAGACCGGAAAGATGATTAGAGCACTGACTGTTCTTGCAGAGGGTCTGGATTCCAGCACCCATATGGTGGCTCCCAACCATAAATCCAGTTTCAGTGGATCCAATCCCCTCTTCTGGTCTCCATAGACACCAGACATGTATACAGTACACATACATACCTGCAGGCAAAATACTCATTTGGGTAAACAGAACAAAAATTTAAAAAATTTAAAAAGAGGAACCATCATCACTACCATCACCACCATCACCACATCACCACCACCATCATCATCACCACCACCATCACCACCACCATCATCATCACCACCATCATTATCATCACCATCACCACCATCATCATCACCATCACCATCATCATCATCATCATTATCATCACCACCATCATCATCACCACCATCATCATCATCATCACCATCACCACCACCATCATTATCATCACCATCACCACCATCACCATCATCATCATCATCACCACCACCATCATCATCACCACCACCATCATTATCATCACCATCACCACCATCACCACCATCATCATCACCATCATCATCATCACCATCACCACCATCACCACCACCACCACCACCATCATCATCACCACCACCATCATCATCATCACCACCATCATCACCACCACCATCATCACCACCACCATCATCATCACCATCACCACCATCATCATCATCACCACCACCATCATCATCACCACCATCACTATCACCACCATCACCATCATCATCACCACCACCATCATCATCACCATCACCACCATCATCATCATCATCATCATCACCATCACCATCATCACCATCATCACCACCACCATCACCACCATCATCATCATCATCACCACCATCATCATCATCATCACCATCACCACCATCATCATCACCACCATCATCACCATCACCACCATCACCACCACCATCATCATCACCACCACCATCACCACCACCACCACCACCATCATCATCACCACCATCATCATCACCACCACCATCATCATCATCATCACCACCATCATCACCACCACCATCATCACCACCACCATCATCATCACCATCACCACCATCATCATCATCACCACCACCATCATCATCACCACCATCACTATCACCACCATCACCATCATCACCATCACCACCATCATCATCATCATCATCACCATCATCATCATCATCACCATCATCACCATCATCACCACCACCATCACCACCATCATCATCATCATCACCATCATCATCACCATCACCATCACCATCACCACCATCATCACCATCATCATCACCATCACCACCATCATCATCATCATCACCATCATCATCACCATCACCACCATCATCATCATCACCATCATCACCATCATCACCACCACCGTCATCACCATCATCATCATCATCACTGAAGCTAAAGAGAAGGCTCAGCAGTTCAAAAGTAGTTGCTACTCTTTCAGAGGATACAAGTTTAGTTCCCAGGACCCACATTTTGTAGCTCACAATAACCTGTCACTCCAGCTCCAGATGACATGATGCCCTCTTCTGGCCTCTGCATTCATGTGCACAAACCCACACAGAGACACACAAGCACACAAGTAATTAAAAAATAATACATGGCTGGAGGGGGGCTCACCAGTTAAGAACATTTCTTGTTCTTATAGAAGATCCAGGTTCTGTTCCCAGCACCCACATGGTGGCTGCTCACAATCATCCGTAACTCCAGTTCTAGGGTGTCTGACCCCCTCTTTTGGTCTCTGAGGGCATGCAGACAAAACACTCATATACATAAAAGTAAGTCAAAAATAAAAATAAATAAAAATACTAGCCAGGTATAGTGAGGCTATAGTAAAGGCACAGGTATATGCCTTTCCAGCACTCAAGAGGCAGAGGCAGGTGGATCTTGGTCAGTTCGAGGCTAGCCTGGTCTACACAGTGAGTTCCGGAACAGCCAGGGCTATATCGAGAGACCCTGTCCCAAATAAACTAGAATAAGCAAATAAAAAAATTAAATCTTAAAAGAAACAAGAATGCAGGCCTGATACCCACTACATTCTGAATGAACTTGAACGCATATGCCGAGCTATCTAAGCCAGATAAGAATATCACATACTGTATGATCTATTTTTACGCAATCCAGAATAGACAAGGCTGCACAGATAGACTGGCAGCTGCCAGGGCTTGGGGAAGCAGGGCGGAAAGTGGCTGATAGCAAGTATGGGGTTTCTTTGGGGGATGATAATATCCTGGGGTTGCAAAGGGTTGATGACTGCACAGCTCTGTAAAAGACCCAAAAGCCATTGAACTGCACACTGTAAATAGGTGCATGTGCAGTGTGTGGTGTGTTACAGTAAAGTTGTTTTTAAAAATGCTGGGGGAGCCATAGCAAAAGCAAGCAACACAGTGGTTCAATTCTAGAACGCTGGTATTTTAGAAAATCCTTTTCCCCACCGTCACTACGCTGAATCCACTCTTTCATAACTACAGAGCTGGTAGAGATCAATGCATGCCTCCTATGGAAGCTTCCAACAATGGGAACAGAAAAAAAAAGTATGTGCCTTGGGCGGGGTGTAGCTCAGCGGTCAAGTGTTTGCCTTGCACAGAAACAAACAAAAACTCCCCAGAACTCCACAGCAACATGCAGGGATTGGTGTCTCCACTTCCAGGACTTTCTTCCTTCCTTGCACTGGGTCTGGGCTCAGCCTGTCTGGTTCAAACTCTGGCTCTGCCCTCAGTAGCAGCATGGCAATGCAAGCTTCCTCCCTGCTCCTAGCTCACTTTTACCACCTGTAAAATGGGCAGGACAAATAAAGCAAGGGCCTGCATGTGTCTTTGTAGTCGTTGACTCCAGTTCAAAACTTTTTAATCTTTGCGTTAATACAATCTCCGGTTCTTAGTCCCTGAGCCCTAGAGCATTTCAGCCTCTGTACAATCTTCTCCTAAGTCTAGAACTGGAAGGCTTCAGTCTCCATACAATCTAGAACATTTACACCTCTGAGACTCACCACTGACTGAGCCACTCTTACTAATTCCCTCTGACTCTTCTTGTTCAACTCACGCTCTATTCTGGCTCAAACTCTTCTCCAAGCTGACTGGTTCAAACTGATCTTCTGAGCCGGCTGTTACTGATTGAACTCTTCCAACTCTGGCAGACTCGCTGGGCTGACTCCTGCGACTTCTCTGACTGAACTGCTCTGCTCAGCTTCAAATTGACTCACTCTTCAAACTCACTGTCTGATACTGATTTCTGCAGAGCTGCTTCTGTGTCTCTTCCTGAGCTCTCATTGCTCCATACTGCTTCAGTTAGGCTCTCTGCTCTTCAGTCAGACTGCTTCATTGTCTCCCATATGCCTGCTTCAGAGTGCTTGCTCATACTGCCTGCTGTAACTGACTCTGCTCTGAGCTAAGAGCATGCTTTTATATCATGAGAGTTGGGTATGTCCTCACTCAGACTGACTCTGCTACCTCTTTCTCTGATTAGTTACTTTGCCTGTCCTTTACTGACTCGTCTCAGAAGTCACTTCTTGTGTTACACTGACTCTGAGTTCTGTTTCCTGTGTCTGCTTCCACACTGTTTCTGTCTTAGGGATTAAAAGCATGGACCACCATTGCCTTCTGAATATTGTGATTAAAGGTGTTTGCTACCACTGCTTTCTGAATACTGGGATTAAAGTGTGCCAACATTCTTAACATTCTTTCTACATTCCATCTGGACCATACAGGCTCTGAATGTGATTCCTTCAAATAGACTCCTCAAATATAGACACTTCCTATTTTTCACACAGGCCTATACCTCTACATTTCCTGAGGCCACTGAGAGGACCAAACCCCACAGGGCATCCTTCAGGATGCTTGGTGCACAGTGAGTATGCAAGAAGACCTTCATCCACTTTGCACTTGGTGGTGCTACAGTGCGTCACCTGCTTGCTTTATTCAGTGGCTCACTGGTTTTCTGGGGTTTATTTACATAAATGCTCACAGTATACATACTGTAGCCTTGCAGCCTTTCTGTAGGAAGCTCCCTGGGTGACAGCCCTCTCCCAGTCAGCCAGTCAGGCCTCCCTGAGAACACTGGACCACTTCTTTTACCTTTAGGATTGAAATAACCTCCTGATATTTACTTTTCAGAGCAGGACCCAACATACCCAGTGCCCTCGGGGCTTTGTCAGAAGAGAAGTTGTACCCATGATACTCTTCTCAAGTTTCTCTCCCTCCCTAGGTGTGAGCTTGCACCAACTGGCTGCAATCTCCACCCAAGTTGGGACCATGTTCTAACAGATTAACACACCAGGCTTTGAGAGGATCTTGTGTGTTTATCTTCTGGGGTTTTGTTCTGAATACAAAAGCGATACAGATTATATAGTGGTAGGTTTTCTTAAACTGAATAGCTTGAAAACACATATACTGGCCCCTCCCCCCTTCAGGACCCCCACTGCCTGCTTAGGGGAGGGAGCAGCAGCTGCTTTTAAGCAAGCAAGCTTTTCGTTTATAGACTCTTGATGGGCTGACAGTGTACGTGGGGGGGGGGGAATAGAAGCCAAGAAGAGCCGAGGAGAATGTGGTTGTCCCCAGGGCCCCCAATGCAGGAGGTAGGAAGATTGAGGGATTGTAGAAGGTGAGAGCCCAGTGGGATGGAGACTGGCCAGGGATCCCTTCGGTGGGTGGTCACACACAGTTTGTGGTAAACTGTGACATGAGGTTATGTGTGACCGTTCCGGAGATTTCAAGAAAATTCTCTTGAGGGAGTGGCTTCATGTTTGTGTGCAAAGTGAGGAAGAGATTAAGCCTTGGGCCTGGGGTAATTCGGGGGTGGGGCAGAGACCAGGAGGGCTGAAAGCCCCCTGGATGAGACCACAGTCTGATTTCAGTTGACCTCAGTCTGTACGTAGAAAGTAGGAGAGAACGTTCTCCCAACTCACAGCCCCCAGAAATGAGTGTCATTACAGGCTTGGAACTTGTTCCTTCAGGTTAGGCATATGAACATACAAGAAATAATAATTGCTATTGTTTTGTGGTACTGGGGGATTGCACCCAGGGCCCTCATACATACTACATAAATGCTCTACCACTGAGATACTGGTAAGTTTGAGACGGGATCTCACTGAGTTGCCCAGACAGGCTTCGAACTTGTCTTTCTCCTATCCCTGACTCCCGAGTAATTGGGATGATACACCTGAACCACCAGATTCAGGTCTGGCCATACAAAGGTCTAAGAAACTAGACCTTTGCACTTGTATGATGCTCTGGGTCTAGGGTCACCAGATGGCAGCACCACTGACCTTCTGCCAGCTGCTGGCTCTCCCCAGGGCTGCACGGGGTTTCGGGGTCTAGGGTCACCAGCAAGATGGCAGCACCGCTGACCTTCTGCCAGCTGCTGGCTCTCCCCAGGGCTGCACGGGGTTTCGGGGTGCGAGTGTCACTGAGTCGGGAGATCACACACACCGGCCTTATGACAAAACAGAATACAGGAAGATTCCATTTGTAGGTCACCTGAAAGAGGCGAGTGAGAGCTTTGCCATTGATTTGATAGCAGAGAAGCCAGTGAATGAGTGGACCATTGGGGTCATAGCCTGTGACGAAGGGGGTGGAGCCCTGGGCCACCAAGGTGTACATAAACTTAGACAAAGAAACAAAAATGGGATGTGTGGCTACCGCGGCCTGCAATTCAAGCAGCACTGTCACTAGTGTGGGCTGCGTCCTGGTCCTTTGAGACTGTGGAACATCTCCATGTTAGGAGTTTTGATGTGAGGTCACTGCTCTGTGAATGGTGTCCCTTGTTATGAATAAAGGATGCCACCACCATGGGGAGGGGGAAGCCCTCCTCTCTCCCCCTCACTTTCCTCCAAGATAGGGTCACACAGTGTATCCCAGACTGGCCTCAAACTACATATGTAGCTGAGAGCAACACCAAACTTCCTCTCCTCCTGCCTCTACCTCCCAGGTGCTGGTAACCTAGGAACACACCTGGGTTTTATGCAGTGCAGGGCATTGAGAACTCAGAGCTTTGTGCACGCCAGGCGAGCACTCTACTGAGCCCAGCCTATCCAGCCCACCAGTCTCGCTTCTCAATGGCTCCTGAGTATCAGCCTGCCTTAGTTTATTGATCCTACTTCCCATCACTGAGCATTAGAATTATCTCAATTAAATTTTTTTTATGTGTATGAGTGTTTTGCATGCATGAATGTCTGTGTACCATGTGTGTGCCTAGTGTCCTCGGAAGCCAGAAGAGGGTGTCAGGTCTCCTGGGACTATAGTTACAGACAGTTGTGAGCCATGTGGGTACTGGGAATTGAACCTGGGTCCTCTGGAAGAGCAGCCAGTGCTCTTAACTGCTGAGCCATCTTTTCAGCCCCAGTTTCTTCAGTTTTTGCTGTAGTAAACAATCCTCAAATAGCTGTCCCTTCCCCAAGTGTGTCATCTCACATGTGTGAGACTTTCTCTGAGGACACATCCTTTTTAGTTTTTAAAAATTTTATGACCGTTTATGTGTATGGGTATTTTGCCAGCATTTATGTCTGCGTACCACATGCATGCCTGGTGCCCACGGAGGCCAGAAGAGGGTACCAAATTCCCTGGAACTAGAGTTACCAGATGGTTGTGATCCACCATGTGGGTGCCAGGAATCAAACTCGGGTATTTTTTTTTTTTCTGAGCCATTTTTTCCAGCCTTCAGGCTACATTAAGACGAGATGTGTTGGGGCTGATGAGATGGCCTAGCAGTGGTTCTCAACCTTCCTAATGCTGCAGGCCTTTAATACAGTTCCTCATGTTGTGGTGACCCCAACCATAAAATTATTTTCATTGCTTCTTCGTAACTGTAACTTTTTGCTGTTGAGCAACTGGTCTCAGTTCCTAAGACCATTGGAAATATTTGTTTTCCAATGGTGGAGGCCCACGGCTTGAGAATTGCTGACTCAGCGGCTAAAGGTGCTTGTCACCAAGACTGACATTCTGGGTTTGATTCTTGGGACCCACGTGGTAGGAAATAATCAACTCCAGCAAGTTGTCCTTGGACTGCCACATATACACCATGTTGTGCACATGTGCGAGCACGCATGCATACACACACACACACACACACACACACACACACACACACACACGGATCTACACAACTGAAAAGTCCAGCAATCACTTACTTCCTCTCTCGACGCTCCTGCGCAATGCCACCACTCCCGAATTTGCCCGCACTTTAGGGGACTTGGTCATTATTCTGAGACCAAACAGTAACGTCAGGGATTCTACTTTCCTCTTCATCCTTGCTGTTGAATGAGGCCACTGGGCGCCATTTGCTCATTTGTTCACTCATTCAATTAACGTTTGCTGAGCGTCTGCTATTGGGGCGCTTGCTGGGGGCACATATGTTTCTACCAGAATTAGCCTTCAATTTATGGAACTAAGAGGTGGCACTGATGTTAAGTCACTACAAAACCCAGCCCAGATTATACAACGCTGTGTAAGCAAATCAGGAGGAGGACTGCAAGAGTGCAGGCAGCAAGCACCTCACATGGGCTGTCCCCCGTCAGGACATTAGAGACAACGTTAGAGAGAAACTAGACACTTAGACCCAGCTCCTGTTATATCACCATGTGCTTTGCTCACTGTTCATCTAAAATATGGTGCGACACACGCCGACCAACCCTACTGCTCCAGAGGCTGGCGCTGGCGAATTGCCAGCCTGGGCAACATAGGGAGATCCATGAACACTTGAACCAGCCACTCCAGGTGCGCTCTGTGAACGAGTTTCTGTAGAAGAAGCGTGAGGCTAGAGGACGGCTGTATTCTTGTGAAATCTGACTTCACTTTTACTTCGTTGGCTTCAAACCCAGAGGTGCCTTAACGACACAAAAGAGCTATAAATACTGCGGTCTTGGGGTGGGGCTGGTCTGATTCTGCACCTAAGTCTTATGTGTGGCTAGGCCAGCTTCTCCATATGGCTTCTTAGGAAGCGGGGTTGGGGGAGGTGACAGAGTTATGTTTTCATAGGAAATGTCCCAAGAACCTCAGCAGAGCCGGGTTTAGAAATTTAAAAGCCCTGAAAAGATTTTTTTAAATGCGATAAATTTGACACAAGAACGACAGCTCAAAATGTCTTGCGCAGCTTCAGACAATCACAGATCCATCAGCTAACGAAATCTGCACGCTGGTGTGGGGCACATCTGGACCGCAGGGAACTTCAGACGACGTCTCCCAAGAGCAAATGTGTTTCTGTGCGCAGTATGGGTGGTGCTGGGGTAGAACCTGGATCTCAGCCGGGCAAGACCCGCACCCCTGAGCTATGCTGCTAGCCCAGTAGATTTTTTTTTTTTTTTTTGAGGCAGGGTCTTTTGTAGTCCAGGCTAGTCTAGAACTTGCTATTAAGCTGAGGATAGCCTGAACTTCTGAGGGCTGGAGAGGCAGCTTAGTGTTAGAGTGATTGCTCAGCATATGTCAAGCCCCAGGTTCTATCGCCAGCACAAAAAAGTAGAGGAACTTGAATTTCAGACAGAGCCTGTAATCGTTTGGCCAGAGGCAGGACTGTGAAAAGATAGTGACACTGGATGCTTTTCAAATGCTTACCATGCCCTGTGGACTGAGCTAAATGGCTAGTTACCCACAAAATCTTCACAGTGATACCAGGAAGTGAGTGCCACCATTGCCCCATACAGAGCTGGGGAGGGAACCCACACGCTAGGCCAGACCTCCACCACTGACCCACAGATATCCCAGGGCCCAGGCAGAATCTCGTTTGGGAACCATTCCACCCTGCTCAATCCTCACAGTGAAGGTTGACTGGGCCTGCCTCATCGTCACAGCAAAGGTTGACTGGGCCTGTCTCCGACTCTAGGAGGGAGGGCGTTCAGGATTGGCAGCCTGGGCAGTCTGTGCTCCTGATGAGGTCAGGCCCACTGTTACCAGGTGGCAGTCTGGACTCTGGGAAGAGAAGGCTTTTTCCTGCATCTGGGTTTGTAGCCTCTGAGGCAGACGCAGGGAGAAGGACAGACTACAGTCCAGGGCAAAAAGCCAAGCGGGGCCCAGAGAGAAGGATGCTTCCCAGAGTTACATCTGAGGCTCACACTGCCTCACCTCAGGACTTGACTCTTGAAACCAAAACCTGGCATGACTTACATAGCTGATTCAACCAAAGAGAATTCCTGACCAATAATCCTGCAGTGTGTGCTGAGCCCTCATCCTTGATGGTGAGTGGCCTTAGGAAATGCCACTTAAGAGCCATTGTCTGGGGCAAGGGCTTTCCACATGGCTGCATATCTGGAAGACCCTGGACAGATGGGACTCTAGATTGCCAGGCTGGTGTCCTAGGTGTCTCCGGTACCCGGTACTCAGCCTGTGGCAAGGCCTAAAATGCCGTCTTACTTGACAAATGTTTGAAGTAATTCTGATACAATGACCAGTTTGCAAGACAAAGTCTATGAATATTGCTTTGTAAAATAAAGCTGTAAGGGTGGGGGCACGGTGTCCCACACACCTGCAATCCCAGCACTCAGGATACATGGGGAGATCCTGTTTTAAAAAAAACAAACAAACAAACAAAAAAACAACAAAGCCAAAACAAAACAAAACTACAGCTCTAAGGAAGAAATTTTAAAAGGATAAATTAGCCTTGAAGTTCCAGGTACAGCCTCCAGAATAGCCTGGACAACCTAGTACCCGTTCAAGGACTACTTCTATGTGGCTGTACATGCTTTCTTGGCTGTTGATTACAGGTGAGTGCTACCACAACCTGGCTGGCACTAGGGCCTTAAATTAAATTTGTGTTCTCTGATGCAGTCATTCTGCTTGGACTCTGAACCATGGAAATGGGTACCAGGTATTGGTGCGTGGTAGGCAAGGATTCTACCACACAATAATATCCCCTGCCTATAGCTCTATTTTCTATATTTAATGAAGTTATACAAATGTTTACTTTTATTTTTTTTAGATGTTATTTATTTATTTATCGATTTATTTACTTGATGTATGAATGTTTGTCTGAATGTATGTCTGTGCACCATATGTGTGCAGTGTCCACAGAGGCCAGAAGAGAACATCAGATCTCCTGGAACGGGCATTACAGATGGTTCTGAGCTTCCCTGTGGGTGCTGGGAATTTAACCCGGGTCCTTTGGAAAAGCAGTCAGTGCTCTTAACTACTGAGCCATCTCTTCAGCTCCACAATTAATTTTTTCTATGTGCATGCTGTATTAGCTCCAAGCCTCACACGTGCTAGGCAAGTGCTCTACCATTGACCTGTACCTTGACCCCAAAACATATCCTTTATTGAGATGGCTCAGTGGGTAAAGAGCTTTCTGTATGTGCAAGCATAAGGACCTGAGGTCAGAGCCCAGGACCCATGCAAAGAAAGGTGCAGCAGTCGCACCTGTCACCCCAGTGCGAAGACACGCCCATGCTGGGAGCTCACTGGCCAGGCGATCTAGCCGGAAAAGTGAGCTCCGGCCTCAGCATGAGACCCTGTTTCCAAAAAATGTAAAAAGATAGAAATAGAGAAATGGACGAGACGGCTCAAAGGGTGAGAGTGAGTGCCGCCAACAACGCAAGCCCGGCGCCCTGAGTTCAAGCCCCAGAACGCGAGAGAGAACAGACTCCACAGAGCTGTCCTCTGGCCTCCGCACGTGTGCCACAGCATGCACACACCTCTGATAAAATCGATTTTTAAAAGCAGGGCAAGTGACAGACAAGACAGCGCCCCACACACATACACACGCATACACCACACACAAACACAAAGCAAGTATCTTAAAAAGAACATATTTTTTTCCAGGAAATTTCTAAGCAAATAGAAAATGCTTATGATGTATTGCACTGTGTAAGTATACAAGACAGTCATGTGCATTCAGTGTGGTGACCATTAAGTTGTGTAAATGCATAAACATCATGAAGGCAACAGTAACTGTCAAGTGTGGGTGATAGGATTATAAGTAATCCTTTTCTTCAGTCTATCTGCACCTCTTTCCCAAACTTTCTGCAATGAGAACGTAACACATCTCAACTCAGAAAGGAACCCTGTAAGTTACATTTGAAACCGCTCATGTAGGAACGCATATGTGGGCTCCTCGCCCCTGCCTGGAGTAGTTAGTGCTTGGGGATTTCTGCCATACGGTCGGGAGGAGTGACTAACTTCTGAGCTACTAGTCAGGACCAGCATCCACCTGCCTTTCAGAGTTGCCTCAAGAACAAACACCAGGCTAATGGCAACTATACAGAACAACACAGCTCCCAAGCTCTTTCCACGTGCCCAGTGCAGTGCACACTGCCTCCAATACATCATCCCCTTGAAGCCTAGGGTTCTAGTCCTTGCCCAGGGAGGGCAGAGGTAGGCCAGCCTCATATCTCCAGTTCTGCTCATCAGTTCATCCCCTGACTCTCAGCTTCTTAAAACTGTAGGTTCGGTGTTGGAGAAGCAGCTCAGTGGTTAGAGCACTGGAAGCTCTTTCAGAGGACCTGGTTTCTCAGCACCCACATGGTCAATTTACAACTGTTCTAATTCCAGTTCCAGAGGATCCGGCACCCTCTTCTGGCCTCCATGGGCATCAGGCACACACATGCTACACAAACACATGCAGGCAAAACATCCGTACGTATAAAATAAAAATAAATCTTCTTAAAAATATGGGTTGCAACTCCATATGGCAGTCACACAACTGAATATGCGTGTGTGTGTGTGTGTGTGTGTGTGTGTGTGTGTGTGTGTGTGGCGGGGGGGGGGGGGTTACAAAGAGCTTGGCGACAGTAAATGGTTTCTGAATAGGCAGCAACTGAAAACATGCTCAAAGTTAAACGTGCAACAAATCCGTGTTCCTCGTGACATTCATCACCTGTGCTGCGTCAAGCAGCCTCTTTGCAGCCTGGGTTCTGAACGCGCACACATGCACACTGGTCACGGATGCTGCCATGTCACAAAACACGGCCGAGCGCTGATGTAAACCTCGGCTGGGACTGGAGGCCATGAACACTCTAGACTGCAGAAGTATGATTGTTCCTGGCAGACAAAGAGTCTTCGTATTTCCCTACCACTGTTGCTCAGCATGTCAGTAGCAAATATTCCGAATGTGCTGTTAGAAGTTTGATTCCGCCCCACCCCAACCCCAGGCCTGGGGACTGAACCGACTAGATCCTCAACCCACAACGTTTGACTTAAGAAGTGCTGTTAGAGTTGTTGACCCAAGTTTCATTTTTTAAAATTACTGAATAAATTTTGACTTGGGATTAGTTAGAATTTCCAACAGTTTTTGAAATGGCCCTAAGTGACCTTAATAATGGCATTAAGCAGTATTCTTGGTATTAACAATGACAAAAACAGGCTGGTGCACTCGGGAGGCAGAGGCAGGCGGGTCTCTTTGAGTTCGAGGCCAGCCTGGTCTGCAGAGTGAGTTCCAGGACAGCCAGGGCTACATAGAGATCCCGTCTCAAATAAAAAGGGGGTTCAGACAGCAAAGTTTTAGGAGGCCTCGTGGCATCTGACACAACATCTGACGTGGAGTCTGTCTTTGGGAAGGGAACAGACACAGCTTTACCTCTAGTCAGTTACTCAGGAGCTCGCCCCAAGTTCTGTTTACTTCAGAAGAATGGCGTTTCTCCAGGCTGGCCTACAGTGACTGTTCCCCAGGCACTTGTTATAAATAGCCCATCCCAGCGCTCATCTTGTTTGTGCTCGCCCTACCTTCTCCTCCGATGGGTAAAAGCCAATGGCTCTCATGACAAAAGGCAGCTCCGACAGGCAAATGTACTCCGACACCTGCCTGGTCTCCATTGTATCGATACCTTGACTGCGGATCTGAGAATAGTAAAAATAGTCCTCCAGCTCCTGTGTGGGACAAGACAGAAACAGGCACATCTGTGAAGCTGGTATGTTCTAGAAAGCGTAGCCTAAACTCAGTGCGGGAAGGCGGCTTTGCAGAAAAGCCAAGAGGGTTAATCCCCAATGTTTGCCCTCCAGCTTTGACTAGATGTTCCCAGGAAGTGTTTACTCTGATGACAATTACCCTGTAGAATTTTCCTTCCCTGCCACCAGCCACCAGACCATAGAACGGGGTCAAGTCTTCACCCCCAAGAGAAACGGCCGCCTCCAGGGCACTGGAACAAAGAGAAACATCACCATTAGGAACCATTAGGAAGTACTCATGCATGAAGCCACCGAGTCACGCAGATGGCGGCCTCTGAAGGGCACCGCAGCGCCTGTACTCTCAGGGTCTCTGCAGCTCGCCTAGGAAAGGCCCTCGGCGATGCAGCCCACGACAGGACATTCCATTTCCCCGTGGAACACAGCGCAGCCCTCCAGGGCACCCACCTTACTTCTGTTGATATTCTCATTCTGATGACAGGGCACCTGCTTGGCAATTTGTCTGCAACCGTTGGGGTCCACATCCCTCTGGGGTGGGGGATGGGGGTGGGGAGGCTCCAGTGTTCTGAGACCTCAACCCTCTTCAGCCGAGCATGGCCGACCAGTGCCAAAAGGACAGGGCGCTGTGCAGGTGCACGGCCAGCGCTAATTGCTTCCAGAAAAACCTGGGAGATCACAGGGACCTGCGCCAAGCGGATAAAAATAGCCTTCTGCTCTCTAACACAGGGTCAGGCTTTCCAAAAATAGGCCCTTTGAATGAGAAGAAAACCTACTTTTGCATGAGACCAACAGACTTTTCCTCACACAAAAGGCAAACAATCTAAAGTCACTGTGGAAAGGCTACTCACTGGATTTCTGCTAATCCGGTGAATTAAAACCCACTTCAATGAAGCCCCACAGCAGGGAAGTGATGTTTCCTGTGTATCCAGAACTGGAGTCAAGGGGACATGCTTGTGTGCCCCGACTCTGCTGCTTGCCAGATGTGTGACCATGAGAAATACCTACCTCTGCTCAGTTTGCTCATCTGCAAAATGGGTAGGGTCATACAGGTCTGCCAAAAGAATTAAATAAGTGAACGCGCATCAAGCGCTCGCCACAGGGTCTTGATTTCTCAAGGGGACCATTCCATCGCCTGAGCCATTGACAGGCCCCGTGGAGGTTTAGTGACCCGTACGTGGGGATACGAATAGCACTGTCTCCCAGGAGGGCTGTCTGAAACAGCCAGGACGGGGCCAAGCCCGGAAGTGCAGCTCTGTCCGAATCAAGGGCTGACGAGCCTGGCACGCCCTTACCCCTCTCGTAAGAGCCACAAAAATGTCCTCTGCCCCGTTGCTGGGTTCAGGGGAGGGCCTGATGCATTAGCTCCCCACGTGAGTCCGACGTCCTCTCCGGCAGGGCCCAGTCACCGCCCTACTTCTTGCCTCTGACAGGAGGCTGTGAAGGCAGGAGGTGATCAGCTAGCTGCTCTTTCTCTGTGGCCTCCAGGCCAAATCTGGCCTGATCCTGACTGCAAGGCTAGCAAAGCCACTTTTAGACAAGCTCTCCTAGAGTAGGGTCTCAGGACCAGAAGTGACTAGGAGCCCCCGAGGGGAAGGCTACAAATGCTCTTGGCTCCTTAGGACAGCCCAACCTCCCGGGCTATCCTGTGAGCATCGTGCCACACACCCCGCTCCTGACCACGGTCCGCTGACCCTAGAGCGACCAAATACAGGAATTCCTCTAACCAGAGCGAGGGAAGAGATTCGCCCTCTCTGTGGCAAGAGCTACAATCCGAGAGAGCTACAGGGGAGGACACTGAGGGCAGAGCCAGGCAGGGGGAAGGCTGAGGGCCGTAAGCCGGACACTGAGGGCAGAGCCAGGCAGGGGGAAGGCTGAGGGCCGTAAGCCGGGGGCTGTGCTATAGGCCCCACTCCTGCAGCCGAGCAGCCACCTCCCCAGAGCCTCCTTGTGCCTACGTTGGGGTCCCAATGCTCACAATAAAAAGATCTCTGGGGCACAGAAGGAAAGTGGCATTTATCGAACATATTGTGCACTCAGAAATAGCATGGTGCTCCTAGTCAAGAAGCCGAAGCGAGGGAAACCAGGCACCTCACGAGTAGCAAGAGCCAGGCAAGAGCCTGAGAGCTGCTTCTCAGAGGTGGTGTGTGACAGTACCTTATCCATCACCGGGAGCTGAGGCTCGGAGGAGTTAAGACCCTCAGCTGACTCCGGGACTATTCTGTTGTTGTTATTTGTGTTTTCGCCCGACCTCCCCACGCAGTGGAGGATGACCTTGAACTGCTGATCTCCAGCTGCTACCTCCCAAGCGCTAGGATTACAAGCATGAGCTTCCATGTCTGACCAAGCGGGATTTGAATCCAGGTCTCTGCTTTTATTTGAGCTGGGTGGAGGAGGGAGGTCTCTCAACTTCACTCTATATCTCTACCATCAGTAAACTTAGTACAAAACTTTTTTTTTTTTTTTAAGATAGGGTCTCGTGTAGCCCAGGCTAGCCTTCAGCTTGATAAAATCAAGGATGACCTTGGACTTCAGATCCTCCTGCCTCCACCTCCCAATTATAGGCGATTATAGGCATGTGCCACCATGCTGCATTACCCTAGTTAAGTTACTGTTGGTGTGGTAAAATACTGTGACCAAAGCAGTTTGGAGAGGAAAGGGTTTATTCCGCTCACACTTCCACAGCATTGTTCATCATCAAAGGAAGTCAGGACAGGAACTCACACAGGCAGGAACTTGGAGGCAGGCGCTGATGCAGAGGCCGTGGAGGGGTGCTGCTTAGTGGCTTGCTCTCCATGGCTTGCTCAGCCTGCTTTCTTATAGAAGCAAGGACAGCTGGGGTGGTGGTGGCACAGGCCTTTAATGCCAGCAGAGGCAGGCAGATCTCCAAGAGGCCAGCCTGGTCTACAGAATGAATTCTAGGATAGCCAGAGATACACAGAGAAACCCTGTCTCAAAAAAACCTTGAAAAAAGGAAAAGAACACAGGACTACCAGCCCTCCCCATCATTAATTAAGAAAACGCCCTACAGGTTTCCTACAGCCTGATCTTAGGAAAGCATTTCTCAATTGAGGTTCCCTCCTCTCAGATGGCTTTAGCTTCCATCAAGCTGACATAAAACTAGCCAGCACACGCAGCCATATGGCGTTAGGAATGGATCCCAGCACTCCATGCACGCTAGGCAAGCACCCTAGCGACTGAGCTGCAGCCTGGGCCCTGGTAGAGAATTGCATTGTTTCCTTGTTTTGGGTTTTTACATTTCTTTCCATTAGTGAAATGCTGAACATACTAAGTCACCAGAAGCAGCAATAAAGTGCTAATTAGTTTATAATGATCCTTTGTCCCCACAACAGATTAAATTGAAATTCTCAGAAGCCTGGATTCCGTCCAGGCACAGGGAAGCTACTGAAGTCCCTACCAGATCCCACAATGACTGGGGACAAAAATGAGGAGACTTCACCAGCTCCCCAGTGTGCTACTGGCCCCAAGGATTGCAGGTGGCAAGTAGGTGACACATCAGGCAGCTTCTGTGGCCTGCTGGAAGTGCTTCTGGATGGAGAGCTAGCTCACCTCCAGTCTCCCGGTTCCCTGGATCAGCTCACTTAGGAAGGAGAGGCAAAAGGCAGAGTTGTGACCACAGTCTGAAGCCACCACGGCACCAAAACAGATTTCACCAACTATTTTCATACAAGTTCAGGGTAAGAAGGAAAGCGTTAACATCTGCCATAAAGAGAAAGATATGTGCTTGGCAGGTGACAGGGGAAACGTTACTGGGCGCCATCATGACGCAGGCTGCTTTCCCAGTGAGGGAGGTTCCTCTGCTATGTTTCCATATGCCCCTGAAGCTCCTGTGGACAGGGTCGTCAGAAACATGATCTGGCTGCCTACTTATTTGCTCTGCCCTGGTTCAGATCACTGCCTTTGGATAGATAAGAGAGTCACCCTAAGTCCTGCCCCATCTCATAGACAAATGCCCTCTTCAGGAAGAGAAGGGAAGGATGCCATAATTTATGGAACACTTAGCTCTAGGTCGGTTACTGCATTCACAAATGTAAACCTGCCTGACCGGTACGGGACCCTATAAAAGCTGTTACCCCCACTTCACAGACAGAACCTAAGGATCAGACATATAAGAAAACTGCCCAGATTCTAGAGCAGAGACTCTGAGCTATACTGAAATCTTTATCTCTTTGACCTCAGAGTCCCTATAGTCTTACTCTGATGTACAAGTCTAGAATTTTCCAGCCTTACTTTAGGCAGAGCGAGTCTCCTCTCAGGACACGGAGGAGCAAAGGAGCAAACAACAACAGACTGTTTAACTCATCCTTACTGTTTCTATAATGTCCACTCTGGAGACTTGGCCTTGGTTGCTCTAGCCAGCATGAGCATATGCAGATACTGAGGAAACACTTCAGGGAGCCAGGTAGAGCCAGGGCACCCTCACCACCCGAGCTGGAAATTTAGTGCATGGCCCACAAGATTGCACAGCAGCCTTTGGTCTGCACACTGATGCCACCAGGAAGTATCCTGAGAACCAGGTAGGGCTCCATCCTAGCACAGCAGGAGACACGTAGCAGGCACTCGGTAACTGTCTGCTGAAATTGAACAAAGAGAGGGGGTCCAAGGGCTGGAGCAATGGCTCAGCCCTTAAAAGTGCTTGCACTCATGTGGGTGGCTCACAACTGCAGTAACTCCAGCTCCAGGGGATCCAACGCCCTCTTCTGGCCTTCTCAGGCACCCACATGCATATGTGCATACTAACACACACACACACACACACACACACAAAATGCATCTGTTTTTAAAAGGTGTTTACACTTCCTTACGGGGCGAGCATATGTACCCTCACGTACCTTAAGTTGATTTTCCACTGTACCACTGAGTGATCCTGGCCTCCAGCTGTGAAGGCATAGCGGCCATCATAGGAAAGGGTCAGTCCAGCCACCCCGTTAGGGTGGCAAATGACAGCACATGTTTTGTGTGGGTTGCCATCAACTGGTAAGATCTGGAGTCCAACCTAGGGAGTCGGATAATTGGATATTCAGATTTGGGTACCTGAGTCTCCAGCCAGCCCGGCACACCCAAGCTTCACCTCCAGGGACTGTGCTACATGTGTGCACATCTGGGGCTAGCTGTCAGAGCCCAGTTTAACATATAACTAGGTGCAACTGCTTTGTGTATCTTCCATGCAAATCAGATTTTTCCAGGTCAATAAAAAGAAAGAAAAGCATTGGAAGGCCCATGAGTTTTCACTGGGAAACTTGGAGAACTCTGCTCAGAGATATCTCCTAAGGGCCTGTGAGACGGCTCAGGGGGTAAAGGCACTTGCTGCCAAGCCTGACTGGGTTCCACTCCCAGGACCCACATGGTGAAAGGAGGGAGCTGACTCCTGAAAGTTGTCCTTTTACCTCCACATGCATACTGTGGCATGTGTGCAAAACACACACACACTCACATACACACACACAAATTAAAACAAAAAAGAAATGCCTCCTAGAAGCCATTCTCACTAATCTGTGGCAATTTTCATACGGCCAGTGACCCATATGGAGGCAATTCCGTGCAGCAGAAGAACTAAGGACCCATGGGTCTTATCATCTCTTTTACTGTTAAATGTATTTATTTGGGAAGGGACATCTGTGCCACCGTGCATGTTTGCAAGCCAGGAACCACTTTCCCAAGTCAGTCCCTCCTCTTGCCAGCTTCCAGCGCTCAGACTCAGGTCATCAGACTCGGGTGGTAAGCGCCTCTACTGGCTGAGCCACCTCACTGGCCTGGGTCTCACAGTCTTTGGGATTCATTACACAGTCATCTTACAGGTTCCAGAGAAGGGAGGACCACTACCTTGTCTTTGTTAATGAACACCAGGTAGCGCTTCTGCAGCTCCAACGTGGATCTTACTGGAAGCACCTGTGTGTGCTCAATAGGAGACCCATAAGCTGGTCCAAGAAGTGTCTTTCTGTATAGGAAAAAAAAGAGAGTGTAAAGTCCATAAACTTTAATGTATGTTTCAAGACTGGAACCGACACTGTCAGACTTTGATGTTGTTCTGTTTTGAGACACTGTGTCTATGGAGCCCAGGCTGGCCCAGGACTCACAATCTTCCTTGCCTCAGTCTCCTCAGTGCTGGTCATCTTCCATCATGTGGGTCCGAGGGATTGAACTCATGTCCTCAGGCTTGGCGGTGGTAGTATTTACCCACTGATCCATCAGTGCCTCCTCTCCCGCCTAGCTGGAACCTCAGGTATGCACCACTGTACCCAGTCTGGATTTCTCTAATTATGGCTGCTACACTGAACAGGGGCTGCACTAGGGCGAGGTCACTGGGCATCACCTTTGGACCAGGATTGGACTCTGTCAGCCGAATTTACGCTTCAGAACCCATCACTCACACATTCTCAGCCTCGGGAAGAGCCCTATCCATTTTTATTTTCAATTATATCCTTCATCTTTCCTTTTTTATAATGAGAGGTCACAAACTTAAATATGATTTGGGCCTCGCAGAAGGTGGATTTGCCCCAGTGTAAATCCCACAAGGGTTTCACCTTTCCCTATTGGAAGCCCTCGGCATTTTGAATGTGTTTTCTCCTTGCGTCCCCAGGCCCAACGTGCAAGATGTAAGTGCTGGGTGAAGGACCACTGTTCCTATCACACCTGCCTTGTGAGAGCACCTCCCCAGATGTGAGGTAAGGTAGTCAGGACGCAGAAATGTGCAAGGCCTGGCTGCTGCTGCCGCTACGGCCACAGATGGGCAGGGACCGGAGACAAAGGGCTGACGTGAGAAGTGCAGACACGCCACCGAGTCCCGGGCCTGGAGTGGGGATCTCCTGAGAGGGCAGTCAGCTGTGCTCAGAGTGGCGGATCCGAGGCAGAACGGCGTGGGTAGCAGGAGGATGGGCGTCGGGAAGAGAAAGGTGAAGGCAGGGGGCATGGATCTGAGAGGCATAAACAGTGATGGGGAGGAGGGAGGAGGTACAGCAGGCGGACACAGGCAGGGGCAGTTTTCAAGGTGAGCTTTCTCTGCTGGGCCGCGGCAGCTCAGCACTGAGGAACACGGCAGTGCCCACCAGTAGACAACGTACCAGCTAACGCCTCTTCCTGCGGCCCTCCCACATGCTGGGCAAATGGGCAGAGACAGGGGAGTAGGGGTAAGAGCCCAGAAACAAGGCACTGAAAGACTGGGACCTTCCCTGGCTGGGAACGCTGGGGGGAGGGCTGTGGAAACGGTCTTCAGAGTCACTCAAATGACCCGAAACTCCAATCCTAGGGCCAATCAAGGAATTATACATACGTCTGTCTACACAGAGCCCTACATTCTAACGCTCACAGCCACCACAAAATGGAAACGATGCAAATGTGTATCGCCATCAGCAGACGCACTGGTAAACAGAACACGGCCAATCCTCCGCCATAGCAACAAAGCACTAATCCATGTCACAAAGTGGATGAGCCTCAAGAACACGGTAACTGAAAGGAGCCAGACACAAAAGTCACATGCTGTGTGACTCCACCTATAGGAATATGAACTTACATTCCATGTGCAGAACGGACATGGTTCCTAAGACAGGAGCGGGTCAGTGGCTTCCAGGGACACAGAGAGGCAAGGTTGCCGGGAGTGGGGGGGGGAGGGGTTTGTCTACTACCAGAGCTTGGTTTTCGTTTTTTGCTTCTTCATGTGGACCAGGGTGGCCACAGACTTACTGTGTAGCTGAGGATAGTCTTGAATTTCTGGTCCTCCTGTCTCCGCCTCCCAAGTGCTGGCATCACAGGCACGCGTGCCTGGTTTATTAGGTGCTAGGGCTTGAGCCCAGGACTTTGTACATGGTAGGCAAGTATTCTACAAAGAAAGCCAAATCCTCAGCCCGGGACCCAGTTACAGTTTGGGTGTGATGGGTGCTTTCTTGAACCGCACAACTTTGTGAAAAGAATGAAAACGGTTTCTGGCGCATAACTGTTAGCCAGTGATAGCCAACCTATCAACCAATTTTACACAATTCTTATCTCTTCATTCTGACTGAAAGTCATTTCATATTCATTGTAAAAAAAGGAAAGTTCAAACCTTTAGACACACGGAAAATAGAACGTGCACATTCTACAGTGCTGCATCCTGTCCTGGTACCTATGACTCACTGAGAGTTCACCTGTACATGACTTCACATGAAGGGAGGATCTTCCTCTTCGGGCTCATTTGGCCATTTGCTTTATCTCTCACTGTCTCTTGGAGACATTGCCACGTTACTGCACAGACATCTACCTCACTCCTCATTTTTCCCTCTTTGCTAGAAACGCCATTGTGCTCTGGTGTCCTGACAAGCCGTCACTTAACTAGTGCCCTATTGAGGGACATTTGGACTGCTTCCATTTCAAAACACATTTCCTAACAAGAGATCCTTTTACTTATGTCCTGGCATAACCGCACGGGCACTTCTGCAGGCTCCGCTCCTAGAAGTCAGGGGATATAAAATTTAACAGAGGGTGACAAATTGCTTTCTCAAAAGGTTACGCCAATTTACACCCCCACCAGTGGCTGGACGAGCGTGCCCGTTGCCACACACCCTTCCAACGCTCGGCGCCATCCGTCACTTTTATCTTCACTAATCCCATTTGTAAGAAGTGATGGCTGGCTTTCGTTTGCACCGTGGAGAGAGGCTGCTGAGCACCTGCTCCTGTGATTACTGGGCTTCTTCTGTGAGTGGCCTTCCATATTCCTTCAAACCTTTTAAAATGCATTTTAAAATTTAAAATTCTTCTGGATCGTCATGAGAAGGCAGCTCCTCCCAATCAAACCATGGACACATGGCTTATTATTTCTCTGACTTAAGAGATGCTTTAAGCAATGGGCTCTTATTTTGGAAGGTTAGAAATGTTCTGGAACTATGGGAGGAGGGGGTGACTATACAGCACTATATATGCCCTTCTTATAAGTGCTTATGAATTTGACTTCCAACCTTGCTAAGTTATTCCCCACCCCCCCATCAAGACAAGTTTTCTCTGTTGTAACTCTGGGTGTCTTGGAACTCACTCTTGGCCTTGAACTCTCAGAGATCTGCCTGCCTCTGCCTCTCGAGTGCTGGGATTAAAGGCTTGTGCACCACCACCGCCTGGTTGTTTTTTTCTTATACTTGAGTTTAGCCAAGAGGCTAGGAAGTGATGGTATTTTGCTTTTTGTCAATTTGTGTGTGATGGGAGTGGGCAGTGCACACATGCTGTGGTATATGTGTGGAAGTCAGAGGACAAAGTTCAAGGGTCAGTTCTCCATGATCAGGCTCATGTGGCAAGTCCTTTTTTACCTGAGGAGCCATTTCCTCTAGCCTTGTACAATATTTTCATTCATTCTTTCTTTTTTAAATAGATTTATTTTATGTGCATTAGTGTTTTGTATGTTTGTATCAGATCCTCTGGATCTAAAGTTACAGACGGTTGTGAGATGCCATGCAGATGCTAGGAATTGAACCCGGGTCCTCTGGAAGAGCAACCAGTGTTCTTAACCACTGAACCATCTTTCCAACTCTGCACACTACTTTCTTAAAAGATGCTTTGAGCTAACTTCAGATGGATGTTCAACAGGCATAAAACACACACACACGCATAGACACGTGTGCATGAGCACAGGGTTCAAAGTAGCTGCTGTCTCTCTTCGCTAGTGAATATCTGTTAGCAGGCGTTTCAAGCCTGAGGCATGCTGTCCCTGCGTCTCCTGGCCTGGAAATTCAGTTTCTAGGGACTGAGTGGGCATTTGTGTGGATGTTCTTTCTTTCCTCAGAAGTGTGTGTCCATTAAAGAAGAGCATGAAGAGCCTCCTGAAGCTCTTCACCCATTCTCTCAAGGATTTTAAACATTGTGCCAGATTCTATTTCCTGTCATAAGATGTAAAGGCTCTGTCATTTTTCCTCTTGCCTTCTGGAAAAGAACTGTCGTTGGTTAGTGGAGAGTGAGTTCATGCTTGAAATCCCAGCACTTGAGAGGTTGAGGCAGGAGGCTTGCCATAAGTTTAAAAGCCACCCTGGACTGCAGAATGAGTGACTCAAAACAAAAACAAACAAACAACAACAAAAGCGCCATAAAATCAAACCAAATAGGAAGACAGCCTGGGGACCTGGGGCTTTGGAAATCTCATCTGAGATACACTTTAGGTACGATCTTGGCCAGGCATGATGGCGTATGTCTGTGTCCCAGAACTCAGGAGACTGGACTACATAGCAAGACCCCATCTCAGAAACAAATAAAGCCAACCAAACAACCAAACAACTAAAACTTCCTCCAGCAGCCTGGCCGGACCCATTAAACACTCCTCCTGTCTCCATGCCTTTCCGGCCATCTCCACAAGGTAGCCCAGCACTGGAAGAGAGGCTCCCTCTCTACAGCGTTGACCAGGTCTGATCTGACCCTCTGTGCAGTCCCCAAGGGTTGAGTCTTGGCCTGTTTGGCAAACTGGCTGTCCAGAAATCATGAAGCCTCCCCAAACCTCAAAGAACAATAATTTGCAAGGCTGTGTGGGAAGCTGAGACGACGTGGTCCTGATGCAGGAATGGCTTACATTATCAGTGTAATGTCCAGGGAAACCCTGGGGCCTATGGGTCTTGCAGAAGCTATGGCCACACCCAACAAGAGGACACCCCTGCGGGGAGGAAGACGCTCCTCTCAGAGGTGGCCTCGGATGCCCTGGGTATGGCCTGCAACCTCCACCTACTCTTCCCCTCTGCAGCCTCCTGCCTCGTGGCTTCAACAGCTTCTGCTTTTGACTGGAGCTTGGCCTCCACACAGAATCAAGAGGTACTCTCTCGAACCTGCCTTGCCCAAACTTGGATCTGATTTATCTGAAATCCACCTTTCTCATCCCTCCCCATCTCATTCAAGGTCAATTCCATTTTTCTGGCTACTCAGGCCTCAGTCTTCAAGGCATGTGGGAAAGTCCACTCCTCCCCTCGCTTGCCTTTTTCTCTAAGCAGATACGCTGCGGATGTACGCAGAGTCTGGCCCTTCCCTGCCACCTTCAGGTCCCTGTCATTACTCAACAGCCACCTACCCTTGCTGTGCCCTTCACTCTACACCCCACAGCCTAGCCTGGGACAGAAGCTAGAGGTCTGGGGCCCTGCAAATTGCCCTGCCCACCTTCTCCACTCACCCTTCCACAATTATACTCCAACCAAGCCATTTTTCTTAGAATTTCTCAGACCCCAAACACCTTGCTCTTGCAGATTCTGTCTGGGCCCCACCCACCCAGCCTCACATGTCCCGAGTCCCTATTTACTCCTCCCTCCCTAAGGGCCCTCTGCCACTCTTTGGAGACAGCAGCCCATCTGCCAGGAGCCCCCTCTCAACATCTGCCTTTGCAGTCATTATGCACAGCACTGCCACCCCTGCCTACTCACTAGTGTGCCGCCCAGCCCATGATGGCTCTTTGTTCTCATTCACTTTCCCCACCGGGACAGTACCTGGCCCATGTAGGGAAGGAACAGATGAATGAGATCTCCTTTGAGAAGCAGCACAAGAAGAATCACCATGGGCGTGGTGGCACATGTCTGTACCTATAACACCAGGACTCAGGAGGCAGAGGCAAGGACTACAGGGCGAGACCCTCTCTCAAGATAAAAACAAACAAATATCAAAAGAAAAACCAAAAAAACGGGGCATTTGGTTAAAAATAGTTGCTTTGTTTCCTGTGTGGGAAAGAACGGCTGGCTTTGGAGCCAGGCTGTATCCTTCACAGATACATAGGCACCAAGCTCCCTGGTACCTGGCTTAGAGCAAGGACCCCGGCTGGCACCCTTCCTCGGGCACTGCTTGGCTGTGTGCTCTAGTGAGAACATGACTTACATTATCTGCTACTCAGTTTCTCCCTCTGAGAATCAAATGGGATCAATGCTACCTACCAGTGAGCCATCACCCAGCGGGGGGCTGAGAAATGGACATAGCCAGCACACTGGTTGGACGCCCTGGCGCTCACCTGCACATTTTAGTGGTGGAATTGAAAAGCTTCACTTTGTAGTTGCTGTTGCAAATAAGCAGGAAGAGTTCCTTGGTGAGCGGTGGGTACCAGACCATGCAGGTGGGGTAGCTGCCCTGGTCCGTTCGGTGAATGTCCAGGACATCCAGGTGGTCTTTGTAGCTCTTAACAAGATTGTACTCTATCTGCAGAGGAGCACAAGGGCATGGGGACCTAGCTGGAGGACTCTCAAGCCCCAGTGTCAGCCTGTTTCACAACTGGCTTGGGTCTCTAAGGGAAGTCTCCTGACTCCACACCTGTATGCTACCTTCACTAAGCATTCACAGTGAGAGGATGGTGGAGAAAAAACTCAAGCCTAAGCCCAACTGACCCCAGACCTGAACTCTGGTGTTGATTGATTTCTACTGAGCTCCTTCCCGTTACCTCAAGAACTGATTCAAATCTCAACACTTGATGGTCCCAGATTGGTGGCCTGCTCAAACTGGCCCCAGGTACAGAGGGATAAAAGGAAGGAGACAGAGCTTGGGGTGGGGGGTGGGGGAACTGGGACGAGGGAGGCAGGAAGGCTCCATTAGCGGTTTCTGAATTGATAAGGCTTGATCTGAGAAGGTCACCACTATCCCTACTTGCTCTTGTTAGTTTTTGCCAACTAGATAAAGTCTCCTCACCTGGGAAGAGGGACCCTCACTTATGGAATTGTCTCCATCAGACTGGCCTGAGGTCATGACTCTAGGCAGGTGGGCCTAAGCTGTATGAAAGCAGCTGAGCAAGTCATGGAAAGCAGGGGGGTAAACAGCATTCCGCCATGGTCCCTGCTTCAGTTCCTGCCATTCCTGCCGTACCTCCCTGAATGATGGCTGGTAAGCTATAAGCCAAGTAAACCATTCTCCCCAGTTCGTTTTGGTCAGCGTTTCATCTCAGCAATGGAAAGCAAAGTAGGAGACCTAGCTGTGCTCGCCCCTCCCCCACCCTCCTGCTGTTTTCCCTCATAAGTCACAATCTCACCCTGACCTCTGGACACTGTGGAGGTATTAGCAAGTGTCAGCTTTCCCAATGCTCTCTGGGAGTTAAAGCCAGCCGTATCTTCCATGCTGTATGGGATACACACTCCCTGCTGCCCCCCCTGCCAGGAACCAGAGATGCCAACGTGGAGAGGTTGATATCCCACTATACAGTCATTTTCTCCAACAGACACGTGCTGTAGGTGGGGTCTACACAAGATGCCAGGGGCAGAACAAGGCAGGACGGGTAGGGCGGGGGCATGGGGCGGTGATTGGGCAAACAGAACTGAAGGGCTCACCAAGAACCTGTCTTTGCCAAGGCTCAGCAGCCTGGGCTCATTGCTGTCCAGATGAACCCCGAACAGGAGGCTTTGAATGCTGTTGCGATGAGAGCGTAGTCTTGCCAAATATTCCCAGACCCTCTGTCCATTTTTGACCACCACCATATACACGGCCACAGTGAAACTGACATCCTAAAGGAGCAAGAGCAGAAATCTCCCCTTAACTTTAGGACCTAAGAATCGTCATTGTGGTTTTCAGACCCATCTACCTTCGGGATCTATTACCCAAATAAATCTTAGCACAGCAGAACAAGCAGGAAAGGAGTGCCCATTCTACAGACCAGGAGACTGAGGCTACGGATTAGTAGATAAAGGTGGAAGGGGAGGAAGAACGAAGTGACAACAGTGCCACTCTTCTTCCCATGTTCTTGCAGGGTTCCCCAGGGAAAGCAGACAGCCTGAGTCTCTCTGCCTTTGTCCTCCTTACTCTTTGTCTAGCTGTAGGAAAATAAAAAGGTCTGATACAGTCCAGAGTGGCAGAGAGCGGCCTGGAGGGATGCTAGGGGCTGGGACAGCTCTGGTCCTACCAGGGGCCAGGCTGAATGTGGGTGGGGTGCCAGAGGGAGCTGGCCCAGTGAGGACCTTCCTCCTTGCCATACCTCCCCCCACTATCACACCAGACAGAAAGGCAGACCAGGGGACAGCCAGAACCCCTCCCCTGAGATCACGTCCCCTGGTCACAGAGGGAAGGAACAGAGTCCAAAGCCCCGAGGAAGGACACTGAGATCGGTGAGGAGACTGCGCTGTCAAAATGAGCAAGAAGGAAGAGAAGGGGTCCCAGAAACACAGCAGCTCCGAGTCCGGGTGTTCTGAGGCCCTGCTCCATCTGCCTGCAGAAGCCCTTCGACCTCACCAGCCTGTCCCTGTGCACCCCAGCTAGACTGGGGTGTGAGTTACATATCACATGACACACGTGGGTGAACCACACAGTGCTAGGGTGTGCTCTAGCATACTCACAAAGCTGTGTGTCCATCCTGAGAGTTTTCCAGTGTTTTCACGACCCCCACTTTCCTCAGGCTCCTCACCCCTTCCTTCATAAAGAAGAGCACTGAGCAGAGGGAAGTACTCACGGCAGTCGCCATGTAATTGGAGTCGTGTGAGAAGCAGACGTGAGACACGCTGGTTCTGGAATATCTGAAGGGCTCTGAACATTCACTTTCTAAAGACATCGCATCAAGAATATAAACTGTCCCCTCGGTGAATCCAGCTCCAATCAGGGCTCCTGAAATGGCAAGCCCAAGGACAATGACAGAAAAGGGACTTCCTTCAGTCGAGGGGAGAGTCTGTGGCAGCTTTGCTCCACAGCAGTAAACAGAAGGAAGGAGCTCCACAAGGAAGACAGGAAGCCAGACGCCTTGGGAAAGGTGCTAAGGCACAGCTGTGCGCAGGGATGGAGAGAGGGGCAGCTGGCTGGTGACAGCCCAGGGTACAGCCCCTATGGGTATCTTGGAACCCATGAGAGTGCAAGTACCTTCAGGGTTGTAGGTCAGGCTCTGGATTCCAAGCCCCTTCTCAAAGGCCCTGCTGAACAGATATTCCTTCTTTTCGTAGTTCCACACCTTGATCATCCCACAGACACTCCCAACCGCGATGAGGGGTTGGTATGGGTGACAGGAGATGGCATAAACAGCGTCTCTGGGCTCCACAAAGAGCTTCTCAAGTTTGGTGCCGTTTGATGTCATGTGGTACACAGTGGCATCAAATGTCCCGATGACAAAATTCCTGTTTGCAAAGGAGAGACCCAACAGGATCAGTGCTTGCAGGGAATGGCCACACCAGCCATTCTGCTCCTAATTGCACATGAACCGCCTTTGTCGTCTATAATTTGGTGACATTATTAACCCAACATCTCCAAAAATATACCACCAACATCCAACAGCCTCCATTTGCAAGTGAAAAAAGCCCACTTTCCCACATGTAAATTGAGTCATTAAGTATGCAGATGGACAGTTGTACAATTAGCTAATCTACACATGCAAATATTCATTTGTGTATGCAAATATGGAGTTGGGTGCACACATACAGATGTGCCTGTAAAGACTGCAAGGGCAATTAAGCAGACTCACAGATAATTCAGTCTTGAAATGTTATGGCTATTAATTATCCAATGCCTTTAACCTCAGTGGCTAGGACAAGCTCAGCTCCAAGAAATGAGGCAAGCCCTCAGCCAAGGACTCCAGGATCAGTGGAGATAAGAAGTCAGGGATAAAGGCCATCCAGTTACTCAGGCTTCTAAACAGTAAAATCTTTAACTGATTAAAAAAATATATAAATCCAATACTGATTGCAACCAGCCACAGAGAACCAACTGCAAGCCAGGCAAGACTAACCAGGAAGGTGAGTTCTCTCGATTCCATATCCTAAAAACAAGAGGAACATTCACTCCACTGCGTGTTATCTAAAAGGGGACATCAGCCATTTTTTGACCGTCCAAAGGACTAGATTCATTAACGACTTACCTGACAACAAAAACGTCACCTTTTAAAGTGCAGTCTGTGGGGAGGTTGGAGTTCTCAGTAGGTGGATTTGCTGGAGACTGTGAGAAGGACAGAGACCTTATGGCATTCAGTTTGAAGTTGCTGTACCAGTTGACAATAGACAGGGTATGATCGTAGAACTTGATGCTACCCTTAACGTCACCTGTGACAATGTAGCTGAAATAGAGACCACCGCCAGACTGTTACACAATCGGGTCAGGCCCTGGACTCCAGGTGTTGCAAAGCTCCACTCAACCGTTCCCAGCGCCCACCGAGAGTGCTTTTACTGTTACCTCACTTTACATCTACATCACTGAAGCTAAAGAGAAGTTAAGAAGTCTGTTCAAAGCCTAGGGTTGCCGGATACAGTGGATAAACTGCACAGGAGGCCCAGTTAAATCGGAATCTCAGATACGTAATGAATAATCTTCTGGCATAAGTGTATAACAAATACCACCTATACATGGCTAGAGTACACAGGAGCCCAGCGTACTAGGTGAAGCAAAGGGCGTGTTCTCACAGACACTCTCCTGGTTCCAAGGTCGGCCCCTGACCACAGTGGGTGACAGTGATTTACAGTCACAGCCATATGACTACAGAGGACAATGGAGAGCAGCCAAACAGCCCTCCCACACCACGCAGGCTGGGCAGTGGGACACGATCTGCTTTATACAGGACACTGCTGTTAGAATCATCATAAAACCACACTCGGTCATCACAGGCACAGACAGTGCTGGGTAACAAAATGGCTTTTATTTCCAGTCCTCCAATTCATCCCAAGAGAGCTTTTTATTTTTTTAAGACTTAAAAAAAAAAGTCTAATCACAGGGGGAGAGTGAATTTTCTCAAATGTTATGCAGAGTGATTAAATGAGATTTCTGATTAATAAGCAAGGCAGGTGGGCATAGTAATTGGCTAGGGCTGCCTTCACTGCCCTCTGCTGGGCGGAAGTGGCAGAGCTCGTCCTTTTCTTCCCCTTGGGTAGTGTTCTTTAACACAGGGAGAGGGAAACCCAGGCCTGGTCTTCAAAGGCTCTAGCCCCCAGCTAACTGACTGTATCACCCATCGATGGCCTAACACACCTTTTCACACCTCTGAGATGACGACTGCATTCCTCTTTGTAAAGGCAGGCCTGGATGCCAGGACTGCCCAGCGCCCCTGCACCAGCTAGTACAGATGAAAGAGGGCAGGCTCTTGTCACAAGGCGTTTTCTCACACTTTAGGGAACTTTTCTAACATGCCAGTGAGGGCTGCTTTTTACCTAGCGCTCCCCATGCGCCAAGCAGTTACTTGAAATCCTCAGAAGATTATTTGGGGAGGGCGGAGCACAATTGCCACAGTGCGCATGTGCAGGTCAAAGGCCAACTTTGGAAAGTCGGTTCTCCTCTTCCTCCTTTATGTAGGTGCCAGGGATTACACTCAAACCGTCAGGTTCCTGACAAGAGCTTTTACTCAAGCCCAAGAATCACAAACTTTAGAACAACATAAAAGTTAGGGATGGTAGAACACGAATAGAAATAATTCTAGCACTTGGGAACTTGGGGAGAAAAACCATAAGTTTAAGGCCTGGCCGGGGTGCACAGTGAGAGATCCTGTCTCAAAAAGCCAAACAAATAAAAAGCTCCAATATAATTGATCTTCACATAATGTGTAAATATTATTTTGGAACCAAGACAACAAGACTCTCTTTTAAAAAATGCCTTAGTTAAAAAAAAATATTTTTTTAATGTGCATGAGTTTAGCCTGCATGTATGTATATGTGCCATGTGCATGCCTGGTGACCTCAGAGGTCAGAGGAGGGTGTTGGATCCCTGGAACTAGTTATGGATGGTTATAAAGAACCATGCGAGTGCTGGGAACTGCACTCAGGTCTTTTGCAAGAGTAGCAAGGGCTCTGATCGGCTGAGCCACCTCTCCAGCCCCTTGATGTGCTTTCTCAAACTTAAAGGATGAGATCTGGGGGTATGAAACAGGCTTCAGTAGCACAGAAGAAAAGGAGTCACATTTTGTTTCACTAACACAGAAAAAATTTAAAACACATGCCCATGAGTTCTTTTAAAAATCTAGTTAGGGACTGGGCATGGTGGTGCATGCCTTTATTTCCAGCACTCAGGAGGTAGAGGCAGAGGGAGACAGATCTCTGTGAGTTCTGGGATCTCAGGGAACTACGTAGTGAATTCCAGGCTAGCCAGGTCTACTCAATGAGACCCTGTCCAAAAAACAAAGGAAAAAAAAAAAAAAGGAAAATAAATGAAATTCAGTTAGTGCAGACAGGAGTGTAAGGAGAAACCCATTCCTGTCCCGAGCATCAAAGTGCTCAGTTCTCTGTTGAGAGGCAACTCATGTCCCCAGTTAATTGTGACTCTCCCCAGAAATACTCTATGTATCCGTGGATATGTGTACAAAAGGGATCTAACAAAAAGCTACAGGCACTAAGGAATGCTGAGAGCTGGAAAGATAGTCTTCCCCAGGAAAAAGCTCCTCAACTGGCTATCCAATACCAAGTGTTTAGCCCTGAGATCATATATATATACAAGCAACATTATACAAACTGTGCTGTGTATAGGCTGTATCTATATACTTAGGAATATATATATATATATATATATATATGTATATATACATATATATATAGTGTACTATGTAACAACAACTAAAAAACAAGAGGCCACGGATTTGAGAAAGGGCAGGGGTACATGGGGGGGTCAGAGGTAGAAAAGGACGCAATTATATTTTGAATACATATAAAACAGAGGTCTTCACACGTTTCTGATCACACCAGGATCCTCTCTGGTCAGGGTGGTTACCTGTCGATTGTGGTGAGCACGGTGATGCCCTCCTTCTGTAAATGGACCAGTTTACAGGGCTTGATGAAAGGAAGGCCCACTGTGGAGGACGCAGGCGGGTAGTGTATATCCCAGACAACCATCTTCCCTTCCCTTGTCGCTGATAGGATTTGTGGCAACTTCAAGTGAAAAATGGACTGGCTAAATTTTCCCACGTGTTTGTTGAATGTCTGTATTTCAAAGACAGGTTATGTTACCGTGGTAAGAAGAAAAAGAAAAGAGAAAAAAGAACCAAAACATGTATCTGTGTGGCATTTCGTAACATTAGGATGAAATACAGTGAGACAAAAAACAAAGAAAAACGAAATGACTGAAACCCACAGGTGGCTCGCTCCTGACGCTCCACAGGTTCACTGAGGGTTTTCTGTTGTGCTAAATTACACTGTTTAACTCGACCAAGAGAGTGGCTAATTACTGCTTATACCTGGCCAGTTTCTCTCATGGAGGCTGTTAAACCCACAGTCTGTCATGAGCAGACTCATGTCTCTGGGTGAAAAATATAAAATAATTACCCTGATGTTCTTTGATATCAAGATATTGTCCTATCAGAAGAAATCATTTCACTCTTAACATAAGACTACTTTGGTAAGACCCCTTATTCAATGTATGCTTTGTGAAATGAGGCATTCGGCCATCTTTCTTATACAATGTGTCAGAGATGAAATTTGGAAAGAGGGCTGGAACAATGGCTCAGCAAGTAAGAGCACATACTGCTCTTCCAGAGGACTCGAGTTCTGTTCCCAACACCCATGTTGGACCGCTCCCAACTATCTGTGATTCCAGCTCCAGGTGACCTTTAATACCTCCCGATTCCAAGAGCACCAGCCCCCACGCCCACCCCCACCCCTGCCTCTGGTGAGACAGGGTTTCTTGTATACCAGGCTGGCCTTGAATTTGAACAACTTGTAACTCATTCTCCTCCTGCCTCTCCACCTCCCTTGTCCTGGGGATTACAGACACCCACTATGGCATCCAGTTGATGTGTTACTGGGGATTGAACCCAGGGCTTTGTGCAGGGTGGGCAAGCACTGTACCAACTGAGCCACATCCTCAGCCCCTCAGTGTTGTTGGGATTTTTTTGTTTAGCTTTGTTTGAGACATCGTGCAGTCCTAGCTGGCCTTGAACTCACTGTGTAGACCAGGTTAGCTTCGAACACAAAGATCCACCTTGCTCTGTGTCCCAAGTGCTGGGATTAAAGGCTTTTGCCACCATGCCTGGCCCTCAGTGTTACATCTAAAAAAAATATCTTTTAAGCAGGAGCCCACATCAAACACCATTAGGTCTCATCAACCAAAAACATGGCAGCAGCTCACAGGAAGCAACCTCAGTAGCCCCTCAAGGAGTAACAGTTCACTATTCCCTAACTCATTATGCACAGAGACGGTATAAGACGTGGCTGCGGGGGGGGGGGGGGGGCCTGGCCATTGACCATGCTTTTCACATTTTCATTTACAAAAACAAAGCCTACGTATAGACAATAACCTCCCCTGGAAAGTGATTGTTTGTTTGTTGGCTGGTTGACTGGTTTGTGGTCCTGGGGACTGAACCCAGGAAAAAAAATCATTCTTTACTTGTGTCCATTCTTCTCTTACTTTTTCTCTTTGGCATGCCCTCTGTCATACTTAATTCTTACTCTTTGTCAATATACACATTCCAAAATCTGCCCATTCTCAGGGTATTTCCTCATATGCATATCTTTTTCTATAATGTCTTATTTTACTTTTACAATACTTCTGTTATTTTTAACCAACCGTTCATTATGGATAAATGATCCGAGCAAAAATGTTCAGATTTTTCCCAATGAATGGCTTCACATTAAGACATGGCCCACACCCACTAAGTTGCACATCCCTCTTTGCCCTTTACAGTGTCTGAATATGAAAAGACGACAATACTCACTTTCTCTGTTAGAAGCGGGGCGCTGTGAGCAAATATTCCCCTCTTTTCTAACTGCAAAGCATAGAGAAAACATTAACACTTAAAGACAGAGCTGCCAAAAGAGGCGCTGTGTGCTAGCTAAACCAGAGCAGATATGCCCAAACGGGGTCGGAGGGCTGCAGTTTCTACAGGAAGAGAACCTGTCATCTGAGGGCATAGCCTAAAAACATTGAAAAACAATGAAAATACGTTCAAAAGCCAGGTGTGATTGTGACTCCGTATGGTGGCTAATGCAAATCTGAGTTCTATGTGAATGAGGCTTTAAAATGAAAATAACACTTGAAGCAGCAGATACTATGGACAGGCAGCTTTTCAATTAGTCTTTGGTTTTGCTTTGTTTGTTTTTTTTTTAGGTTAAATGCACTTAACATTTTTAGGTAAAATGCACTTAAATCAGCCATTAACCACATGTCAGTGGTGTGTGATATTCACAATGCTGCATAACAACCATCCCCATTACCCCAGGGAGACCTGCAGTCATTCCCTTTCTGCTCTGCTCAGCTTCTGCCAGCCATGAATCTACTCCCTGTCTCTATAGACTTACCTAGTCCAACATTCCGTATAAACAGAATCATACACTCTATGACTGTATGTGTATAACTTCTTTTTTATTTTTATTTTATATTTTATTTTATTTGAGACAGGGTCTCACTATGTGGACCAGTCTGGCCTTAACTCATAGAGATGCCCCTGCCTCAGCCTCTCAAGTCCCGCAATTAAAGATGTATGCTACCACTCACAGCATGCCTTTTGTTAAAATGCATTTTATTTATTTACTTTCTCTGTAGTGCACATACGTGTGAGTGTGTACAGGGACACATGCGCCACGGCATGAGTGTGGAGGTCAGGGGACAGCTTCACGGAGTTGGTTCTCTCCTTCCAACTTTATATGGGCTCTAAGAATGGAACTCACTCGGGTCCCCAGACTTGGCAGCAGATGCCTTTGACCCAGTGAGTCATCTTGCCCACCCAGCTGCTGCTGCTTCGCCTCCTCCTCTTCCTCCTCTTCCTCCTCCTCCCTCTCTTTTAAAGCCCAGTGGTTGTGTTGGTTATCCACACCATAGCAAGTATGAGCACTTCATACAGTAGCACTATTTCACTGCATGGATGGACCACGTTTTGTTTACCTATTCATCAGCCAATGGACACTGAGTTCTAGCTTTTGGCTATTTCTCTTTTTTAATATATTCTGATTTTTTTAAACTTTATCTTCATTAATGTTTTTGTCTTCATTCATGTCTGTGTGTGGGTGTCAGATCTGGAGCTGGAGTTATAGACGATTGTGAGCTGTCATGTGGGTGCTGGGAATTGAACCTGGGTCCTCTGGAAGAGGAACCAGTGCCCTTAACAGCTGGGTCATCTCTTTGGTAGTTTCTTTTTTGTTGTTGTTTATTTTGTTGAGACAATGTCTTTATGTGGTTCTGGCTGTTCTGGAGCTTTCCATGTAGACCAGGCTGGTCTTGAACTCATAGACATCCTCTTGCCTCTGCTACCCTAGTGCTGGGACTAAAGGCATGCACTGTTGCACATGGAGAACTATGTGTTCTGTTTGCAGTTCTGTAAGGTAAGCACCTAGGAACTCTGTGTCCAGCTGGGACTGTTTCTGTATTTCTTTGATCTTATTTGCCCTGTGCTGATCTGATTACTAACTCCTTCCTCAGGGGATCGAGGAAGAGATCTTAAGGGGGAAGAGATAGTAGAACACCATATGATATGACGTTAAAGGGAGAAATACTGGGAGTTAAAGGTGTACACAGGGATGGGTTGAGGACTACAAAGGAAGGAAAGAGTGAGAGTGGGTTAACAGAAACTAGCGTGTATGAAAACCCCTATAGACACCCCTACTTTGTAGGCTAATTGAAAAATATGTAACATAGTCAGGTGGTGGTGGCGCACACCTTTGATCCCAGCACTTGGGAGGAGAGGCAGGCAGGTCTCTTGGAGTTTGAGGCCAGCCTGGTCTACAGAGTGAGTTACAGGACAGCCAGAGTTACAACAGGAAAACCCTATCTTGAAACAAACAAACAAACAAATGTTTTTTTTTTGTTTCTGATGCTGGAGAGAGGTTAAGGGGACCCGCTGCTCTTCCAGAGGCCCAGGTTCCATCTCCAGCAACCCACATGGCAGCTCACAACTGCCCGTGTCAAAGGATCTGACACCCTTACACAGACACACATGCAGGCAAAACATCAATGCACATAAAATAAAAAATAAATGAAATTCGGAATCGAGTCCAAGGTTTCTAAAACAAACAAACAAACAAAAAAGCAAAAGCCAAAAACCAAAAAGACAAATTCTATCTTTTAGACCTGTTAAATATATTCAAATAAATGTTTGTCTCATTACCTTAGCAAATTAAATGAATTTCAATTATTTTCTCCTAATTTAACATGCTAATTTCCAATGAGACTAAGATAAATGCCATAATTAAATTAAAATGTTTAAATATATGTTCATTGTTTCCTAAATAGATGTAATATTACTATACTATGAAACATCTGTATTCAAAAAGTAAACATGTGCTTACATCCACACTTTGAAACAACCCTGCCTCTACTTACCCAGGAGTAGTAGACAGCCTGTGTCATGCTGTTGCTCACTAGTTCATTATTGTTTGCTGGGTTGAAGGTGAGATGGTTCTGAAGGGTAAGGCATTAACACGTGTCACATGAAAGCAAACCTTCTGTCTCTCACTGCTTCAGCCGAGTGTTACAATTAAACAATAATTTTAATTAAAATAAATAACCGAGTAGGGATAGATACAAGATGAAAAAGGACTTGGAACTTGGGAAACAAAAAGGATAGTATTTAAATACTGGCCGTAAAGTAAATAGTGTAAGATGTGTTCATTTTGCAAGTTTTACTTATTACAAGTCATCATGTAACAGGCAAAAAATAAACTATATTCACCATTTAGTTAATTACCCACTTATCCCTTGTTTTCCCAGTTGGGCAGTGAACCCGCTCTGCCCCTGAACATCAGCCCCTAGCCCATCACTAATAATCTTTATCCTGTGTGCTAAAGACAGACTGATGGATGGCAAATGCACATTTCTGAAACTGACAGGGCCACAAGAGCTCTTGGAATGAATCTGAGGCGTTGGAATGGAATTCTGATCCCTGCCAAGATGGTGAATGGTGTGGAGCTGTTGGCGTCCTTCCCAAAAATCAGCTCTGCAGAGACTGAAGTGAGGGAAACGGTGAATGCAGAAACTAAATGATGACAACCACCACCGAGACAGAAGCTCCTAGGGCCTGGGAGGTGAGAGCCTGTGTAAAGGAGCTGTGGCCGGGATGGCAGACAGAGAGGCGTGGCATGGGCTGAGGCACAGACGCGCTGTTTCTGCCCCCCTCCCTCCACTTCCCCCTCCAGGCTACTCCCTGCCTACTGCTTGCTCCACCGCTGCAATGTAAATGTAAACCGCAGTGCCAGTGTTAGACTCACAGGACGGAGCAGGGGCTTGGGTGTGATGGAGACGGAAGCACACGGACCAGACCTCCACACAGCTGAAAGTCAGCCTGCAGCCGTGGCGCTTTCTGGTTGAAGTGTCTACTCTGCCAAGGAAGTTTTCGTTCGTACTGAGCTGCAACTCGTGGTCATTTCTGTGTTTTGTTCTTTCTTTTCTTTCCTTCACTGCCCACCTCCCATAGGGTCTCACTATAAAGCCCTGGCTGACCTGGAAATAAGTAGACCAGGCTAGCCTCAAACCCACAGACATCCACCTGCCTCTGCCTCCCAAGGGCTTGGATCAAAGGTAACAAGATTGGCCATCACTTAAGGGTAATACCCTTCAGAACTGAAGACAATTACCATTAGAAGTGAAGGCTGGTTTCACGGAAGCGTCTGCTTTTATTGGTCACGAAGAGGAAACAACCTAAACGCCCATTAACAGCAAACAAGCAAGCAGACTGGGACACACCAAAGGCACACCAGCCAGTAAGACACCCATGGCCAGCACCACAAAGCCGAGAGAAAGAAGCCAGGCCAGCGAGAAGGCTCCGTGGGTAAAAATGCCTGCTGCTCCCCAAGTGGGCCTGACAGCCTGAGTTCTAAACCCAAAATCTATGAAAAGTGGGGAGGAGGGAATGACTCCTCAGAGTTGTCTTCTGACCTCCACACATACAAATCTCTCCAAACACACAGGCTCACAATAATAGTTATGATGAAATTAAATGTTAAAAAAGCTAAAACTTTGCGGGGGGGGGCAGTCTGAAAAAAAAGAGTAAATGTAAGTTTCAAAATGGATGAAAGGGTAGAGAGAGCTCTTCTAGAAAGTTAAAAAAACAAAACAGCGTATTATTCATCGTGTGTGTGAGTGCAGGCCCTCACATGGAGGTGAGAGGACTCCAATCCGGAGCTGGACCTCTCTCTCTGCTGTGAGTTCCAGGGGTTTCGCTCAGGCCGTCAAGCCTGTGTGGCAACTGCTTTTACCTGCTGAGCCATTTTGCCAGCTCCCATCTAGAAGTTTTATGTGAAGAGGAACAGAGGGCAGAAGCCAGAAGGAGATGGGGGCCCACCAGAGCTCGATGGAGCCAAGTGATGTGGAGATCCGTTCTGTGTCGATGAGTTCCGGCTAGGAGAGGCAGAGTGGACAGTCCCAGGGGAAGTGTAACCGGCAGAGACAGATGGGTCTAGCCTAGCCCTCCAGGAGGCAGATATAAGGAGAAAGGAACACCATGAGGGGTGGAGGCAGATTGGAGGCCCAGGAATGGGAAGCAGGCTAGTGTTTGCCCCTGATGGTCCCTAACCTCTCATTGACGTGTGAGGAATGCTGTCAGCTGTCAGCCAAGGGAAGGGCTGTAGGAAGGGAGGGACAGCCCACTGGACCAGCCTGAGATCTCTGTTGTGGAATGTATCAAACACTGTGGCCAGCAAGCCACAAGTGGCCGGGGAGAACTTAAAATGTGGCTAGTAAAGCTGGAGAGCCAAACTTGTCATTTTATTTCATCAATTTAAATAGTATGTTCGGCAAAGTTGCAGGACACAAAACTAAGCAGCAGAATCCAGCTGCGTTTCTATATGGCAGCGGTGAACAACCTGAAAAGGAGAATTAGGGAAATGATTCCACTTTCAAATGCATCAGAGAGAGAAGGAGGAATAGATTTAACTCGGGGAGGGGGGGGAGGAAGATTCTCACACTCCAAGTTACAAAGTGCCCTCAAAGGTCCCTAACACCAGGTGGTGGTGGCGCATGCCTTTAATCACAAGGCACCGCTCAAAAAAGAACTGAAGACTGGCATAAACAAACAGCAAGACACCTGGTGCCCTGGGGTTGGAAAACAACATAATTAAGATGACAATACTTCACACAGTGATCCACAGACTCAGTGAGGAAAGTCCAATAGGCATTTTGTGCAGCAAAGTTTAAAAAACACAAACAAAAGAACCTGAAGCCAGCTGCAGCACGCACCTGCAATCCCAGCACTTGGAAGGTCAAGACAGGAAAACACTTGGTATTCAAGGCCACCTGGCTACTTATCAAGGATCTGTCTCAAAAATGCCAAGCCCGGGACTGCTTTTCATTTATCACATTGCTGTGATAAAACACTGGAGAGATGGCTCAGCCATTAAGAGCACTGTCTGCTCTTCCAGAGGACCTGGGTTCAATCCTCAGCACCCACAACTGTTTGTAACTCCAGTTCTGGGGGATCTGACTCCCTCACACCAATGCACATAAAATAAAAATAAATTAAATAATAAAGATAAATTAAAAGGGGGAAAAAAAAAAAAAACACTGGCCAAAGAGGAAAGGTGCTTGCTGGACAGAAGTTGGGATCTCCAGAACCTATGTAAATGTTGGGTGAAGGTGATGTCCTGCCTGTAATTCCAACCTCAGAAGGCAGAGACTAACCATATTAGTGAGCTCTGGGTTTGACTGAGAGACCTTGCCCCAGTGGGTAAGGTAGGAGAGCAATGGAGGACGATTTCAGACATAAACCCTTGGGGCCTCCACATGCATGTGTACACACTACCACATGCATCCACACATGAATACACACACACACACACACACACACACACACACACCAAGCCTAAATAGCCACATATGGTTGACTGTTAGATGAGTGCAAACTTTAAAAGTAGAAGCATTTTACTTTCCCGAGCGACTGGCAGGGTGGTGTGGGGGGGGAGCAAAGCCGGGTATCTGCACTGGGGGAATCCGAGTCTTGTTGAGCCTCTGAATTTCAGGTCCTGTGGCCCAGGTATGACAGAGCCAGGCACAGAGAGTTTTCTATACACTTACTGGAGGAGGAATGTGAAAACGCAAGCAGCAGAGAGCAGTGAACGCGAGCTGACAATAGTGTGTCCGAAACCTTACTGACTTACCGCGTGGCTAGAAGCAGCCTCTCGCATGCTCCTGGAATGAGAAAGGCTGCCGGCAAGGTGACTTTAGATAGATTATCTAATAATTAATAGTAGTAGTCCACAGATGGTAATAACTGTGCACCTGCATGTTTGTGTAGATTATGGGAGATGATAGAAGTAAAGAACTGAGCAGGATCTAGGACATTGCAAGTGCGTCGAACACATTCGCTGCTGTTAGGAAGGGTAAAATGAGGTCGGGCGAGGAAAGTGCTGCTCAAAGGTTCTTCTGCACCATGGTGAAACCCCACTAAAGCCAAGAACCCCTGCGAGGCAGCCCCTGTTAACCACAGGCTCGAGCACAACTCACCTGGAAACCATACTCTTTGGGAAGATCTAGAGTGCAGGCAGGGGTCTCCACTGCCAGAGTCCACTTCCAAATGCACACTTTCTGTGAGAAAGAGCACAGCAAGGGTCATGAGACCCTTGTCATGTCCCCGTCGTCACCCCCCACCACCAGCTTGCAGGAGAAGCCCTGAGGCAGCAGCTAACTGAGCAAAGGACAAGAGTCAAACCCTAAGCCTGGGCCCAACACTGCACTGTGAAGTCTGCTTATCCAAGAGCAGCCCACACACACCAGGGGGCCTGTGCAGAAGTGGCTACTCGCATATCTGGTGCGCTGGTCAGCTCAGAGGCCTACCCAAAGGGCCCTTTACCTGGATTTCAGCATCTGAGATGGTGGCCAGAAACTTGGCGTCTCGAGTGATGGCTATCGACCTTATGCCGTTACCGTCTGGACAGCTGTCAAATATGGTGTGCACAGGGATTCTGAAAAACAGGACAGAGAGAGGCGGCCCTTGCAGAGGGATGCCTGGCTTCCCCCGTGAGGCTGGGACAGGGCTGAACTCAGCCCAAACTCCCCAAAACATAACAAAGTATGATCTACCTATGCAAAGGAATATTTATGGCTAATTAACATATGTGTCTAAATAATTTATTGTTTCTTAAATATTTATTTTATTTTAAAATTATGCGTATATGTGCACAGATATATGCACGAGTGCTGGTGCTTCTGGAGGTCAGAAGAGGGCACTGGATCCCATGAAGCTGGAGTTTCAAGCAGGTGAACCTCCAGACATGGATGCTAAGATCTGAACTCAGCCAGAGGAGCAAGCCTCTTAACTGCTAAGCCATCTCTTCAGCTGCCAGACTCTACCCCCTGCCACACACACACCTTTTTTTAGATAGGGTCTTGCTCTGTAGCCCAGGCTACCCTCAAAATTATGATCCTCCTGAGTGCTGGAGCTACAGCTATGAGCTAGTTAATTCATTTTTATTCATTATTAATAAATGAGCAAACCATCATTATTTTTCATTCTTTTGCAAAGAGAAAAGAGGCACTGGCACATGCCACAACACAGACGCACCCTGAGAATGTGACACTAGCCAAAGAAGCCAGACACAAAGGCTTACCACATGAACCCATGGATAGAAAATGTCCAGACTCTGTGAGGCAGAAGGCAGCCTGGGGTGGGGGCATGGGGAGCCATCGCTGCCTGGGGGTGATTAAACTGTTTTGGAACAAGGTAAAGGTGATGGTTGTATAACACTTGGACTAAATGCCACCCCTCATTGTGTACTTTCACATGTCCGATTTTATTTTAAGTGAACTTTATCTCAATAAACAGCAGGCCTAACTTGGAGCAGTCGGATAGTATACTGTTCATGAGCACTCTAAGTAACGAAACACCTTGCCAAAGAAGCTTGTTGTGCTGTAAAGCTCCCACCCCCACCCCACCCCCACCCCCTACGGTTACATGCTGCTTGGACTAAACAGCTTGGAGTCAGATATGTAAGAGAGTGTGTGCTGGTTGGAAAAGCAGTTGGAAGAGACAGGGAAAGAGAGAGCACAAAAGCTGATGATAGGGAAACAGGTAGAAATTACTGAGATAACTGGAGGAAAAATGTTGTTGGGATAAAGGAGCTTAGAGTTAGTTCAGTTCCCCAGAGAAGAGAAGATCTTCTTCCCTTCCCTTCCCTTCCCTTCCCTTCCCTTCCCTTCCCTTCCCTTCCCTTCCCTTCCCTTCCCTTCCCTTCCCTTCCCTTCCCTTCCTTCCTTTTCCTTTTCCTTTTCCTTTTCCTTTTCTTCCTAACCCTTTGAGCTGAGGTTTACAAGTTACAAGGTAGAAATCTTTTAGCCAGGAAGAGAGGGGCGGAGTCAAGTTACCAGTGAAAAAGTAACAGCAGCCTTTGAGAGCTCAGACCCAAATGTCAGAAAACAGCTACACACACACACTCCTTTCAAAAAGAAAAACTCATTACAACTCTGGTTGCTCACTCACTTGTTCCTGGTGCTGATTCTGTACACTTTGCCAGGCACTAAGGATGCTGTAAGGTTTGAACCTGCAATGTCTACAAAGGCTTGGCTATCAGCTGATAGACTCTGAGGAAGTGACTGAGTCCTGAAGGTTTCGAGCTTACCAATGGATTAAGCCCTGGACTCATACCCAGCATTACTGGGTAGTGGTCAAAACTAGGATGTGAGGCTGGGGAGATGGCTCAGTGGTTAAAGCACTTGCCATGCAAGCAGGAGGACCAGAGTTTGGATCCCTGGAATGCGCATGTATTTACGTGCTGGGTGGGTGTAGCAGCCCACCTGTTAATCTAGTGCCTGGAAACCAGAGATCCCCAGAGCAAGCTGGCTAGCTACAGCAGCCACACTGGCAAACTCTGGGTTCAATGGAGAGACTCTGTTGGAATAGATAGGATAGAGAGCAACAGAAGATGGCTCCCCAAAGTCAACCTTTGGCCACACACGTGCACCCACACACATCACATACACGCATGCATGCACGCATGCACGCACACACATACAGGGATCAGGTGGACTAGGAAGTAGAGTCTTGTTTAAGGAAATAGTCACTGGGGTCATGCCCTGGAAAGATAGCTTGCCCCAGCCCCTTCCTGTGTGCCTCCTGGCTAGCTTGAAGTTAGCTGCTCTGTGGCAGTGCACCTATGATGACTTCCGGCCACAATGCTCTGCCTCCCAACAGGCTGGCAGGGGTGGGGTGGGGGTGGGGTGCTTGCTGCCAAACCTCATGACCTGAGTTTGATCCCAGGGACTTGTATAGTGTACAGCAGTCCTCTGACCTCCACATTTGAGCCATGGCACACATGCCTCTCCAGTACATGGACAGAATAAAAATAATGTTTTAAAAGGCAATTGCTGGTAGAGAGAGAGTTAAAAACATTCCTATTTATTTTATTTTATATGTATGGCTGTTTTGCCTGCATGTATGTCTGTGCACCACATTGAGCCTGTCATCCACAGAGGCCAGAAGGGGGCCTCAAATCCCCTGGAACTGTAGCTACAGACAGTTGTGAGCTGCCATGAGGGTGTTGGGAATTGAACCTGAGTCTTCTGGAGGAGAAGGGCTCTTAACCACTGAGCCATCTCTCCAGCCCACGATTAAAACATGTGTTAAGGAACGAGGTTTGATCTGATAAGTGACCAAAACATGTGGGGAAAAAAAAAAATCCAAGCACAAACAGACAAACAGCCTCTTCCTGAACATGGGCACGTGTGCTCCTCAGACAGTTAAAGCCTGCAACAGACTCCGACTACACAAAATGGTTCTGGTCTGGACACTGGGTTTGAGTGAGGGGAGGTTTTCCTGTTTCTGCTTACGCATTCCCATTCTGTGTCACTGCTGAGACTTCACAGCAGTCCATTCAAAGCCTGACACACACAGAATTCAATCAGGTGACGTGGAAACACCAATGGGAGCCAATGAATGCCAGAGACTGGAGGAGCAAGTATGTGGGCTTGGTAGGTCACCGGCTTACACTGGGAGGGGGGATCGGGTGACAGCAAGACTGTGGGCTGTGTGGCGCCCACGTCTTCCTGTTACGGCGACTATGAACAGCCCTCTGTGTGTCACAGCAGTGTCAGTTGGCTGGAACAAGGTCTGTGCTCCTGCTGAGGGACACTGCTTCTCTGTCACTGCAGAGGCTTCGGCTAACTAAAAGGCAGCCCTGAACATTCACGTGAATGGCAGCACCCACACCCTTGGGAATGGCAGCACGGATCACAGTGGGGGGGCTGTATCTCAGCCCTGGAGAGGTTAAACATGGAGAGGTTTCGAGTTAAACATAGAGAAGACAAGTCAGTCAGATCTGTAGTATTAACATATGTGTGACCCAAAAAACTTGTTCATAATTTTAGGATTGCATAAAGTTTAAGAGAATTTGACATATCAGGGTCTCTAGTAGATTAGATTTGTGATTATAATTTAAAATATGTAGTTGATTTAGACTTCCAATTTTAAATAGAAATCATTTTAGCTTCATAAACTGTTAGACTACTTAAGAAAGCTTAAGGTTTAACATATTTATGGATAAATTTATTAGATCTATAGGAATTACTTAAGTATTGGTGAGAAATTTGTTTCTCAACTAGACTACAAAAAAACTGAAACATAAAACTGAATATATTTCTACACCCAGCTTAAACATTTCTTAAGATTAATGGCCAAATTTGTGTAGCCACCCATTAACCAAAGCCTCAGCAAAGCTGGCTGCAAAAAATATGCTACATTCATAAAGAGAGTGAGATTTGATTTGAGACAGAGTCCTCCTAGATAGTCTAGGGTGGCCTGGAGTTCACTGTGTACCCCACACTGGCCTGACACTCATGCTCCTCCTGTCTCAGCCTCCAGCAGCTGGGCCACAGGGTCTGCCACCACAGCAGGCTGGTCTTTTGTTATGGTTGTGGCTGCAGTGCTGAGGGTGGAGCCTGGAGTCCTACGCGTGCTCTGTGGGTCCTCTGTCACCGAGCCGTGTCCCTAGTCCTGAGTAAAACTTTCAAGCTGAACAAAAACCTTAAGGAAAAACAATGTTTGTTTGTTTTCTAATTTGTCCCTTTAAGAAAGTGAATTCTAGGACCAAAACAGCCTCCAAGCCATCTTTTATGGATCGTAAGTTATCAGGTGGGATAATGGATACAAAAGCACCAAGCTAGGCTACATAGTGAGACTCTGCCTCAAAAAAAAAAAAAAAAAAAAAAAAGAGGCTGGAGAGATGGCTCATCTGTTCTTAAAAAAGAAGAAGAAGAAGGAAGAAAAAGATGCCCTGAGTCTAGCTGGGAGCCCATGTACAAGGAAGCAATAATAGGTCAGCACTGTCCATACCTGGTCTACCACGAAGGTCACTGTCTGCAGAGCTCCTGAGAAGAGACACTGCTCACGATGCCCTTCTATTGACAGATTTCTGTGGACATCGTCTTGCAAGGGTCATAGGGTCAAGCTGGATGTCCTATCCTTGCAAGTGCTGAGATACAGCCCCCCACTGTGATCCGTGCTGCCATTCCCAAGGGTGTGGGTGCTGCCATTCACGTGAATGTTCAGGGCTGCCTTTTAGTTAGCCGAAGCCTCTGCAGTGACAGAGAAGCAGTGTCCCTCAGCAGGAGCACAGACCTTGTTCCAGCCAACTGACACTGCTGTGACACACAGAGTGCTGTTCATAGTCGCCGTAACAGGAAGACGTGGGCGCCACACAGCCCACAAAGACCCCAGGCATGCGGTTGGGGACATTTCCCTTTCTGAGGGAAGAGTCTTCGTGGCTCTAGTGCAGGGTAGGTGTTCTCTGTACCCGGGCTGATGGGTCAATGGCAGCCTCCAGAGGAGGGCTACAACAATAAGATTTATGCTTGGGAAATGACTACAAAATATCGTGCAGAAAAACCACACAATGAAGGACCTCTGTGTGTTTAAATCAGTAGCAGATGTTCTAGAAGGAAACGCACCAGACTGAGTATAACTGGAAAAGTACTGTAACTGGTGATGAGGGCCAGTGCAGATTTCAATTTTCAGCTAAAGTAATTCATTTAGTTTTTCATTAAAATTGTGACAAATGTCTTCAGTGACTAGTCACGCTTCATTCCTGTTGCACTGACGGGCAATAGAATTTGAAGGAAAGTCCAGGGCTGGAAAGATGGCTCAGCAGTTAAAAAAAAAAAAAAAAGCACTTGTTGCTCTTGCAGAGAATCTGGGCTTGGTTCCCAGCACCCAACGTGGCAGCTCACAAACATCTGTAACTACAGTTTCAGGGGATCTGACGCCCTCTTCTGGCCTCCATAGGCACTGCATGCATGTGGTATACAGACATACATTCAGACAAATTACCTATACACATACAAAATAAAATAAACATTAAAAAAGAAAGCAAAACATTCACAATCACTGCCACCAAAGTGTAGTGGGACTTTGCCAAGAAGATTTTCTTGTGCGGCCTTCCTATGATTACATGCTGCTTGACTTCTGGGAACAGCTTGGGAGCACTTTTAAGAGAGTGTTGTCAGTTGGAAAGTATCATCAGTTAGTCCCAGAGGATGTCGACAGGAAGGCAGGCAGGAACTAGGCTCAGATAAAAGACAGTTAGTAGCAAAAGAGTGGCTGGAAAGGCTCAGACAGAGGAGAGTTACATTTTAGGAAAACAGTTATAATTGGCCCCCAAACAAAGAAGGCTTCGAGGCTGCTACAGAATCAGAAATCAGTTACATTTTAAGAATTCATTTACACCAAGGAGTAGGGTGTGCTGGATTCTCCTAGGATGCAAAAGTGCTTCTGGCTACTCAATACACAGAAAGTGAAATTTGGGCTGGAGAGATGGCTCAGCAGTTAAGAGTACTGTCTGTTCTTCCAGAGGTTCTGAGTTCAATTCCCAGCAACCACATGGTGACTCACAACCATCTCTAATGGGATCTGATACCCTCTTCTGGCATGTAGGTGTACATGCAAATAAAACACTCAGAAACATAAAATACATAAATAAGTAAATAAATCTTGAATTGAAGTTGAATTCATATTTCAGAACAGAAAAACAGAACACTTTAAAAATAAATGAGAGTGCTGAGATGAGCGAAAAATTAGCTTTACATGCTCTTTCGTGACTCGGGTGTCTTTCAGCCTACACTATGTCCTTCTTACCAACCAATATTATGTTCTTTTGGTCTAATTCTAATCTTTACTAATTCTAGACATTACCCACAATTATACCTGTTTGCATACATTCAAGAATACATTACGGGATCTGCATATAAAGGATCACATTGGCCCACATAGAAAAGTGATTGTTTTCCCCCAATTCTGCTTAAAACCATATCAAATCACTCAGTTACAGTGCTATTTAATAAGTAAACTTTATTACTATACATAACAAAGTATAGTTTTTAAAACTTAAAAATATATATTAAAATTAACTTTTACAAAGCAACAAATGAATAAACAAAACATAATTCATCCATGTAATGGAATACTACACTACCATAAAAGACTAAGTGGGGCCTGGAGGGATGGATCAGCGGTTAAGAGCACTGGCTGCTCTTGCAGAGGACCCGGTTTGATTCCCAGCACCCACATGGCAGCTCACAACAGTCTATAACTCCAATCCCAGGGGATCTAAGGGCCTCTTCTGACTTCTAACACACAGATAATAAAATTAAATATTTGCTTGTTTGTATGTGGGTGTTTTGCCTGCATGTCTGTCTATGCACTATGAGGATGCAGTGCCCCCCAGAGGCCAGAGGAGAGCATCAGATTCCCTGACTGGAATTACAGGCATGAGCCACCATGTGGGTGTTGAGTATTGAGCCTGAGTCCTCTATGCTCTTAACCACGGAGTCACTGTTCAAGCCTCTAAATAATTCCTGTTTTAAAACCACAAAAGGCTGGAGTGCTACAACAGACATGAGCTTTAAAGGTGTTATGCTCCACGAGAGAAGCACAAAGGCCCTGAATTGCATGACTCCATTCCCAGGAAACACGGGCAACAGTGTCTACGGAGGCAGAACGTGGGTCAGAGGAGCTGGGGGAGCAGGGGTGGGAGCTCCTCGGGACAGAGTTGCTATCCGCAGAGATGGTAATATCTGGAAGCAGGGTGTGGTGGTGTGCTAATGCCACTGGACTGTGCATTTAAAAGTGACTGCTGGGTATTGTGGTGCATACCTGTAACCCCAATACCCAGGAGGGTTGTGAGTTCAAGGACAGGCTGGACTCTATAGTAAAACTCTGTCTCAAAGCAACCCAAAATATAAATAAAAACGAACCGGACAGTGGTGGCACACATCTTTAATCCCAGCACTTGGGAAGCAGAAAGCAGGCAATCTTTGTGAGTTCAAGGCCAGCCTGGTCTACAGAGTGAGTTCTAGGACAGCCAGGGCCACACAGAGAAACTCTGTCTCAAAACAAACAAACAAACAAACAAACAAGCAAACTAAATAAATAAATAGGTAGCTGAATAAATAAATGAAAAGAAATTAGGCTGGTGAGATGGCTCAGTGGAAACAGGCGCCTGCTGGCAAGCTTGACAGCCTGAGTTTGACCCCTCAAACTTACATCTAAGGAGAGAACTGACTCCCACTAGTATCTATGAGCCCCACACATGTGCTGTGGCATGTGTGGACACACACACACACACACACACACACACACACACTACACTCACAAATGCATGTAAATAAAATAAAACGCTTATGGTTATCTATATTTTACCACAATAAAAAATAAAAGCATGCAGGGTGTGTAATCCCAGCGTTCGGGAGCAGGGGCAGGCAGGTCTCTGTGAGTTTCAGGTTAGGCTGGTCTACAGAGAGGGTTTCAGGCCAGCCAGGTCTATGTAGTGAGACCCTCAAAATAAAATAAAAAAATAAAACCATCCCAACAGATGGTGAGTCCAAGAAGGAACCCGAGGAGCTGTCACGAGGCTTGCTGAGCAGTCTGACATGTGAGGACAGAGGAGGCCGTGACGTGGGGAGGGACGCGAGCTATTCGTGAGGATACCATAGGACTTCTGGCCATTTTAGCAGGAGATGCCTGGGAATACTGTAGCATCCCACTCTGGGAGGAAGAGGAAGGGTGGACAGAGTTGGGGTGGCAACTGTCTCTCGTGGGGATCTGCCGACTCTTGTTCAGAGAACAACAACATGGCAGTCTATTGCCACCGTCCGCATTTATGGGATGCTCAGGGAATGGAAACCCGAGAAGAGACTGGAGGGGAGCAATCTTGGGAGACACAGTGTTGGATATCACTAAGAGTCAGTTCAGGTGAGGCTGGGGACGGTGGTAACAGGACCTATGGGGGTCACTGCACAGCTGACGGAGAGTAGCCCTCTGTACCCCACTCTAGGACATTAAACAGAAGTCCCGTCTAACAGTCTTATTTCTCTTGACTCAGGACCCTATAGTCCTGTCAGAGCCAGGAGCCCCCCTCTGCTTCTAGGTCTGATGAGCGCTGACCCTCACTGCAGTCCTGAGGAGCAGGTAGGTATACTGGATTGAACAGGACAGTTCGTGGGGACAAATCCATGTCTACTCAAAACCTAAAAGAGTAATGTTATTTAGAAATAGAGTCTTAGCCAGAGATGCTGGCGCATGCCTTTATTCCAATCCTAGCCACTTGGGAGGCAGAGGCAGGACAGATCCCTGAAGTCAAAGCGCGCCTTGGTCTACAAAGTGACTTCCAGGACAGCCAGGGCTACATAGAGAAACCCTGTCTCAGAAGGAAAAAAAAAAAAAAAGAGGGAAAAAAAAGAAAGAGAAAGACAGACAGAAAAGAAAAGAAACAGAGACTTTGGGGAACATGAGATGGCTCGGTGAGTAAAGATACTTGCCACTAAGCCTGACAATTTAAGTTTGATCCCCTGGACGCACAGGGCAGAAGAACACACTCTGCAAGTTGTCCTCTGACCTCCACATGCAGGCCACGGCGGATGCGTGCGCTCACGCGCGTGTACACACACACACACACACAAATAAATTAATTAAATATAAACTATACACACAGAGAGACGGACAGAATGGGGGGGTGAAGGAGGGGATTGGTTACAGGTAGAGGCTGCAGGGGACCCTGTCCTCAAAAGAAAAAAGAACTTCAGTGAAAATCTAATTTAAGTAAGGTTCCTGGTTGTGACAGATTTGACATCCAGAGTATGTTCCATACTTACGTGAGCTAGGTTACTGTGACCTTCCCTCAGTCCAGGCTACTCTGGGCCACCAGCAAACCAAGCTTCTTGGCAGCAGCATTATTTATACCTTTCTTGGCCACAGTGGCCAATCCTCTACAGAAATGAATAAGAGTCGACCACAAAGAGCCTACCTACCCTGTGAAGGAGTCCCATATAATTATGAGGCACTCTGGTCCTCTGTCTGCTGTGGCGATCCATCGCCTGTCTTCACTGACGCAGACACAGGAGATGATGTTAGGATGGCCCTATGGAGAGGAAGGAGACACACTTAAGGATGGGCCCATTGTGGGCCTTGGGGAGGACTGGGTCCACATAGCTCTGAGCTCCTTCCAAAGCTTCCTGCCTGGAACGGCTTCCATGGGCCTTCCCAGAGGTTTCGATATTTCTCGACCACTGGCCTCCTGAGTACTTCCAGGCCGTAAGGCCTAAGGGCATTCTGGGTCAGTCACTGTAACACTCTGAACCTCAGTTTCCTCCGGTAATGTGGCTATGTTAACACCTGCTTTCCAGCATGATAATGAGAACTTGAGATCTTTGGAAACTGGAAAGGAGTCTCAATGGGTGTCGGTCTAAGTCCCCAGTGACCGGCTTCCCTCTGTACTTCATCATGTTTCTGTGGGCACATAATCTACGCTGCCATGGTTTTGGTTTTTTTTGTTTTGTTTTTGCTTTGTTTGTTTTCATAAATGTACAAAATCCAGATGTTTCCAATTCTTGAAATGATAGAATTAGTATCGACTACTGTTTGCCAACAGGCACTGGTGAGACTCACAAACAGTAGGCATGTGCCCCTTCTATTTCCTTTTATGACGTTTATCTGTGTACACCCACATGTGTGCATGTGTGTGAGAGTGTGGTGGGTGTGGGTGTGCACACCCATGCCTGCCACAGTGCACATGTGAATTGCTTCTCTCCGTCCACCACATGGGGCCTGGGGAGCAAACTCAGGTCATCACGCTTGATGCTTGCAGGCTGAGCCATCTCACCTGCCATAAAGTGTCTCCAAAGGGAGAATCTGCTGAAAAGAGGAGAGGCCGGCAAGTATGACAGAGAGGCACTGAAGTCAGCCTGGGATCTGAGGCAAAATTCCATATGCAAGTTATGGGTGTCTTTTTGCAGCCTAGCGTGGTGGCACATGTCTGTCATCCCTACCATTTCAGAGGCTGAAGCATGGAGTTTAAGAGTCCAGAGCCAGTCTGGGCTCTGTATCTGAGTCCCTGTCTCAGTTAAAAAAAAATAAAAATTAAAAAAAGACATCTTTTGCTCATAGAGGGACAGAACTGCATACCTGAAGGTGGTACTGGGAATTCTTGGAGACGCTGTAGATGACAGCAGTGTGAGCAGAGATATAAAGGAGGACTCTCTGGTTCTCCCGGATGTAGTAGACAGGGAGGGTACTGTTCCATCCAAAGGACCAGATCATGGTCTAGAGGAGAAAGACAAACACAGGAGCTGCTAGCACGCTGAGCCCAGAGCTGTGGCTCCTGCATATCCCACCCTGCCTGCCCATGGAGAATGACTCTGACAGTCCAAGGAAAAGAGAACTGTTGTGGAAGTGTATTTTTAGGTGTGTCTAAAATAATTATTTTTGTGCACTGTTGGAAAAAGAGATGCCTAGGCTTGGCCTTTTGTATTGTCTGCAGGTGTTGGATTTGTGTGGGAGTTGTTTAATTGATTATGATCTTCACGAGGTATCAGTAGAATAGCTAAGGAGTTCTGAAAGAATAAAAACACCTGAGTTGAGATGCTCAGGGTTCCACTGGGAGTATGGCACTGGCCATGATGGTGGTTCCCTCTGCTGAGGTCTGGCAGAGTTTGCACCAATGAATGTATCTCCTTGGTGAGCCACAGCAGCGTACTACTACAGAGACCTTTTTATTTGTATGAAACAGGGTCATATGTGACCCAGACTGGCTTTAAACTCACTACATAGCTAAAGGGCACCTTCTACTCTGGACTTTCCTGAACTGCCTTACTTTATCTTAAAAAAAAAAAAGGAAACAAAGGAAGGAGGGAGGAGCAGAGCAGAGAGGGAAGGTCTTTTTTGTTTGTTTTTTCTGAGACAGGGTTTCCCTGTTGTAGCTCTGGCTGTCCTGGAACTCACTCTGTAGACCTGGCTAGCCTCAAACTCACAGAGATCCGCTGGCCTCTGCCTTCTGAGTGCTGGCAAGGTAGAGTCTTTAACACCATATAAAACACTTTTTCTGTTCTTCCACTCCATAGGCCTGAAGTCCCACTCAGTGCTAACAGAGAGTGAGCACATAGTGTGATGAATTCTATTACTTACCTCCTGAAAACACAGGGTGGAGAAGGTGCAATAAACCCCCTAAGTGCCAGGTGTGGTGGTGCATGCCTTTAATGCCAGCACTCAGGAGGCAGAGACAGGTGGATCTCTGAGTTCAAGGCCAGCCTGGTAAGTTCCAGAGACAGAGAGTTCCAGGACAGCCAGGGCTACACAGAGAAACCTTGTCTCAAAAAGACCAAAACAAACAAATAGATAAACTCACTGGGCAGGTTTATAAGAAAGGTAAGCATTTGGCCTAAACAGTTGGTTCTACTGCTTTGCTTTGTGTGTTGTTTGCTGCTGCTTTTCCCCAGACAAGGTTTCTCTGTGCAGAGTTCCCGAGGTGTAGCTCAGTGCTAGAGCCCTTGTCTAGCAGGCGCAAGACCCTGAGTTCAACGCCAGCACCACATGCAGACACTAAATAAGCAAACAGATGCTGAAAATGGCGATGACCACCAGGGTTCTGGAGGACGCAAGGCAGAGGGGACAGTTGTGCAGGGGAGGCTTAGGTGGACTCCCTGCTTAGCGAGACTGAAATGGCGGACATGCACAGTCACGGACCTGGCAAAGCCCACAGAATGCTCGCAAGTATACCACACTGATGAGCCGGTGATAAACGGGAAGCTGGAGGCCGCAGTACCAGGGGGTACGTGGGAAACTCTATGGTCTACCCATTCAGATTTTCCCTGAGCCTGAAGCTGCTCTCTCTCTCTCACGCACACAAATCTCATCAGTTAAAAGCAGCGTTGAAAGTGATGGCTGGATGACAAACCGCTAAAGATCAACGAGTTATATGAGGATATAGCAACGAGCTGCCTTGTCTTTCTTCTCTTTAGACAATACGTCGGAAGTTGAATGGAGTTGCCATGTATTTCTTCCCAAGACAGATGTGCCAGGTTGTGGTGCTGTCGTGAATGGCTCACGCAGCCAAGTGGGTCCAGGGTGCTTAGGACCCCTGACTCTCATTCTGAGGAACTGGCAGGAATCTGGCCCCTCCCCGCTGCAGGCACTGACAGACTACAAGCCACAGCAAAACTCCACCTTCTTCCAAAGGTGGGCTGTGATTTGGCAGTTGCTTATCTAGAGTCATAACTAAACCTCTGTTCCCTGGGAAATGCCTAAGGGCTATCCCAGTATCCCTGTATTAACCAATGGCTTCTGTCCCTGGGTACCAAAGATCTCTCTTGCCTTTACCTTAACCCTAACCACCCTTGCTTTAATAAACTGAGAGATGTTCCACTGACAACACCTCCGGGAACTCTGTGTATTCTGTCAGCTCACAGGTCTCTGATGGTACAGGGTAAGAATCACGCCATCCCACGAGGCTTCCTGCCCAGGAGCAAGGCAGGCCATGGGCAGGATGTGCTTTATTTATTTTGCAACATCAGGTAACCTGTGTGGCGACCTCTGTCTCCTCTCCTTCTCTTCCTCTCTCTCTCTCTCATACAGTGCTAGTTCTCCACCACTCCTGTTTCCATCTGCATGCTCCCTGGAATGTGTCTCCCCGTTTAGATCTCAGATTGCGTGGGCATGAGTGGTAGAATTATGGAATCATAATTGTCTCAAGCTGCACCTTCTAGGAACAGAATTACTTAATATGCGGCCGGGTTCTAAAAAGCTGATTTATGCAAATGAAATCGTTCTTTTGGAGACTTGCTAATCCTAAAAGGATCATCATGATAATCTTGAAATTTCATTTTATCATGTTGTGGGATATTTTAGTTATGCGGTAGCATGTAAAAGATCCACTTCCTACTTGTTTACACCTCTGTGCTGAGCAGGAGGATTAGGAGTGAGAACCAAGAGGAGGTGAGGAGGCCTTGGAATGAGCTCTCTGGCTAAGCCGCCCGGGGAATTGGACCCCTGAGATTTGTAAAATAATGTTTTAATAAATAGTTTTTATAAAAATCAACAATGGACATTTATTAACATTATCGTTTTAAAATTAGTCATGAGAAAGGGAAGACTCCAGCCGGGTGTGGTGATGGATACTTGTAACGCCAGCACTTGAGAGGCAGAGGTGAGTGGATTAGCCTTGGCTACATAGTGCATTTGAAACTAGCCTGGGCTGTATGAAACCCTGTTTGCTTTTTTTTTTTTTTTTTTTTTTTTTTTAATGAAAACAAATAAGGGGCCATAGAAGTGGCTCAGAGGGTAAAGGTCCTTGCTGTGCAAGTCTGGTGACCCGAGTTCAATCCCCAGAACCCATGTAAAAGCAGAGAGAAACAACTCCACAAAGTTGTCTTCTGACTTACACACACACACACACACACACATCATGTACATACACACACACAATAACAGTTAAAAAAACCAAAAAAACAAAAACCAATGGGCTGGCAAGATGGCTCAACAATATAGGTGCTCCTCACCAAGCCTGATGACCCGAGCTCAATCCCGTGGACCATCCTGGAACAGCTCGCCATTACTGACAACAGAGGGTTGATCATATCTCATATGGTAGACCCCTTCTAACGCCCTCAGCAAAGGAACACAGCGTGTAAGTTGCCTCACACATTTGTATTTTTCTAAAACACTGTGATAGAAACTAAAGCTGTGTCACAGGAGGTCCCCAGAAGCTCGCTGGCGAGGCAGTCTAAATGAAACAGTGAGCTTCAGGCTAAGTGAGAGACAATCCTCAAAATAAATAAATAAATAGAATAGAGTGGGTCGTGGGCAAGATGGCTCAGTGAATAAATGTGCTTGCACATGATGGGAAGGAGAAACTTGTGTGAGTTGTCCTCTGACCTTCCCATGCACACTGGAGCATGCGCATGTTCCCCCTCAAATAAATGCACTACAAACAATTTTTAAATAAAAGTAAATAAGGTAGAGAGTAATAAAGGAAATCACTGAATATTGCCCAAGTTGTCCGTGTCTATAATCCTGGAACTCAGGGGGCTGAGGTAAGAGAGTTGTGAGTTTGAGGCTAGTCTAGGCTACATAGCAAAAGCTTGTCTCAAAACAAAACAGAGAAACCAAAATCTAATGTGAGCTGTGTACAAGGCTCACTCTGTTAGGACTAAACTCTATACAGATTCAACCTTCCAAAGACATGAATCCACTGGCAAAGAAATGGGGGAAACAACCAAAAAACAAAAATGAATCCCAGCAAACAAATAATTTCCAGAAAGCAGCAGATGGGAGTTGGGGGAGGGAGCTCTTCTTCCTTCACTGGGTAAATGACAATGTTTTGTGCCTCGCAGATGGTGCCTCTCTGGGATACTGTCAGCCGCACCAAGGGTGGATTCTTGGGGAGGGCCAGAGCTTTGTCACTTTCTGACTGGGGAGCTCTCAAAGCTATCCACCTAGCTGAGGCAGGGAAGGAGAGTAAGGGATAGAAGTTGAGGGAAAGAAATGAAGGAGGGAGATTAGTTATGTCTGAGCCAGAAGAGGTGTGAAGAGAGGGTGAAGAGAGGAGAGGAAGGAGCAGACGAATTGGAGTCTCTCATTCGACACAGCCCCAGCACGCAAACTATGCTGAGAATTTCCGGCCTGCTGAGTGCTGGTATTGAACCCAGATGTTCAAGTTCCAGGTCTAACACATGGGCGCCCCCCAAACACCCCTAGCTCTTGACATAACTTAAAAAAAAAAAAGTATTAGTTTAAAAAGGTCTTATTTTCCGGTTTGGAGAGATGCCAGTGAGAGGACCAAGTTTGATCCTCAGAACCCCTGTTTAAAAAAAAAAAGATCTAGGTATGACAGAGGTGGCAATCCCAGCACTAGGGAGGCAGAGACAGTGGGTGTTGAGGGGTGGGGGTGGGGAATCACTGTCCAGGCAACTTAGAATAGTTTACAATACAAATTCAAAGCCAATGGGAAAGCTTATCCAAAAGTAAATTTTAAAAAATGTGGACTGAGGCTGAAGAAAGACACCCGAGGTTATTCTCTGGCCTTCACACGCACGTGGGCACACGTGCGTGCGGGCACTGGATCTTCCCTGGCACGCACAGATGCCCTGTCTCACAGTACCGTCCGTGCTGTGACACTTACCAGCGGATACACCTTGGAGTCCTCCTCCATCTGGAACAAGGTGTCCTCCGTGGATGTGGACACCAGAGACTCCTTGAAGCTCTCTGCTCTGAGACGGGAATATTTTTGTCGTTCTTCCTTCGCCACGGATCTGTCTTTGTCCTCTTCTGCTGTGGCGCCTTCCTTTCTTAGTTCTGTGTCTTCCCATTGGTACAAACTGCTTCCCTTTGATGACTTTCTCCCAAGAGAACCAACCTCTGCCTCCTCAGGCCTGATGGCAGCTACCTCAGTAACTTTAATTTTGCTTCTGTCTCTAAAAATCTCACTTACTTCAGGGCTTTGGGACTGTATGGTTGACTCGCTGTTTTCTGAGATTCCAGTCTTTAAAAAGAAACCAAAGATTTTTACCCTGCACATAAAACCCAAGGCTACATTCTCCCATCTACCGACTTTTTCCATTCCCAGTCAGCCAATCACATGCTAACAGGTGGTTCAAAAGGGAGCCTGGGACATTTTTTATTAAAGAAATAAATTGTGGCAGTGTTTGAGTTAATTCTTGACCTACCAATAGGCCGCACAGTAGGTGCTGGGGCTCTGCCGCCTACCCAGTGGTCCACAGCTCAGGGCTCGTCGCTGGAGAGCTTTATTCCCTACCAGGTCCACAGCTCCAGGCTCAGCACTGGAGAGCTCCCGCCCCTACCCAGTCTGCAGCAGCACAGGGCTCCTGCTTTGGGCACCCCCTACATAGCCCACAGCCCAGGGCTCCCCTTTGGGAGGGTTCTGCCCACCCCCACAGTCCACAGTGTGGGGCTTCCACTTCTGCAGAGAGCTCCACCTCTGACACACCCCTCCACATTTACCAGCAGCCAGCAGTGTGGAGGGAGCTCCACCTTAGCCCCAACCCCTTGCCAGGCGCAACCCTCCAGCAGTCAAATGTGAAGCTAGCTGACTTGCTGTGGCAGCAGGTGGACTGAGTTGAGGACGGGCTGCTGGCTGCCTGCTCCCAGTCCAAAATGGTTCCTCACAGTTATCTGGGTTTCTGCCAGGGAGCAAATCTGACTTTCCCCAGCAAGCTCTTCTGTTGTCAATTGCTGTTTGGGGCTGCTGCTTGCCTCCCTTGCCACCTTGCTGGGGACCCTGGAGGCCCTGGCCACCACCCCTTGATCCCACCATGAACCCCAAATGGTGCCAAGGACCACTGGGGAGCCAGTATATTTCCCCTTTGGGGGAGTCTGGCTCTGCAAGGCTAGGAAGCTCTAGGACTTGAGACCCCCCCCATAAGAAACTTCCCCCAAGGACTATCAGGGACCCCACTCCCAGCCGGCTACTGGATACCCCCAACCTGGCAGAGCAGCATAGAAGTGGCCCCAACTAACACAAATGGTCCTAAGCTGGGGCCCTCATCCCTCTCTGGACTTGCCAAATAAGGGCCAAAAATCCCACCAATCATAGACCACCCTGGGAGGCTCTCCCCCCCATCAAGTGCACTATATTAAAAAAGCAGCCTTCTGGACTCTACTGAGAAGAGGAGAGGAGGGAAAGGGTGTAACTTCGGCTGCTGCCTTCCTTCCAAATGGAGGCAGCCACTGAGAAGCATGAAGAACACCTCAACTTGACCAGAAGCCAGAAGAGCACCTCAGCTTGGCCAGAAGCAAGAAGAAAATCTCAGCCAGGGTATTTCCCTTCAGAGCTGCAACACTGGGGACACCTTCCCATCTCAGAGCTGTATGGTCTCTGGGTTCCCAACTGCCAGGGCACCTTCCTGTCAGAACTGTGTGGTTCCTGGACTCCGAAATGCCAGGCCATTTTTCCATCTGTTCAGCGAAATAAAAAAAACAGTAGTAGGCCCTTTAAGTACCACCACTAAGGGTCTTGTCCTTGGGCCAGGGCTGAGTTCTTTCTTGGGGAGCAAGCTGTGGGAAACCCACGCCACACTTATACCACAGGAACTGGATTCCAAGACAAGTGCGTCTCACCTTCAGCTAACTCATTTCATTGGCCCTTTCCAAGTCAGATACACACTTTCTGTAAGCTAGCATTGACCACCCTCCAAACCGGTGTTCTCACAATCACTGTACTTAGCATATGGTGTGTGTGGGCGCATGCGTGTGATATTGTGCAGGAGCTCAAGGAATCCAGAAGAGGGCATCAGATTCCCTGGAGCTGGAGTTACAAGACACCTATCATGGGTGCTGGGAACCCAACTCAAGCCCTTGGTAGAAACAGCAAGGGCTCTTAACTGCCGAGCCATTTCTCCAGCCTCAGGACTGTCTCTCACTTTGGTTTGGTACCCCATAGCCTGATATACACTAAGCATGCAACTAATGGTTCAGATGAATATGTGGGTGAGTTACAGCCAGAACTCACCTCTGAAGATCCGGATGTGAATAGCTCAGAGTTGATGAGGTCATCCACAGACAATTTTTTATGCTTCTCTGTCACATCCCCCTGGACACTTGCATCCTCTGTGTCTTTTGTGACAATACCTTCCTCCTCCTCCTCCCCCTCCCCACTCTTCTCTTTCTCTTCTTCTTCTCCCTCCTGCTCTCCCCTCTGAGGCTTCTCCTCTTCGTTCTCCCTGTCCTCAACTCCCTTTTCCTCGCGTCCCCTTTCCTTTTCCCCACCTCCTCTTTCCTTTTCACCTCTCTCCGCTTCCTCTCCTCTCTCTCCCTCTCCTTCTATCTGTTCTTTGTCCTCCCTCGGTCCCTCTTCTTCCTCCTGAAACTCCTTCTGTGACAATGTATCTTTAGTTAGGCTCTGTTGCAGATTTTCTTCTCCATCATTTGGACTATATTCTCCTTTTTCTGTTTCTGAACTTTCTCTTGTTTCTTCTAGGGGGCTTTCTTCTGAATCTGACATTGTTCTGTAGGTTCAGCAGGCCCTTCTGCTTCTCACTTCAGTTTCCTGGTGCACTAACACGTGCAGACGCAGCTCTGCCTCCTTCCTGTGGGAGTAAGAAGAATGCCATCTTCTTGGGAAAGCCTAGCTCAAATCTTTATAAAAATCTTTAAAATACTGACTCTCAGGGCTTCCCATCTTTCTAGGAATGATATTAGAGTCTTCTAATTCACTTTAAATAATGCATATTCTCATCGGGAACAAAATGCATAAGTCAAGCATTAGCAAAAACCCCACTGATAGGACTAAGAGAACAAGGTAGGCCAGCCATTGAAGGTAAAGCTTTGCAGGTAAGGTTCCCCCACCCCCACTTCCACTATCCTGTTCTGTGACTGGAGGCAAATCACTTTACCCTCCTGAGGTCAAATTTGTTCACAGACAAAAATACAAACCATAATCCTAAATTCTAGTGTGATTTGAAGACTGGGGCAACACATGTCAAATGCTCAGCACAGATCCAACCCTAGAGCTTGGCGGGGTGGGGTGGGGGGAATCAGGTATTATGAGGACAAAAGCAACTCTACTTTTGCAAAGAACTTGACAGTTTAAAAATCCTCTGGGGTGATGAGACCCCAAGTCTGACTACCTGACGTAGGACACCCCGCCCCCTGCTAGGACACACATGGTGGGAGAAAACCAACTCCGAATGGTTGTCTTGTGACCTCAACACATACAACATGGCATGTGTCTCAGTAAGTAGATAAGTAGATAGATGATTGATAGATATAGACTGATAGAATTAAAATTTTAATTGTAATCTAGAAGGATGGCTGAGTGGTTAAGAGCACTGGCTGCTTTTCCAGAAGACCCAGGTTTGATTCCTAGGACCGACACATCAGCTCACAACCATCTGTAACTCGACTTCCAGGGGATCTGACGCCCTCTTCTGGACTCCCAGGCACATCACACGTGGTGCACAGACAGATGTACAGACGAAACACCCACATACATAAAATAATTTTTTAAAAATTTAATTCTTCTGATACAGTCTCTCATTTTGCCCCTAAAACAACAAAAAAGAGTTTGGGAGCAGAAGGGCTGGGTCCTTGTCTGTAATCCCAGGACTCAGGAGGATCACTATGAGTTCTAGGCCAGCCCAATCTTTCTTTAAAAAAAAAAAAAAAAGTTTGTGACTCTGAGAAGCGTGACTTACTATGACAGAGCGACAGAGCTAGAATTTAGTTCTTCCGCTGAAAAAGCGCCGCTATGATTTCCAATGCTAACTTTGCCAGCGCTCTAGCCCGGACGACTTCCAAGCCCAAGCAGTCCAGGGACTCTTGATCTAGGTTCCTCTTCCTAGGAATGCGCTAGGTCCCACATCCCTGCCCCGCCTGGCTGGGACCCCCACTCAGGCTGGGACCCCCTACTCGGGCCGTGCCCTCCACTTCTCACTTACAGAGGCGCACCCGCTTTGTTCCTCAAAAGCCTCGGGCCATCCTGCCTCAGGACTCCCAAACAGCCGCCAGCGTCTCCTGTCCACGCTCCCTAGTGACAGTTGCCAGCCAAGCTCGTCCCTATGGCAACAGCTACGCAAGCCTGGATGGAAAGCGAGGGAGCCGGGTGATGGTCACGTGCTCAGAAAGCAGCCTCCACCCTGACCAGCCTGTGCCTTGCTGGCTGCCAGGAGAGCAACTCACCCTTTTGCTCTTTCCTGAGGGACTCTTTGCAAGACAATGGCAATTTTGACTTTCCCAAAGTTGAACAAGATGAAACCAAGTAGCGTTTGCAGCTATTTTCTCCAGGTTGGGACGTTTGGCTGACAGAGGACACGGAGGCATTCTCAGGAAACTCGGGGGCGTGGGGGAAGAACACAAAAACCCTGAAGTGTCAGAAAGTCCTTCCCTAGGTCATAAAAGAAGTAATAAAAAATAAATAAAATAAAAAGCTGGAGGATTGGCCGGGTGTGATGTCACACACCTGTAAACCCAGAACTAGGGAAGACAGAAGGATCAGTTCAAAGTCAGCCTGGGCTACTTGACACTTTACAGAGGGAGAGGAGACTCTTCAGTGGAGCTGCCTGCAGGTTGTTCATCCACAGTGCAGTGGGGCTTTCACTGATATAGCCGGATGCTCCTTTAAGTAACCCCAGAAGGCTCACTGGTTTGCCAGGTTGGTTTGTGTTTGTCCTTTGTTGTCAGTGCAAAGTGAACTGATGATGTGTTCATGCCTCTCAGGTAGGAAGCATTTTAACAGCTACCTTAGCACTGAACCCAATTTCCTGAACTCACAGATGTGACACACATCTACTCTCACTGGGGCACAGCATGCAGCTTAGCTAACTGGATTGAAGCTGTGTGGAGCGCACGATCTAGCTGTTATCACAAAGCATTTCTGGAAACCCAGCTTGGTTAAATCCATTAGGGTCATTCATCAAAGTGACTCACAGAAGCGTCCAAAGGGAGCTGTCCTAAGCTACTGCAGGAAACTGGCCAAGGCCTTGATTCAGAACATTCTGCTGCCGCCACTTTAGGAGGGTATGGATGTCTCTCCCGACAAGCACACTACCATGCCACAGTGCTGATCATATGCAAATCCCAAAAAGGATGAACTCAATGTTGCAAGCTTCGTTTATTATAGTGTGAGACTCAAAGAGGCTGGGAAATACTTGGAATTATAACCTACAATTCAAACAGCAAACACTGGTAAACACTGCAAGTCTGGCTACAAGAAAGGGATACTCGAGGGTCTGGCTGAAACAGTGGGAGAGGCTTTAGGTTGAGTGTAAGTAAGGACTCAAGGCAGGAGCATGTGCCAGTACTGACTGCCATCAGGGAAAGCTGGTGGCTGCCTCTGTCCTGAGCAAATCCAATCCAAGGACACAAGCTTCCTCAAGGAACGTGCCAGATCTCCAACTGGTGGCAACTGAGAGCGTAACTGGGATACACGGAGAAAGGAAGAAAAACAGAGTCACTAGGGATCACCCACACCAATCTTACTACCTCAAAAGACAGAAAATGAAGGAAGTAGGATCCGTAACACATTCACCTCGGTAACGTCAACGCACCTTAACTTCCCAAGGTGCTGATCCCAGGGCATACTCAGGAGGCTCAACTATAAAAGTCAATCAGGAGCTATCTGCAGGGTCTTTTATACAGAAGTAAAGGGAGTTTGCTGTTCTCCAGCGGATTACTGAAGAGGAAGCCAACACCACACTGGGTGACCGGTGAAGCTAATCTTTTGCTAATCTCTTATTGGAGCTATGGTGGCTACGCAGATCCAACTTTGGAGGGTGCATCGAGCTCTAGTATTTCCTTTGCCCAGGGCAGTATTGCTCCAGAGCAGAGAGAAGCTGGTCAGCTGCTGACTTCAGGGACTGGAGGGTGCGTGGCCCCACAGTGGAATACTTGCCTCAAGTACAAGGTTCAGGCTTCAGATTCCAGCACAACAGTCAAGTTGACTTCAGTCCAGGAACTGGCTAGCATTGCCCAACTTTCTTCCCAACTCCTTCTGAGTTTGGTTTGAGACTCATAAGAAACCCAGGTGGGATGGTTCAATGGTCACAATTACCACTACAAAACAGGGTTTATTTGAAAAGGGAAAATCTATACAACGAGCCGGGATTGGTGGCATACACTGTAATCCCATTTAGGAGACCAAGGCAGGAAGATCTGAAGTTTAAGGCTATATGGGATACTCTGAGCTACAGACCCATCTGAACCAGTAATGAGGCCCTGTCTCCAACCCCGACTCCTCCAGAAGAGAAAATGCCTAGGCAGGTGACACTACACTCTGAAGTTGGAGGCACAAGGACCAGAAGCTCAAGATCATCCTCAGCTATGTGGCAAATCTGAGGCTGGACCGGGCTACACAAGACCCTGTTTTAAAAGAAGGAGGGGCACTCTAATCCTTGTGGCTGCTAGGTGTATGGTCCCTGGTAGGTTGACCACCCTCCTCCAGTGGAAGACCCCACACTCATTGAGTATATGGGCAGCATGAGTTGCACTCAGTAGGTTATTTATTTTAAAAAAGAAGATATGAATCTTGGAGTATGAGGGAAGATCTGGGAGAAACTGTGAGTGGGCTTAAATATGATAAAAATATACTGTATTTCACGCATGCATGAAATTCTCAAAAGTAAGTAAAAAATACATGTTTAATAAATACTCCTCCAAGTCTAGCCAGGCAAGGTAGTGCATACCTCTAATCCCAGCATTCAGGAGGCAGAGGCAGGAGGATCTCTGTCAGCTCAAGGCCAGACTGGTCTACACAGTGAGTTCCAGGACAGCCAGAGCTATACAGTGAGACCCTGTCTCAAAAAAAGAAAATGAAGTCACGATCATACCCACTCACTGGGTCATAATAGAGAATTCCCAGGCAGGGATATGGCCTCATTTGCACAAGACTTCGCTAGGCACAAATCACGTTTTTAATAATGCCTTGATCCAGAGAGATTACACCAGGCAGCCATGATACTTCCTCCACCTGATGTCCAGGCTTCCTTCGCCTGTGCTCATCCAGATTCTTACACTTCAGGGAGTGAGGAGAATGAGAAAATCCCCACCAGGCCCAAGTGCAGGGCCGGCTGAAGAAGCGCTCCTGAGGGTCCTTGGGAACAGTCATCTCTGCAGAGGAACAATGTTGCAGCTGTGAAAGGAAACAGACACGGCTCAAGCTTGACGGCCATCGGGAGGAGGCAGTTAAGCATGGGGGAGGGGGCTAGGCAAGCCCTTTTGGGCATTTCCTCTCTCTTCTTTTTTAAAGATTTATTTATTTATGAGTACTCTATTTACATGTATATCTGCATGCCAGAAGAGGACATCAGATTCCATTACAAATGGTTGAGAGCCATCATGTAGTTGGTGGGAGTTGAACTCAGGACCTCTGGAAGAGCAGTCAGTGCTCCTAAATGCTGAGCCATCTCTCTAGCCCAATGCTTTTTCTTTTTTTAAAATTGTGTTTTTAAAAACTTACTCACTGTGTATATAAGAGTCTGAATGTATGTGCCATGAACGACTTGCAGGAGTCAGTTCTCTCCTCCCAACATGTGGATTCCAGGGATCAAACTCAGGTCATAGGCTTTGGCAGCAAGTACCTTTACCTGCTGAGCCATCTCACCGGCCCTTTTTCTTTCTCTCAAAGACAATGTGCAGGTCGTGAAAGAACCAGATTCTTAGGCGGCATGAAGACTCACGGCCTCTCACCTGCAGCCTCAGTCCTACCTGGTAGTATTCAACCACCGATTTCCACTCTCTGGAGTCTGCCAGCACCCCCAGCCGTGTATCTAAGAACCCTCCCTCAGTGCTATGGTGGGGAAGAAGGAAGCAGAGGCGTTACCCGAGCAGTCCTTTTCCTGCCCAGCGGGTCGGAGTAAGTCTGAGCTGGTGTTTCTCCCCTCTGCGGATCACTGTCACACTCAGGGGCTTCTGAAAGACAAACAAGGTTATTCCTGTCTCAGCCTTCTTAACACTCAAAATGGACTCAAGTTAATGTCGAGATGCCACTTTCTGTCTGAAACTGATAGAGCTTCGGGCCCCTAGCTGGACGGGTTCCTGAAGCGGGCATTAACTTCAAATTGGCAGGAGGCAAAGAGTGGTAGGAAGTGTGGTGATTTGGATGAGAACTGTCCCCCACAGGTTCTGGTATCTGACCACCTGGTCCCTATTTGGTACCCTATTAGGACATAGAATGCTGGACCCTGATGCCGGAAACTGACCCCCAAACCTGCTCTATGACTAGTACCAGTGAAATCTCTAAGACAAACTCTCCTCAAACTCTCCCCAGTTTGGAGGGTACAACAGCTCCTGGCTGCTCCCCAGGAAAAGAAGGTAATTATTTTTGTGAGGGACTCTGAGGCTGATCTTGAGTGGCCTGACACCTGGCACCTCCCAGTCACACCACCTCTCCTTCTCTCCATTCTCCTGGTTCTGAGCTCCAACCAACATTGTCTGGCTGCTCTGCTACCCCCTCCTCCAAGGCCTGGAACCAGTCTGAAGACTCCCGTCCAGTAGCAGCTCCACTTGGTCAGCTTCTATACACACCAAAGGGGAGTCCTTAGGAGCATCCTCTTTCAACTTCAAACAAATCAGGACCCCACTGCTTTCTTCCAACCCTCCTGCACTTCCCTTCATAATGCTTATCAGGGTGTGAAACTGCATGCCTGGATTATTGAATTAATGCCTGCCCCCACACACACCCAATGTGCTCTCAAAGCAAGAACTCTCTCTTTGTTTTGTTCCCTCCTGGATTCCAGCCTCAGTCCAGAAGTGGGCACACACAGGGAGGGACTGAGGGAAGAAGAGACACAGGGCTTTGATTTTTACTTTAAACATTTTTGCACTATGTAATTTTATTTATACAGACAGTATTACTGAGGCCTAACTTACATATAGTGAAGTATATGACCAGTGGGCTTCCTATACTCAGAGAGTTATGAGTCATCACCACTATCTTACTGCAAAAGGTTCGCATCATCCAGAGACTGTCAGCAGTCACTCGCTATCTGCGTCCAGTCTCGGCAACCACCAATCCCCCTTTCTATCTTTGGGAATCTGCATTTTAGATAATTTCATAGAGTGGAATCATATGACCTTATCCTCAGTCTCTTTCACTTCGTATAATGTTTTCAGTACACACACTGTAATGGAGAACTTAACTGCATTCCTATGGATGAAGTAAATATGCATTGTTTTTATAATAAAGGCTGTGCATGTGTATATATATGCTGTGTGTGTATGTATATATATATACACACATATACATATGTGTGTATGTATATATATGTACACATATACATATGTATGTGTGTGTGTGTTTGTGTGTGTATGCTCTTAAAAAAAAAAAAGAAAAAAGCAAGCCAGGTGTGGTGGCACACACCTTCAATCCCAGCACTCACAAGGCAGAAGCAGGCGGATTTCTGTGAGTTCAAGGCCAGCCTGGCCTACAGAGCAGTTGCAGGACAGCCAGGGCTACACAGAGAAACTCTGCCTCAAAAAAACAAATAACAATAACAGTAACAAACAAACAAAAACAGTGTCATAGATCAAATCCAGGACCTGGTACCTGAAAAGCGATCTACCACTGAGCCACATATTTGAGCACAGCCATATTTGGGATTTGTTTGTTTGTTTAAATCACAGAAGAGACAATGAGAATCCAGACTCTTGGTTCTCAAGAAGGGCTCTGAGGGTCTGAGACCAAGTGTGTGGCCTTCAGACTATCCACGGCGGCAGCTTGGCTTTTATACATTTAACATATTGGGATTCCCCAAAATATTCTTTTGGGGAAAAAAAAAGTTTCTGAAAGGAGGATTTACAGTCCTACCATAGAAGCTGAGATCTGGGGCTGGAGGGTTGGTTGGCTCAGTGTTAAGAGCACTGGCTGCTCTTGCAGAGGACCTGGATTCAATTCCCAGCACCCACATGGTGGCTCACAACTGTCTGTAATTCCAGTCCCAGGGGATCCAATGCCCTCTCCTGGCCTCGGTGAGCACCAGGCATACATGTGGCATGCATAAATAAATGTAGACAAAACATATATAAAATAATAAATAAATCTAAAAAAAAAAAAAAAAAAAAGCTGAGACTACATTTATCTAGAAAAATGCAGAGTAAAACCAGTAGCTATTGTCAATCATCAAACCAGGAAAACAACGTAAATGTCCCTCTTTCGGAAGTGGATAAACAGTCTGTTACATACATGCAATAAGGAGTAAATTACGAACACACATGCCACCTAAAATCTACCAACTTGTTCTACAGAGGGCAAGGAACCAGGTTCAAAAGGCAGTACTGAGGCGTGGGTAGCGGTGGGCACAGTGGCGTACACCTTTAATCCTGGCACTTGGGAGACAGAGGCAGGAGGATCTCTGAGTTCAAGGGCAGCTTGCCTGGTCTACATAGCAACTTTTAGGCCAGTGAAGGATATGTAGTGAAACCCTGTCTGGGGAAAAAAAAAAAAAAGCTGCACCATGGTATACTTCTGTGACATTCTAGGAAAAAGTAAATTTAAGGACAGAGCACCAATTAGTGATTGAGTTATCAAGGCAACTGAGTTACCTTGGGGTCCACAGCTCTGTGTGTTTACTGTGGTGTGGTGCTCTGACTACAAAGAGCTATCACAACTCATAGGGAGGCCTGAATGCTAAAAAAGTAGGTCTTGGTACAGGAAGCTACATCCTCTAGAGATAGCCAACAGCACTCTCTGCTAGGAAATTCACAGGCTTTCTGGAAGGTCCAGAGCTAGAAAATGGCCAGGAATTGAACTTGGAGACTCTGGTCTTGTTTTGTGCTTTGGTTCTGTTGTTCCATGTGTATGTACATACATCCTCTTCCAGAATCTAAAAGACATGTTTACAAGCACATCTGTAGCTGGGCATGGTAGCACATGGGTATGGTAGTGCACACCTTTGACCCCAGCACTCAGAAGGCAAAGACAGGTGGATCTCGGTGAATTTGAAGACAGCCTAGTCTCCACAGTGAGTTCCAGGACAGCCAGGGATACAGTGGACTCAGAAATCTGCAGAATATCAAAGTATACCAAGGGATCTAAGAGAAATGAGTAGACCACACCATATCAAAAAGCCGAGGGAAAAAGAGCTGGGGTGCGGCTCACCTAGCATGCGTGAAGCCCGAGGTTTGAGCCCTAGCACTGCAGAAAGCCATCACGGTGGTACAAGTCTATAATCCCAACACTTGGGAGGTAGAGGTAAGTTCATTCAAATTCATTTTTCACTACACAGAGAATTCTAAGCCATCCTGACAAGAATTAGACCTTTTCTCAAAAACAATGAAACATGAAGGTATAGGTGAGCACGAGCGAACCTACGTCTACCACTTTCACAGACCACACTGAAGATGGAAGAACAGCAGGCTAGTGAGACCATTCAGCTACAAAGACAGAAAACTTGGGAAGACAATGGAGATGAGAGAGGGTAACAGAACGAAGCCAATGGAAACTGGGCAAGTGGGGGCAAGAGAGAGCATGGAACCCTTCCGGGCAGTTTAACATGTCCCCAAGCATTCTTACACATCTCCCTTCAACAGGTCCAATTCTTTTCTCCCCAGTCATGGGCTAGACATGGCAACACACTCCTGACAGGTAAGGAAGACATGATAGTGTGTGTTGTCAGTGATTAGGTAAAAAAAAAAAGACTCGTGGCCTCCTCACTGCTTCTCCATTTGAGGTAATATACTCAAATGGTGTAAGAAGCCACAGACCAGGAACTGAAGCCCCAGGCCAGCCATGGGACAGGATGTGGATTTATAGTCTCACTGGAGTGAGACTTTTTGGCCTCACAGAAGCCTCTGGGCCAGAACTAGCAGTCTAGTGGGAATGGCTGACCTTCCACCCATCTAGACAGACCAGCAACATTTGTGGTTTCAGCCTGCTAAGTTTCCAAGTGGTTTTGCATTCACTCTGTAGCAAGGTGTTAAAGGAAAGTTGACAAGGGACAAATGGATTCTTCTAAGCAATTCCAGAAAGGCTCAGAACAAACAGAACATCACTCATATACAAAGATATCAGATATCAACAGAGGTGACAGTGTAAACTAGCAGCACTGGGACAACTACTATCCATTTGGGGGGAAAAATGGCCTGGCAATTTGTGTCACACTAATTACAAAATAAATTCCAGAGGAAGTATATGTGTCAGAGAAATAAGAACTTCTGTCCACAGGCTGGAGAGATGGCTCACTACTACATAAACTAGGCATGGTGGAGCACACCTGGAGGCAAGACAGTCATGAGGTTCAAGATCATCCTAGGCCGCACAGTGAGTTCCAGGCCAGCCTGGGGTACAGTGAGACTGTCTCATATAAAAACAATCTGCGTGGCACTCTCAGAGCCTGTAACCCACCTAGAACAGCAAGCATAGGAACACAGGGTCATGCTACTGTGAAGCTGCAAACACCCAAAGTCTGGAGAAGGCAATGATGAGCAAGTGTGTCCCACTGACAGCTGAGGGGGAACAGCATGTGCCACAGTGAAGACATCTTCCAGAAGAGTTACTGGAGACGGGCTGGACACAGAAGAGGAGTTTAGACAAGGTCACTGGGAAGGTCACAGCAAGGACTCGGCTGTGTAAAGACAAGTGCAGGACAGAGAAGAAAGCATTCCAGGTAGAGAAGGAAATGAAACACAGCCTACTCTGAGTAACAACTGACAGCAGCAAAGACCCCATTGACATTTTATGAGCTGAAAAAATCCCAGACAGATGTCAGTGCTCTAGTCTGAACACTTGCTTCCCTCTGGAAAACTCTTACACTGAGAAGCTGACCCCTGGTGTGATGGACAGACAGGCTTTAGAGGGAAGTCATTTATGGGGGTAGACCCTGGTCATGATGGCATTTGTGGTCCTACTTGAGCAAGCTGTTGCCATTTGTAGACTAGGAAGCATCCCTACCAGACCCTGAATCTGTGGTACCTTCCTTTAGGCTTCTATCCTACCCCCTGAACTATGAGCAACATGGCTCTGCAGTCTGTGAGGCACCCAGAGGCCAAGGCACCCCAACTCACCCCTTCACTATGCTGCACCACACTGCCAACGTTCTGCAGCGACTGGAAGTTCTGGGTGTTCACGGAGCCAAACTCCACAATTTCATCATCCACTTGCAGGCCCTAAAGACAGGAGAAAATTAAAAACCAGCCGAGAGGTTGAATGCGCTTTGGCCATTTTCACTGACTCTTGGCAAAGTCAAGAAAGAGCTTATTCCCTACAGAGGAAGCATGGGGGGCTCAAAGTAAAGAGGTCAAAGATTTAGATTCTCATTTAGGAAGGATCAGTGAGTGTGTGAGCCACCTCATCCTGGAAATTCCTTCTAGGGCCAAACTAACAAATAGTGCCCAGGTATGCCCGCCCAATGGTGGCCTGGAGGAATACAAACAAAATTCAAGTTGCCTTTCAGAGTTTGAGCCAGGTTCAAGGGCAAGAGAAGGCAGGCTAGCCTAGGCCTATTTTTTTAGACAAGACAGACATTTACCCTAGAAGTTCCTCAACAGCAGCTACAAGCACGAGGCCAGCCAGAACCAGCATGGCCCTATACTTCAAGCCGACTGCAGTTAGACGCTAGCTGCTGCGGATCCAGCTGTGACTGAAAAAGAGCTGATGTAGTCTTATGACTTGATTTTATTTTGCTTTTTTTTCCCACAACACTAGGAATTGAACCTGGGCAAGAGATCTACATCCTTACCTCTTTCTTCATTTTTTGATTCAAAATAGGAATTTGCTAAGTTGCCTAAACTTGTGATGATCCTGCCTTAGCGTGGTTGGGATTTCAAACATTGGCCACCACATCCAGCAGTCTTGTGGCTTTTTAAAAATTTTGATTATTATTTTATTATTTAATGTGTATGGGTGTTTTGCCTGTTTGTATGTCTGTGTACCACTTGTGTACCAGGTGCCCATGGAGGCCAGAAGAGAGCACTGGATCTCCTTACTAGTTATAGATGATTGTGAGCCTCCATGTGGTTGCTGGGAATCGAACCTAGTTCTCTGAAAGACGCAGTGCTCCTAACCACTGAGCCATCTCTCCAGTCTCTAGTTTGGGGTTTAATGGTCACAAGGTTTAATGGTCATAGGATCTGGATTCAGAAACAATGCTGCTTTCCAGGAGCTATGTGTCCTGGCTCAAGTTGCTTCATGTTTGTGTGGTTTTCCTCATGGGCCAGATAGGGAGAACAACAGTACCACCCAGAGGGTGGCTGCAGCGATTTAAATGCATGTCCACATACAAACCTCTACATGCAGATTTACAGCAGCATTATTTATAATGGCCTCAAAGTATACGTGATCCAAATATCCGTTAACTGACAAATGGATAAACACAACACATCTATCATACAAGGGGATATTATTTGGCCACAAAATGTAATAGAGTCTTGATATATGACTAAACCCTGAATAAACTCTGAAAATAGGACTAAACACAGAAGACCACATATTGTATGTTGCCTTCACAGAAAATGTACAGAGTAGGCAGACCCAGCAAGACAAAAAGTCCCAAGCGTCTTGTCTGGGACCACAGGGGCTCTTTTCAGGACCAATGAAAATGTTCTAAATGTGCCTACGGGGTTGGATGCACAGCTATGTGACTCTGTATCCTTTAGTAAGTCATTTAAGGCATGTGAAGCCCATCTCAGTGATGCTGCTGGAATGTTTTCTTAGACTCTACTGAAAAAAATCAAAATTCGTCTCCAGCACTTGTCTTTTTGTTCTTCTTCAGAGTCCAGGGAAAATGACTCCAATCAGAGCGCCTCCTTTCTTCTTTGGGACATGTATCACCTTCTGCATTGTGTCCCACTTGTCCCACAACAGGTCTCTCCCTGAGTCCCGTGGACTAACCCCATGTACACCAAGCTCTGGCCAGCATGTGTTAAAGGAATAAAGGAATTCAGAGCCACAGAGTGAGAGAATGGGTCTGGCTTCCAGCAAACCTCCATAGCTTAGGGCTACCTAACTCACAGCACTCCTAGGAGTGGATCTGGAGGGGCAGGCAGGATTACCGCAATGCTGGCTGGGGAACCAGGGCTGATACTGTTCACTTTGGCAAAGGCCTGGGGTAGGATGGGGGTGTTGGAGCCCAGCCTGCGGCTCATGGCCTCTTCCTGGGCTTCAGCCATGTCCCGGGCCTGCTTCTCTTTGTCCCGAGCATGTAGCTGGTGCAAGGCCTCCTCCACCTGCTTCATCACTGCCTTGTGGTCATTCTGTAGGCCTGAGAAGAGAACACCACGTGAGGGGCAAGGGCAGACAGACAGCTCAGACAGGACAGTAGAGGAGATGAGACACCTGCGTCTAGTCACTGTGATGGTACATCTTATCAACTTTGTGAGCTTTAAAATCACCCAAGACAAGCTTCTAGAAGCATCTTTAAGGGCATATCCAGAGAAGTTTAACTGAGGAGGGAAGACCGTCCACCCTCCCCACATCCACCCACCTCCCTGCCTGAGACAGGGTCTCAGATTTCGGACCAGCATTCAACTCTCTACCTCCTGACATAGACACAACGTAAGCTTGAGGCCCCTGCCACCATGCCTTCTCCACAAGGAGGGACGACACCCTTACACTGTGAGACAAAACAAGCTCTTCCTTCTTACTCAACACAACAGAATACTCAGAGTGCTTACTAGATGCTAGACATAAAGCCAGAGTCCAAGGAGCAGACAAACCTGAGAGCCAGACATGGGGTCTACCCTCACTGGTGAACTGCTACAGACTATCGGTGACTATAATCATATCTGATAACTGGATAATTTAGGACATTAAGAAGGCCACTCAAAGGCAGCACAGACCTTGCTGAGACCCGAAAGGTAAGTAGAAATCAGGTACTACCGGCTGCAACCATGACATGACCTCATATACAAACAAGGGACAATCGCAGAAGTCATACAGAAGGGAGGTGCCCGAGCAAGGTGCGGCACATCTGCAATCTCAACGCTTGGGTGGCAGAGGCAGGAGGATCTGTAGTTCAAAGTCATTCTCAGCTACATGGTGAGCACGCAGCCAGTGTAGGATATACAAAATCCATCTCAAGGAAAACAAAACAAAACATAAAAGAGTGAGGCAGAGTGGCCCCGCTGGTGATTTCACTGCGGCTGGGGATGTAGCTCAGTTAGTAGAGTATTTGCCTAGCACCCATGAGACCCTGGGTGCTGGGATCAAACCAGGCATGGTGGTGCATGTCTGTGATCCCAGCACTTGGGTGATCAAAGTTCTAGGACATGCTCAACTAAATATTGAGTTTAAGGCTAGTCTGGAATACATAAAAGCCTGTATGCAGGCAAAATACCCACAGACATAAATAAAAATCAATAAAACATTGAACTATCATGCCAATATAACATATCCTGTCTGGAAGTCAGTCCTGCATGCAGCTGGCATTGAATGGCCTTTTTAAACCTCAAAATGATTTCCCCTCTTCTCTGGATTCCACTTCTTATTTCAACCCAGGTCACCCAGACAACTTTCTCTGTAGTCTCAAAGGCAGCCTGGTACAATATCCCATCTGCCAACCAACACTTGGCACCCATAGGTCACAGACCCTCCGACTGCAGGAGCCTCTGACTGTGGGTTGTTTGGTCACCTAACCTGGTTTGACATTCTTGTCACTGTGGAACAAAGGTGAGACCCTTAGGCATTACGGGATTTGGGTACTCAGCCCACAAAAGCAGATATGAGTAAACAACAGACAATGGGTCAGGAAGATTTAAAGTAGAGTCAGTGTCATATATGGTCACTGTGACTAGAAAAGCCACCCCAAGTGGTAAAGCCCACGAGGAGCCTCAGAACCTCCAGGAACATCGGTACACTCCATTCACCACACAGCTGTGGGTGAGAGGAAGAATGACTTGGTGCTAACACATTACAATTCCACATCAGAATTCAAAAGGCTCTCTTCCCCTGGGTGAGTGCTTCTGCAGCAATTCTTTCAAAACCAAGTTTAAGCTGTCACAAATGTACCATGCTAACACTTGCTGGTGACTAGGGGAGACTGAGGACAAAAGTATATGAGTCTGTATTATTTCCCCAACTTCAATGTAAGCCTAAGACTGTTCCTTAAGAAAAGTCCATGCTTAAGAATACTTGTGGGAATATTTTTTCAAAAGAATACTAATGAGGGGGGAATTGTTCAACCATATTCTTAGCACATAATAAAGTCACTAAGGTGATATAAAATTAACACAGAGATAGAACAGTGTAAAAAGTCCAGAAATAAGCTAAGCATAACTGGAAACCTAGGCTGGAATTTGGGGTGTAGCTCAGTGGTACATACAGTAAGTAGTTAGCATGAGGCCCTAAGCTTCCATCCTTAGCAACACACACACACACACACACGCAGTATGTAATATTGCTGGATTTCAAATAAGTAGGAAAAGAATGGTGTTGGAACATGAAGTTAAACATTTGAATAAAATTCAGCATCCCTCAAACTTCCCTAAGGTCCTGCTAATGTGGAAGTGACTGGACAACATCCCTGCAGGGCTTAGAGGTTTGGAATAAGCCCAGAATTTCCCTCATGCCTGGCTGTCTTTGCATGGTTCTCTGTTCCCTGCATCTCCTTAGTTGTTTTAATATAAAACTGAAACTTTTTAAAACCAGAATATTCAGGTAACAGAGGATGCTCTGAGGTGTTCTACCATCACACTGTGACCTTAAGGAACCCTGCATCTTACTTTGAGAAGCATGGCCTCATTACCAAAACACTCTGCAGATCTGGCCAGGGTTGGGGCATATTCAATTAATTAAGTACAAACTGTGGGCGATTACCCTCTTAGTGTAAGTAGGAGAGGGCTACTTATCTACCAGTGCCAAGTAAAAGACGCTCACATCCTCATCCCCGATGCTAGTGCACACGTGGCCCCACGAAACAAAACGGACTATGAAGGTCAGGTATAATTATGGATCTTGAGAGGAGAGATGAGTCTGGATTTTCTGGGAGGACCCTATGTCATCAAAGGGGTCTTAACAAGTTAAAGAGGGAGGCAAGAAGGTGAGAGAAAAAGATGTGATAACGGAATCAAAGGCTAGACAGACGGAACCACTACTTCCAAAGGCAGAGGATGGCTAAGAGCCAGGAGACACAGGTGGCCTCTGGAAAGACAAAGAATACACCCTCCCCCTAGCCCCTAGGGGGAGCCAGCCCTGCTGACACCTTGATATTGCCAGTAAGACCATCTGGGCTTGGCTTCTCACCTCCAGAACAGTCAGAGATAATCCAAATCTGTGGCTTGTCATGGCAGAAACACAAACCTAATATCCTCTCCATGCTCTGCTAGCTACTTCATTAAAACAAATGAACACACCTAAGATCCACTGGATAGTGATGGACCGCAGCAGAACAGATTTATCTAGCTTTCCTTGTAGGCAGAGGGCTGAGAGGAAAATGCTAATTGACACAGTGAATTGGGGTGGGATGCCAAGGCCTTTTCTCCTACCACCTGCCTCCTGCCTGGAACACAGTCTGTGGGCCCTGAAGACAGAGGCAGAGCCTGGTTTCTACTGCATACTTCAAAGGTCCCTACTGAAAGCCAGTCCAGATCTTTTCTGTTTGAATGGTAGCAGTCAGATCATTACCCTGAGAAGTTGAACCTACTTCCTGGATTCAGTGGGGCTAGTAAGCAATACTGGTTTGGGCTTCCACTGTTAATTCAATAAAGTTCCCATAATGAAGTAAAGTTTTCGTTCCTTGTTTTTTATGTTCTTATGTAACCCAGCTTGAAGCCAAGTTTTTTGGGTGTTTTTTGTTTGTTTGTTTGCTTGTTTGTTTTTTGAGACAAGGTCTCTCTACATAGCCCTGGCTGTCATGGAACTCACGCTGTAGACCAGGATGGCCTCGAAATCACAGAGATCCATCTGCCTCTGCCTCTGGGATTACAGGTGTGTGCCACCATGCCCAGCTTTGAAGCAAAGTATTTAAAATAATTCTGTCAAAGCAGAAAAGAGGCCAACAAGAAATGCTCACACTACTATCCTCCTGTGTCTTAAGCACCCCACCACCACAAGGAAGACAGAGCCGCAGCGAGGGTCACTCACAGATGATGTTGTGCCTTGCTGTTCGGACCTGGTATAAATCCACATCTGCACGGGGATAGCCCTCGCAGTCCACCAGTGGCTCGTTCATCCCAATTCCTTTTTGCTGAAGGAAAGACATGTGGTTAAAAAGATGTGACAGGTGAGAACATCAAGATGCAATTCCCTAGACCCCTGTCCTTTTAACTCATGATAAAAGTGACAATAATGGCCACCACATAGCAACCTCATTAGCACACATCAGGCTCTTCACTTGTGTCTTCTACAGTGGGTACTATTTTTTAAGTTAATTTTTAATAATGAAAGCAGTGAGGTCATTGAGATGGATCAGTGAATAAAAATGTCTCCTGCCAAGGCTAACAACCTGAGTTCAATCCCTGGGACCCACATAAAGGCAGAAAAAGAGCACAAACTCCACAAAGTTGTTCTCTGATCTACATATGTACTCTATGCACACACACACCCCCCCTCATGTACACATTAATAAAATAAAGTCTTAAAAATAATTAATGAAAGCAATGCCTGAGAACAGGCACACAGAGTCAAAGATCTCAGGGCTGGGACTGTAGCTCAGTGGTAGAGCACTTAATTAGCATATGCAAGAATTCGGGTTTGATTCTCTGCAGCATATAAAAATTTAATAAATAGGCCTAGAGATACAGGATGTAGCTTAGTAGGTAGAGTGCTTGCCTAGCATGCATAAAACCTTGGACTCATCCCTGGCACTGCATAAGCCAAATGTGGTGCATGATGTGGAGGCAGGAGGATCAGAAGTGTGAGGTCATCCTTGGTTACAGCGAATTCAAGGTCAGCCTGGGTTACATGGAATCCTCTCCCCAAAACCAATTAATTAAAGCGACAACAAAACACTCAAAGAGCCTTCAGAGCGTTCTCTCTCAGCACCACCCCTGACCTGACCCCTCCAACTCTTTCTTACAGCTGACACCTGGCTGAAGCCTTGATGCTGGAGGGAGTAAACTCCAAAGAGTATCCAGCTGTGGGCAGGTTTGACTCTTCTAAAAAAAAAAAAAAAAACCTACAAGGCCTGCCAAGACACTTTTTATCACAGGATGGTGCTGCCTGCCTCCAGGGAAAGAAACCGAGTGGCTGGGAGTTAGGGAAGGGGGAGAGCTTTTACATTTGATATCCATTAGTTATGAATCTCAACATTGGGGACTATTCCCTAATCAAACAATACATTCATTTTAACACTTTATATTTAGTCTCCCCATGTTTACCCAGGCTGTTCTCAGTTCCCTGGGACCAACCAATCCTCTTGCCTCAGTCACTAGAACTAGAGGTAGCTCTGCTTTAGGACTTGTTTTAGCAATCGGTTATTTGAGGCAGGCTCTCACAAGGTGGCTCAGGCTGACCTTGCATTCACGGCAATCCTCCTGCTTCAGCCTCCCAAGTACTGGGATTCCAGACCTGAGAACTATATCTGGCTAAAGTTTTTTCTGAAGTTTCCCTACATACGTCGGGGGACAAAGCACAAAAACATTAGATGTTGTACTGCTCAGGGCAAGAGTTGTGCAGTTGCCTAGACTGATCTCAGTCCCAATTCTGCCATATCCAAACTAAGCATCCCTGTATAAGACACAGTCCAACCTCATCTGCACAATGGGAATAGAGCATACATCTGCTGGAAGAATAATACAAAGACCTGAATGAGTGTTTACCAGAGAGTTAGGCACATGCATGGTAGACTGAAAAGTGGCCCCCAAATATGTCCATATCCTACTCCCCAGAACATCTAACTGTGACTTCATGAGAAGGGATCTGATCAAGCTAAAGATCTCAAGGTAAGTTGAGCCAAGAGGATTGTGCCAATTCTCTTCAGTCCTCCGACAGTCAAAGAGAATACTCCCATTTTGGGCTAGTTGTTACAACAAGCCTGAGTTCTATGCTAATTCTATTTTAATTCCATTTAAAACATTTGTAATACAGGGGGCTGGAGAGATGGCTCAGCAGATAAGAACACTGGCTGCTCTTTCAGAGGACCCAGGTTCAATTCCCAGCACCCACATGGCAGCTCACAACTATCTGTAACTCCAGTTCCAAGAGAATCCAACATCCTTACACAGATATACATGAAGGCAAAATACCTCCATGCACATAAAAATAAATAAATCCTTTTAAAAATTTGTAATCTAGCCAGGTAGTTGTGGCACACACCTTTAATCCCAGCACTCGGGCACTCAGGAGGCAGAGGCAGGTGAATCTCTGTAAGTTCAAGGCCAGTTTGCTCTACAGAGTGAGTTCCAGGATAGCCAAAGTTACAACAGAGAAAACTTGCCTCAGGGGAAAAAAAACTGTAATGCAACAGAATTCATATGCAGACAACTGAGCCATTGAAAAGTATACAATTCAATGGTTTGCAATATGCATGAGTTAGTCACCCGCCACCATAATCAGTTTTAGTACATTTGTATCAACACACCCTAAAAAAAAAAAAAAAAGAAAGAAACATTGGGCAGACTCATACAATTCAGGATGCTGAGGCAGGAAGATATGGCACTCAAAACTAGCCTCACTGAACATCAAGACCTTGTCTCAATCAATCAATCAATAAATAAAATATTTTTTCTTAGAAAAGACATGGGAGGGGTGTTGTAGAGAGGGGTATAGAGGAAGACTGACTGACCTCAGACCCATAAGCAAACACTTTGTACTCCCTGTCCTAAAACCTTTGGCAACCATAAAACAACTCTGTTCAGAGCTACCTATTCTGGAGGTGTTCTGAAACGCTAAGAAAATGTCTGCATATTACAACTGACACAGAGAGAAAACATTTATCTTTTTTTTTTTAAGATTTATTTTACGTATATAGGTACCCTATCTGCATGTTCACCTGCATGCCAGAAGAGGGCTTCTGATCCCATTATAAATGGTTGTGAGTCACTATGTAGTTGCTGGGAATTGAACTCAGGACTTCTGGAAGAGCAGTTAGTGTTTCTAACCACTGAGTCATCTCTCTAGCTCTGAAAAGGTTTATTTTGGCTCACAGTTTTGGAAGTTTCAGTACAGAACTGGACAGAAACATTGTTTGTATATATGTATGTATGCATTCATGTGTGCATGCAAAAAAACATATATTCTGCCTAACTTCTCTTTTTGACTTACTGTCTAGCTAAATCCAAGCTGGCTTTGAACTCTGTTGCTCAAACTGGCCTCAAATTTGTAATTTTCCTGTCTTGGCCTGCCAAATATTAGGCTTATATATGTGTGTTACTGTCCCTGGTGTGGTTTCATGTATATGAAATGTCTTGTTTAATATGAGCCTCAAAACTCCCCGAAAGGCCCAAGTGTTAAAGTTTAGTGCCCAGGGTGGATGTTCTTGAGACATGGTGGGATCTTTAACAGGTGGAGGTGCTGTAGGTCACTGGAGGCTTGCTCTTGCTGGGGTAGTTACTGTAGGTCACTGGAGATTTGCCATTGCTCGGGGAGTTACTGTAGGTCATTGTAGGCACCTATAATCCCACTACTCAGAAGGCTAAAATAGGACTACCAAGAGTTCAAGGCTAGTCTGGGCTATATAGTAAGTACTGGGAGTTAGCCAGAAGTACACAGCAAAGTGAGGGAGGAAGGAAGGAAACAAAAGGAAGAAGGGAGAGAGGGAAGGAGAGAGACACACATGGAATACATGTTTTTTAACTTCTTTATCACAATGTTTTCAAGGCTTATTTACATTGTAGCGTGAACTACTAATTATAGTATGATTAATTCACTATTCTTTTTTACTGTCAAATAATATCCCACAGTATGGGTAGACTATATTTTATTTATCTGTTAGCTGAAGAATGTTTGTGTTGTTTTCCACTTTGGCTTTTTAAACAATCTGTATAAATTTTCGTATGAATATACATTTGCAACTATCACAGAAGGAATAAATTTTCTGGATTATATGTAACTGTGTTTAATGTTTTGAGGAACTGCTAAACTGTTTTGGACAGCTGTCACACCATCTTACAGTCCTATCAACAATGTATAAAGTTTCCTTTACAAAGATTTCTTCATATTCTCCCTAAGACATTACCTATAGTTTCATTATACCCATCCTAGTGAGTGTGAAGTAGCATCTCACTGTGATTTTAATTACATTTCCCTCATAGCTATGACTGTTCAGCATGTGTTTTACTTTAAGGATTCACTTTATATACCTGAGTGTTTTGCTTCCATCTATGGATGTGCACCATGTGGAGGTAATGCCCAAGAGATCAGAAGAGGCATCAGATCCCCTGGAAATAGAGTTACAAATGGTTGTGAGCTGTCATGTGGGTGCTAGGAACTGAGCCCAGGTCCTCTGCAAAAGCAACCTGTGCTCTTAACAGTTGAGTCACCTTTCTAGGCCCTGTTCCGAATGTGTTTGTGTGCTTATTTATCAACCATGCACATTTTACTTGAGAAATGTCTACTTAGAAACTGTCTGTGTATTTACTACTGCGCTGTATTACTGCTTTCACTATATCCTGGGCACTAGCTTCTTATCACACGATTTGCAACCATTTCCTCCCATCAACTCTTTTTACATTCTTGACTAAGTCCTATGAATGCAAGTTTTTAATGCTGATATCCAATTTATCATTTCCCTTTCACAGTTTGGCTAATCCTTTGTGTGTGTGTGGGGGGGGGGGCAGGGTTTCACTGTGTAGCCCAGGATGGCCTGGAACCCAGAGAGACTCAGCTGCCTCAGTCTCCCAAGTGCTGGGATTTAAAGACAAATACTTTTTTTCATAATCTATCATTCTGTGCCCTGTCAAAGAAGGACTGGCTTACATCAAGATCATGAAGACTTACTCTATGCTTTTTAAAGAGATTTAAACAATTTTAGTTCTTCATTATAAAAAAGCAAAATTAGTACCAGGCTTGGAGGTGCAGGCCTTAATTCCCAGTTCTCAGGAGGCAGAGGCAGAGACGGAGGCAGAGGGAGGTAGATCTCTGTGAGTTCAAGGTTTACACAGAGTTTCAAGCCACTCAGGGGTGCATGTTGAGAGTCTGTCTTTAAAAACAAAAACAAAACAAAAATCTGAGCAGGCTTTTATGCTTAAAGCCCTCAGCAACCAAAAAGTAAATTAGCCAAAGGCAATTAACATACACTGTCATCTTATATTTAAAAGAAAACAGCCTCATGTTCCATGTGCAATGGAATTATAAATCCTCCTTCCCTTTTTTAATGCATGTGTATATGTGCATTTGTGTGCATCCATATATATGCTGGGGCACCAACGTGTGCAGATAAACATGCATGTCATGCATGTGCAGGTCAGAGAACAGACTTGGGTGTCATCCTCAGGACCATCATCTACCTCCTCTGAAACAGGGTCTCTCACTGGCCTAACTCATCAATCAGGTTAGAATGACTGGCCCCAAACCCGGAAATCTTCCTGTCTCTGCCTCTTCAGTATTGGGATTACAAACGTGCACCACAGCTAGGAAGTGGTGGCAACAAGCCTTTAATCCCAGCACAAACAGAAGGCAGAGGCAGGCAAATCTCTTTGAGTTTAAGGTCAGCCTGGTCTACAAAGTGAGTTCCAGGACAACCAGAGCTGTTACACAGAGAAACTCTGTCTCAAACAAACAACAAACAAACGTGTACCCATGGGTTTTAGGGACTGATATCAGGGCTTCACTCTTTTGAGGGATGCACTTTACAAACTCAACTATACCATCTCCTGCCCCCACTGTGTTAAGACAGGGTTTTGCTATTTCATTATATAGTCTTGGAATTTGCTGTGCAGATCAGGATGGCCCTGACTTGTGACAATCTCCCTACCTTTGCCTCCCAAGCATTGGGATTATAGGTATACATAACTGCACCCAGCTACATTTCCCTTTTAAGATAAATGTAAGTAGTAGGCTAATACCAAAAGAAAAACAATACACAGGTCGTTGATTCTGCTTGAGGTAGGCAAGTAAGCTCGGTTTAAGAAATTCCTGGTCATCTTTTTTAAGCACAGTCTGAGTTTTACCAAGCCTGAGGTCTGGCCCCACTTGTGACATTAAGCAGGTGATTTCTCCTTTTGTATATATGTACATGTGTATAGATATATAGTTTAAAAAAAAAAAGATTTGTGTTTGTTAATGTGTGTCTGAGTGTATACACAGGTGCATGGAGTTACAGGTGTTTGTGGGACACGTGGATCATTGTACAGTAGGTTCGGGATCCAAACTCCAGTACTCACGATTGTGCAGCCAGTGCTCTTAACCACGGAGCCATCTCTCCATCCCCTGACTTTGCTGCTTTGAGCTTCAGGGGCACACACCAACTTAACAATGTGATTGTGACAGTTTCCTGATAGAGCACACAGACAAGCCTGTACCTAGTAAAATGGTACGTGGCGCATGGTACCTCTTCATCATACATCATGTTATTCCCATCAACTAAAAGGTATTCCACCTACTCTATTTGGGTGTGATTTAGCCTCTGCTTCCTATACAAGCTGATTTGTGTTTTTGTGGGGGTTTTTTTATTTTATTTACTTATTTATTTATTTAGGAAAAATATGTCTGCTTTGGAGGTAGACAGATGGTCACAGAACCTGACCCACCTCTGTCACTTCCTAATCTGGCAAGCATTTGCTGCACCCTGGGCCTGCCCCACCTTTTATAAGAATAATGAGCTTTACCTGTCACTCAAAGCAGTTGTTAGGCCATCGGCATCACCACTGCTGCGAGGTTTCTAGAAATGAAGAGTCTATTTCCCACCCCAACTGGAATCTGCATTTTATTTTATTTTTTTCTTCAGATAGGGTCTACTATAGCTCAGGTTGGCCTCAAGCTAACTATGTAGTCAAGAATAATCCTGAACTCCTGATCCTTCCGTCTCCACCTTCCAAGAGCAGAATTAAAGGTGAGGATACCTCTCTTGGCTACAGCCTGCCTTTTAACAAGATGGCCAGTTGATTCTCACAGACGACGTTATTAAGTCCTAATGAAAAGCCGGTGGCAAGGCACACCAAACCTGGCAATGTTCCCTAGGACGGTGACCGTGGTGATTATCACTATGCCTCAGCAAATATTCTACCTTTAGGAACGAAGCAAGTTAAACTAATGCTTCAGCCCTGTCATGGCGACACAGGCCTGTAAACCCTGCTTGGACTGCAATAAACAAAACAGCGGAAAAACACCACAAAATTAACGCTTCGGGAAATGAAAGAAATCTCACATCAAGGGTTTATCCAGGGGCAACGAATGGAAAGCGCTTAAACCGGCGCCCGGCACGCGACGAAGGCTCGGCGCTCGGCGCCCGGCGGAACCCCGGCCATCTGCAGGCCTCCCCGCCTCCCGGCCTCCCCGCCCGAGACCGCGCCACACTCACGCTCTCCAGAACGTCGTAGTTAGCCTTAATCTGCGCCTCTATCTCCTCCTTGCGGCGCATCAGCTCCTGGATGTCGCTGACCGCGGCCGCGCGGGCCTCGGAAGACTCTGCCCGATGCCGGGCTTCCTCACCCGACATCGCAGACCTCACCCGGCAGCCCCGGACCCCTGGTTTCCCGGCTACGGCTACCGATGCGTGAAGAGACTGCCGCTACGAGTCCTCTCGAGGGTCAAAATACCCCAGCCAGCTCGCGAGCCTGAGGAAAAGTAGAGGGTGGGGTTTAGAATTGAGTCACCGGAAGCCCTGCCGCGTAGAACACGTGGGCTTAGGATCACCTGGCAGGGACAACCTGGAGGAATGGACGACCTAGGCCTCCCCTACTCTCACTTCAAAGCTGACTCGCTTTTGTTTTCTTTCTTTCTTCTTTTCTTTTCTTTTTTTTTTTTTTAATTTTTCGTTTTTCGAGACAGATTTCTCTGTGTAGCCCTGGCTCGCTGTCCCAGAACTCACTGTGTAGACCAGGCTGGCCTTGGACTCACAGAGATCCGCATGTCTGCTGGGATCAAAGGTCGGTGCCACCATCGACCGGATCTGACTTTCATTTTTTATTTTCATTCACTCAGCCTTTATTGTACACCGACTATGTGGATGTGAGAGGCTTCTGTCCTGATGCCCCAATTCAGTTCTTCACATCTACACAGCCCTTGAGCGTTTGAAAACGCTTTCAAGCATTTTGCTGTTTTTTTCAGATAGGGTCTCTCCTACCTCAGATTCATTATGTAGATGGAGAAGATAACCTTGAGATTGTTTTTACAAGTCTTTTTTCAGAATATTTACTCTTCTGCAGTCTCGTATATGTTTACTATAATGTGTCTCCATCAGTCCACTCTCAATACCCCTCCCACTCCATCAGTCAGACCCCACACTTCCTCTTCACACTTTCACGTCCTCATCTTTTTCTTTTTTCTTATAACCTACTGAGTCCAGTAGCCTTAACACCTGACTCCCCCTCTTCTCCCTCCACAGGCAGGCATTGCAGCATGTACCACCAGGCCTGGTTTATGCAATATTGGGGATCCAACCCAGGGCTTCATGTACGCCAAGCAAGCATTTCTCCAGCTGAGTTGCATCCCCAGTCACTCTCAGGTTTCTTAACCTTCGCAGTACAACCCCTACAAACCTGGGTTCAGATCTGGACTACTGCCCCTGACTGTAGCCATGTGACCTTAAGTAATTTCACCCTCTGATCTCTTACCTCATTGTGTGACACGGACAGTAATCTGTCTCTTAAGAGTGTTCAAATATTTATTGAATTACGTCACCTCTGCCAGAAGGTGCAGGAGCGGCAAAGGATTACGAAGCAGTGTCAAAGCCTCTAGAGTGAAGGTAAAAGTAGTAATGGGTGGGGGTAGGGGGTGGCTCAGAGGTTAAGAGCACTTATGTCGCCTGCAGAGGGTCTGGGTTTAGTTCACAGCTCTTACATGGGAGCTCACAACTGTCTGTCACTCTAGTCCCAGGGGAGCCAGTGCCTTCATCTGGCCTCCATGTCCGTCAGGCACACACATGGTGCACATACACATATGCAGGCAAAGTACTTGTACACTCATCTTAGTCAGGGTTACTGTTGCTGGGATAAAATCCCACGGCCAAAGCAACTTGGAGGAGGAAAGGGTTTATTTGGCTCACACGGCCACATCACTGTTCGTCCTTGAAGGAAGGCAAGGCAAGAACTGAAACAGCAGGGACCTGGAAGAGATGACGCAGAGGCCTTGGAGAACCGTTGCTTACTAAGTTGCTTCTCACGGCTTGCTCAACCTGTTCTCTTACAGAACCCAGGACCACCAGCCTGGGGATGGCACCACCCACAGTGGGCTGGACTCTCTCCCATCAATCACTAATTAAGAAAATGCCCAACAGCCAGATCTTATGGAGGTTTTTTCTCAGTTTAGGGTCACTCCTTTCAGATAACTCTAGTCTGTGTCAAGTCAACATAAAACTAGCCAACACACACACACACACATAATAAAAAACAAAACAAAAAAAAAAAAAAACAGTAATAAGGGGTGAGAATCTAATTCAGTGGTAGGGCACATACATGTATGAAGTAGGACCTTGATGAGAAAGAGAGAGGGAAGAGAGATCTCAAATACTGTTGTACATGTTTTACATGTGATAGTTCAACAACCCAATGAAATCAAGTGTATTTTTCCCCTTATTTGACAGCTAAGAAAACGATTCTTTAAAGGCACACACCTTTAATCCCGGCACTCTGGAGACAGAAGCAAGAGGATCTCTGAGTTCAAGGCCAGTCTGATCTACAGAGTGAGTTCCAGGACAGTCAGAGATACAACAGAGAAACCCTGTCTTGGAAAACAAAAAACAAAAAACAAAAAACTAAACTGATGTGTTTAACTGGCAAAATGTGAAAAGCCAAAATTTCCACCCAGCTTTATTAACCTAGTGGTCAAACATTTTAGCACGGCTAACATTTTTTACTGAAGATACATTAACCTATGTAGTATGTAAACATGTTTGCCCTGAGTCTACTCATGGGGAAACAGACAAATCCAAATTGAGACACATCCTTCAAAACAACTGGCTTGAAGTCTTCCAAAAGATCAATGTTGTGAAACACTCACATACACAGGTGGGGTCAGTTTGGCCGGTGCCTTAGATTAAGGAGGAAAACAAAACACATCATTCCAGTGTGTATCCTTTGGTGGGATCTTGTTTCACTGGCTCAGAAGCTGGGCATGGTGGGGCACACCTGTAATCTCAGCACCCGGGAGGCTGAGGCAGGAGGATCTCAAGTTTGAGGGTAGCCTGGGCTATGTAGCATGACTCTGTCAATAAACAAACAGTCACAAACACTGACCTAAAAGGAAAAGAGATGGGGAGAGGGACACAATAACCAATCGTGGTACATGATTCCTGATTGGATACAGGACACTTCTAGTGTAGGCACTCTATGAGTTGGGGAGATGACTCCATGGGTAACAGAATTTGCTGCCAAACATCAGGACACAAGTTCAATCCCTAGAACCTGCATCAGGTGAAAGGAGAGAACAGGCTCCTGAAAGTTGTCCTCTGACCACAGGACAGATGGATAGCCAGGTTTTCGTTACAGCCCTTGCCTGGCAGCTCACAGTCTATAATTCCAGTTCAGGAAGGTCTGAATCCCTTTTCTGCCCTCCAAGGCCACCAAGCACATATGTGGTATATGGAGTTATACCACAGAGACAAAATACTAATACACACAAAAATAAATAAAATCTTTTAAGTAGCAGCTTTAAAAGATGCTTTTTAGGGCCAGGTGTGTGGTGTACACCTTTAATCCCAGCACTAGGGAGGCAGAGGCAGGCAGATCTCTGGGAGTTCGAGGCCAGTCTGGTCTACATCGTGAGTTCCAGGACAGCCAGGGCTACATAGTGAGAGAGAACCTGTCTCAAAAAAAAAAAAGAAAAAAGAAAAAAAGAAAAAAACCTAAACAAGTAAGGAAAGCTTAGGATGTTTAGTTGGTAGAACATTTGTTTGCCATGCAAGAGGCCTTGTGTTCAATACCCAGCATACTAATAAATAAAATTACAGTATGTCAATGTTGCTTTTTCACTAAGATAATGGTGTTGCAATTATATAAGAGAATTTCCTTACCGGAAGGCAATAAACGTCCTAGTATTGAGGGGTTATGATTTCTGCTACTACCCGTGCTAGTGGTGTTGAGTTTTAAAAGTTTTAAAAGTGGTGAAGAAGCAAATGTAATAGTACATAAATCAGGAGAAGACATGTGATGTCCGTGGAAATTGTCTGGCAACTCTTCGGGGCTTTGAAATGTACCCAAATAACAAGGGGAAGGAGAAGGTTCCCACCAGAGCCATCTAAAACCAGGGCTGTTGTCTAAGTGACTGCTTTACGCTGTTAAGTCAGCGTGGCTGTGCTCAAGAAACCTCCGTGCATCCCGTCCCTTCTACTGCCCGAATAGCTCTCAAACCCATCATCACCTCCATCTCTACTCCTGGCCGCAACACTCTGTCTTCCCTGATGGCAGCCTATCAGCTGACTTCTATTAATCCATTCCCCACAGCAGCCAGAATAACCTTTCTAAAGGGCACCACTATCACCAAGCTGCCTAAAAGCTTTCGATGACTTCCTAGTGCCCTTCTCTTGGCCTTTAAGGCCTCCCTGGTCTCTGTGTACTTTGAGACCCACAGCCCACCTGACACTCACGCTACTTGTGATCTAGCTCTGAGCATCTAGCGGTTTCTGGCACTCTGGCTGCACTCAGGGTCTTCGTGCCTGCTCATCCCTTTCTCAGAACAGCATCCCAGGCCAGGCTGATGCAGTTCCTCCCAGAATCTCCGCCCTGGACCCCGAAGCCAGGCTGTCTGTGCTCTCCACTTGGTGCCATGTGTAAATGTTTGCCCCAGATGTTCACGTTTGGCTCAGACTCTCAGAAATTGTGGACAGAGCCCTGTTTACCTTCAGATGGTTAAACGTGTGTTCTGATACCAACGTAGGAGAGGTGGAGGGACCAGCCTTTGATCGTTCACCTGGTTGTTTTCGTTCACTGCCTGCAGTGGTTACACACAGCCTAACCAAGCTTTCGTTTTAGGAAGCTGCCAAGATGTGGGGGAGCCCAAACTGCTTGTCTCTTCCATGCAACATGTCTTCATCGTGTTCACTTTAGACCAAGAGAGGCCAGGAGATAGGGAACTGGAGACAGAGCCAGCTGTGGAGACCCACCCTAGCAAGATCTGGGGTCCTAATCAGCACAGTTTTGTCTTTCACCTCAGCCCTGGTCCAGGAGACCATCTTCTCTTTTCCTAAGGTTCTTATCAATAAAAATAAGAAAAAGTGAAAATTTAAGAGCCCAAAGGGCAGACTTGTGCAAGTTGGTGCCCAACGAGTTTTTAAGCAAATTGAAAAAAGGCTAATGAGAAGGCTCAGTGAGTAAAGTGTTTGACAAGCAAGTATGAGGACCAGAGCTTAGACCCCAGTGCCCATGAAAAGCCAGGCATGGCCACGTGTTCACAACCTCAATGCTGGGAGGGCAGAGACCCATGGATCCCTCTTGATAGCCAGCCAGTCTAACCAAATCTGTGTGCTCCAGGCTCAGCGAAGAGACCCTAACTCAAAAAATATGGTGGAGAGTGATGGAGAAAGACACTGGACATTGACCTTTGGCTCGCGCACACACACACACACATACACACACACACACACACACACACACGGACATGGACATGCACAGGCACACAGACATACACAGAAATCTGAAAAGATGGACAATGAAATCCCTGTGAGATGAAAGCAGAAGGGAAAATTACTTAGGGGTGGGGAGATCAGCAAAGTAGGGGAAAGATGGGTAGGGGAAAAACTAAGGACAAAGTAAAATGGCCAGGTGTGGTGCACACACCTTTAATCCCAGCACTCAGGAGACAGAGGCAGGCAGATCTGTGAGTTGAGATCAGCTTGGTCTACATAGCAAGCTGTAGGCCAACCAGGGTTACATAAAGACCCTATCTTAATAAATAAAAAATAAATAAATCAATAAATACAAATAAAATGACACATAAGTTGGGAAAATGCCATAAGGAAACCCACTATATGCTCATGTTTACGATTAACTTTTCAAAAGAGGGCTAGAGGATAAGGTGGCTCAGCAGGTAGAGTGACTTGTGTGAGCCAAGGCATACATGCACCTGCACATGCACACAAATAAACAAATAATAAACGTACAAATGTGTGTGTTAAAAGAAAGCTGAGAAGCCTGTGGTGCATGCCTGTAATCCCTGCAACTGGGAGGGAGAGGCAAGCAGATCTCTATGAGTTCAAGGCCAGTCTGGTCTACAGAGTGAGATCCAGGACAGCCAGAGTTATAACAGAGAAATCCTGTCTTGGAAAAGAAAGAAAGGAAGGAAGGGAGAGAAAAAAAAAGGCTGAGGAGCTGGCTTGGTCAGTAAAGTGCTTGCCACACAGTCATGAGGACTTGAGTTTGGTTCCTCAGCATCCACATGGAAACAGCAGGGCAGGGCAGGCCTGTGACCCACAGCTGGGAGGTGGCCATAGGCAAACACTGCTCTCTGACCAGCTAGCATGCTGAGCTGGAGAGCTCAGGTTCAGTAAGAGATTCTGTCTCAAAAACTAAGGTGGAGGGAATGACAAGATGGCTCAGTGGATAAAAATGCTTGCCACATATGCCTGACACCTTGAGTTCAATCCCCAGAACACATGAAAGAAGTGGAGAATTGACTCTGCAGAGTTATCCTAAAGTGCATTACTATCATGGCGGAATGGAGCCTCACGGGGTGAGTGAGCTTGGAGGGCTGTCACCATCCTAAACCTAAAGGAGGTGCTATGGTTTTGAATGTCCCCATCCAAGACTAGACTGAAATTTAATCCACATTGTGAAGCATTAGGAAACAGGGAGCAGGGCTGGGGAGACACAACTGGTGAGGTGCTTGTCATGCAAACATGAAGACCAGACTTCAGGTCTCCGGAGCTCAGGTGAGCCAGGCAGCACAACTGTAATTCCAGCCCTGGAAGGAGGAGATCCCAGAGCAAACTGGCTTATAAGAATAGCATATTGGCAATCTCTGGGTTTGATTGAGAGGCCTTGCCACAATGAATAAAGTGAAAATCGAGGCTGATTCCTGACATCAACCTCAGGCTTCCTCATGCACCCATGTGGACTCTCACACATGTGTGCCCACACCTGCAAACGTACACACACACACACACACAACATATATACATGAAAGTGGGAGAAAAAAGAAATGAGAAGAGCCAGGAATGGTAGCGAGTGCAGCCCTGTAATCTTGGGACTCAGGAGGCAGAGGCAGGAGGGCCAGGAACTTAAAGTCATCCTTGTCTATACAGTGAGCTTGAGACCAGCCTGGGCTACATGAGTGTTTATCTCAAAAATCAAAATGGTATACATAAAAGTTATATTGAGAAAAGTATATATATATATGTGTGTGTATATATATATATATATATATACATACACACATATACGTATATATATGAATATATATACATACATATATATATGAATAATTTTTAGAAGACTGTAGCTAAAACCCAAATGTCTTTGGTTATTTATGGATAAAGAATGATAAAGGATTATCAATTTATTTTATTTTTCCTCTTTTTCTCATATATATATATCAATTTTTCTATGTAGTGACAGCTTGTCTAAAACACACATACACAGGAGAGGGGCAGAGAGGGGAGGAACACATTTCTGAGCTGGTTAAGCAGGTATATTCAGTTTGGGACAATTCAGGGCTGAACGCTAATATATACTTTTCCATGTCTAATTAACTTCAGCATAAAAATACTATTCTATTTCCCAATATTTAAAAACATACAGGCCATGCACAGTACCATTAATACCAGCACTCAGGCAGATTTCTGTGGGTTTGAGGCCAGCCTGGTCTACATAGTGAATTCCAGGACACCCAAAACTACATAGTGAGACCTTATCTCAAAATAAATAAATAAGCAAATAAATTAATGAAGTGAAGGCTTCAGTGGCATCCAGCACGCTCACGGAGCAGTACAACCACCACCTTCCTCTGGTTCCAGAACATTTCTTCCCATCATCCTGAATGAAATGCTGGACTCACTGAATAAGCCCCTCCCCTAGGCTGTGGGAAACTGAGTCTGTGGATTTGTTTTTGTTTTTTTTTAAATGGAGTGTGTTAGCTACTTGTCTCATTGCAGCTTAAAGGATGAAGGGCTTACTTTGGTTCACAGTTCCAGGGTGAAGTCCATCGTGGTGGGGAAGGCATGTCAGCAGGAGCTGGAGGCCGCAGTTCACAGGTTCTGCGGTGAGACAGCAGAGGAAGAGGAATGCTGCTGCTCAACTTGTTTTCTCAGCCCAGGGAATGGGGCTGCCCACATGCAGGGTGGGCCTTCCCACTTCTGCTAACTGAATCTAGGTAATCTCTCACAGATGTACTCAGAGGCCAGAATAAGGTATCCCTGAGCCTCATCTCCCAGGGGATTGTAGACCCTGTCCTGTTGACTATTCCATGGCTTTAACAAAAAGGCACCTTGCTGCTTGGTTTTAAGACAAGAGTTTATGCAGCTCAGGGTAGCCTTGAACTCAAGATCCTTCTGCCCCAGTTTCCCAAATTCTGGAATTACAGGCAATTGCTACCATGCCTAGATACAATATAACTTTATAGCAACTGATTTCATGGAAGCATTCAAATTCCTAACCTCTCTTCAAGCTCTGGAGCCAAACTTGGCCCATATCCTCACAGGCCAGATCTGTTATTGCCTTCGTTGGCGGCCTATAGGAAGCAACTACCTCTTCTCAGTCCCAAATGGCTGTTCTCTATATCACCTTCTTGGCTCCTAGGGCATTTGAATTCAGGTGCAGGTTTAATGGCCTTTCATATTCCTTTCTGTGTAAAAAGCCCAAGGCAACAAGACCACCAGGAAGAGGAGAAAATAGCTGGATTTATGTCAGTTTGACACAAGCTAGAGCAGTGGTTCTCGGCCTTCCTAATGCCTCGGCCCTTTTGTACAGTTCCTCATGCTGTGGTGGCACCAACCATAAAATTATTTTCATTGCTACTTCGTAACTGTAATGCAGCTACTGTTATGAATCATAATGTAAATATTTGATATGCACATGGTTTTAGGGGACCCCTGTGAAAGAGTCACTTGACCCCCAGATTGAGAACATCTGATCTAGACTAATCAGAGAAAAGGGGGGGCCTCAATTGAGAAAATGCCTCCATAAGGTCCAGCTGTATGGCATTTTCTTAATTAGTGACTGATCGGGAGAGGGCCCAGCCCACTGTGGGTGGTGCCATCCCTGGACAGGTGGCCCTGGTTCTGTAAGAAAGCAGGCTAAGCAAGCCATGAAGAGCAAATCAGTAAGCAGCACTCCTCCATGGCCTTAGCATCAGCTCCCGCCTCCAGGTTCCTGCCCTGTGTGAATTCCTGTCCTGACTTCCTTTGCGTATGTCAAATAAACCTTTTCCTCCCCAAGCTGCTTTGGTCATGGTGTTTCGCCCCAGCAAAAGAAACCTTAACTAGGACAGAGGGAAGGAGAAACGAATCCCATCTCTCCCTGTTAGTAGCTTAGCTTCTGTGAGCCTTTGTTTCCTCAACTTTCAAACAGTGAGAAGCCCTCCCTGGGGACGGAGATCTAACTGAGTTGGTAGAGGGCCTGCTTTAGTACATGAAGCCCTGTGTTCAACCTCCAGCACAGAATAAACTGGGTATGGGTAGCACAACCTGTAACCCAACACTTGGGAGTAGGAGCTGGAGCATCAGAAGTTCCAGTTTATTCTCAGCTACACAGTAAGTTTGAGGCCAGCCTGGGATACATTGCACTCCTGGCTCAAAATAATAATACAAGGCTATTTTCCTGGTGTAAAACACTAGACACATTGCCACTCCAGTCTCCGTCAGTAAGAGGGACTCATAACAGCTCCCTTTAAACATTCAGAAATAAGACAAGGAAGGTTAAGGGCGGTTAAGTAATGTATTAAAGGCAACTCAGCAAATCAGAGGTCAAAATTATTCCCCCATTGCCCTTGACAAAATTGAAAGTCAGCATTCCAAAGGGAACCATAGGAGCTTTTTGCAAGCCGGGGACACTGGATGGCAGGGACACAGGTTTAGGCTGGAGGGGATCAATGGTTGGTCTTGAGTAACTTTACCCTCAGCTTATGCAAGCAATGGAGCTACTGATGTCAAGGTAGTTTGGTTAGAGTGGAGAGAAATCTCCTTTGATGTGCCCAGGCTGGATCAGCTTCCAGACAGTTTTCCCATGGCTATTCTCCGGTCACGGGGCTTCCCGCCCCTGAAACCAAAGCAGAGGGACAACTGCTGGCTCCTCAGAGGCCTCTTTTGATTCCTAAGAAAGTCTGTGAATCATTCTTTTCAGACATTATCACTTAAACTACAACATATATATATATATATATATGTTTAAAAGCAGCAAATCGTCACAACTGTTCAAATAGAGGGAGCTTAAATGATACATCAAATGATGTGACCCACCCAACAAATCAGAGTCCAACAGTGATTCCCTCACTGCCTGTGACAAAATTGAAAGTCAGCATTCCAAACAGAACCATAGTTTTTGCAAGCTGGGGGACACTGGATGGCACTGGTGGCTCCATGGGTTGAGGCACTGTCTGCTGAGCCTGACAACCTAAATTCAATCCCAGAGCCCACAGGATGGAAGGAGTGGCCTCCATGTGTGCACTGTCACACACACACAAGTGTAAAACGTAGAGGTATTAAATGTTCAAATCTCATCCCTCCTTAATCATTTTGCTCTCAGTGTGACCCTCCTTACCCTCTCTGTACCTGCACAGGGTGACTCCTTTCCCACGTCTTTCCCCATTCCAAGTCCAGTGACCTCCCACTGGCAGCTTGAGATGGGCCACAGGGAGTCACAACAAAGAAACTGGTGTCACAGATGGAGTAGGATCACTGTCTTCCTCATTGTCTAAGCAGGAGTTGGCAAACGGTGTCCTCAGTTCAAATCTGGATCATTGCTTTTTAAAATTTTGGATTAATGTGATTTTTTTTTTTCTCATTGATTCAGGATCTCGCTTTCAAGCCCAGGCTAGTCTTGAATTTGTGATCCTTCTGGCTCAGTCCCAGCTGAGTACTGGGATCACGTGGGAGGTGGGAGGTTGTGTGTGCTAGGTGTGGGTGGGAGGGGGCTCTAGTGACTGGGCCTCCCATGAGCAGAGGATGAGATACAGCTTGATGGGCAAGTTAGTTTTAGGGATCCACACTGGTGAAACAAAATGGGGGAGCTGGATAGAGGAAAAATCAATGGTAGAGATTCAAAACAGCCTTGGACATCTCAATCCAGCCCTGGAGCCTGACTTTCCCACCCCACTGGGCTGATATGGCCCAAATTAACTGCTCCGGTGCTCAATGTCCACATATGAGCTGTCCTGAGAAGGAAGGGATTAGAGCAGTCCATAGGTGAGGTAGAACTGATAAGAGATGATGGCTGATAATCTCCCCACAGCTGGGCAGAGAACCTTTCCCTGTGGAAGAGAGCACTGTCTATCATAAGGTGTGCTGTCTGCAGGGAATTTTAGATACTGCTAAATTGGAAACCTGCCCTGGTAGTGAACACCAGCAATCCCAGCACTCCAGGGGAGTGGCTGGCAGGTGAATCAGAAACAAGTTCAGGGTAGCCTGGGATCTACAAAACTTTCTCTCAAAAACCAAACAACACTATTAAGTTGGGCAAGGTGGTTTGCAACTGTAATCCTAGGCCCCTACTGAAACAGGAGACCAGCCTGTGCCACATGGTGACACCTTGGGTGAAAACAACCAAAAACTAGGGGCCACAGAGATGGCTAAGTGGGTAAAAAGCTTTCATTGCACAAGCCTGGGAACTTAAGTTTGATCCCCAGAGCCTATGAAGGAAGGACAACTCCCCAAAATTGTCTGACCTCCACGCACACACTGTGGCCCATGCATGCATGGCCATGCGTTGCTGTGATGGCTCAGCAAGGAGACAAGGAGGCATTTTCATATGTAGAAGCCCTGCCAGACCTCAGCAGAGGGAACCACCACCACAGCAAGAGCCGCACTTGACAGTGGAACCCTGAGCATTTCAGCTCAGGCCTTTTTATTGATTCAGTACTCCTCAGGTGCAGATCATTAGCAATCAAACATCCCCACAGAAATCCAACACAAGCAGACAATACAAAACGCCAAAGCCTATGCATCCCTTTTTCCACCAGTACAAAAACCAATTATTTTATACACAATTAAAAGTAAACTTCTACAACCCTCCCCCAAGTAAACAATTTTAAAATGAGGTGGGGGGCAACGAGGTGACTAAGTAAAGTGCTGTCAGGAGCTGGGCATGATGGTGCACATCTTTCATCTCAGCACTTGGGGGGCTAAGACAGACAGATGGATCTCTGTGAGTTCGAGGCCAGCCTGGTCTACATAGTGAGTTACAGGACGACCAGGACTTTGTAGAGAGACCCTGTTTCAAATAGATAGATGATACTTGAGTAGATATATAGAAAGATATATAGATAATAAATAAACAAATAAAGCCAGATCCAGCAGCACACATCTGTAGTCCCAGCTCTCCTGCCCAGAATTACAAGGTAGGGACAGGAGAATGCCTGGAAGTTCATGGTTCAGCTAGCCTGGTGTACACAGTAGCCAACAGGAGACTCTGTTTCAAACAAGGTAGAAGGGTGGGTGGACACCAGAGCTCATCCTCTGACCTCCGTACACAGGCCACCGCAGCAGTGTTCCTGAGAGACGTACACATGCATAGGGTTTGTTTCTCATACAGAAAGAAATAAGTACAAATACTAATGATACTGAAGCTAATACATGTAAATACTCATGATTATTAATAAAACCCGCTAAATTCTGCTGGTTTTGTCATTATGTGCCAGCAAACTTAAGCAATGTTGTTAATAAGGGTTTTATAAGATTTCCCTCCCCAGGGCTAGAGAGATAGCTCAGAGCTTAAGAACAATTTCAGAGTTCAGTTCAGAGACCAGAGTTCAGTTCCCAGTACTCATGTCCAGTGGTGCAAAAATACTTTTAACTCCAGCTCCAGGGATCTGAAGCCTTCTTCTGGCCTGCTGTGAGTATGTGCATATGTGCACACACAGACAAAATAATAAATAAATAAAACCTAAAAGAGAAAAGTTATTTCTCCGTGCTGGATCAGACCTCCTTCCCCACCCCAGGAAGGTGAAGAAACAGCTCAGTATTATTGCTGATGTTGTTGTTTTCCTTGTGTTTGTCAGGGTTTGTGTTGTGGATGCCAGAAACCCAGCTCAAACTTAAGCAAATGGAATGACAGGCTCAGGGAGAAGCACACACAGAACAAGATCCTAAGACACTGGAACTCTGCACGCCTCCTCCTGTCAGCCCTGCTTCCTCTGAGCTGACTTTCACACTTCAGACATGGATATGGCCACCAGAGCACCATTTGATACACACAGCCAGAACTCAGAGACTGCAACAGACTTCCTCAAACCCAGGGCAAATCCTCATCCATCCTTGACCCAGTCACAGGATTCTCAGAGGCTAGTTCTGTTCCACATGACCCACAGGTTGGAGGGGTAAAGGGCCAACTCTACAAAGGAAAATCAAGAAGCTGTTACAGGAGTGGGCTGCAGGGACAGGAATAGCCTGGAGACTCCTTAGTGTCCCCAGTGGCACACACAGAGGAGAACCTTCAAGCCTGTTAGATCTAAGGGCTCCTGACTTGAGTTAAGACACTGAGACTTAGAAGCCAAAATGACAGTCCACAGTGCCCGAGCGTCTATATTCTATGTCATTAGCCCTCTGGACTCTCCAGGCATTCACTGGTGCCGGATGATACAGCTGCCTGTCACCAAAGTTCAGGCTTAAGCATTGTGCCTCAAAAGATAAAAAGCAGTCCCACCCAGATGGCCCCGCCCATCTGTGCCTGCACTGATAACAGGGCAAGCCGAGCCCTGGCACACTTCACCTCCGTCTCCAACTGTGACCTTGGCCCTTGCTTGGGAGGGCTGTATGGCCGGCTGGGGAGAAAACGTTCTACATATAGAACTGTAGAAGCCTCATTACTTCTGTCTGCCATCATCTCCCTTTTGTCCAATAAAATTTTAAATTCAGGGGCTGGAGAAAGGGCTCTGTGGTTAAGAGCACTATGTATGGAATTTGGTTCCCAACACCCATGTTGGGCAGCTCACAAATGCCTGTAAATCCAGCTCCAGGGGATCGGACATCTCTTCTGGTATCTGAGGAAACCAGTGTTTGTGTGTGTGTGTGTGTGTGTGTGTACACAAGAACACACACACATACAAATAAATAAATAAATATTAAAAATTAGATTTTAAATTCATAGCTGGGGATACAGCTCTCAGTGGCAGAATACTTGCATGCCGTGTGTGATGTCCTAGGTTCAATACCCACTATGACAAAAAATAAGAGGACTTAAAGGATTTGGACTCTGCCAATGGATTAACCCACTGGAAAAATGAGAACCTTCGTGATCTAAGTATTTCCCCTAAAACCTCAGCTCTGAACAATGCTTGCTTCAGAGACAAAAGCCTTTGGTCTGTAAACACACTAGAGAGACAGTTCATACCAATTCCCAGAGATCATCACAGCATGGTGCCTGTGGAGGAGGTCCACCAGGGCCACCCACACTTCACACAGGTATGAAATGAACGCAGAGCAATTGCATGACTGGTCTGAAGATACTCAGCTAGTAAGAGACGGGTGTAGAAACTATAGCGTCTGCCTAGGCACATGTGTCCTTAGAAAGCTGAAAGAAGAACATGAGTTTGAGGCCTGCCTGGGCCACACACTAGACCCTATGTCTATACACAAACAAACAAATTTAAATAAAATAGACCAAAAGAAATTTCTCTTGGTTAAAATGTAACATCTACTCTGGAGGTACACAAATTTTCCATTGAGACCGTCAGTGAATTTTTCCCAGTGAACACATTTGTTTATTGACTCCAGATCAAGGACATTCCCAAACCCAACCTCCTCACCATGACACTGACAGCCCCTAGCTAGGGGTCTCAGCCACTTGGGAATGCACACCTGCTCTCCAGACATACCCACTCACAGGCATCTCATTAAGGAGGGATAAAGCCATTTTTCTGGCTCTTGTGATCATGCAGCCTGTTAAGTGGATTTTGTTTGTTTTGCTTTTAAATTCATTTTTATTATTTTTAATTATGTATATCGGGGGAGATGTGTGCAGGTGCCCATAGAGGCCAGAGGTGTTCTATCCTCCTGGAGCTAGAGCTGTAGGCGGTTGTGAACCAGCTGATGGGACTGCTGGGAATTGAACTCAGGTTCTCTGGAAGAGCAGTATGTGTTCTTAACCACTGAGTCATCTCTCTAGCCCCTTAGATGTTTCTCCCTAATCCCTACCTCCATCCCCTGAGACAGGGTTTCTCTGTGTAGCTCTCGCTGTCCTAGAATTCTCTCTGTAGACCAGATTGGCCTCAAACTCACCCACCTGCCTCTGCCTCCTGAATGCTGGGATTAAAGGCATGAGTTACTATACCCAACTCCTTAGCTGGGTTTTGATTGGTTCTCTTTGTTGCTTTAAATAAAATTCTTTTTTTTTTAAAGGTAAGTTCTTGCTATATAGCCCAGATTGGCCTCAGATTCACACAGCTCTTCCTGCTTTAGACTCCCAAGGTCTGGGATTACAGATATGTACCACCACACACAAATGAGAGTCACTTCTGTCCTCCGGAAAACCAGCCAATGCTCATAACCATTGAGCCATCTCTCCAGCCTCCTCATTTTTATTTTTCGAGCATAGTTACATCTATTTACTTATTTATTTGTATGTGTATGTATGTGGGTGCTCATGTGCCATGGCACGAGTTCAGAGGTCAGAGGACAACATGTAGGGGTAGGTGCTTTCTGGCCAACCATGTAGGTTGGAAGGACTGGACTCAGATCATCAGGTTTGTTGACAAATGCCTTTATCCACTGAGCCATGTCAGCATCCCAGCGGTAGAATTTTGAATGATGTCTGCGCTGTGGAAAAGTTTAGCAGCTCCTCAAACTGGAAGAACATTTGTCCAGAGTGCACCAAGCCTGGCTTCACCCCACCCCCACTTCATTTATATGTGTATATGTGTCGGCCAGTGTGCGTTTATGTGCACCATGTGCACGCAGGAGACTTTAGAGGCCACAATGGGTGTCAGGTCCCCAGGAGCTGGAATTACAGGCAGTTATGAGCTACACAGTAGGTGGTAGATACTCTTAACCACTGAGTGTCTCTCCAGCCCCAAGCTCTCACACTTTAAAAACAAAACAAAACACAGAGCCTGCATCCAACACCAACCTGGAAAACCCCCAACTACAGCACACTGAATGAAGAAGCAGATTCGCAGGCCTACATGCTGTGTGATCTATCCACATGTTATTCTGGAAACGGCGAGAGTAGAGGGGCAATTGCACACATGTGGTGCATACATACACTCAGGCACTCGGGCAGACATATATAAAAATAAATAAATAAATAGAAGGTAATAAAAAAAAATGGTCACCAGGCATGGGACCAGAGGAGACCTGGGGTAGAAATGTGGGTGGAGACATATGGGGGTCATGGGGTTGTTTTTGTCTTGACTGATGCGATAGACCCATACCCAAGTTTTCAAAGTTCACAGAGCTGTGCACTGAATGGCTGAATTTCCACCTATGAAATTATGTTTCCATCAATATGATCTCCCCCAAGCCATGTTTACAAAACTGTAAAGTCACATCAACCATTACGTAAATCATGCGATTACGGTTTGTTGCAGAAGCTGGAGGAACAGTCAGGTGTGCAGAGAAGGGATACTGGAGTCACTGAGCCTGAGATGCTGCTGGGGGGCAGGGGGGGCGGGACCAGGGGAGACAATGGAGGTCCAGAGCTCGCATCTCTGCATTTAAACCATCACACCATCAAGAGGCTCAGAATCCTCGGCAAGTTTCTCACTATGGAAAATTCATATCGACTGCAAGAACAAAATTAAAGCCACGCATAAACAGTGTGGGATGTTTTGGTTTGTTTTTACATAAATGGTAACAGGTCACATATACTGTTCTGGCCTTAAACACAACAACAAAAGTGACATGTATCCTGAAGCTCTTTTCCCTTCACTACATAGTTCATTAATTTTCTGTCTCTCTCTCTATCTCTCTCTCTCTCCCTCCCTCCCTCACCCCCCTCCTCCTTCCCTATCTTCCCCTCCCTTCTTTTTAGTTGCTGGAACCCGTTCTCTACCACTGACCTGTACCTACCAGCTTCAAACTGTATAAACCAAACTATTTGGTCACAGTCAAGCACTTTCGTTGTTTCTGAAAAATACAGGAACCCTCTTGAAGCCCAGGACCCTGGAAACCAACCATGGCCGCTTGTACTCTAGGTCTGCTATGGGCACTCTTCCTGCGTACCCTTGGGTGTGTGCAGGATGAATCACAGAAGCCTGTCTGGTTGCTTGGTTGTTTGGGGACAGAGTTCTCATGCAGCCTAGGCTACCCTTAAACACCAAATGCTGGGACAGTTGGCATGAGCCACAACAACCACCTTTAAGAGTTTATTTAAGTAGTTCCTTTGGCAATGTTTCTGGAACCTACTCCTTAGCACAGGGTGACCCTATCCACCAGTGATCTGATGTCCAGCTGAACTCAGACAGAGAAGGTGGCATTAGGAAAGGACAAGAGCACTCAGAGGCTGAGTCCTGCCAGACTCCCACCACTAGGCTCTGCCCGAAGATGGACTAGTACCTAGCAATGTATCCAGAATATGACTGAGAGCCATATTGTTCCTGGAAGCAATGTCCAGAGGGGAGGAGAGATACAAAGTTACCACCTGTGCCCAGCTGAGCCAGACATCTGCCATGTTCAGCCTTCTGAACCCCAAGGCTGCTCATGACGTGCTTCCTGGATTCGGGAAAAGCTGGCCTCCTGCCTAGGATGGAAGCCAGGCCAGGCTCTCCAGCAGCAGGGGGTGGGGGGTGATTTGGTCACAGCAAACAAAGGACAAGATGTTCCTGCTGGCCAGGGCAGGGCAAACGGTCTTATAGGTCTGATAGGCAAATGGTCTTATGCGACCCTTGTGAAAAGGTCATTTGACCCTCAGAGGAGTCATGACCTACAGGTTGAGAACTGCTGACTTATATCCATGCTTCTGATGACCACAGAACATAGCCTTTTGTCCTGAATATAATCTATACCCTTGCTTTGCAAACCAACCCCCAACAGCCCAGCTGATCCCCCTGCATCGCACTTGCCCTGCACTCAAGCTGGCCTCGCTTTCAGAGCTTTGAATCTAGATGGCAAAGATCACAGTCCCACCCCAGGGTCCTAGAGAGAATGTGCCCTTGGCTTCTTGCCATGGCTTCACTCTGCTGGCCAGTGGACCGTGGCACGTCACTCCCCTCTGAGTCTGACACTATTGCCCTGGCCTGGGAAGCCACAGCTGCCTCAGAAGCTTCCAGGCCTAGGAGCTCTCAGGGTTAGCTCAGCTCCCCACCCCCAGGAAGGCCAGGCCAGGGGCGGGCCCTGCCTTGCCAGGTGGTAAATACTCTGTCCACCCTCCCCGGGTCTCTCGTCTCAGTCTTCCTGGTAGAAGTCTGACTACCATCAACCATGGTAAGTCTGTCTGGACCATGATGTCTCCCTGTGAGTGCTGACCCCTGGTGATTCTTCAAGAAGTTCCTGTGTTATAACCTCTCGTGCTTTCCCACTAGACAACCTACAGTGACAGAGGACCGAGGGTAAGCCAGAGGAGAGACGCGGGCCCTGGGTCTAGGAGGGGACAAGGTGTCGTGTCAACAGAGGGAGAATGTCAGTGAGTGGGTGACACCTATGCCTGCACACTCAAGTTCAACCCTGTCTCCCCGGACTGAGCTGCACTTGATCTCACCTTCCTGGAGAACCCCCGTTCCTAAATGCTTGCCCATCTCTTAGACCTGTACAAATTCTCTCTTCTGTCTACCTTACACGCATGCTGCCTTAACAAGCTTATTTCCTTCTGTGAAGCCTGGGCAAGCCTCCTGTGGGGCCACCCAACTCCTACCCCTCAAGGAGCTCAAATCCCATACCAAGAAATCTCTTAGGCTAGGCAAAGATGGGGGTAGCTGGGCTCCACTTTCCTAGGCTCTGGGGTTGAGGTTGGGGTGAGGTAGTAGGGGAATCTCCATCCATGGACTCAACCTCACCTCTCTTCCCTCCTGCAGCCTGAGAAAGGCCGGTTCCTCCATTTCCACTCTGTGACCTTCTGGGTTGGCAACGCCAAGCAGGTAGAAAGGCTGGCGGGGGCAGAGGACAGGCCAGAGGGCCTCCCCGAGGGGCCAGCCCCAGCTGGGACTGGGATTGGCTACGGTGAGGGGAGGGTCCAGTCCTGGCTAGGACTGGCACTTTGGATCCTCATTACACAATCAGAGCCACAGACCCCAGCGGGGACTTTCAGAGGGAGGGAAGAAGCTACCTTTCTAGGAGAGTCTCTACATGAGGAAACAAGAGAGCAGACAGAAGCCTGGGGGTCCCTTCGAGGGACCCCCAGATTGGCCCCCGCACCCTCCTGAGCCCCTTGCCACTGTGTCATCCAGGCTGCCTCCTTCTACTGCAACAAGATGGGCTTCGAACCGCTGGCCTATAAGGGCCTGGAGACAGGCTCCCGGGAGGTTGTCAGCCACGTCATCAAGCAAGGGAAAGTGAGTACACACTTTGTGTCTTGGTGTCGAGGGCTCCAGTGTGCCCTGCATGGGGTATGCTATTATTTCAGGACACACACCTAGCTGGTTTCAAGATGCATGGTTATGCTGCCACTGACCCATGCCCCAGGCAACAGGGATCTTCCTGGCTCTAGAAGCCTAGGATGCCAGGGGGGAGTTTAATGGTCTCTGGTCTGTGGGATCCCTGGAGTTCTACAGACACTGACTGACCACTGAGGACCTGATGCATGGCTACTACAGGAAAGCCCTCCACTCTGGGGACAGGGTGGGGGGAAGCTGAGGCAGAAAAAGAGCTGGAACACGTGGTCCACAGACCCTGCATGGTGGAGCCTGTGTCCCACCAGGGGTGCCCTAGAGTAGGCAGGGACGATGGAGAGTGTGCACCCCTCCACCCTCTCCTGGGACCAATCCCGCCCCCTGTCTGCTTTTTAGATCGTGTTTGTCCTCTGCTCTGCTCTCAACCCCTGGAATAAAGGTGAGAGGTATCACAGGGGTGGCAGTGTGCCTCTGACAGTGGGGTCAGGGCATGGGTTGGGGCAAGGGTGAGGTTGGAGCCCAGAAGGGGCCGTGGCTGGGGCAGGGGCCTAGGGACTCCACTGCCTGCATCCTTCCATTGGCCACAGAGATGGGTGACCACTTGGTGAAACACGGTGACGGGGTGAAGGACATAGCATTCGAGGTGGAAGACTGCGAGCACATCGTGCAGGTGAGAAGCCCCTGGATCAACCCACCTCTGCCAGGAGGACCCCACCCATCAAGGCCAGATGCTGGTGGATGCATCTGAATTCCAGTGACATTCCCCCAACCCTTTGCTGTGTGTCTGCTCTCTGAGCCTCAGTGTCCACATCTACAAAATGGGGACAATCATAGCCTCGCTATGATTAGAACGAAAATGGATCGGAATTATCATGTCTAGAGGCAGCTACGGTGACAGTGACACCCACCTGCAGCCTCAGGAGGAATATCAGGAGTTTTAAGTCATCCTCCGCTACCTAGAGAGCCTGAGGCCGGCCTAAGCCATGAGACCCTACTTGAAAAAGAGTTTCCTCGTTCATGGGTCAGGCGCAGTGGCAGGGCACTTGCCTAATACGCACCCCTTGCAATGCACTGGACAAAAGGAAAAGGAAGCTCAGAGGGCCAGTGAGCGGCTGTGTGGTTTTGAGTGCGTGACTTACCCTCTCTGTGCTCATTCCCTCGCCTACAGGATAGAGAGGACGATACCACCTCTGCATAATGTTACTGTCAGGGCTGGAGAGATTAACCCCCAGAACTGTGCCTGGCCCATAATATAAGCCCTTCCTGCAGCGCGGGAGCTCCTGCTAAGAAAACGTGTGAACCTGGTGTTCAGAGCACTCGCACAGGGTCTGATACACTAGGTGCTCAATTAACAGCAGTTCATATTTTGCTGTGTGACCACTCCATTTCCAGGAGGGAGAACTGAAGACTGGAGAGGGGGTGGGTTCAAAGAGTCAGCTGGCAGAGGCAGGGCAGACACGCATGCTCACTTGCTTTGTCTCCTGTAAGTACAACTCTGAGCCTGGACCTGTTTCTCTATCTGCCAAATGGGCACGAGGCGTGGTTACAGGGGATCCAGCTGAAGGTAGCTAGGTGTCCTGCTTAGGTCAGGACCACACAGCCGCCCACAGCAGCAGTAGCATGCATGTCTCTGGGAGGCTGCAGCCCCACCAGTCTCTCGTTGATCTCTCATGCAGAAAGCCCGGGAACGGGGTGCCAAAATTGTGAGGGAGCCCTGGGTGGAGCAAGACAAGTTCGGGAAGGTGAAGTTTGCTGTGCTGCAGACGGTGAGTGCACTTGGAGCCCACTCTCGCTGTTGCAGGAACCCACCCACCGAGACACCAGGGCACCCCCACCACCACCCACTATACCACCCTATCTACATGCCTCAGGGTAGCCTGAGCTCTGAAAATGCTTGGCCAGTGCACGGAGGCTGCTGGGAGCCACCAGGAATCCTCCTCAGTGACAGCCTTGGGGGGGAGAGGGGGTAGTAAGCTCCAGAGCGGTGAGGGTGGGGGCTTTAGCAAAAGGGGAGGGGTGGCATCTAAGGAAGCCACACCCCACACTACCTGGGTGTCTCTGTTGTGCTGCTTACATGAGCAAGAACTGGAGCGGGACCTCCCGTGTGACCTCCTGAGCCTCAGTTTCTCCCGCTACAACCCTTCCTATGCTAGGAAGTGCCCGGGAGCGCAGTGCCCGGCATACGGCCTACTCCCTATTAGGTCATCCAGTCTGTGCAGCCAGCCGAGACAGTGGCAGCACGAGTCCCATCTCCTCAAAATTAAATTAAATGTAAAGATTGCTCACATTGGTCCAGCGAGGAAGGCCTATAATTTTAGCATCTGGAAGGCTGAGGCAGGAGGATCACAAATTTGAAACTCAGGCTACACAGTGAGCTCAAGTCCAGACTGAGCAACTCAGTGAGACTCTGTCTCAAAATCTAAGGCCTCAAAAAAGGGCTGGGGCGGGTGGCTGGGTGGGGCACCACTCTGCTGTGGCGCTGTGCAAGCATCAGGACTTGGGTTCCGATTCCCAGCACCTACGTGAAAAGCCAGGCAGGGCGGTGCACACCTGTTGCCCCAGCATGTGGGGTTAGGGACACACACAGGAAAATCCCTGGAACTTAGTGGCCAGCGAGCCTAGAATCAGTGAGCTCCAGGTTCAGCGTGAGACCCTGTCTCAATAATAATGAGATGGAAAGAGATCAAGAAAACACCCTGTTGACCTCTGGCCTCCACATGCAGAGGCAAGAGCACACACATACAAATGTACAAATAAAGGTTTAAAAAGATACAGGTCAGCGGTAGGGCAAAGCCTCAAATGAAACAAAGCGCTCAACTGAAAACAAAAAGCCCTCCACCCTCCAGTATAATTTAATCCAATGTCCTCTCCTAGCTGCAGTTTTACTGGTCACCTACTATGTGCGAGGCACTGAGCTTGAGCTGGGTGCCAAGGATACCATGAAAAGTAAAGGCCAGGCATGGTGGCCCATGCCTACAATCTCAGCACTTGGGAAGCTGAGGCAAGAGGATCTCTACAAGTTCTAGGCCCGCTTGGGTTACACAGACTCAATCTCAAATATAAATCAAACCACGAAGATAGGAGCAGCATCCCTGCATCACAGTTTCCAGTCCTCCAGACAGACTGGCAGAGTCCCCCAAACAAGCGGCAGGCAGACGCGCATTCCAGAAGGGATCGCCCACGGAGTTAGGGTCAGATCTGCAGTGGAACTCGGGGCTGTGCCGGTGCCGTGAAAACAGTCAGGCCTTGGGAGGGTTGGGGGGTAGGGGCTCCTCCCTGAGCCCAGCTGCTTCCCACCCCCAGTATGGAGATACCACACACACCTTGGTGGAGAAGATCAACTACACCGGCCGTTTCTTACCTGGATTCGAGGCCCCAACATACAAGGACACCTTACTTCCAAAACTGTGAGTGTTCTTAGTGTGGGAGTGGCAGAAAGCTGTGTCCGCTTTCCACTCTGTGGAGTGGGCTTCTCTGCTGGGCTGGAACTTTTGAAGGCATCTCATGGGGACCTCTTGAAGATGGGACAGGTACTGGCACAGGTGGGACAGCGGCGAAAACGAAGAAGGCCTGGCACCCCGCCAGACTGCCTGGGTTCACATCCCAGCTGTCACTTCCTAACCATTTCATCTTGCGTGGGTGGCTCCACTTTCCCATGCCTCTGAAGATCACAAGATGAGGACAGGAACAGCAGCTAACTGTGCCTGATGTACAGCAGGGCCGAATACATCAACCTGAGCTACTAGTGTTGTTGAAGTGTTCATGTGAATGGAGAGATTTGGGGACTCGGTTCTCACCTTCCAACCCATTCTGTCTTCTAGACCCAGCTGCAACCTCGAGATTATTGACCATATCGTAGGCAACCAACCCGACCAGGAAATGGAGTCTGCCTCGGAATGGTGAGTCCCTGGCTGTCCCCTCTGCTGCAGGAGACAGACCCTGTTGCCAAATCTACTTGTTTATTTTTAATATTTTTATTTTGGCCTCGTGCTTACCTGTGAGGGCACACACATCCCACAGCACATGTGCGGAGGTCAGAGAACAATTTGCAAGCGTGGTTCTCTGCTTCTGCCACACAGGTCCTGGGGATGGACCCCAGGTCATCAGGCAAGCACCTGTAATCACTGAGAGCTCCCACTGGTCCCCATCTCCCCAGTTCTTAAACTGAAGTGGAAATAGAGTACGATGTGGTGGTGGGGTCCAACCTGAGGTTACAGATCCCTGCATTCACTGTGAAATGCTCACCTTCATCAAGGAGTGCCGTTACCTGAGACTGTTTATCATTGTGTAAGTCCACAGAGAAGAAACAGACCTGCGTGTGAGACACAGCCAAACGTACTCATTTATTTATTTACTTATTTGTTTGTTTACTTATTGATTCTCTGAGACAGGGTCTCTCCACATAGCCCTGGCTGTACTGGAACTCACTGTGTAGACCAGGCTGGCCTCAAACTCACAGAGATCCTCCTGCCTCTGCCTCCCTCCCGAGTGCTGAGATTAAAAGTGTGCACCACCATGCCTATCACTCCAGTGAGCTTTTATAGCAAAGCCACTCCTGCGAAGACAAACCTCATCTCTGAGAAGACTCTTGAGAATTACCCAGCTCTCTTGAGAACTCACCCACTTCCACATGTCAAAGCCCACTCCTTGTGTAACACTGACCTATTTAACCTGGGACATGAACTTGGTACAGCTGAGCCAGCTGTGCAAGCCCAGCCCTCTGAGGGTCTTAGCTCTTAAAAAACATCACAGTGGCAATGAAATGAGTTTGGAGAGCACACCCGAGCCATAGTATCAATACCACCCTCATCTAAATCAGACCTGACCCTCTGTTGGAGATGGGCTTCCCATCTGCATTTTGTTCTTCCTGGAAGACAAGTGTCAAAAGCACAAATCTGTGATGCGTATGACATCACCCTCCATGGAGGTGCTTAACAGACGCATGCTCCGTGGTGGAAATGGACAGGGGTAAGTGGGTCTCCTGGGGCACTCAATGGGTGTGTCCCCTGGTCACTCTGCAGGTACTTGAAAAACCTGCAGTTCCACCGTTTCTGGTCTGTGGATGACACGCAGGTACACACGGAATACAGCTCCCTTCGCTCCATCGTGGTGGCCAACTACGAGGAGTCCATCAAGATGCCCATTAATGAGCCAGCACCAGGCAAGAAGAAGTCTCAGATCCAGGTGGGGTAGGAGAGAACAGGGAAGGAGGTTTGAGGCCTCTTTTGGGGCAGAGGTCTGAGTGACAGGAAAAACGATAGCGGTCTCTTTCCTTGTTTCCCTCCCCTAGGAATATGTGGACTATAATGGCGGTGCTGGGGTCCAGCACATCGCTCTCAAGACAGAAGACATCATCACAGCGGTTAGAGACCTGTTCCTGGCCCAAGTGCTCTCTCTATCAGCTGCTGGGACAGTCTCTGCCAAGTAGAGTAGAAGGGGGTGGTGCAGTCTCCTTAGAAGCATGACAGGGCTTCCCTTCTGGGTCCTTAAACTCACACAGTCACCTCCACCATGATGGAAGAGTTCATTCTGCAGGACAAGTTAGTCCCAAGCTTAAGAGAGCCTGGTTCTAGTCCCAGCTCTGCTGGTACTTTGCTGTGTGCCCCCAGGAATCCAGTGCCTTCTCTGGGCTTCAGTGTGGCTCACTCTGAAATTAAAGATACTAGACTACAAGACCACTTTTAGCCAAATTAAACATGCTTTGCCTATGCGTGCAGCCTTCAAGGAGGCCAGATCCCGTCTATTCCTTAAGGAAAGACTAATTCAATCCTGGTCCAAAGAGTGTACAACAGGGCACTGGTGAGGTCTGTGGAGGAAGCTGGGAAGTGGGAGAGTGAGGGTGGAAGGCAAGGTGTGGCACATCTCAGTAAGGTAACCAAGGAGGCTGTCCTAGTCCGGTTTCTACTGCGGTGACGAGACACCACGACTAAAGCAACTCGGGGAGGAGAGGGTTATTCAACTTGTTTCCACACTGTAGTCCGTCATCAAAGGAAGTCAGGACAGGAACTCAAGCAGGACAGGAACCTGGACACAGGAGCTGGTGCAGAGGCCATGGAGGGGTGCTGCTTACTGGCTTTGCTCCTCATGGCTTGCTCAGCCTGCTCTCTTATACACCCCAGGACCACCAATCCAAGGATAGCACCACCTACAGGGCTGGGCCCTCCCCCAGCAATCACTAATTAAGGAAATGCCCTACAGACTTGCTTACAGACCAATTTTATGGAGGCATTTTTCTAACTGAGGCTCCCTCCTCTCTGATGATTCCAGCCTGAGTCAGGTTACGTAAAACAAGCCAGGACAGAGGGCCACAAGGAGGAGATGTATGTGAAGAGATGTCTACAGAAATGGGGAACGTCCAGAAGAGACCACCAAGACAAAGATGAGAGAGCCAGGGAGGCTGCAGAAGTAGCTGGGAGAAGGGTGCGGCTAGGACAGAATGATGGAGGGAGACAGAAAGCTGGGATGGGACCTTGAATTTTGACTTTTACATGTGACCTTATCGAGGGCTAAGCAGAGAAGTGACACACCTGGTTTCTATCTTCCTAAATCACTCCAGCTGCTATGCTTGCTAAGACAGACAGAAATCTCTGCCTACCGCAGTGTTCCCAGACATGCAATGGACCTGACAAAGCAGCACATAGTGCTGGTTCCGTAAGTGAGCGCAATTGCTGCTCTCTGTGGAGCTCAGCCAGAGATAGATGGGGGGCAGTCTCATGGCATCCTGACAGGGGCGCTTGGACCGGGACCATGTCACCCCATGTCCCAGCAGTTCCTCCTGGCTATAGTAGTTGAGCTTAAGTGAACAGGCTGACCTTGACCCTGCTCCTCCACAGATCCGCCACTTGAGAGAGCGAGGCATGGAGTTCTTGGCTGTCCCATCTTCTTACTACAAGCTGCTTCGGGAGAATCTCAAGACAGCCAAGATCCGGGTGAAGGAGAGCTTGGATGTGCTGGAGGTGAGAGCCTGGCCTAGGCTCAGCTAGAAGACCATGAACCCTCGGCCACACACAGTGAAAACCCAGACCAGATGCAGGCCAGCATGGAAGCTGCGTGCAGTGTAGGGGGGCAGAATGTCATAGCCAAGCGACAGAGTTGGTGGTACCAGGCAGAGAGTTAAAACAGACCATTGGAAGCTGCTTTGCAAAGAGTAACTGGGAAGGGGTCTCTGAACTGGCGACTTTAATTGAGCTCTCTATGGGAAGGCTCTGGTCAAGTGAAGGGCTGGGCAGGGAACAGTAACAACACCTGAGAGGATGTGAGGCAAGCATAGGCCAAGTGTGTGAGGGACAGAAAGATGGCTGCATCTGAAGTGTGAGGGAGATCAGGCAGGTTGGCAAGGGTCAGTTGTTCTCATGACTATTCGTGATTTGGGGTTTTTTCTCATCTTTGGATAGAAACCAAGAGGAGGTTTCTTCATTTTGTTATTTTTTTAATTTTTAAAAATTTTAATTTCTCTGTTTCTCTCTCTCTTTCTTTGTGGTATATACATGTATGTGCACACCTGCACGTATGAGCCACACATGTGATGCATGTGGAGGCCCAAGGTTGATGCTGGAAATCATCCATCACTCGTCCACGTTATCCACTGAGGCAGGGTCTCCCAATCAATCCCAGAGCTTACTGATATGACTAATCCCTGCTTTCTTTCTCAATCTCTCTCTCTCTCTCTTTCTTCAAAATTTTTAAAAATTATGTGTGGACGTGTGTCTGTAGTCAGAGGCATCTGATCCCATGTTGTTGGAATTACAGGTGGTTATCAGGTGCCTGATGTGGGTATTGGGAACCGAACTTGTGTCCTTCGGAAGAGCAGCAAGTGCTCTAAACTACTGGGCTGTCTCTCCTGTGCCCCTCAACCCCATGTCTGCTTTCTGAGGCTATAACTACAGGCTTTGGGAGAGAAAGGAGGCCAGACTCCAAGCACGAGCTATCATGGGCAAGCTAGAGCTCCTAGAGAAAGGAGTCTTTGGCCTTGGTGGTACAGAACAATTGCGCTTTTTAAGGCTCCTATAAGAGCAAGTGGGCCTTCTAACGGAGTTCAATGTCTGCCTTGCAGGAGCTGAAAATCCTGGTAGACTATGATGAGCAAGGGTACCTCCTGCAGATCTTCACCAAGCCCATGCAGGACCGGCCCACACTCTTCCTGGAAGTCATCCAACGACACAACCACCAGGTACGGCCTGCACCCAACGGGTAGCAGCAACTGCTTAGCAGGTCCCCATCTCATACTTGCCTTCTGTCGCCAAAGGGCTTCGGAGCCGGCAACTTCAACTCTCTGTTCAAAGCTTTCGAGGAGGAGCAAGCCCTACGCGGCAACCTCACAGACCTCGAGACCAACGGGGTGAGGTCTGGAATGTAGGCCCCGCCCACGCCCAACCATACAAGGTGTCAATCATCTCCAGCCGGAGGAGGGACAACTCCAGGGCTCCACCCATATTATTACCATGCCCCACGATTGCAAGGGTTCCCTCATAGCCTACTCCCTCCGGGATGAGTAAAGAGACCCTCCCAGGCCTGCGGCTGTGTCATGTGTTTGTACCCGGCGAGGAGCAGTGGCGTCGCTTCGCCACCAGGGGGAGACCAAGACTGCTGAGCTGCCTGAGGCCTCTGTGTGGGGATCTGCAGGTGCAGGGTGCAAAATCTTTTACTAACTGGGACACTGACGGCTGGTAGGAAGAATTTGTGGAATCTGTACTATAGAGGGACCTACACTATAGAGGCAAAGATACACTAAGACAGTAAACTGGGTGGTGGAGTTGGGTTGCAGTGAACATATGATCCACGAAAGTCCTACAAAGAGTAAACAACAGTCATGGCGTTTCATCTGACGGCTTTAAAACCTTCGAAGATGAGCCCTTCCCAATGTCATCACTCGGCACACAGGAAGGGGTCAAGGGACTTTGAGGGTAGCATCCTTCCTCAGCAACCGCGGGGATGTCGTTGCCGATCTGTGATAAGAGCCCAGACATGAAGGACCTTACTTAGCTCCTGCCCTGCACCCTGAGTGGCAGGGCCAGTGCCCTGAAACCCAGCGTAGCTGCATTTTCCCATGCCCTGTTCACAGTCCGTCCGTGAACGAAAGAGGCAACTGGCTAATGGTCCAAAATCTATCGGATGATTCAGAACCCTGGGGTGCAGCTCAGTGGCAGAGCATAGCTTACCATGAGACTGAGACTTCTATCCCTAGCCCTGGAAAACAAAGACACCGGGGTGGGGGTGGGAGCGGGGGTAGGGGGGAGTGGGTGACGGACTTTGGTTTCTTTTCCTTTTGATTTAGTCTGACACTCTTCCTGAACACAAATCAATTAAAATTAGGCTCACTTTAGTTTGAGATTGGCGGAGGTGGGTGGGTGGTGGTGGTGGTGGGGTTTTCCTCACTATGTAGCCCAGACTGACCTGGAACTTGCTATGTAGACCAGACTGGCCTGTACCTGGAGTTTCACTTGCCTCTTCCTCTACCTCCCAGAGGGCTGGGAATCAAAGGTGTGTACCACCAAGCCGTGACAAAACTAGGCAGATTTTGATCTCTGTAGGAAAAAAAAAAAAATCTAAGATGGTATCAGTACCATGAAGGAGAATTGGGATGGCTTTTTGTGCCTGATTAGAGGAAATATCAGGGCTTCGTTGATCATGAACTAAAAAATGGAAAGAATAAATTAGGTGTGGTGGTGCGTACTTGGAATCCCAGCACTGCAGAGACTGAGGCAGGGGGATCAGAAGCTTGAGGACAGTTTCTGTGATGCACTGAGACTCACAAAACAAAACAAAAACAAAGAGTGTGGGAGAAAATGGAGAGGATCAGGCTGCAGTCAATGCAAAAATCTCCCTATTTCCATGGCTCATGCAAAAAAGAGATTCTCTAACCCAGAAGGTTGCAAATCTATGGGCCACATCTGGAAGTATTTCATCTGTATGACTTCAAAAAAACGAGTTAATTTTTGTTTTTGTTTTGTTTTCAGTTGTTTAGAGACAGTTGTGTGGCCCCGGTTGGCCAAGAACTCTCTATATAGACCAGGCTGCTCTGAAACTCAGAGATCCAGCTGGTTCTGTCTTCTGGATGCTGGGATTAAATGCACGTGCCACCATGCCCAGCTTGAGTCGACATTTTAGAAAGCTGAACCATTTCACGTACACATTTGGAGGTTCTGTTCTTCTAATGGAGGTTCTGTTCTTCTAACAACAGACCTTGTATTTGGCCTTGACTTGGTACTAAGTCATGGGTACCTCTGCACACCTATCTAAAGGTCTGGACAAAGCAGTCAGTCACCCCTCAGCTGGCTCGGACTGCCAGGGTGGCATCCCACACCGGCTACCAGCTGGCTAGAAGACCTTGGGGGTATTACCTCTCAGTGCCTGTTGCCTCATCTAATGAATGGAGAAAACACCTCCTAGCAATGTTGTGGCCTTCCCATCAAACATATGTAAAACTGTCTGGAACAGTCTCATGTATGTGGTTTTTGGGGTTGTTTTTTGTGGGGTGGGGCACATCTTAGTATGTAGCACAGGCTGGCCTGGAACTCAAAATCTTCCTGCCTCTTTTGCATCCCCAGTGCTAGGGGTTACAGACATGAATCACCTCAATTGGCTTTTTGCCCAGGTTTATTTTGGTTTTTGATTTTATTTTTATTGTGTGTGATGTGCATGTGAGTGCAGGCAACGTCACTGCACATGTGAAATCAGAGGGCAACTCTCAGGAGCTGGCTCTCTCTTTCCACTATGGATTCTAGGGACTGAACTTGAGTTATGTCTGGCTTAAGTGTTCTTACCTCCTGAGCCCTCTTCCTGGCCATTTTGCTTGCAACAGGATTTTATACTGGCTGGCCTAGAACTCCTGGCCATCTCTCTGCCTGCATTGCAAGTGCTGGCATTGCTGAATGTATGTGCCACTATGCCCAGCCTCTTTAGGGTTTCTTTTCTTCTCAGAAATACCCTCAACACTCACCCCATTACCCAGCCACCAGAACAGGCCTCGGCACACATGTGGAGGTCAGAGGACAATTTGCAGGAGTCAGTTCTCTCCTTCCACCATGTGGGTTCTGGGGAACCAAACTCATGTCATCAGTCTTGGCAGCAAGCACCTTTAACTGCTGAGCCATCTTGCCAGCCTCCCAGCCCCCTTTTTTATGGTTTATCTTGAGGCAGGGTCCCACTAAGTTGCCTAGGCTGGGCTTGAACTCCTCCATAACCTGGACCTTGAACTTGTGATCCCCCCACCTTAGCCTCTGGAGTAACTCGGATGTCAGGCCTATGGCACTGATGTTTGCTTAATTAGAGCTTATTAGCAGTGCTAGATACCTAAAGTCTTAAGAAAAATAGGAAAGTAGGAAAAAAATCCTCTTAAAAACAGAGGCCTGGCAGTGGTGGCGCTCACCTTTAATCATAGCACATGGAGGCAGAGACAGGTGGATCTCTGAGTTTGAGGCCAGCCTGGTCTACAGAATGAGGGCCAGGGCAGCCAGGGCTACACAGAGAAACCTTGTCTCGAGGGGGAAAAAAAAAACCCAACAACAGTGGAAGTTCTAGCTTGACTATATAGTCTGATCCAGTTCAGAACCCACCCATCAACAGGCTCAGCATTTAGAACTGGTCACTGCCTCTGAGCCTATGCTCAGGACCAAGTGGAGAACCAATAGGTAGCGTGGTAGCTCAAAATTACAACCTCGGCGTTTCACGAGGCCGAAGCCAGAGGGCGGCTGTAAGTTCTAGACCAGCCTGGGCTACATAGTAAACAATCGCAGAAGCAAACCAACCGACAATGTTCTGAATGGCCCATACGGCACCCATCTCCAGATCCTGAGCCTGGCCCTACCCTCCATGTGAACCAGGAGAAGGGGGTGAGGGGAGAGCAACAGAGACGGCGTATCTGTAAGAAAAGTCCGTATATTTATGGTTTGCTTTATAAAAGTTACTATAATACAATGGTACATAGTATTGAATTCACAAAAATATGAACAAATATTTACAGCAAGACACACCCACAACGGAAACACTTCTCTTCAAAAACAAGTTACATACGGATGACAGAGTCTATTCGCACAGACAACCCTAAAATTTATTGGTTCTCTTCTTTGCAGGGGTAGGAAGAGGAGAGAAAAAAAAATTAAAAAGTAAAAATAAAAAATAAAAAAATCACAACCCCCTGACCCTTCAAAAGCAGAGATCTATTCAATGATAACAAAAGCTTTCAAATAAAAACGGGCCCACATATCAGGGTTATTGCAAACCGCTCCTGGGGGGGTGAGCCAGGGGTTTGGGGAAGTGGGCAGCCCCAACACCTCACCTACATCAAAGCCAGCCAAGGTTAATGCATACGGACCCCAAGATGGGGCTCAGTGAGGCCTGGCCTGGGAATGGCAGCTCCTGCCTGGCTTCGGGGCATCTCCATCCTTACCTTTGGTGGAGGATGGGAAGTAGGCAAAATGAAGACGCCCCCTGGTGGAGGGGCTGCGCAAGTAACTCAAATTAGCCAGACAGATGGCTACGCTGCACTTTTCTCCTTGTGAAAAATAAATATTGTTCTCACTTGCACAATTAGGCAGAAAACTGCAAACGGAAGAGAAGGTTGACGCTGTGCCCAGGGACCGCCCCGTGTCTTAACCCACCGATCTTCTTGCCTTTCAGACCAGTGGGCACAGTCTCAAACACAGAGGGCCTGTGGAGAATTAAAAAAAAAAACCACAACAAAACCGACAAAAAGAGAGAAAGGAAAAAAAAAAAACAATTCTTTGTACAGAATTTACATGATAAGAAGCTTGACACAAGCTGAGATACCAGAGGCGCCGCCGCCTGGTCCGCAGGTGGGGTTGGCCCCACCCGGAGCACTTTCATCTTGGTGAGGACACAACAGTCTCAGTCCAGAGTATTTACATGCCTGCTCTGCTTTCCAGGGGTGGGGTGGCGTGGGGGAACGACGACAGGGGACTTGCTGTTTGTGTGTGTCTTTTTTTGTTGTTGATGATGGTTGGTTTACTTTTTTTTTTTTTTTTTTTGAAGTACAAAGAAATGAGCAAAATAAAATAAAATAAAAAAGTCTTCCCACATGTTTCTACAAGAAACAAAGTTCCCGAGAAAAAGTCCGCGACGGCAGTCTATCTGCAGAAATTGGTTCTGAACGCCAAAAAAAAAAAAAAAATCATTTCCTTCCTTTCGTTTTGATTTTATACACAAGAAAAAAAAAAATTCATGGAAATTAACCCTGAAGAGGATGGGGGTGGAGGTCGGGGGGGCAGGAGCTGTCCAAGACTTAGATTTGAATTTTAAAATCATTTCCAAGACTATTTTCCTTTCTCTAGGAGAAATAACCTGCTCACTATGGAAATAAATACAATCTGGCCTCCCAGGTGGGGGCCACCAGCAGGATGACATGGGTGTGGGTTGGGGTAAAGGGGCAAAGCTAATCAACAACAAAAATGTCACATGCGTACGGTCAGACAACCCGTAATGGCAGGGCTGGGGGGCCCTGAGGGTCCTGGCGCCCCCTACACCCAGGCAACGCTGAGGGCAGAGAGCGGAGACGCCCTTCCCAGTGCCCCCACCGCACTGGGGACACCCTGGGAGGCTCCATCATTGCTGGCATCCGAATGATAAAGTAAACATTGAACCCAAGGGTTTGGGGGGGTGTGGTAGGGCAGCTGGGAGCACCCAGAGAGGAAGTTCCTGTCTGGGACCAGCTTGGCTCCCCCAGGGTCTACCTCAGGGAAAGGGACAGACTGGGGAACAGGCTGGAGAAACCTTGGGGTCTGCTTGCTGCAGCCACAGGCAGAGAGGAGCCTTTCAGTACATAGTGTTCTGAGGTCGGGGTGCTGGAGCCCCCTCCTCCTGCAGCACCTGGCCCGGAGCCCACCTGGACTCTGGGCCCACACACAGTCTCACTGAGGCCGCCAGGTCCCCAACAGGGTTCCTCCTCTGATTCTGCCTTCACATTTTCGACGGTTAAAATGTCTTTTTTTCTTAGGACAAGGAAGAAAATAAAGAGAAGACGACACAACAGAGCAGCATTTACAGGAAAAGGCTGAGGCCGAAGACAGAGAGAGAGAGAGAGAGAAAGAGAGAGGGAGGGAGGAAGGGAGAGAGGGAGGAAGAGAAGAAGGATGGAAAGCTAGATACATAGATACAGAAGGACAGAAAGCCTGCAAAGAGAATCTTTAAAACAGAAAGACACGGGTAGAGACAGAGAAGCCCTTTCCCGCTGCGGGGCTGGGGCTGCGGGTGAGTCCTGGGGTAGTGTTGGGGGGGCGCCAGGCCCTAGCGTGGCTGCGGGGAGGAGGGGGAGGACAGCACCTGAAATGGGTGGGAGGTGGAGCCTGGCCCAGGGCGAGGGTCCTCCCGGGCTACAGCTGACATCCTTGGCCTTTGGCATCCGGGGCCTAGTTGAGGGTCCCCCGGCAGTTCTCGGAGCCACAGAGGCAGGGGATCTTGACATCCTCGATGGGGAACTTGTAGTCATATGTGATCTCCTCGTTGACATTGATGTGCTGCTTCGAGTAGATGACAATCTTCTTCTGAGACTCCACCGTGATCACCTTGGCATAGCAGTTGGGCTGTGGGGAGGGGTGGAAGCAGGTAAACCAAGGACCAGGACCCTACCCAGTCTTCACCACGCAGCTACCTCAAACCCAACAGAGCCTGACTCATGGTCACCTGCCCCAGGCTCAGCTCTCCAGTTAGCTACTCCCATGCCTGATATTAAATAAAAATGACGAGGGGCCAGAGAAGGCTCAACCCCTTTCTGGTTAGGAGCACTTGTTGCTCTTGCAAGAGGACTTAGGTTCAGTTCCCAGCTCCCACATGGTAGCTTACAACCATCTTTAACTCCAGTTTTAGGGGAATCTGGCACCCTCTTCTGGCTTCTGGGTACCAGGAACACATGCAGCACATATACATACATGCTGGTAAAACACTCATACACATATTAAAAAAAAAAAAAAAAAAAAACAATAAATAAATCTTTAAAGATGACCACATTATTTCCCATCAGATGTAGTACAGGAGATGCCAAAATGTACTTCTAGGCATGAGTTACTTCTGAGCCCTAGACAAGGGGACTATGAACTACAGGCCCTAGTTGCCTACTTTAGTGAATAAAGTTTTATTGGCAGTCTTATGGCAACCACTTCATTTGCGTATCACTTTGGAGATCAAGGCAAACAGTTCCTATACAGGTCACAAGTTGATTGAGGGCCCGAAGCAAAACCTATTTGTACCCTTCTCCCCAAGCCCTCCTTCATCAACAGCTGGCTCTGGCCCCTACCCATCACGTCCCTACTTTTGAAGCCACCAGGCAGGGTCAACCCCTGTCATCACTCACCCGGGTAGCAGCAGTGCCACAACAGTGTCTCTCACTGGTCTGGAGCTCACCAAATTAGCTAGGCTGGCTGATAAGTGAGCGCTAAGAATCTTCCTGTCTCCACCTCCCCAGCACTGGGATCATACCACATCTTTTTATGTGGGTTCTGGGGATTGAAGTCAGGTCTCTGAGCTTGCAATGTAACCAATTACCAACTACTGAGACAGTGTCTCACTTGTGTAGTCCTGGCTGGCCAGAACTCACTACATAGACCAGGCTGGCCTCTAACTCACAGAAGCCCACCTGCCTGTCTCCGGAGTGCTGGCTTTGAAGGTGTATGACACCACGCCTGGCCCCAGCCCACCTTTCACATGACTCCAGAATTGCACCCATTGTAAAGACTCAATGACTGTGCTCAGGAGAAAAGTTCCCCTCCCTGTCACCCTGGTCGGTTGGAGCCTAGAAAGGAGACTGAACATCATGGTTGTCACGCCTGGGCACCTGGGCGCCTGGGTCCCTAGTACAGACGCAGGGCCATTTCAGCCCCTCGATGGGCACTTACATTGCAGCTGTGGTTAATGAAGCGTGCAAAGTTGCCGCACTTGGTGGCATCGATGATGGTGTCGTGGTCTACCCTGAACATGTAGCTGCTACCGATGCCTTCGTCCTCATACCGTTTCTCCCTCATGTCCGCAATCACCTAGCCGCAAAGAGTGGTAAGTCTGTGCTGGCTCCGTGCCCCCCGCCGCCCCGAGCCGGCCCCCCTGGGCGGCACCTACCTGGCGGATGTTCTGGCCCACATACTCAATGACCATCTCATCGGCGGCAATGGGCTCCATGGCAAACAGGCCCCAGTCATGAATGTGGCTCTTACAGAATTTGAGTTTCTTTTTCCGGAACTAGGGGAGGGGAGGACAGAGTGGGGGTGGGGTGGAGTGAGTACTTAGTTCCCACTGCTGACCTGGCTGCCCCCAGGTGAGGTCTAGCCCTCACCTTGAGCTGGTTGAACTTGAGCAGGTCACTGTCACAGCTGCCAGTGAAGGAGGACAGTAGGCGTCGCTGCTCGGACCGCCGCTCTGAGCCCGCCCGAGTGGAGGCATGGGGCTGCGCTGGGATGCTCATGCCCTGCTGACACAACGGGTCGACAAGTCAGAAAGGGGCAGATTCCGCCGCCATGGCCTCCCCGCCTCTGTCCCCAGCTTCCAGCTCTGAGCATCTCTTAACCTTCCATATCCTATCAGTATCTTGAAATGCTTTTTTTCAGAACTGAGCCCCTCCCTGCCTTGGCGAAATCCTTTTCTGTTCTCAGTGGTCTCTTCCTGTCCTTCTGTGCGGCTTCCTCCCTCCTCCTCAGATCCAACACGACTTCTCCGACCCCCTCAGACTCGCCAACTGCCCTCTTATCTGCAGCATTTGCTCCAATTATATGTTCACTTGAATGTTCACTCACATCATGAGGAAAAGAACTTAGCTTTGCTCACTGATACAGCCCCTGAGCAGCCCCCTACTCAACAAGTGCCCAACAGGTATAAGCTAAATACAGAACAGGAGGGGAAAAGCCAACTGTCTGGAAATGTCTGAGGTTAAAACCACTTGGGGCTCTCCACTACCCACAGGATAAAAACCAGTATTTTTTGTTGTTGTTTTAATTCTGAGACAGTCTACCTATGTTGCTCGGACTACCCTAGACCTCAAGAGCCTCTACCTCCCCAACCCTGCCGACTTCCACCTCCCACAGCCCAAACACATAAGCCAGAAGGTCACTGTCTGAGCCCCTGCCTGGAGCCTCCTCTAGCCCTCTCCCACCTAACTCTGAGCCCAGGCTGACACAGACCCTGCTCACGGTACCTGGGTGTCCATGGGGGGCTCATCAGTGCTAGCACGGCTGCTATTGAGGTATCTCAGCTTGTCTTTCTTATCGATGGTGTAGAAGCCCTCGCTCCGGGCACAGCCTGTCACGTGCTCACGGATGCCATCGTCCCGTTTCTTTTTCTTTGCTGAACATAGGCTGGTGGGTGGGTGTGGGTCAAGGGCCACATGGACATTCTCAGAGGCTCCCCCCGCCCCCGGTTCTTCTGCCTCCACCCCCCCAAGCCTTAGACTCATCTCTAGGGGTAAGGATGACCAGGTCTGCCACTGCCTCAATGCTGCCTGCTAACTCCACTGATGATCTTTACCTACGTGCATGATGCTTGGCACGTTTATTACTACTTTCTGCCTGTTCCTACCTGAAAATAGGGGAAATGGTGAATCTATGAATAGTTAAATATATTCAGAGTACTCTGGCAGAGTTCCTGAGCAGCAAATGCTCAGATTAGTGTGGACAAATGGGAATGGAGATGGCCCCATCCTTAGAGTGACTTCAGGATACCATCATAGCAGAGAGCTGGATTCTAGAGCCAGCTTTGTCTTCAAACCTCGGCTCTGTCACTCGATAGATGTGTGGCTTTGGGCAGGCCACTTAGCCTCTCTGAGCCTCAGTTTCTCTTCCTGTGTAAAATGAGAATACTAGCTACCCTGTATTTCACTGGGCCACTGGGGATTCAATTCAGCCAGGCAGAGCCATGTTGAAGGAGCCTGGATCAGTTACCTCTACCATTGTTCAGTTCTACAACCCTCATCCTTATTTTTTGGACCCCAGACCAGCTCAGCTACCTCTGGGAGACAGGCCTGGCATGACCAGCACCTGATAGGAGACAATGTGTGTGCTAGTGCCTCCCTGGTGCTGGGATTGCTACAGATGGGTTGATATGCCTACAAGGACTTCCTGTTTCTGAAGAATGTGGACCCAAGTCTGGCAGGATATAGGGATGGTAGACCCAGAGTGTGTCATTCAGCCAGTCCATGCCGTTGTCTTGCTGCAACAGGCGCTCGTAGGTGACACACAGGAAGCGGATGTCCTCCTCGTCGATGCCGCCATTCCAGATGTCATACAAGATGGTCATCTCCTCAAATTCTGAGCGGGGACGGAAGAGAGGCTGGGGTGGTGAGGGCTCGGGTGAGGCTGATGGGGCCACCAGGTCTTCGTGGCGCTTCTTAAGTGGTCTTCGCCATGGTCCCGGCACCTTGGCCAGGTCCATGTATTCTTCAGTGACCTCATCGCGACGAGGGCCTGGGGGGATGGCCTCTGAAGGCCACTGGTTGTCCAGCTCCTTGAAGGGCAGCTTGGTGGGTTCGACAGGTGGTGGAGGTGGGGGTGGGGGAGGCTGGGGTGGGAGGGGAGGTGGGGGGGCTGGGATCCCCGCGTTCCGAAAGTCCAAGGTCACGGCCCGGGGGTCATGTGCACTGGGGAAGATGGGGGCCTGTGGCTGGCCTGGCAGGAGCAGAAGGTCCCTCCCAAGGGCAGGCCCTGGTGGTGGCCGAACCAAAGGCCCATCCAAGGACAGCATAGAAGGTGGGGATCGCCGGGGCCGGCCAGGCTTCCTCTTGATGGGGGGTGGGCAGGGAGCTAGGGAAGCAGGCAGCAGGGGAGGCAGCTGGGTAGGTGGCCGAGGCTGGGCCCTTAGGACGGGAACAGGCAACGCCAGAGGCAAGGGCAGAGGCAGGGGAAGTGGGAGAGGCAGGCCAGTCTCCAGGAGCACCGGGGAGGCCAGGGGGCCAGCGCGCTCATCTCGTCGACCAGCTGGGAGGGGACAGACAGGTAGAAGCAAGGGTCCACTGGGCTCAGGGAAGGTGGGTGTGAAGCTGAAGTCCCGGCCAGGTGTCCGTGGAAGGCCCCCACTGCTCAAGCCAGGGGACGGGGATGGGTAGGAGAAGGGGCTGCCAGGCACCTGCGGGGAGCTCAGTGACAGCCCACTGCTGCCCCCTGACAGTGGGGGCTCCCCGCCTGGTGTGGCTGGCACTGTCTCTGTGCTCTGTGACTTGGCCAGACTGCCACAGAGACCTGGAGTACGTGGAGGCTGGTCCTCAGGAGGAGGTTCCAGGGGGACAGGAGGTTTGGGGGGCTCTGGGGTCTCAGGTTCAGGGGGTGGGCTGGGTGGCCGGAGCAGCCGAGGGGGCGGCAACGGGGGCTGCAAGGGTAAGGAGAGCGTCGGTGGGGGCTCGGGCTCCACCTCCAGGTCTTCCTCTGTGGAGAGGCAGGCAAAGGACAGCACTGTTAGATGATGTCTCATGGAGACTTATAGTCTTATTGTCCTACTATGCACTTAACATATAGACACTACTCAGTGAAACCATGCAAGGAATTTCAGTAGCCAGCCCAGTGTCAGGCACCTAGTAGGGGCTTCATAAGTACCAGAAGGGACCATGCTAGTTTTCCCCTGTCCTTAGAACTGTGTTCTGGCGGCTGGAATGCAGCTTAGTGGTAGAGTACTTGCCTGGCACGTGCAAGGACTTGGGTTTGGACCTAGGCGCTGAAGAGAACCAAACACTACCTTGCCCCCGTGGCCCAAGAAAACCTGTTCCACGGCAGAACAAAATTCAAGTCTCATCTTTGCAGAGCCTGCCAGAGTCTTCACAGCGTTTGTGTCTACTGGCGTCCATGTCTACTCACTCGGGGTCTAAGTTTTCTAGTACGTTTGTTGTAACCTGTCCCTCTGACCTAGAATGCGTGCTGCACGAGGACAGATATCTCCGTCCACTTGATCTACTGTTGTATCGACTGACGATGCCTAGAACAGTACGTGGGACAACAGAACCTCCGTATATGAGTTACTGTTCAAAGACCCATGGTCTGTGCTCAATAAAATGAGACATGTTAACCACCACCAGTTTGCTTTCCCTGGGTTTCATAACGGTACATACTAACCACATGTGGCTAAATTAAATAATCTGAGACGTTGAAATAAATTATAATTACGTCATAGTACTGATTCCACTGAGAAGGAGCTCACCAGCAACATTGTGTCCGCACAGCTCCAGTGCAGAGAGACCATTTCTGCCGCTGCAGGCCCACCAATCCCAAGGCCCCAGCCATGAGCCTTTCTCATGCCTTGCCCCACTCTGTCAAGGTGGCGGAAGCTACAGAGCCCACTGCCCTCTCACCTCCCCTGGCACTCACAGCTACCCTCCTCACTGACAAGTGTGCGCATGTGGCACCTCAGGGACACATGGATCGAGGAGTAATAACTCTTGGGAATCTTGGTATTGAATAGTGAGCCCAGGAGTAGGCCCAGGGAAGGGGGTCGGCTGAGGCCCCTCCAGAGGACCTGAGCTGGTTCTGATGGCAAAGACACTGCTCAGCTTTCTGCCCCATGCCCCACCCGACTCCCACCCGGGCAGCTGCAGGATTACCTGGACCATGTTCGGGGGATGACGGGGGCTGGGCTTCCATCTCCCTGGCAGGGTGCTCTGGAGATAGCAACATGTCCCCTTGTGTGTTTAGGCTTGGCTCTTCTGGGGGCTCACTGTTCCCTTCCAGCTCCTGAGCACCCATGGGCAAGGGGGGTTCCTTCAGCACAGAAGCCTCCATCTCAGGGACTTCGTCCTCAGCCTCAAAGTCCTCTTCCTCTTCTGTGCCCAAGGACTCAACCATGGGGGCTCCTAGGCCCAGAGGCACTTCTGGCCTGGCCTGTTCAAAGTCCTGGCCACCTGCTGGAGGCATGTCCTCGTCGGCCATTGCCACCACTGTTGCTGCAGCCACTGCAGCCTCCTCCTCCTCCTCCTCCTCTTCCTCCACAGGGACAGTCACCTCCTCTTCATCCTCCGAGGATGAAGATGAGGATGAGGACTCAGAACTGGATTCATACTCAGAAGATCCAGAACTTTGGCTGGATGATGACGAGCGAGCTGCAGCCTCTGAGGTAGCGATGCTCTCCGTCTCCTCTGGAGGAGGGACACAGGTTGGGGAGGGTTATTTCGTGGCCTGTGGTGCCCCTGCCCCATACCAACAATTTCCCTGGAGGCCTTGAGCAGGATGACTCTGAACAGCCCTCAGACACTGAAGGGGAAGAAACTAGTCTTCCATATTAAAAAAGCAAGATGAAATGAACATAAAATTAACTGTTCATTTTGAAGTGAACGATCCCAGTCTTGTTCAGTATGTTCCTTCCCGGTGTGGCGACCACCTCCACTTAGTTCCCAAACACTTCCATCAACACAGTCAGAAGCCACCCGCTCCAGCAGCCCTCCTCCTAAGGACCCACCCTGGTAGCACCAGCTTAGGGCGGGGCCAGGCTGCCCACCTCTCGCCTCACCTTCCTCTGACTCTCCGTCTTCCTGCTCACTCGCCTCTGACAGGCCTGGGTCTTGATCATCGTTGTCAGAATCGATCTGCTCATCGCTGTCATCATCATCCTGGGGGTGCAGGGACAGAGGAACACGGGTGAGCTGAAGGCTCATGTCTCCCCACCCAGCACCCAGGGGCCTCCCTGATCCAGACCTTATCAGAGGTGGATGAGGACGAGGGTGAGGATATGTGGCTCCTGGGGCCTTCCTCTTCCTCCTCCTCCGCTTCCTCCTCTTCCTCCTCAGTGCTTTCTCGTTCCTCCTCCTCCTTGTCTGAAGCTGAGGATGAGGGTGAGGTGGTGGAAGATCCCGAGGAGGAGGATGCCGATGAAGACGAGGACACAGACAGGGACTCCTTCTCATCCTCTTCTCCACCACTGTCCAGCTCCAGCGGCCGTGCTGGCCGACGCCGCACACCCACGCTTTTGGGGTCCCGCTTGGCGAGTTCGCAGGGGGTATCGGTTATGTCTCGGTCACGCTCCCGTTCCGACTCTGTAGGAACAGCAGTGAGTCAGAGCTGGGATGAAAAGACAGAAAGAACAAACAGCCAGGAGCCAGGAGCACGAACCTTCATCTTCCTCATCTACAGATGTGGAGGGCCGAAGCCGCTTCTGGTCCCCAGAGGAAGCTGTGTCGGGTGGCTCCTTTCTCTTGACCTTGAAGGAGGGCAGGCGGATGGCGCCGCGCAGTCCGATGCCCAGGCCCAGGCCCTCGTAACCCAGGCCCTCACCCTTGCCCCACGACTCCAGCAGACACGATGCGATTCGGTCTTTGGGCTTTGGCCTGTCCTCGTCCTTGTGCTCACCAGACTTCACTGGTGTCAGTGAGGCCTGGGATGGGAGAGTGGGGAGCAGTCAGGGGTCTTGCTGCCGCCGCCTGCAGGCAGCCCCAGGTAATGACACACTTTCCTCCCACACAGGGCAACACCGCACTCCCTTCCTGGGGCTCCAGGCCTCCCCCACCCCCCCCCAATCATGGCTTCACCTGCAACACATTGCTACAGTCACAGTAGCCAACATATGTTGGAGGTGGGGACCAGAGCTGTGCCTGTAAGGACGTTTTTACACCACAACCACCAAAGTCCAGGCACAACATTTTCACCAAGTCTTATTTCCTTGTGCAGTGTGGTTCTGGTGTGTTACCAAAAGTCCACAGTTCAGTACTTTACGCAGCTGACTTGACATACCCATAAAAGAAGGGATGGGGCCTTAGGGGTTCTTGTTTCAGAAATTAATTGGAACCAGTTTTGAGCCAGTGCTTTTAAAAGAGGGAGGGAAGGGAGCTGGAGAGGTGGCTTTAGTAGTTAGAGCACTGGCCGCTCTTGCAGAGGACTTGGGTTCAGTTCCCAGCACCTGCTAAACTTGATGTAGGGGCAGGCATAATTGTAATCCCAACACCCCAGAGGTGGAAGCAGGAAAATTCTAAATTCAAAATCATTCTCTGTTACACAGGAAATTCAAGGTCAGCTTGGGTTAGAGACTCTACTTATTTACTTATTTATTGAGACAGGGCTGTCCTGGAACTTGCTATGTAAACCAGGTTGCCCTTGAACTCACAGAGATTCACCTTCCTTTGCCTTATGAATATTAGGATCAAAGGTGTGTACCACCTGGCTTTAGTAAGTGTTTTATTTAAACCTAAACTCTCTATAATATGTGTGAAGGCCAGGTAAGGTATTGCATGCCTTTAAAACCAGGGCTCAGCAGGCAGAGGCAGGTGGATCTCTGACTTGAAGGCAAGCCTGGGCTACATAGCAAGTACCAGACGGCCAGGGCAACACAGTGAAACCTTGTCTCAACAACAACAAAAAGCAAAATACAGAACCTGTCTGCATAGCTGTTACTTCATTGTTCACACCCACAGGTGGCCACTTAAGGCTTTGAAACAGTTTCAAAGGGTAGTACGAGAATTGGACATGGATGCTTTAAGTTATTGACATAGCTTTAGCTAGCTGTGACTGCTACTCATCCCAGGGGAACAATGCAATTCAAGTAAACGATCAAGAATTGTGTGGCAGGTGGTTCTTTCTGGTTTTATTACCCCTATAACATGGATGAGAAGCGGCCTTGACAGGAGTCACTGACAGCAAAGAGCAAGTTCCTAGTCACAGCAGTGCTGCCTAAAGTGAACCGTAGAGGGACAGCACGATTGGCATGTCCGGTTTCCTCTGGGGTGGGGGGTACAGACGGAGGGGACTAGAGCTAAGGTCAGCAATTGAGGTCTTTATCTTTATTATCATTATCATTTGCTTTTTTTTAAGACAGGGCCTCACTATGTAACCCGGCTGGCTCCGAACTCAGAGATCCTGCAGCCTCTGCTTTCCCAGTTCTGGGATGAATAAGAAGGCTGAGGCAGGAGCATCCTTGAAAGCCTGGGTAGGGACTCCACCTCTTCAAGAGAAAGATCTCAGGCGGTGGTGGCGGCGGCGGCGGCGGCGGCGGCGGCGGCAGCGCACGCTTTTAATCCAGCCCTCGGGAGGCAGAGGCAGGTGGAGCTCTGTGAGTTCGAGGCCAGCCTGGTCTACAGAGTGAGTTCCAGGACAGCCAGAGTCACAACAGAGAAACCCTGTCTCAAAAGAAAAACAAAAATCTTTCTCTCTGAAATAGAGAAAAGGAGGGCAGTTAGGGATCGATTATGAGGGTCTGGATAGACAAACCCTACAGGAAAAAAGGTGCCAAACACATCAGAAGAAAAAAGGAAGGTGAGTCAGGTCCTAGAGGCCTGTCTGTGGGACCGCCCCGGCTAGCAGCCACTGGTCAGGAAGCCACTGAGCACCTGAAACTCAGCAGGGGGAACGGAGAACTGCGCTTGGCTTTTACTTTCTTTTCGTCTTCTCTTTTTAAAATGGGGCTTTGCTGCTCGGCTAGCTGTGCTTTTTAAAGGAGTCTCATGCTGGAGGCAGAGGCAGCCACATGTCTAATAACACGTCTTGGGAGAAAGGGACACCTGGCCTGGCTTTGCCCTGCCCTCTCTTGTCGCCTTTGGATGCTCCCCGCCCACCCTCCCACATACCTTGGCCATGCGCTCCTTCTTGTCCCACCATTCGTCGAAGGCCCGGAAGGCTACCACCTCCACCATCTTTCGGTTCAGATCACGCTTCATGATAGCCTTGAGTTCCTTGAGTACTACCAGCAGGACCCCGTCCACCGTGGCCTTGTGCGGGTCCTCCTGACGCGGTACATAGCCTGGTGGTGGCACAGAGGGGTCGAACTTGGGCAGGGGTGGCCAGTGCTGCCCACGACCTGGGCCACTGTTGCTCAGGGAGAAGGGGCTCCGGTAGGGGGGCAAGTTTACAAACTGCAGGCCAGCAGAAGCAGCGGCAGCCGCGGCGGCCATGAAGGGTGGGTAGGGACAAGCACCCTGGCCTGTCATGAGCCGGCTTAGCATCTGTGTTTGCATCTGGAAGGACATGGGCATGCCACCCCACTGGCCACCCAGCACGTGGCTCATGTCCACCTGCATCACAGGAAACAGTCCTGGTGGAAAAGGTGGCAGTGGCGGCAGTATGGGTGGGGGCGGGACGCCTGGTGGCGCTGGCAGGGGCGGTGGGGGCACTGTCACTGCAGGATGGGCCGGTGGGGGTGGAGGTGGGGGTGGAGGCAAAGGTGGAGGCATGGGAAAGCCAGGCTGTGGTGGAGGTGGTGGGGGTGGTGGCGGTAATGGAGGAAAGCCAGGGGGCGGGGGCAGCGGCAGGTTTGGAGCCAGCACGTTGGGGGCTGCCACAGCCCCTGCCCCTGGGGTCACCACCATGGGCTTGGGGCAGTCAGCGCTGGTAATGGGGGCAGAGGGCATCTCGTCATCTGAGATCTCCATGTCCTCTCCTGAGGACTGCTGGCCCTGGAAGAGAGCAGTGAAGGTAAGAGGAAGGTCCACGCTCTCCTTGCAGGCACTGCAAGAGACACTGCGGAAACCCTGGATCAGTACTAGGGATTCCCAGCCTCAGGGAGGACCTTGTGCAAATCAATCACCCCAATCTACACATTCCCCTTTAGTATAAGGGGTGTGGGAACAGCCATTCATTCAGCAGACACTGGCTCAGCACCTGTGTGCCAGGCACTGTTCTAGATGCTGAGAGCACAAAAGTGACAGAGACAGACCCAAGTCTTGCCTTGTGTGAGATGAACTGCTAAATGGTGGAGCTGAAGCGAAACATAACCAGAGCAATAGTACCTCACGGAGAAAAGGGGGGGGGCAGGCAAGCAGGGTGAATAGACTCAGCTTCAGTTTGAGAGGGTCTGAGACAGCAGGAAAGCGTTCCCACTACAGCATTTCCCATGTGCCAGGAAAATTTACATACATTAGCTAGTTCTCAGAACAACTTTGCAAAGTAGGTTTTTCATCTCCACTTTTACTAACTAGGAAATTAGGACACAGAAAAAGTTTAAGTAACTTCCCGGGGACCACACAGCCAATAAGAGGTCAGAGCCAGGATTTGAAACAGGAAGTGGCTCCCCAACTTGGGCTCAGGCAGTGTGTGGTCCTCAGTGTGGCCAGCAGGGCCTGGTGCAAAAGGTAACACCCGAGCAAGCGCTGGCTGGCTGGGGGTAGCAGCATTAAGGACTCACAAATAAGAGGGGATCTCCGTTTGTATGGTTTTGAGGTGCTGGGAACCGAGCCAGGCTCTAGAGCATGCTAGGTACGAGCTAGGCAAGCACTCTCCCGCTGAAGCCTTTACTTTTTCCCATCACTTTTCACTTAGTCCTCTTTGCTTTTAGAGCGGGCTGGCAAGGAGCTGAGAGCTGCACATGCGTGGATGTGCGTGGTCTCATTCCTTACCTGCAGGGAAACCTCACAAAGTGAGACCCCATATGGGTCCCCTTTGACAGATGAGGAAGACTGGAGAGCCACAATGGCCAGTGAGAACTAGGGCTGGGACGCCTGCTCCAGACACTTGCCCCCTGAAGGGCTGTTGTTAGAATGCAAGGAGTCACAAGGCCGAGGGTCCAGAGGCTGGGAACTGCAGAGAGGCCCTGAGCTCCTACAGCACAGGTGGAGCTGGGAGCTGGAAGGTGAGACCCCCGAGTACAGCCCCCATCCAGACCCCACTCTGGGTGAAAATATTAAGACACTGCTTGGCAGCAAGTGCTTCAGAAGGCTGAAAACTGGCCACTATGAGGTCAGAGGTCATACCACCTGGTGAGGAGGGCCTCAGAGGGGACATTGGTGGGAAGGGGAGTCTGAGGTCTCTCGCCGCCGACCCCCATACCCCTGTACACAGCACACATCTGTACACTCACTCACTCTCAAGGGTACCAGTGTGAGGGAGGGCTAGGCAAGCTAGACAAGAAGAGAGGGACTGCTATAAATAACATCAGCTCTGGACAGCACCTAGTACAATGGAGCAGCACACAGAGGGTTAACCCAGGCAGCTACAGTCAGCCAATCACAGGAGCGCCAGCCCAGGCTCTGGCTCTGCCCCCCCCCCTCCCTGGGCACAGCGAGTGGGAACCAGCTGGCAGCAGTTCCTGTAGGTCTAGGTGAAGGATGCCTGGGCTTTCCAGGCAATACCACGTTTCCATGGAAATGGTGAGGCAGGATCTCATTGACCCACTCAACAGATGATGAAACTGAGACTAGAGAGGGAAAACACCTTCCTCTAGGTCAAACAGCACATGTGACAAGATAGCTAAGGCTCTGGGGCTGAAACTTGTACTTTTAACCAGCAGCCCCTGCCTATGTCGTCCCTCTCCACAGGTCCCCTCCACTCCGCTGCTCCCTTACCTCTACCTGGGCTTGGAGTAGGCAGAGCTTTTACACAGGCACCAACCAACAGACTACCGGACACAGAACCTAGGTGCTGCTCTCCAGGCCGCCAGCAGGGGGCTCTGGAGGGCTGGCCTGGTGCTCTGCCTTACTTCTAAACCTCTCTGGGCTTCTGTCCTGGGGCAATCCTAGACTCCAGCCCTCCCAGCCTTAGTTTCCTCTTCCCTTCTTATGCCCAGGGAGGAAGTAGGGGGGATGCTCTCCAGCTACTATGGACCAGGTGGCTGGCATGGTAAACATCCGCCAAACCTAGGCTGCCTAGAATGGATGGGGGGAGGGCCTACAGCCTAGCTAGCTCTAGTACACCTGTCAACTCTCTGCCTTGACCCTTGAAGCCAGAAACCACTTCCCCAGAACTGCTTGCAGGCTCCCAGGAGCCTCAGCCACCTGCAGTCCCCACCTCCTCTCCTGACTGCCAAAGCTCTCTGTTCCAGGTGGCCAGAGGGGTCAATCCAAGGGCTGGGGAAGAGGAATGGACACTCATTTCTGTGTCCATGGGAGCTTGGGGCTGCATGAACAGCTCCTACCTGTTCATGCCTGCTGGGCCCAGTGATGCCAGGGGCCTGGCCCAGGATGAGGATGGAATGGAGCCCAGGAGAACATAACCCTCCTCTCCCACAGATCCCCTTCCTCTTCCCAGCTCTGAAACTTCTGAGACTGGAGGTTTGGATGCTGAGATCAAGTATAGGTCAAGTGTAGATCAAGTGTAGATCAAAAAGGGAGGGCAGGGCGCAGTCACCTTTGCCTGGTTTATGCTATGCTCCCCTCCAAAGCTAACCTTAACTCCTTCCCTCTGAAGCCAGTGGGAGGAGAAGGAAGCCTTGCTGCCCCACCTACAGGCTTTCTCATCTCTTCAGTGCACGAGGTTCTGAGAGACAACACTTGGGAGTGCTTACCTGGCCAGCCTCACACAGCACGCTGGCCAACCTCCAATACGCCTGAGCAGTAAGACTGGTCATCCCTAAGCCACTAACAGAGAAAATGACCTGGAACCATGATCACAGCCAATACTCCCTGGGATCTCCTCAAACACCACTGACGCTCAGAATCAGAATTCAGCCCAACTTGAAAAGTCTGGACTCAACTTCCAGTGAGGACAGCAGAACTGCTGCCTAGTTCTGTTGTTCCTGCGTCTTAGCTGGTGAAATGTATGGGAGGCGGGGGCAGGAGTGGAATACACCCAGGCAAAAACCAATCCCAGACAAACAGTCAGACAGACATGGTGGTGGTACCTCATCCATCCTCTCTGAGGTTGGGGTCCTGTCTCCTGCCAGGTCCAAAGCCACTTCAGCTGTCTGGCCTAGTAGACCCATAGGGTCTGGGGGGCCTGGCTCAGGTGGGGGCCGAGGCCCCAGGCCCAGGCCCAGGTCATCATCCTCATCAGAATCGGGCAGTGGTGTTGGGCTGATGTCCTCTAGGCCTGTGCTGGAGGGGCGTGAGGAGGGTGGTGAGGGACCACGAAAGCCCGGCTGCGAGTTAGTGCCGAAGTGGGCAAGTGGGGAGAGCTGGGAGGAGGAGGAGGAGATGGGGCTGCCTTCCATTTGGAGTTCAGTGTCCGAGTCCTGCTCACGCAGGAAGGGCAGCTTGGTGCGCTGCTCTTTCAGCAGCATCTCAATGCGGGAGTCCAGGCTGTCGTGGGGCTTCTCTGGCCCCGCGGGAGACGACTCCAGAGTGGGTGTGCCAGGGCTGTCACAGGGCTCAGGACTCCAGCCAAAGGTAGGCCTACCACCCAGCTCCATGCTGTTGTTGTCCGGGGGTGGGGGACCAGGGGGCGTGCCTGGCTTCTCCTTGGCTGGAGGCTCAGAGGGTGGCAGGGGGGGGGGTGCAGGTGCCCTCCGGAACTCCCCACTGTCACGGGTCCCAAAAGCTGCTGTGGCAGTAGGCTCCTCGGGAGGTGGGGGGAATGGAGGCGCTGGAGTCTGGTAAGGAGAGAAAGCGGACTTGAATCCAGAGGCAGGGGCTGCCTGGGCAGGAGGCGGAGTGTGGGCGAACGTGGCCGGATCCTGTGACTGGGTCTTGAAGGAAGGGCCACTGCTGCCCCCACTGCCGCCAACTGTCCCAAAGGAGAGGTCGGAGGAGCTTCGGAAAGTAGCCGTGGCTCCAGCCACTGCAGCCACCGCAGAATTGTGGACATAATGGTGCTCGTGGCGGCGATTGTAGGCGTCTGTAAACTTGCTCTCGTGCCGCCGAGCCTTGAAAGTGGCTGTGGGGTCCTGGCTGAAGAGGTAGGAGGGTGTGGGCTGACGACTGGAGTAGCTGGAATCCTGGGAGAAAGGGGTGCCCAGGCGAGGTGTCAGCGGGGTGCCTTGTCCATAGGAATTGGGCGTGTCTAGACGGCAGCTGGAGTAAGCTGTGTCCTGGGAGAAGGGGGTCCCGCCGCTATTGGGGGTCACGGAGGAGGATCCAGAGCCGCAGCCTGCAGACAGGCTGCCGTCCTTGAGGCGCTTCAGAGCATCTGACAGCTAAAAAGAGAGAAATTAAAAGAAACCAGGAAGTGGAGGTAGGAATGGGTCTGTACAAGGGAACAGTGCTGCTTCTCAATAAAACTCTGGCTGCTGGGGAGCCCAGAGCCCACAATTTCCCAGCACAAGGGAAAAAGTGGAGTGTTGGGAAGTTCTTAGTGCTTCTCTACCCCTAGGTATAGATGATCACCTTCTGGAGACTTTAAGGATTTTTCCCTAACCCTCTGAGGGTTGTGGGGAGGGAGGCGGGTGACCCTCGGCCCAGGTTGAAACTGTGGCTGAGTAGAATTGGCCAGGTGAGTGTCCTGGCAGGCTGAGGAGGTAGTCTGTTCTAGAAGAGACTCTGAGCTCTGCTTTCTGGAGACAGACTTTCTGGGTACAGAGGTACCCAGACACAAAGACCCAAACATAGCAATGTTTTGACATCCATATGGAAAAGCAGCCCCAGGTCTGTAGGAATCCCAGCACGGATACAGGGTAAAGGGGGAGGAGAGACTCTGTGTGGACTGAAAGCTACAGGGAGCAGGACCAAACCCAGGGGAGACAAGCTGTAGCAGATCTTAGAAAAACAGGGCTTTTAGACCAGCTCTGAATCTACAGCAGGTGTGGTCAGACCTCTAAAGCTAGAGGTGCTGACACAGAGAAGCAACAGTGACAAACCTACCTGCAGGGTCTCATTCACAATTGGAGAAATGGCATCCAGCTCACCCACTGGAAGGGTCTGGGGAGTGTACCGGCCGGTGACCAACAGCTCATAGAAGCGCATACGAGTTTCCCCTGTAAGAGGCAGGGAAGAAGGTATCCATGGAGGCTCCAGCATGAAACACCCCCATAGGGATTCCAAGCCTGGGGATACTGGCTGTCCCCTGATTAGGTTCCTGCCTCTCTGGCATCTCACTCAAGATTCTCATCTGTCCAACAAAGCTGCAAAACTCAGATTTTCTTTTCTGATCCTGAGATTCCAAGTTAATACCTTGTGTAGCAGAAACTCCCCAAAACCCAAAACTGCCATGCTCAGTGCAAAGTACCTGGATCATGGTGCCAAAATAAAGAGCCATTACCACCCTCAATGTCCCACAATTCCTCTTCACCATTTAATAGCCACAGCTTGTAGCAAGGACAGAGGAAGTCTGGTGACAGAGAGAGGTGACTGCTCTCTATCTGTTAACCAGAGAAGTTTGTAAAACACATATTACTGTGAGCCAACTGCACGGTGCTTTCCACTAGCTTAAGCCCCATGAGGGCGCCCCCCCCCGCCGGGGGGCAACCTGGGAGCCTGGGGACAACCTGGAGCCCACTAGATCCCAGTGAGCCCCATGCCTAACTCTACCCATCACAGAGAGATTTTTTACCAACTAGGCCCCAGATGATTGGTATTTATAGAGCCGTAGAGGCAGCTGCTTACATATGCAAAGGAGGTGCATTCCTTGAGCTACATTCTACACCTTGCTGGTCTCTTTCTTGAAATACAATCTCAAACTTAAGTGGTAGTATCTAAATGTTTTTGGGGTTTTTTGTTTTGTTTTGTTTTGTTTTTCCTTTGCAGAAATGAAATTGTGGTAAGAGTTGTTCCTTAAGATGTGGGCAGGTGCTGGGGGAGGGCGACTGTATGCTTCAATCTTGGGGAAAATCAGACTACAGCTTAATGTAAGGATAGGGAGTAGATTTAAAAGTTTACACACAAATACACACATGGGGGTGGGGGTTGGGGGGCAGGGAGAGCATTACATTGGAATGGAGGAACTAGGGAAATGAGGAGCAGGAGCTGTAGATTGGACAGAAATGACAAGCTTATGACCTGAGGAGACATATAACTAGGCCCAGGCTCTCTATGCAAGTGGACTAACCAAAAACCCTCTGGAACTACCACAACTCTTTGCAACACCCAGCAACATCTTGGAGACACCATCAGCAGGTAGCCATTATGAAAAGCAAAACAAAACAAAGTTTTCCTCTCTTGCTTTGGTGTGCTCAGGTACTCACAACACCCCTAAAGCTGCACCCAAATCCTCTCAGACAGGGTTCACCAGTCCTGCAGTGACAGCCCCCACCCCAACCCCAACCTCGGACTGTTACAGTCAGACCTCAGGACTGTCTGGTCTCAGAGCACCTAGCATTTTCCTTCAGACTGGGAGGAATCTCATAGAAAGGATGCAGGCAAACTTAGGGGGGATGCCCTCTGAGTCTTGCCAGGCCTTTCCACCTAAGACTTGAGCCAAGACTCAGGGGAAGAGTCAGCAACCCTGGTAAGTAGGTGTGGCTCCCCAGCCCGACTGAGCAGACAGAGGTGCTGCGGTCTCTTTAAGAGAGAGGAGGGAAGACAAGTGTCAACCCTTGAGGGCACCCAGAGCAGCCCGCCCCCAAGATCCACTATCAGTGCTATCAGAACGTTATCAATGAAACACTCTAGGGCTCAGATTGGTTCGGGGAAGGGGAACCAGTGGGGGGTGGGGACACAGCACCCTAGATCCTTAAGGAACGACTTTTATGAATTTAAAGACACATGGCTCTTTCTCCGCCCCCTACAAATAAACAAACCCTTCCTTCTCCCCTAACACAGGCAGCAACACTAGGGACTGTCTAAACACAGGCCACTGGGGCTCAGAAGAGAGGGGCCCACAGGGGTGTCATAGGTGGGGAAGCCTCTGGGTGGTCCCTAGGGGTGCAGTGGCCAAGGACTGGCACATTGGGTAAATTATAGCCTGTCTCCTAGCAACAGACAACACATTAGGTTCCATGTGATTCTGTCCTCCGGAGGGGACAAAAATTAAATAAGGTGGGGAATCCCAAGGAAGAGGCAATCATCGAGGGGTCTCCTAACTCTGAAGGGAGGAGGGTCTGTCAAAGGGAAGGGGTCAGACTGACAGGTGGCCTTCCAGCTCCTCCCCCATGGGTGGCCTCCGGCCTCCACTAACCTTTGGTGTCCAGCTCCACGTGGATGATATTCCCCATGACAGAAGTGCTATGCAGGTGTTGGACTGCCTCCTTGGCGCCCCTGACCGTAGCAAAGACCACCTTGGCAATGCCCAGGTGTTTCTTGGTCTTCGGATTATACAAAATCTCCACCTCCTCCACCTCCCCATACTTTTTGCACATGTCCCTTAGGAAGTTTTCACGAATGTTGTCATTCAGCTTGGCAAATGTCACCTGCTTTGGAGGCACAGGGCCCACGTAGAACTCATCGATCTGGCAGGGGCCGCGGGGGAAGGGAGTTTGGAAAACATTAAAACCAAAGAGAAAAGACAACACTCCTCACTTGCCCAGCGGTTAAAAACAATGAAGGGTGAAAAAAAAATTTTTTTTTAGTTTTTTTAAAAAAGAAAATAAATAAATAAGTAAGTAAATAAATAAATAAATAAAAAGCATGCGGGCGGGCCTCGGAAGCGGAGGATTAAATCGTTTGGAACCTGGAAGTCCTCTGGGTTCGAAAGGAAAGGGGAAAAAGAAACAGTTTCTCTTTCCCCACCCCCTATTCTGGCCTCCTGTCCTAGCTGCTGGTCCCGGGAGGACCCCCTGGCCTAGGAAGTTGTCCCCTTTAAAGCCACAGGGCTGGGAAGGGGGGCGGGTCCCGGGAAACAGGCCCCTGGGAGCTCAGGACCCAAGAGGGGACCCGGAGCCCCCAGCTCCGCGGGCAGGACGCTGTATCAGCGCCCTTGTTACAGTTTCCCCGAGTGTTATTTTGTTTACAGAGGCCGGGAGGGGACACCCCTCTCCCCCTCCCCGCCAAAACTTCCCAGCCCTGGACGGCGGGAACTCAGAATCCGGCTGGGCTTGGTCAGGACTGGCGTTATTTTCGAACTCGGGGAAGGGGGGAGGGACCATAAGACAGGGAGGAGGGGTCCCACCTTGAATTTGGGCACCGACAGCTCCAGCTCCTTGTTTTTGGTCCAGATCCCGACCACCCGGGGGTCTTCCACGATTTCCACCGGGCGGTTGCTGGACATCTGTGGGCAGGGGATGGGGGCTCAGTATGGAAGGGCTGGCACCCTCCCCAGGGGCAGGGGCAGACCCCCCCTCTCCAGGCACCAGTCCCACTCCAGGCTGAGGGGGGAGCCCAGGCTGACAGTTGGCCAGGTGGCTGGGAGAGGGGTCCCCCTCCGCTCGCCTCTGTCTGGGGGCTCCACCGGGGGTGGGTGGGGGTGGCGGGAAGGAGCGCCGGCTACTCACCGCCAGGCTGAAATGCTGCCCATCGTAGCGGTACAGTTTATGGTGCCCCTTTTTCAGAGCCGGGTCAATCATCAACTTGTAACTTCTCCAATGGTGGTTCCTCCTCTCGCCCGAAGGGCCGGGCTGCGGCGGGGGCTGCTGGTGGTGGTGGTGGGGGTGACTGTTCTCCATGCCGTTAACCCAACCTGAAAACCAGCAAGTTGTTGTCCTCTCCGCCGCTTCTACACATTCGCCAAAGAATCCAATCGGCTGGCCCCCACCCCCTCCCACCTTACCAGCGCGCCCCGAAAGCTTGTCTCGCTGGCTCTCCCCCCCCCCCGAAAAAAATTAGAATGGAGCGAGAGAATAAACCCTTTCCGGAGGATTTACGCGCCCGCCCGCTCGGCCACCGTCTCCGGCTGGCAGCGAGGGGCTGCCCGGGGCCCCCGCTGCGGGCTGGCGCGGTCCGGGGCGCACGGAGGACGCGGGCTCCGGCCCATGGTGCCGCCGGCCGCCCGGCGTGGCGCTCGGCCCGGCTCGGGCGCGGGGCGCGCGGCAGGCCTGGCGTCGCCCGCCGGGGCGGGGGCCGGGGGCTCGGGCCGCCCGGCTGTGCTGGCCGCGGCCTCTTTCCCTCCCCAGCCGCGCTTACATCCCCGCCGGGCGCCGGCCTCCCTGCGCCGCCAGCCAGTACATGGTGTCCCCCGCGGGAGCCGAGGCCGGGACGGCCGGACCGGGGGCCGGGATGGGGGAGACGCCGCCTGCGCGGCTGCCGGGCCCCGGGCTGCCGCTGCCCTTGCTGCTGCTGCCGCTGCTGCTGCTGCTGCTGCTGCTGCCCGGGAGGCGGCTGGCGGCGGAGGCTCGGCTCCCAGTAGCCGCACATCCCACAATACACCGCTAAGGAGCCCGACCCGAGCGCTCACCCTCCTCCTCTTCCTCCTCCTCCTCCTCTTCCTCCTCCCCTCGCCTTCCTCGCCGCTTCCCCAGGCACTCTCCCGGCGGCGGCAGCTGCGCCTCCAAAGCCCCGGGCCCCAGCGGCCCCCCACCCCTCACTCGCGCGCTCCCACACTGCCTCCCCCCCTCCCCGGGGGGAAGGCCTTTTAATTTATTTATTCTGCTGGGACTGAGGTGGGGGGCTTGGCTGGCGGGGGAGAGGGGGTCTCCCCGACCTCTACCTCCCGCGGCTGGAGCTACCCTCCCAGCTCCGGGGCACTCCACGGCGTGCGCCCCCGGGGCCTCCCAAACTGTTTCCAAACTGCCCAGACCCGAGGTGGGCGAGTGGAGACTCGGCGAAAGGGCTGAGTTTGGAGGGGTGATTGTGTGCTTGAATACTAGGAGCCTGGGGGGACCCCAAACGAGTTGCAATCGAGGTATCTCCGTCCCGCTTCCTCTTCGGCCCGCACACCCCCTCCCTCCCCGGAGCCGTACTAGGGAGGGGAAATCAGGATTTGGAACCACATAAGCCTTCACATTCCTGGGAGGATGCAGCCTTCGCCTGGACATGGAAGATAGCTCCTTTTTTCTTTTTTTCCTTTCTGTTTTTATTTTTGGAGGGGAGCACCCAGTAATTGTCCTGAACACATGCTTCTTCCTCCCTCCTTCCTCCAGCAACCAGCGACAGAGAGCACCCCCCTTTTTTGCATTTATCTTTTTCCTTCCCCTTTCTTTATTAAAGGTCCGGGAGTGGCGGCGGCCAATCAGCGCGCGGCTTCCATTTTGTGAGTTCAACTCTGAGGCTTTCCTGGCTTCGCGCGGATATGTTTGCAGACCCCTCGCTCTCTCTACTCGGGCTGCCGAGGCGAAGCAGCCGCCTCGCTGGGCTTCGTGGTGGTGTATTTCATATTGGGGCTCTTTTCGGGGTTTGTAATTTGGCCGTGGGTAGGTAATTGGCTGGAGCAGGGCGGCAGGGCGCGGCAGCCAATCAGCACGCGGCTTCTATAGGGCTTGAGTTATTAGACGCTGATCTCAAAACATCCTTCATCAGACTCCAAGGAGAGGCCAACAGATGAGGGGAGCCATTTTTCTGCAATGGAATTAAATGGCCAAGTGGGTTTTTCCTTTGTTGCAAATGGGGAATGCTTTTCCTTTGACTCCACCATCCAGTTCAGGACGCCTGAATGTGTTTAACATTTGCCAAAGGATTCACACTTGGAAGAATGAAGAAGACCTTTTAAAAAGATCTGGATTTTTCCTTATGACTTGGAATCCATCTTTGTCTTGTATAACTAGGTCATAGCACACCATTAATGTCAGCAGTTAACAGTTTTGAATTCAAAAAACCTAAGTAAATGACATATTTATTTTTTTCCTCTTTTTTCGTGGGTGGGTGGGGGGAGAGCTTGGAGCTGTCTTAATCTGTATTCTCTTGACTGAACAATAAATTTTTAAATATAGTTTCCTCTATTAAACACTTAAGCCTGGCCATCTTATTAACTCCTCTCTCTTTTTTTTAACAAGGTAATGTTTTAAATGTATAGTTGTAGGCGTAGCGAAACGGCAGCAGCAACACACAAAAAAACTGTGAGCTGTTGTTACTGTTAAATTTTCTAAAAACCTTTTACATTGTAAGTACCCAATCCATTCTGTCCTTAACTGCACTGCAGTTTCTCTGTTACTGTCGCCTGAGATGTCCTGAATTTCGGAGGCTTCATCGCATGTATGTCTTTGTCTCTGTCTGATGTAAGTCAGTTAAAATGCTTTTAGACGTTTGCTGTTATAAAGCTACGGTTTTTAGCTTCAAGCTTTTTGAAAAATGTTTACAGCAATAGATGCTACTCAGATTTCTTCCCAGTACTCGTACCCTTTCTTTGAAAATCGATCTATTTGAAGAAAAGCAGCTGTTTTTCTCGACTTGCTGGGGTGGGGGTAGGGGGGTGAGAGAAAGGAAGACCTTTGTATAAAAAGACTAAAAGCCGTCATGAAAACTAGATTAAAACTGGAAAACAAGTCCTAGCTGGTTCAAGCCAAACACCTACGCTAACTCGGTGGTATTTTCTATGGTGGTTGGGGTGGGTAGTGAGCTATTTTGCCTTTTGTTTGATTTGACTGTTTTCGCCTTTTGTTTCTTAATGACGATCACACCATTGCTAAATCCAGAGCAGTAAACAGTCCTCAGCGAAGCCGCCTTTTTACCAGCCCAACCCTGGAAAGTTTGCAGTCGTGGAAGGAGCAGAAAATACCATGAGTGTAACTTACAAAAAGGTAACAACAAAAGAACACCATAACCCCAGATTTTTTTTTTCCAACTAAACAACTAAAACAAACAAAAAACAACAAAAAAAAAACCCTGATATTCTTATAACATCTCCAAAACCACCGCCCAGCTTTTTCTTCTAGACTTCATGGCACCGGGTTGAGCGGGTAAGTAAAAAACTAAAATAAAAAGAAAATTTAAGTGCCTTTTGTCCCCTTCGAGGAACTCTTGATTGAGCAGGCCATGGGCTGCAGATGATTGGGAGCTGAGGTTTCTGGGGCTTGAGTTTGGCAGCCGATGGCAGTGGGCGGGTAAGGGGACAAGGACTCTCCAGACCCCTTTGCCTCTTCTGCCCCAAAGGCGAAGGGAGCATCTCCCCAGTACCCTGGGGCATCCATGGAGCTGCCTGCGCTAGTCCCTTTGGCTCGCCTCAGGTCTGAACCTTGGTGGTGGGGAAGAAATTGAAGTGCTTTGGAGCTGGAGGGGCTGAAAATGCGAGGAAACCTTCCCACCCATCCTAAGATCTCGTTCCCATTTGATTGTGGGGTTTCTGCACCCCGAAGCCAGCTTTCCGGGGCTCCGGGGCTCGCCTGCTCTTCCAAAGAGAAGAAGGACAAAAGGCCGGCGTCCATGTTGGCACCATGACGCAGCATCTCTTCCCGCCTGCAGCCCGGCGCTGCTTGTCCTCCCGGCCGCGCTCGCTCCTCCCTCCCAAACACGAGTTTTATTTTCAGGTTTTGAGCTGAGCCGCGGGCTGGGCCGGGTTGGGGCCAAGGCTGGGGCCGCCGGGCGGTTCAATACTGCGGCGGCTAATGGCGGCCGCCTCTCCTCCTTCCTTCCGCCATCCTGCTTTTCCCCGGTTGTCGCCGGGAGGCGGTCTCGGGCCCTAAGAGCCTGCATGGCACGGCGCCCCGGATCCCGGTGACGGGTCTCGGGGAGCCACAGGCCTCGGGGGCTTCGCGCGCCACAGTCCCCGCACTCGCCTCGCCCCCGGGCGCAGCGTGCGGCTCGGGCGGTGGCGGCCCCGGGAGGAGCGGAGGCCAGGCCGGGCAGGGCGAGCCGCCGGAGGCCGGCTGAGGACCCTGATCTCCGCTGCAGCCCCGGACTCCAAGGCCCACGCGGGCACGAGGCCTCGCTCTGGCTGCAGTGCCTGCTGTCCTGCCTCGGAACGGAAGCCAGCAGCCAAGAGCTGAGAGGCTGCCCACCCAGCTTCAGGAGACCCGGCCCTGCCTCCCCCAGTCGTCCTTTGATAGTCGAGCCGGAGGGGCGGGTCTCCCCTTTTGTCCCCACTTTGGGTTAGAAACCCTCTCAGTGGCTGTGTCCTTTCACTTGGATGCCTGGGGCACAGCATCTAGCCCTGCTCTGCGGGTTGGAGGTGTGTGTGTTGGTGGTGGTGGTGGTGGTGGGGTTAGGGCCTGGGAAAGCCGATTGGGGCCTCCCCCTTGGGATCCCCCCCTTCACTAGTGCCCGAGGGTAAAGCCTTAGATCTCGGCCTTCCTGGGGGATGGGATGCGGACAGGGCGGGCCTTTGGAAATGCAGATGAGTCGACTCCGGCTGCTTGTCGCCCGGGCTGAACCTTAGTGACTCAGCCACCTCCACCCCACCCCCACCCATTCCAGAGTTAGGGCCGCCTCGTCAGCTGGGAAAGGGGGGCAGCATTTCTGAGGCTCCCTTCCTATCTAGTAGACCCTGTTGGTTTTCATTTGGCCAGTCGGTTCTCTGACCCACAAACCGTGGGTCTGCTCTAACAGATCGTCCGAATTCACAGGTCTTGGCCGGAGACCAGAGCAATGTCTGGGTTATCCCCACAGTAGACAACCCTTGCTTCCTCTGGACATCTGGAGCAGGCCTAGTTTTGCTGACGGCCTTCCCACTAAGGTAGGTTAAGAGCCCTTTCCCAAGTTGAGGGAACTGTTTTAGGGGGCTTTAACCTACGGCCTTCGAAGAGCGGGTTGGGATCCCCAAACTCGCTGGGCTGGTTCTGCAGCCCCTCCCCCACGCTGATGTGGCGGTTGTGTGTGTGAAATGGGCGGCCTGCTGGGTCCATCCAGCCCCGCCTGTCAGCCTCTGTTGTCAGGCGTTTAGGGCGGGCGATTCTCTGCCGAATTTAGCAGCTTACTAGAGCAGGACTACGAACTATTTCCCGGTGGTGTTTTATGGTGGGTGGGAGGGCCTTTGGAAGCCAGGCTTGCTTCTGGTGCTTCAGCCATTCCTCCCCTGAGCCCCGCTGGGGTCACCAAATGAGCCACCCTCTCATGTCTGGCTTGCTGGATAGACAAAGACCAGAAGACCTGAAGTCTTAGTCACCTTTCCCAGAGAAAAGGTTTCCTTGACCTCTCTTTTTCCTGGATTCTCAGCTTCCTCCTAGTCCTTCATCCGTAGCCTGGTTTCTAGAATCTGACAAAGCTGGACAATGAAAGTAGGCTGACCATCTATCTACCTGTGGTGACCTCGTGTAGTCAACAAGGTCTGTGTGTAGTCTCTGAGTGGGTCTTCCCATCTGCAAAAATTGAGCTACACAGGCATAAGTCAATGGGGGAACTCATTAAACCTGACTATGCCTGACTCTCGAGTTTCTCATTCAGGAGATGCATCTAAGTTTGCACTTCTCACTAGGTCCCAGGTATTGCCAGTTTCCCAGACTCTCCCCGCTAGGTAACACCTGGGATACTCCCCCCACCCCCTTGGTGGCTTACAGTTGGCTTGCCCTCCTCCCACCAAGGAAGCGTCACAGCTGAAGGTGGTGTGGCCCTTGATCTCTGCTCCCTGCCCCCCAAGTGTTACTGGTTGTTGCTTTTGATAAGCCATTTGGCCGCAGGTGCCAAGGATCACGCCAATTCTCCTATTTGGGCCTCAGCTTCCAGCCACTCATCTTCCCCTTGCTCCTCACCGGTGGCTGGGGGAGCCTGGAACTCTTCACAGAGGTGTTGTCGGAGGCATGTTGGTGCATAATCAGGAATGCTTCTAGTCTGGCCGCTGTGGGCTGGTTAGCTATCGACGGAGCTAGTGACCTTGGTCCGGCGTTTCTCTAGTAAAATGATCATAATACCTGCTGGGCAAGGTTGATGGGAGTATTAAGTGAGATTAAGGAGGCCGCTCTCCTGCTCGGGCCTCACAACCAGTTGGCCTCCATTGTGGTAGGGATTGTTGCTGGGAGTGGCTGCAGGGGTGGGGGCTGGGCTGTCTCCTGGGCTCCTCCCAGCCAGCCCACTTCCTGAAGCACGTGCTGGTGCCTCTGGGCAAAGGAGAAAGAAAACTGGCTCTGCTTGGGAAACCAGCCAGCTGTTTTTCTTCCAGTGCAGTTTTGAGCCCAGGCTGTTTCAAGCTCGATGGGCTGTTCTGTGGTGGGGGGGTCACGATTTAAGGGTCACTCACCAGTTGCCCCGAGAGAAGAAACGTGTCACCCAAGGTTATGAGGCCATCACCGTCAGGGCCTGGACAGGGTTCCAGGTGTCATTATTTTCAGCCCAGAGCCTGGGCCCGGATACCCCCCTGCCCGGCTGTCTGGGTTATTTTAGGCTCTCTCTCTCGTGCCAGCTGCCTGCTTTCATCACTGCCGGAGAGCTGTCTGGTAGCAAGGAACCTGAATGGTCCTGTGGCTCCTGCTGGTGCAGAGGGCCAGGCGTCGGGTACTGGATGGGCTGGGAGGGCTGGAATCCTCCCTCACCCTGAGTGAGAAGAGCTCAGAACAGCACTTTTTTCCGAGTTGTTTCGGTTCATACTGTGAGCCTTTGAACATACTCCGGGCTCTGCTGCTCTGGTTAGAGTCATCGAGTGTGGGGTCTTCATCTCCAGCCTCAGACTTAAGTTAATTGACTTCAGTCCTGCTGTGCCAGCCGTACCCTGGAGGGCTAGGGGCTTTAGGGAGCAATTAGGCGCTAAACTCTCGGTGTGATCTTGAAGGGAAAGATGGAAGGGACAGGGCCAACTTATGATTGTCTTCACTTTGGGCTCTTGCACCTCCCTATCTCCTGGCTTTGGCCCCTCTTATCACCTCCTGGGGCCCGAGGGTGGGGCAGTTTGTCTCGGTGTTGTTTCTGGCCCTGAGGGCTGCCCCGCCCACCGGTCAGCCACTGAGCTGGGGGCGGGGCTGCCTTGGCCTGCTGAGAGAGGGCCACGCCAGCGGAAGGACTGCCTGGCCTGGGAGGTGGCTGGACAAACTTCTGCTACACATATTCCAGTGTCCCCGCCCCTTCCGGCTCCTCCACCTGGCCTGGAGCCCAAGCTTGGAATATGACCTTTTAGACGGTCTGGGTGGAGACAGCAGCCAAGATGGGTAGAAATACCCCAGCCATCAGCGCCAGCACCTGCCCCAGTGTTCTCTCCCAATGTTTGTGTGCCCTTTAGGCTCGTTCCTGCTGATGGGAACCAGGAGGGGAAAGTCGAAGGAAAACCTCTTGGGCTAAATATTTTGGTTCGATAGACTGAGGGTCTTGCATTGTTCAGGCTAGCGCACCTGATGGGCTGGGACCGTAAGTACATTCCTTTGTACCCAGCTTTAGCTGTTTTTCAGCCTGGCTTCTAAAGATGACTTGCCTGTACTCCACTTTGTTCGCTAGAGCTGTTAGGCTGCTGAGGCCAGGAGGGAGACCGCATAGGGTAGATAAGATAGCTCTGCACTCCCAGGCATCTAGCTTTGCCCCTCTGCTCTATCTGTCAAAGCTCTGGCTGGAATCTTTTATCTCCCACTGCTATCAGGACCATCTGCATTTGGATAAGTAAATAATTGATGTTAGGGTGCCTTTGAGAAGGGGAGGCTGTGGGCCTCCCCTGACCAAATTTGTACTTTGCCCTGATAGACTGAAGTCTTTAAGCCTTTGCTCGCCTTCCCTGTTGGCCACCCTGTGGCCTTGTGTTCCTGGTGACCACCCGGCAGCTCCCTGAGGGTTTTTGTGGCAAGAACCAACTGAAGGAATTTCTTGCTTTCCTATGCTCTCCAGGAATTCCTGGAGAATCAGAGAGTGACCCAGGTCCCCAGACTATCTTGCAGGTGAGGGAATAAGCCACCCTGGGTGAGTGTGTCTATCTTCTTAACTGGTCGGACCTAGCCTGGCCTGACCTCTGAAGAGGCTCTAAACAGCAGCTGGCTGGATTCCTGGGTATTTTTAGCTACAGATCCAGCCCCACCATCAGAGAGCTGGGTCCAAATCCAACACTCAGGCCTGATAGTGCCGGGGCTTTGCCAGCCTCCTGGCAAGGCTGGAGTGGGTGGGTAGACAGGCTGGGACCAGTGGCAGTGTGCTGCCTGAACCCACCCGAGCCAGAATTACTTGCTTTTGGTGGTTTCCTCCCTTCCTGCAGACTTGGCTCTGTCTCCGAGGATGGAGAGTGGAGGCATAGTTCTGGGGAACTGGTGGAAAGTCAGGAGCCCTCTCTTGGTTATATGTAGTAGAACAAGTTTTCTTCTTCTAAGTGAATTCTCCGGTGGCACATGCAGCCAGCCAGCGTCCCGGGTCCAGGACCAAGCCTGGAGCCTGAGAGAAAAAGCCTGGATTCCCTTCAAAGGTAAGTGGGCCCCGACCCACTCAAACCTCCCTGTCTGTGCAACTGCTGCTTCACTCTGGAGTGGCCTACTCTACCTCCTCCGGGGAACCTCACCTCTGGCATGCCAATGGACATTGACAGCCCCAGCCCCTCCTCCCTTGCCTGGTTTTGACAGGACTCATCTGTTGAGTCTCGCTGCAGCCCTCCTCCACCTTCAACCTGCAGTCAGGCCCTCCCTGATTTAGACCGTTACCTTGACAACCATTTGGGCCTGTCTCCGTTCTCACCACTGAGAACACGAAGAGGGTTTTCCAGCTGCAGTATATTTGCCCAAGTTGGGCACCTCTCCTGCTTTCCTTGGCTCACCCTCTGCCCAGCTGCACCCAATACAGCAAACAACCATCCCTGGTCCCTCTGCTCTAGTCTCAAAATTGATCTCCCTGGTGCCGGGAACTCCCTTCACACTGCTTCCTCCAGACTGAGCTCCTCACAGGCAAGAACACTGGTTGCTTTTCAATAAACAAGCTGCAAAAAAGGAATGAATGACTTGCTGAAAATTTGTCCAAGGGGCCCTTGATCCAGTGACAACAGGGGTGGGTCTTCTGCCTAAAAGCTGGGGGTTGGTCCTGGTGTCCACTCTCCGGGTCTGTTGTCTTTTTAGTTTCCACGGGCGGTCGCTGCTGCCCTCTGGTGGTATAGCCTCGCCTTGCGCCTCCTGGAGGGAAAAAGGGGGCGGGGAAACGACAAGAAACTACCTGGCATTTGTGGAACTCCGAGTTTGGCAGTTTACTCCACAAAGTGAAATTTTCTTGATGATTGCCGAGAACTGGGAAATTGGGACCCTTCAGGGTGGGGCCAGAGGCAAGAAGATCCTAAGCCCTGCCAACCCCTCTTTGAAGAAATGATCTTTACTCCAGCTAGGAGAATCACATACTATACTTCAGGGTTACTGCAGGTTACCGATTACTGCTGGCAGGCTGCAGGGGTCCTACCACCCCCTGACCACCGACCTGCTTTTGGAAGTGAACCCTCAGCTCGTAGTAACCAGGGAAGGATGAGCCACAGACGTCATGACCTGCTAGTATTTTATTAAGCTCACAGCCAATAGCTATTGCAGTAATGATGGGTGTGGAATTCCTCGGATTCCAGAGAACACCAGAACACAGTGGGGATGGGGATTATCAATTTCCAATCGGAAGAGCCAGAAGATCTCGACTAGGTCTCTCGGCCTGTCTCACTCATGCCACACAGGTCGTGCTCAGGTTCACCCCTTTGAGCCTTGCTCAATACTTACCTGTGTCTTTTGAGTCAAGATTGGAAAACAGGCTGATCGACTGAAGTCAGTGCAGAAGGCATCGCCGGCAGGGGGCGCCACAGCTCCACGGTGAAGGTCAAGAGAACGGGTTGGGGGGGTGAGCAGAGTTCAGTCCCCAAGTTGTAACATACATTCACACATTGATGAGGGCCAGACTCAGACTAGGTGGTCACCCACGACCCACATTTCTGGTGTCTTTTCGGGGACGACCATGGCTACACCCTGTAGGAAAACATGCCAAGCTGTCTAGCCTCAAGAGCTGGAAGCGAACTCGGGGTACAGCTCTCCAAGGAGTCTCTTTAAGGGTGGCCGGCCAATCAAAGGGTCCTCCCCAGAAGGCGGAGCCTGCCAATCAAGGGTTGCCGGCATGAAGAGGCAGAAACCAGGGCTCTAACGAGCCAGGCAGGGTGTGCAGGGACGCGCGGTGATGGGGACACGCTGCGCTTGCGGTTCAGCATCCTGTTCCTCAGCTTTTTCATTTTCCCTGGGACTGAGAGACAAATGCCCCGAGCCGGGGCCATAGCAGAAGGGAACTGAGGCAAGGAGGTGAGCCCGGGAGGCTGCCTGGCAGAGGTGGCGCCTGCTGCCCAAGGGCGGAGCCTAGTAGCCCCGCCCTACAGCCCCGCCCCCACCCTGTCACTCAACTGGGCTCTGGCCAGCGCGCAGCATCCAGCGCTGCGGGCTCCGGGCTATGGACGCCGCGGCAACTCCGGCCCGAGCCGCCGCCCCCAGCTCGGCAAGAAAGGAGCTGAAGATAGTGATCGTGGGTGACGGTGGCTGCGGCAAGACGTCGCTGCTCATGGTGTACTGCCAAGGCTCCTTTCCCGAGGTGAGGCCCTCTAGATGGCAGGAGGGATGCGGATGGGCTTGGGACCGCAAGGAACAAGGGGTGTCTCCCAACCTGGAACCAGGCCCCATGGCATCCCAGGTGTCTCCTCCGGGCAGCCCTTCGGGAATTCCTGAGCCCAATGGTTTGTCAGGTCTGAGCTAGGTGGAATGAGGGTGTTCATAGTCGGGGAGGGATTTGTCTGGGACTTTGGGCCTCCTTTGCACCCCTTAGGAGATCAACCCGACCCCCCTCTCTCGCAGCACTATGCCCCGTCGGTGTTTGAGAAGTACACGGCTAGTGTGACAGTGGGCAACAAGGAGGTGACCCTGAACCTCTACGACACGGCTGGTGAGTGCACCAGAGCCCAGAGGGTCCCCTGGTCATCCCCAAGGGTTTCCCCTGCTTTGTTGGGGCATTCCCTTTCTGCTACCCTAAATGCCAGAAGCTCCCTGCAGGGTGCTGGCTGGCTGGGCAGCCCTAGAAGCCAAAAGGACCTCAGCCGTCTCAGCTTTAAGTGGAGGTAATAAGGTTGAGGTGCGCTCTGAGCCACCCCCCCCCCCCAGTGCTGTGTACTGTTCCCCAGTCTTGTTCCTCTCCTGTGGCTCTAGAAAACGTGGGCTGTACTTCTGCCTCCCAAGGTTGCAGAATTCGTTACTTACTGTGGTCTTTGATTTGAGTCCCCTGGGGCTTGGATTCCAATGCGCTGTGTCTCTGGGCCTTATAGTTTTAGGTTAGTGAGCTCTAGATCGGAGCTATGACTCCAGGATTCTGTGTGGCCGGCAGGTCTGTGGGGACCTAAGGTCCTGGGGAGTGTGCCTCCTCCTGTGTCGCTGGTTTCTGCGATCCTAGAGTCCATTCTGGGTTTTCTTGGTTTTTCTCTGAAGAAACAGACAGCTTTAGCAAACAACCCAAAGCCTAGGAAATGGATCAAAAAATGTTCTATCTGCTACTGCCAGCTCCTCGAAGAGGAGACGTCTGCTCACAGTTCATGAACCCTGGGATTCCCTTTGGGGCCTCATCAACATTTGCAGGGTAAAGGTTGGACCAGGTGGAGCCTCACCCAGTTCTGTGACTCAGTGTTTAGTGACTGAGGTGGAACCACCACGTCACCGAGTACCCCTTCCCTGCTCATCCGCCCTGCTAGTGCGTGAGGTAAAAATCTCTGATCTTAGCTGGAGCCCAAATCCAGACGTTCTCCCCATCCCTCCTGGAGAAGGTCAGAGGGGGCTGTCCCCAACCCAGACCTCTACCTCATTCCTGCAGTAGACAGGTTCTTATTGGAGAGACTCCCTACCCCTCTGAATAGCCCACTGAGGCTCCCCCCATCCTCTCCTCCAACCCCAGGTGTGTGAGGAAGGAATTCCTGAGGTGGGGCCCAGAGAGCAGTAAAAGTCCGTCTGGAAAACTTACTTTCACATGCCTCTTATCCAGCAGCCAGGGAGGGACAGGACCATTGACCACACTTTGGGGGAAGTACTGGCCAAGCAGAGGTATTGCATACCGCCCCACAGCTCCAGGAGAGGCCAGGAAGTCTGTGTTTTCTTCCTTCTGCCGTCAGTCTTCCTTGTTACATCCCAGAGTTCCCTGTTCAGGACTGTTTCCCCTGTCAGACCAGAGCAGAGATTATTTTGGACCTTTTTTGGAAAAAGAAAGACGTCCAGAGAACATGTCAGACAATAGCATCATACGTGAGTTCAGAAAGCCGCTACTGGGTAGAAGACGGGGTTTGTTCTGAGAAACTGTGGAGGGACGGAGGGAGGTCCCAGGTGCTGTCATCAGGAGGCTGGGATAATAGTGCGGTACAGGGATCCTGTCTATAAGTGTCTGCTATCTGTCTGGAGTCGGACCGAGGCTCTGCCTTGGTTGCTCTAGCTGTGTCACTGAGAGTATCAGAGCTAAATAGTGAAAGAGTTAAATCAAATTCGCGCACAGACAGCACTCAGCATGGCTGGCTCCAGGTGGCTCAGCACATACTGTTCTTCAGACTTCTTTTTTGTCTTGGACCAGGGCTGAAAACCAGCCCTTGTGCATACTAAACTCTACCACTGAGCTACATCCCTAGTCTCAGTCTGAGTTTTGTTTGTTCCAGACAGGGTCTCTGTTCCTCTGGCTAGCCTTAAATATGTTACCCTCCAATTCTGTAGCCTCCTGCCTCAGCCTCCTTAGGTATGCACCACCACACATGGCTCTGGCCCCAGCTCCTGTTGGGGGGGGGCACAGGGGGTAGAATCTAGCTGCCTCCTCAAGGGTGTCCACTGCCACTAGGGAAGTCCTAGTGGTAGGAGGAAATTCCCTGGCCAGTGAGCAGTGTTCTTGTGAGGCTGGGTCATTCCTCTCGTGTATGCTCAGCATCAGTGAGAAGGAGGCTCTAGAAGTGACTGTGGAGCAAATGAATTCATCACCAGTGCGATGAGTCAGCTCTACCTGTGGCTGGGTCTTGGGATAATGTGGGAGAAAATGATGGCCAGTAACTGTCTAGACTAAAGTGGAGGCTAAGGGGTGAGGGCGATGGCTGGGTTAGAGATGATTCTAGTAAATGCTATAGAATCTCCCCTCTGGGGAGAGGGGCTTGTCAGCGGTGATCAGAGTGATCTGGGAACAGGAATGACCCCAGAAAGTTGAATTTTATTCCAAACCCAAAATGGAATGATGCCATGGGCAGGGCCGGTTCTATGTGCGCGGGGTCTGGCTGCTTGTCTCCATCCTGCGGAAGCAGTTAGAGACACCACAGCCCTCAGCCAAGCACTGAGCGCTCTAGCGGTAGAGGGAGTGGGGCCCAAGCACCCACAGCTTCAGTAGCCTCCCCTGAGCCCTGACATCTTCAGACAGGAAGCTGTGGTAAGGCCAGAAGGTTCCTGGGCAGAGGGCTGTCACCGTGGCGGTGAGGGTGTTTAGACACCACCTAAAGGCGCTCATCTAGTCTTGGAGCGGCACAGAGGCATGGGGAGCTGTGTGAGAGAGAATCAGTAGGAAAACAGGGAGACAGGAGCTGCTAAGACAAGGGGTCAGGACCAGATGGGCGTCATGCCCTGGAGCTGGGACCATCAAGGTCTAGAGTAAGCCAAGTTAGGAGCCATCGTTGTAGTTTATTTTTAGTTGTGTTTAAAATAATTGTTTTCTACGCTGTCGGGTGAGAGTCTGCCTAGGTCTTCGAGTTTTATATTGTCTGCAGGTGTCGGATTTCTGGGGGAGGGGGGGTTGATTGCTAATGATCCGCAACTGAGGAGTTCTGAATCAATAACAAGACCCGAGCTGAGACACTCAGGCAGAGTTTGCACATACGAATATGCCTCCCGTGTCTTCCTTGCTGAGCCGCCACAGCAGCATACTACTGCAGACCATGGTCTCATGCAGGACATGACTTCCCTGCCTCTTGCTGTCCCCAGGGAAGAAAGATGGCGTGTGAGGGGGGAGGGGGTGCACTAGTAGAACTAGTAAAGGTGGGTTCCTTCCTCCTTCAGCAGCTTCCCCTTCTCATGCTGCCAACACCCCTTCTCTGACCAATGCTTTGGTTAGAACAGGTCACCTCCTGCATTGTGAATGCCCTCCAGCAGATTTGGGGACCACTGTGGCCTGATGACACGCCACTCAACACACCAGGCCTTAGGAACCCTGTCACGGAAAAGGACTATTGTAAAGGGAAAGCCCCAGTTCACAGAGGAAATACGTCAGGTGGGGTGACAGCCTCACTTCCACCTGCTGCACAGACCACTAGCTGTAGGAAAATGGGTCACCACGGGAGCTCTCACCCACAGCCCCATTCTTCGCTAGAACCAAGAGCATGCTTAAGGAGATAGCTAGACGCCTTGTGTGAATATGGGCAGCTGACTTGGCATCTTCATGGGCAAAACATAATAGACCAACCTAATGAGTGGGAGACCCCTTAAATAGTTCAGAGATTCAGGGGTTCGAATTGCACCCAGGCCACTAACCTACAATAGCAGTGGTCACACCCCTGCCCATCCCCGAAGTCTTTTTGTTTCCCGAATCAGGGCAGAGCCAATCACTCTTCTCCCAGATAAAGGAATTGAGACTTAGGGAAGGAAAATCCAAGTCATGCTTGTGCCGTGCTGATTCCATCAGGAGGGGGTGTCCCATACCCAAACTCCAGGGAAGCATGGGGCAGCAATACCGAAATTCCTTGTCTTTTGTTCTTATTTTTTTCTTTTTCTTGGGTTTTTTTTTTTTTTTTTTTTTTTTTTTTTTTTTTTTTGAGACAGTTTAGCCCTGGCTGTTCTGGAACTCACTCTGTAGACCAGGCTGGCCTTGAACTCAGAGATCTTCCTGCCTCTGCCTCCTGAGAGCTGGGATTAAAGGTGTGTGCCACCACTCAGCTGCAATGCAGTTTTTGTTATACAACTGCAGGCACAAATTCCTTGTCTTTGTGAAAGGCCCAGGCTGAATCCTAAGAAAACTCAGGCCAGGCAGAATCACACCTGAGGAGAAATAAGGTCTAAATTGGCTCCCCATTCCCTCTCATAGGCCCCCTTTTTCTCAGCTGTTTGTACCACTGTTTTCCCCTGTCAACCCTGTCAGGGCTGGGGTGCTGTCCTAATTTAGTGCTCTGTTGCTGTAATAAAACACTGACCAAAAGCAACTTCGGGGAAAGAAGGGACGTAATTTATTTGATTTACAGCTCTGGTCCATCACTGAGGGAAGCCAATGCAGGAACTTGAGACAGAACATGGAGACAGGAACTGAAGCAGAGACAGTGGAGGAATGCTGTTCACTGGCTTGCTCAGCTATCTTTCTTATACAACTAAGGACTTACCTGTTCAGGGGTGGCACCACCCCAAGTGGGCTTAGCCCTCCTTCATCAATTAGCAATCAAGATAATGTACCATAGACATGCCCACAGGCCAGACTGACAGAGACAGTTTTCAACTGAGGCTCCCTCTTCCCAGACGTATCAAGTCTACAATCAAGATTAGCCAATACAGGTGTAGAGAATGGAGCTCTTTCCCTACCTTCTGAGCTAGGCTGAACAAAAAAAAAAATAAGTTCCCTTATCATTTACATAGTCTGATTAGCTGTATGGGGTGTCATTCCACCTGACTGTAGTTTGGTTTCTCTGGCTGGAAAAGGAGGGTAACTAAAGCCTACCTTGTAGAATTGTTGTGCAGAATGATAAATTCATCTTGATAAATTGTTTAGAATGGGGTGAGGGGGTGTAGAGATAGATAGCTCAGGGGGTTAGAGTGTGTATTACACTTGCAGAGGACCTGAGTTTGTTTCCCAGCCAGCACCCATTTCAGGTGGCTCACAACTTCCTGTATGTCCAGCTTTAGGAGATCTGACACCCTCTTCTGAACTCCACAGGCACCCACATTCTCAAATTCAGACAGATCTGTTGATGCACACATTTATAAAACATTAAACTTAAAAGAGAATTTTGAACAGGGTAAGCATTCACAGATAAGTATTACTACCATGAAGCATCCTTGTACTCACTGGACGCAAGACTCACCTGCTTTTATAGCTCCATTTCACAGATAAGGAAATGCAAGGTGGAGTTCATTCCTAGTGGGGAAGCCTTTGTGGGAACACTGGTGATTTTAGAGTGGCTGGGCAGGCAACCGACCTTGGCAGTGGGGACTCAGCTGCCTGGCACTGCAGTTTACAGATGACCAACTGTGACCTTGATGGAGGCGCTCCCCTCAGCCACCTGGCCTCTTAACAAGAAGAACTTTCTATGGCCAGTTTACCTCCTGGTGCTGTTTGGATTAGCATGGGTCAGCAAGGGAAACAGCACCAAAGGGCTGTGTGGGCACAGGGCTGGGCTTAGCTTTCTCCTTTAATTTTCACCTGGCTTCCAAGGCTTATCATGGGGAGGGACAAAAACATAAAAAAATAATGTGACATTAGATAGTAAGATGTATCCTAAAGCAAAAGAAAAGGGGACAAGGAAAGCTTTGTTACAGGACAGACAGACACCAAGAGGCCATTGCTTCAGGGTACTCAAGAAAGGCTTCCTGGGGGAGGGGACATTTCTGCATAAGACCCAAAAGTAAGGTGAGAGTGAACCAGCCAGCTGCAACCTGTCAGGAGAACCTTCTGGAAGAGGAAACAGCTAGAGCAGTGTGTGTGAACACTCTCAGCCCACTGTGGTTCCACTTCCTCTGACCTCCAACAACTGACTCCACCCAGATCTCTCTCTCTCTTGCAATAGCTGAGTTGTAGTTACTCAGACCAGCATACCTCAGCCCTTGTCTTTGCTGCTACTTGAACTGCAAGTCAACAGTTAGCCAGGATTTCCCAAATGTTTCCAGGGGCATAGGAATTTTCAAGGACAAACTGGGTCAGTGTCTGCCCTCACCACGTACCCTATCTACAGGCAAGATGGTAAACAGGTCAGTGTCTAAGAGATCTGTCTGAAACAGGCAGAATGGGACACACTTGGAAGACTTGCTAAGAGCAGGGAGGGCTTCTCAGAGGAGGTGTCCTTCAAACCCACAGCAGTTGGCCTGCAGAAAAAGCCACATAACTGGACCTCATTTTACAATTCATGGTGGAAGCCTCTCAATTTTTTTGGAAGAGAAAGAGTGTGTTTGTTACACCAGACTTATGCACACCACCCCTACCCCCACCTACAACTTAGCGTCCCAGAGCCTGTCTTTACACAACAAAATAAAAGCTGTTGGTTTGTATTAATCCCACTTAGAACTCGGGGTCTAGGGTTGGCTCCTGTCTCAGTGGCTTTAGGCAAATTGTGTTTTTTCTGTGAAACTGACCCCTTGTATATGAAATCTGAGTAGAGTCATCCCTCAGTACTCAGGATGGATTCCAAGACCCCTACCTGTACTCCCATTAATGGTAAAACCCATGGAGACTCAGATTCAAGATCCCTACAGAAAATGGTCCAGAACCAGATGGCACATCTTCATTTAGCCTTTCAGTTACCCTGGGGTTACTCACGATATAATATCAGTGCTATGGAAATAGTTGCACCTATATTATTTAGGGAAAAGCGGCAAGAAGTCTGTATCTGTTCAGTACAGATATAGCGTTTGTCTGAATGTTTCTGAAGTTGTTTCTGTAGATTCAAGATCCAAAGATACTAGGTTGACTATATTTTTATTTTTGCTTCATGTTGGGTTGTAATTAAGAGTGTCTATTATTTTAAAAATTATTTTTATGTATATGAGTGTTTGCCTACATGTATGTATGTGCAGCACACGTGTGCCTGGCACCTATGGAGGTCAGAAGAAGGAATCAGATTGCCTGAAACTAGAGTTACAGATGACTGAGCCATGTGTGTACTGGGCACAAAACTTGGGTTCTCTGTAAGAGCAGCAAGCACTTTTTATTTTAAATTAATTTTTAGTATGTATGTGTGTACGTATATGTATTTGTAAGGGGGATGTACACATGAGTCCAGATATCTCTAGAGTCCAGAAGAAGGCACTGGATCTCCAGTAGCTGGAGTTACAAGCGGTGGTGAGCTGGGAACCGAACCTGGGTCCTCTGTAAGAGCAGCGAGTGCTCTTAACCATGAATAAGCAAACGCTTAAAAAAAGAAGGGGCTGGAGAGATGGCTCAGTGGTTAAGAGCCCTTGTGCTCTTATAGAGGACCCAGGTTCAGGTCCCAGCACTTACATGGCAGCTCACAATTGTCTGTAATTCTAATTCCAGAGGATCTGACGCCCTCTCCTAGCCTCTGTGAGCACTGCATGTACATGGTGTACAGACGTATATGCAAAAAAGAGAGAGAAAAAAAAAACATGATATAACACAAAATTAAAAAAAATAAATCTTTTAATTTTTTTCCCCCAAGACAGGGCTTCTCTGTTGTAACTCTGGCTGTCCTGGAACTCACTCTGTAGACCAGGCTGGCCTCGAACTCAGAGATCTGCCTGCCTCTGCCTCCTGAGTGCTGGGATTAAAGGTGTGCACCACTCACAGCTAATTTTTTTTTTTTTTTTTTAAAGCATGAAGGAGGGTGGGAAAGATGGCTCAGCAGCTGAGAGCACTCGATGCTCTTGCTGAGGACCCAGTTTAGGCTTTCAGTACCTATGTGATGACTCACAACCACCTGAAATTCTAGTTCCAGGTGATCTGATATACACCCCAGGAGCACACATCATGCACATACATACATATGGACAAAACACACCCGTTGTGATGGTTTGAATGAAAATAGCCCCCCTAGCTCATAACTGGTCCCCAGTTAGCGGAACTGTTTGGTAAGGATTGGGAGGTATGACCTTTGGGAGGAGGTGTGCTACTGGGGATTGGCTTTGAGGTTTCAAAAGCCCATGCCAGGCCCAGTCTCTCTGCCTACAACTTGCAGATCAGATGTGACCTCTTAGCTACTTTTCCAATACCTGTATGCTGCCATGCTCCCCACCATGATGATAAGGACTAAGCCTCTGAAACTGTAAGCCAGACCCCAGTTAAATGCTTTCTTTTCAAAGTTGCCTTGGTCATGGTGTCTCCTTACAATAGAATGGCTAATACGACATACATGAAATAAATAAATCTTTAAAAAGACACATAAGATGAAATGGAGTTAAAAGTAGAGAGGTGGTTACTGTGAAAAGGGAAATAATATGGTTTGGATGTTTACAAATAAAATCAAAGCTGGTTGGGGTGTACATAATCCCAGATCCAGGGAGGCTGAAGCAGAACTATCACAAGTTCCAGGTCAACATGTGCTGCCCAGCAAGTCCCTGTGTCAGGCAGTAGGGGCTAGGGAGCCCCCGAGCGCTGCAGCTGAACCTGAGTATTGTTTTAAGATCTAGCCAACAGGCAGATGAGGACCGGCTTCAATGAAGGGCTGCAGAAGAAGGGAAGAGGTGACTCAAGGAGCCATCGGTAGCTGGGTGAAGTGTGCATGGTGTTAGTCATAGCACTCAGGAGGCTGAGCAGGTGGATATCTATGAGTTTGAGGCCAGTCTACAAAGTTGGATCCAAGGCAGCCAAGGCTATATGATGAGACCTTGTCTCAAAATAACCAAACAAAACAAAAGGAAGCGCTGTTGGTAATTTGGAGAGGACAGCATGGGCAGGGCCCCTGGCAAGCATTAGACAGATCCAAGCTGTGCACAGGGCTCTCAGCTGGGACAGCCACCAGCCTAGTGTGGCAATTAATCACTTGAAATGTAGCTGGTGCAACCAAGGAACCCAATTTTTTTGTGTTAATTAGTTGATGTTTGAATAGTTACATAGGGCTGGAGGCTGTCCTGTTGGATACACAGGCCTAGAAAAGCCACTGACAGTGGTTTGGAAAAAGACAGCTTAGGGTCCTATGTAATGTCCTGAGCTAGTGCCGCGCTGTCCCACAAAGGGTGTCTCCTGGTTGTAGTGCGGAAAAAGGTTGAAGTCAAGCACTCCTTCTCTCTCTCACGTTGAGGGGACTTGGGATGAAGTTCAGCATGGGTATCATGATGCCTCATGCATACGCTGATAAATCCTATACGTTAGAGGGATAGTGGCTGGGGCAGCCCACAAGGCAGGTTTTATTACTTGTCCATGACCCGAGCTGGTATGTGCCTGTAATAATAAAAAAAAAATGGAAGTTGGAGACATGTGAGTCCGGAGTACAGGCTAAGCCTGGGATACATGAAACCTATCTAAAAAACAGCGCGCACACACACACACACAAATACATGTGAAAAAAATTTAAGAAGGAAATCAGACCTGTTGTCACATGATTTTAATTCCAGCACTTGGGAGGCACCCACCCAAGATCCTCTTAAAAAAACAAGGATGGGAGGTGGTAGAGGCAGAGGCAGGTGGATCTCTGTGAGTTCAAGGCCAGCCTGGTCTACAGATTAAGTTCCAGGACAGCCAGGGTTACAATAGACAAACCCTGTCTCGAAAAGCAAAACAAAACCAAACAAAACACAAAAGCTATAACAACAAAAACAAACAGAAAGAAAGGGGCTGCAGAGATGGCTCAGTGATTGAGAGCACTGGCTGCCCTTCCAGAGGCCCTGAGTTCTGTTCCCAGCATCACATGAGAGCTCACAGCTGTCTGTAACTCCAACCCCAGGGTATCTGACGCCCTCTTCTAGACTGTAATCGGCACCACGTTCGTGTGTTGCATAGCCATATATATTCAGGCAAAACTCTCATACACATGAAATAAGTCACTTTTAAAAGTTGGGTGCTGGAGATTTAGCCGGGGTCCTACCTTCAACTCTCTTGAAGTCTTGCAGTCTCTGAAAGTTTAAAACTGTTGACAGAAAGTTTCCTCCAGCTAGGCATGGTAGCATACCCAGCACACAGGAGGCAGAGGCAGGCAGATGGCTGTGTGTGTGAGGCTAGCTTGGTCCACACAGCAAGTTCCAGGCTAGCCGGGCTGCTACATAGTAAGATCCTATGTCAAACAAAATAAACAAAAGTTTAAAAATTAAGAAGTTACCTCCAAACTTCACAAAAGGAAAAAAAAAAAAAGAGCCATCCCTAGGCCCTAGCTTCCAGGTTCTGACTGGACTGTGGCTGTGGGAAGCTGTGTCTAGGACTGTCTCATGTCCCAAGGTGGGCATCAGGTGCAGTGGGAGCTGAGTGCCCTGTCAGATGTGGTGATAAATGTGCCTATTCCTGCCACATTAGCATTTGCAAGAATGGGCAGGAGGAACCCCGGCAGCTGTCCCAGAACCAAGGAGATGGAGCCCAGCACACGCTTCTGGGCCTTGGGGATATCTGAATGGCAAAGACCCCAGATCTGAGGCCCAAGCTTGACAGGCAAGAAAGCACACCCATCCTTGGCAGAAGGGCTGCATTTACAGTTCTCTATTATCAGCCCAACTGAGCACTGCGTGGGTTTGATGTCATATAATCTGTTTGCCCTTTCCCTGCCCCACCTATTTTATAAATGATGAAACTGGGCCCCATCATCCCCCCATCAAAGCCCAGATAGGTAGACAGGGATTCATGTCTCTGAACCCCTCTGGTTCCAGGGCAGGAGGACTATGACCGGCTGCGGCCTCTGTCCTACCAGAACACACATCTTGTTCTCATCTGCTATGATGTCATGAACCCCACCAGCTACGACAACGTCCTCATCAAGGTAAAGTCCTGCCCGCCTCTGAGAGAGGGGGTCAGCTCCAGGGTGGCCTCTGCCCTGACACCCTGCCTTCTCCCCGCTCAGTGGTTCCCTGAAGTCACACATTTCTGCCGAGGGACTCCCATGGTGCTCATCGGCTGCAAGACAGACCTGAGGAAGGATAAGGAGCAGCTGCGGAAGCTCCGGGCAGCCCAACTGGAGCCCATCACTTACACACAGGTGGGCCAGGGTCTTAGCCACACACCCAGGACAGCCAGAGCCATAAACCACCCAGGTGTTTGTCTTCTCAACTATACCACCTTAGCAGCCCCTTGGGGAGTTGAATCAAACAAGGTTCTAAATGTCATTTAAAAATACTAATACTACTAGGCTGGGCATAGTGGCGCACACCTTTAATCCCAGCACTCGGGAAGCAGTGGCAGGTGAATCTCTGTGAGTTCAATGCCAGCCTGGTCTACATAGCAAGTGCCCTGTCTCAAATACATAGAAAGGAATAAGCACTAATAATAGTACAACCAAGATTTAAATTGTTTCACTCCACCAGGAAACTCAGCTACCTAAATTGCACTGACAAGGACAGAAGTCTGAGGTGTAGCCCTAGCCCCAGCCCTGAGAATTCAGTCCATCTCAGCTGGAAGCTGGGGAAAAGACAGGTGGGAGCCAGCAAGGGGCTTCTTCCATCTAACCGTGCAAACCCCAAACTGGCCAGCACTGAAACAGAGACAGGGTCCCCACTAAGGTTAGATTTCCAACTCTGGAGAGCCTCCCAAGCTAGCCCCATACTCCTAAGGCTCTGCGGGGGTGTAAGGAGGCACCAGATGAGGGGCATCTAATTAATACTAACTCCCTCCCACCCCTCCCAGGGCCTGAGTGCCTGTGAACAGATGCGAGCTGCACTCTATCTGGAATGTTCTGCCAAGTTTCGGGAGAACGTAGAAGATGTCTTCAGGGAAGCCGCCAAAGTGGCCCTCAGCGCCCTGAAGAAAGCACAGAGGCAGAAAAAACACAGGATCTGCCTGCTGCTGTGACCGCGGGGCAGACGGCCCTGAGTGGAACTGACGTGGCCAGGGGCCCGGGGCCCTGCTGGGATTCTGCCCCTTCACAGCCCTCCAGTGCCTGGCATCTGGGGCTAGACTCTCAGAACACTCTGCAACTGTCCCCTCTGGGTTCACTTCTGTAGCCGAATGGTGAATGAGGGTACCAGACCCACCAATGTCTCCACCCTGGGACCGGCCTTTGTTCCCAGGCCGCAGGAGAGCTCTTAGCACAGCTCCCCCCACCTCAGTCATGCGTGTCTCCCTTTCCAAACCCCATTCATCCTTGAAACTTGAACAGCCTAGAGAATGTGGGTAAATGTGGATACACAGCGCTGTTCACCAGAGTCCCAAGCCCGCTGATCCTGTCACTGTCTCCCTGAGCTCCTGAGATAGGCTTGCCTACATCCTCCAGCCTCTTCCTTCTTCCCCTCAGGAACCTGGGGACCACAGCCTATCAGGAGAACACAGGCACCAAGCCGGACATGGGATGGCAGCAGCCTCTCCCTCCTGTACCACATTGGGGACCTCAGCCTCAGCCTAGTAACAGCCTGAGACACATTTTTTTTTTTTTTGGAGGGGTGAGGGGTGAGATAACCTCTCAGAAGGTCAAAAGATACTCTGGCTAGACAGGCCACACCATCTGATCCCTGATCCAGGTCTCACCTCCAAACCCCCAGCCAACTTCCACTGGAGATTCCTCAAGGGCCTTGGGCAAATGGGCTCTTTCCCTAAACTACCAGGATGTGGAGCTCAGGAGTGGACTACCCCTGCCTCCTTCCAGAACTGACATGGCCACCCCTGCCCACACTGGACAATTTCTCACAACTGGCCTGCAGACCACCAATGTCTTTGACAGCAAGATTACTGAGTCCTGACACTCCTTCCAGAAGGTCTAGCATCTGGGTTTCAGAACTTTTCAAGCCAAGTATCCCACATGGCTTTAGGGCCCCCAAGAGGAAGTCAGTATCGTTCAAGATGAAACCATGGCCTAGGCTGGCCCATCTCCCCCAGTACCTCTTAACTCGGCCCCTAAAGTCAAGTTGCCAAGGAAAGAGACTTCTGACCCCCTTCCCCAAGTGCCCTAAGGCCCTGCTGTCCCCTGTGGAGCCAACCAAGGACCTCTTGTTCTCTCAGAATCCAAGGTCTTGTGGATAAATTATGGTATAGAACAGAGGTCAGCAAACCACAACCTGCGGGCCACATGTGGCCATTGCCCATTTTTGTAAATAAAGTTTTATTGAACAGTCACAATAGTGCAATGGCAGGTTGCTTTTGTTGTTGTTTGGCTTTTTCCAAGTCATGGTTTCTCTGTGTAGTCCTGGCCATCCTGGAACTCACTCTGTAGACCAGACTGGCCTCCAACTCAGAGATCCACCTGCCTCTGCCTCCCGAGCGCTGATATTAAAGGTGTGCGCCACCACCACCTGGCTGCATTGGCAGTTTTTGCTCTACAACTACAGGCTGAAGTTACCCCAGAATGAGCCCACAAAGCCTAAAATATTCATCTTCTGGGCTCTAATGGGAAAAGTTTGTTGATTCCTAATATCTGGGGCAATCCTAGGTGCCTGCAAAGGACAGCCCGGTGATCCAAGGACAGGAAACCAAGGGCAGAAGTGGGGCGGGGACGAAGGGAGGGGCAGGTTGTGGCACACAGGTGCCGGTGCCTGGTCTTGCCCTTTGGGAATGTTGCCAGGTCTTTCCATTTTCATGAGGTAAACAGAAATCTGGATTCTTGTGTGGAATCTCAGCATGGGGGAGGCAAGATCTCATTTTCATCACATAACTAAAGAATTTTAAACTTCTGTGCGGAGCAAACGAAGCATGCCTGAGGACCCAGCTGTGAAGCTGGGTCTGAGCAAGCAGCTGAGGCCCATGGGTGGGAAAGGATGAACATTCAACTGAGCCTGTTTACTCTTCTGTTGCTACCTAGATCTCACAGGGTCGCACCTGGGGCTGTGCCCACTCAGACCCCAACCCTCCTCCTTCCCACACATGCAAGAACCTCTGAGGTAGAGACAGGCAGGGAATGGGTGACTTCCAAACAGCTTAAGTTCAGTCACAAAGAAGGCCTGGTTCCTATGTCAAGGACTCACAAGTTTGTGAAGGAAGGCTGAAAGGTAGCCACTAGAACTCAAACAACCCAGAGGCTGGGCGCCCTCTGGTGGAGACTGTCCTTAAAACTCGGCCATCTAAGGACTCCAGAAGAGACTTCTGGGTCCTACGAAGGCTGGACTACTTTCCCTAAATGGCCATCAGGTAGGCAGTTCAAGAGACACAAAGCAAGAGACAAAGACAGGCAGTGGTTCTCTGAGAACTTAAATACTCCCCCACCACACAGTAGGGGTTGTGGGGGGAGGGGGCTTACAGCAGAGATGGTGGCCCAGGACAGGGGGTTCCACAGGATGCTGGAAGTTTCACTCCACCCAGTGCCTGGTTATAGCAAGTCAGCTGAAGCCAACCCCAGTGAGGCACATCCAAACCCCAAGGAGGGGTTCAAATGATAGGAGCAGAAAGAGAGGGGTTCCCTGAGGCTTTTTGTCCTCCCTGGAAGACAGACACAGACTCAGCCACTGCCATTACCCAGAGCTGCGGGGAAGGCCTCGGACTCCAGGGAGGCAGGGAAGACCCAGCATTAAATACATGTTATAAATAGGGAACTAGGGCAGGTTAATACTGTGCGCACAGGTGGCCTTCACATTCTTCATGTCTGACCAGGGACTGGGCCTGCTCCCAGTGATGCTGCTGGACCCTGAGATGCTGCTGCCCGTGGCTACTGTTGACCGGGAGCCAGGGTATTGAGTCCCCAGACATCTTAAGTCCCAAGACCTCCAGGCACAAGGGTCCAGAGGCTCATGGCTGCTTTGTCTTGTTTCTGTTCTTCTGGAGTTTGGCGTGCACGACTTTGAGTGTGGTCAGGAAATTGCCGAGGAACAGGATGAGGAAGGTGAGTGCCAGCACAAATACCTGGTCGATCCAGACACGCAGCACCCAGCAATAGTGGGGGCAGGAGAGGAAGCAGAAACTTGAATCAATTCCCCTGCAGAAGAACCGGCCTCTAACCTCAACCCCAGACCCCCAGCAAGGCTGCAGGAATGAGGAGCAAAAGGTGGAAATAGGTGAATACGCTGAGCCCCCAGGTCGAGTAGGTTCTGGAAGGTTCAATAGGACAACCCTCCTCCTTCGTTCCAGGACACCCAGGGGCCTCCTGTCCTCTGAATCCCTGCCCACCGTTTCCTTGTAGGCCTCAGCAGCAGAGACCTCAGGGCAGAGAGACAAGGGCTCAACAGAGTCCTCCCCAAGGCAGTGCAGCCGTCCCCGAACCCCCCACTCCCTACCGCCAGACAGACAGACACATGTAGGCACAATACCTGCCATTCTTTGCATTCCTCATGGCTGGAGAGCTCAAACAACGTGACGGCATTGTAGAGCTGCCAGAACTGGAGACAGGGAGACAGGCACCACTCACCCATCAGTTTCCCTGCAGATCCACGTGGAAAGCCAGGGAGATGGACCAGGCACCCCCCAGCTTCAAAGACCAACTACCTGGGACACTGACACCCCCGTCCCATGAAACCACAGGCGTCACAACAAGTCTGAAGGGCCAGTTCTCTCTCCTACCTTGAGTGTCCCTACATCCTGAGGAAATGGTGGCGGGGTTAGGGTGGGGAGGAGGCTACCCGAGGCTTTGCCCTGTGCTATGGCTGCAAGCAATGGGGAAGCCCCCACACTCCCAGGGAGCTATGAGGCTCAGGCATTAATTATGTCATGATAGGGAGCTAGGTTGGGGTGATATTCGTATAAATGGGAATCTCGTTCCAGATACCTGGGGACAGACACCTTGTGAGGGAGGGGAGCCCCAAAGATCTTCTGTTCCCAGGGGTCATCCCTGGCAGGGGTTTCCATAAACAGAGGAACTCACATGGCCACAGAAGAGGAAAGGCAAGAGGAAGGTGAGGCCCCGCCACATCCAGGACTGGAACCCTTCTGTGGGGGAGAGTCAAGGGGACAAGTGTGTGTGACTATTTCAACACAACAGCAGGGTCTCCCTGTGGCCCACACTGACCTCAAACTTCCGGGTCCAAGTGATCCTCCCACCTCAGCCTCCCAAGTAGCTGGGACTTCAGATATGTCCCCCCATGCCCAGCCTAATGCTGTATACATTATAACATTCACACAAAAAACAGGCATTTCAGAGGGTAAGGCTGAGGTCCAGCACTGAGAGCCTAGTACTCTGTGGCTACCACACTTGGTGACTGAAAACTGGATCCCTGATGAATTATGAAGAGCACGTGGGGTAAAGAATGGCAGCCCCAGCTTTGAGCATGGAGATCTTACGCCCTTCTGACAATGGGCCTCCACTGCAGGGAGGTGGGCCAGTCTTCCCAACTCTACCCGTTGGGCTACTCACCCACCGTGAGGTCCAGGTGGTTCCTCTCCCCAAGAGCCCGCAGTCTGTAGAGGCAGCCCCTCTGGTAATAGTACTGTAGGAACTGAACACAGCCTGTAGGGGGAGCACAGAGCCTGGGCTCAAGTAAAATAGACCCAAGGCCTCTCCCCCAAATCCAATATCCTTTCAAATGCAGGGTAATGGGTGGGCTGAGCAGAGGGCAGGGAGAACATCCTGGCAACCTACTTTAATTTACCACAGCTACACTTCTATGTGACTACTTCATTTTTAGCAGCTGTGTTTCCCTCTGCAGGGAGCCACTTCTTTTGTCTTAATGTTGCACATAGTTCCCAGCATAGCACCACACAGCTTGCATTCCAAAAAGCATTTATTGAGTGCCTACTGTAAGCCTAAGAAAATTCCAGAGGTTTCAAATCTGGTTGATGCTTTGATGAGTTATTACATGTCTGAGCTGTCTGTACTCTAAAGAATAAAGCATGTTCAGACAAATATGAAGGATTGTGTTGGGGGCAGGAGATAGAGTTGATCCATATTTCTGGCCAGGACACTCCCCTCTCCCAATACAGGCTAGGCAGATATCTTCTGGGTACTGCATCAGTAAAAGCCCTTGGGAAGCCAGTTCCCTCCCACTGAGCTGGACTTGAGCACTCACTCTGAAAAATGGAGAACGCTAAAAATTGATTTCGAAACTTCTGATAAATTAGTCCATTAGGCCTGGAAAAAACACAAAGGTATGACACGCTGTAAAACCAGGCATTCATCCGTACCCCCTTTCTCATTCCAACTGAAGGGGAAGAAAACATTCCAAAGGTAAAACAGTCCCAGATTTCTCAAGATGTCCTGGCGCTGACCAGGTCACACCCATCACCCTTTCTAGAATGAAGGGACCTTGTAGTCACTCTGAGACCTCGTGCTGCTCCCTGTCACCTCTTCCCCAGCCAACAGAAACTGTGAAATCGTCCCCAGAAAGCTCCCAGCTGGCTTGGCAGGAGCCTGGCAGCTAGGCCTCCAGCCCAGCTTCCAGTTCACATTTGTTCTCACGACACACAAGTCTGTATTGAGAACTCCTTCACCATGGACCAGCGCTAGCTCTGCTCCATGGGGAAGGAGGTCAAAGGGCCCAATGAGGAACGACTCACCAAGTCAGCATCACTCCAGACAGGAACGTGGAGACATAATGGTGAGACACCCACCAGCCTTTGATTCTTGGTGAGAACAAAAGAAAGAAAGAAAGCTCAGATAGGGAGATGGATGCAGACAGCTTTCTGCTCCTAGCCTCTGAGCTGGGCCCTGTAGCTGGAATAAGAAATGGGCCCAAACCACACCTTATCTCTTCCTGCAGAGGTATATAAACCCAAACAAACTACTTGCAGATTAGCTCAGGGACCTGTTCTGGTGTCCAGGAGCCTCTGTGACCTCCAGAACACATCCTTACCCACACAGAACCCTCAGCTCCCCAGCACCAAGATACTCCAAGCCCAATGCTACCGAGGGCCTATGGTAGACTGAACTAGTGCTCAAATTCCTATGCTGGAGCCTAATCGCCTCATGCCTTCCAGCATGACCGTATCAGGAGAGGCAACTGAGGTTAAGAGGATACAGGGGCAAAGCCTTCATTTAGTATCTTTGACCGAGTGTCTCTGTAAGAGAAAAACCAGCACAGAAGACTACAGCACAGAGAGAGGCCATAGAGAACACAGGATGGGAAGATAGCCATCTGCAAGCCAGGAGAGACACCTTGATCACAGACTTCTAGCCCTCAGAACCATGGGAAGGAAATGTCTGTTGGTTAAGACGTCCAGTGTGTGGTATCTTTGGCAGCCCCACAAACTGATGCAGATTCTTTGTACACACTGTCCTTTAGACTCCTGATCTTTTTTTCTTGCTAGACTCTGGGGTTCCAACTTGAGTTTCAGACCCGGTGTCACTCCCACCCAGAGGCCTTGCCAGAACACACTGCCTAAAACAGTCCCACAACCTCATTAGGGATATAAGTCTGATCTTCATTTTCTTTCCTTTCTTTTTTGAGACAGGGTTTCTCTGTGTAGTTCATCCTAGAACTCACTCTGTAGACCAGGCTGGCCTCGAACGCACAGAGATCCTCACGCCCAAGTGCTGAGATCAAAGGTGTACAACTACCACATCTGGCTTCATTTTTTAAAATTATTTTCATTTTATGTATATGAGTGTTTTGCCTGCACAATGTCTGTGGACTGTGTGTGCATGCATGCACACATCTGGAGGCTAAAGCGTGTTGGATCCTGTGGAACTGGAGTTAAGAATGGTTGTGAGCCACCATGTAGGTGGTGGGAATTGAACCCAGGTCCTCTACAAGAACAGATAATGCTCGTAACTGCTAAGCCATCTCTCCAGCCCCAGCTTCGTTCTCTTTATGGTGCCTATTATGTGTGACTCTTTCTCATCTGCAACTTGAGCAGGGGAAAGTGTCTGTGTTGCTCGCCTGTGGCAGCTGAAACAGGGAAACTGCTTAGTAAATGCATTGAATAAACACACGTGTACATATGTATACATGTATGTATGGGCCCATGCACGTGCGCATGCATGCACACACACATAGAGCCACAATATTACCCCATACAGGCACAGATATGACAGTGGTGTTGCCCATATATCTCAGTCTATCTACTATCATCTGTCAAAGACTCAGGCCTGGCCCAGGCACTGAATGCAGTTTGAAGTTGCGAGAATCCTATTGTGAGAAATTGGGGCTCATGAACCTAGTTATGCCCCATCCTCAGCATCAGAGCCAGCCTAGGGAGAAGGAGCTGGATTGTCGAACTTCCAGGTGCCTGGGTCTGTGTCAGGCCTCCCTGGCTTCTCCAGCTCGCCTCTGGGAATTGCTATCCAACTGTAGCAACCTGCTTTGCCAAAAGCACCTGGGAGCTGTGGGCTCCTTAGAGACTGGGCAGTGGGGTCAGGGGGTCAGAGGTAGGGGGGAGATAGGAATGGGGGGGGGCTCGGTCTTCTCCTTGGAACTCTCTTCAGAGAGGATTAGGGAAATGGATCCAAGATGCTGCCTCTCCCAAGAATGGGTGGTGGTACGCTCCTTTAACTCCAGCATTCAGGAGGCAGAGGTAGACAGATCTCTGTGAGTTCCAGGCCAGCCTGGTCTACAGAGTGAGCTCCAGGACAGCCAGAGTTACAGCAGAGAGACCGTGTCTTCTATCTCAAACAACAACAAGTGTGTGTGTGTGTGTGTGTGTGTATGTGTGTGTATTGGGGAAGTTTATTTTTAGTTACGTTTGAAATTGTTTTATGCACTGTTGGGTGAGGGGCTAGCCTAGGTCTAGGGCATTCTGTATTGTCTGCAGGTGTTGGATTTCTGTGGGGGTTGTTTGATTGCTAATGATCTGCATGTGCTATCAGTAGAACACCTGAGGCGTTCTGAAAGAATAAAAGCACCTGAGCTCAGACGTGCAGGGTTTTGCTATGAGTATGGCACTGGCCAGGATGGTGGTTCCCTCTGCTGAGGTCTGGAAGGGTTTGCACCTTTGAAAATGTCATCACAGCAGCGTACTACAACAACTACTACTACACACACATATACGAAAGAAAAAGGAAAAAAGCAGATGCCATCAACACACAGATGATAGGGAAGGTCAGGATAAGACATTTACTTCTTTGTCCCCACCATCCCTTCCACCCTAATGTATTCCTCTTGCCTTTCAGCATCTAAAAGACCCTGGCAACAATTTCCCAACAAAGAAGGCAGTTAGCCAGATTCTCAGATTTTCCACAAACGCAAAGGTCTCGCTGCAACGTCTCCGGAGATTTGCAAGGCCATGCCACAGCCCTCAGATCCTGGCTACCCCCAGACCCCTTTTTCCTACTACCCCGAAGCTCCCCTGAGAAACACCCTCTCCTGGTGTGGGAGCAGCTTGGGCTGGATGCAGACCCTGGGCAACAAGCCTGACTGAGCAGCGGCTTTTAATTTCACAGCTCGCTGTGCCTGGAGCCCAGCTCTGACAGATGCCTCCAATAAACACAGCTCAGTGACATTGGTGAAACCAGAAATTCACCTTCTACCCAGCTTCACATTCATGAGCACCATCGTCACCGTCTACATGCCCCAGGGCTCTAGGCTGGTTCTGTGCATATGTATCTATGTAATAGTTTTTACTGTAATAGAATTCAGATACTATACAATTCAGTGGGTTTTAGTATTTCCACAGAGCTGTGAAACCATCACTACAATCAATTTTAGACCTTTGTTTCACCCCTACTAGACTTGGACAGCTTAGCTGTCATTGTCTGGACCTGTTTGCTATAGAAATGCAGCTTGCAGGAGCTTGTGGGCTCCAGGAGGAGCAGGTGCACCTGCATCTAGAATGTAGGGACAGAACGTACTAGGCACTGTGCAGGGGAGAGCTCACAGCCTCTCCCTGCAGGACACATTAGCCTGCACATATGCAGAAAAGAGGCGCACCAGGCACTCACTGTTAACACCAGGTAGCTTCTGGTTTTGTGTTTTCAGGATAACCGGTGGGATGACTTCCGCATGACAGACCCTCTCCCTAACTGCTAACTTCTGGATACGTCTGTTATGAGGACAGCCCCTAAAAAACCCAGTGAGAGCCAGGGACCATGGCTAGCTCTTTGGAATAAGCCTGCATGACTGCTGATTCATTAGTCATTCTGGCCCAAAAAGAAGGGCTTTTTTTTTTTTTTCTTTTTACCATCTGTCAATCATCAGCCATTCTGGTTCCCATGCCTCTGCTTCCTTATGGGGCAGCACCTCACTCACTCAGGGGTCTGAATGGAGATAAGGAATATATCTGGACAAACAGCTCAGAGCCAGCCCTCTGGATTCTGCAGCCCTCCAGCCACAATGATTGGCTCAGAAGTCAGCAAGTGACTCAAGCCTAGCCAATCAGAAGTCTGTCTCAAGACTCAAGGCTCTGTGGGAATGAATGACAGTCTGGGCAGTGGGAAGTGTATCAGGGAAAACAGGTAGCCAATGAGGCTATTAACCTTGCTGGAGCCCTTCTGGCCTCCTTGAACTTCCCAGTACAAGAGCAGTAAGCGCTTCGGACTTAGTCCCTGTTAGGTGGGTTTCTAACATTTGCAAAATGCACGGGAAAGCTGGCTTGTTAATTGAGCTGATGAGTGACATCTGTGGTGGGAGGCGCCATCTCACAGCGGGACAATCCCCACGCTGCCACCCCAGGCCTGCTTTCCCTGACTATTCCTTCTGTTGCCATTCTGCTCCCACATACAACACAGGAACGAGGAGAATGCGCTTCCTGGGCAGGTCTCCAGGAGGCCTATGTGGATCAGGTCTGCTGTCCCAGGATGCCTAGGTATCCCCCAAAGAGCTCTCCTCACTGAAGAGTCCAGAGTTCACTCATCTCAGCAAGACTAATTGTGTTTACTGGGTACCAGCCCTGCACAGACCCTGTGATGCTCAAGAGGTGAGAGAGGGACCGGTGGGGTGGCTCGGTGGGAGGGGCACTTGTTGCTGCCAAGCCTGACAACCTGAATCCAAGCCCTGGAACCTTCATGGTAGAGGAGATAATTGATTCCCACAGGCTGCGCTCTACCTCTCACGTGCACATGGTGGCAAGGTTATGCTCACATATGCACAGACAATGACTAAAATAAATGTAAAAAGAAAAAAAAATAAGATGTACACCCATGGAGAGACAATAAGCAAATAGATGTAAAAAATTAAGACACACATAGCTGCACACGCATGCCCACACATTTACATAATAAAACAAATAAATGTAAAAAAAATTAAGATGCAGAGTTGCCCACCTGCCTTGCCCCATCTCCCCATAACCGGCCACACTCCTACAGTCACGCTAGTGCCCACTGGCTCTACTCCAGGCTCTCCTCCCCTAAGCCTGGAGAAACAGTTCCACTACTGCATGAGAGTGTGTGGGAAACCTCTTTTAAAAAGTCTGTGGGTGTCCCTAGAGGCGAAGAATGAGTCATCTCAAAATCTCGAACCCCGAGTCTGGCGCTTAAGGAATAAAATCAGTGCGATGACAGTGCACAGGGGCGGGGACAGAGCAGACCACAAACAAAGCTGGGCGTTAACCGCGCAGACGGTCATTCCTGCTCCGAGGAACCCAGAGAAGCTCTTACTAAGTTCAGGCAAGTAAGACACGGCTCTAGAACTCCTCACACCACCACCTTCCGTACCCCATGAGCCTCATCCTTCCAGGGTGTCCTCTCTCTTGTAATTCAATTCCTTTCTCTCTGCTAATGGCCCATCTACAGCTAAACATACCAAAACAAACACAAAAACAGAGTAACTACTACTAATGTGAAAACTGCTACCAAAACCTGCCTGCGCTCTCAGTACGCCTTCGTTATTATGTATTTATTTATGTGGCTGTGTGGGTGACTATGCAAATGCATTTGCCCAGTGCTGGACTCGGAATAACAGGCAGCTATGAGCTGCGAGGTGTGGGTGCCGGGAATTGAACTCAAGTCTTCATAACTGCTCTTAACCACAGAGCTGTCTCTCCAGTCCCCCTAATATTCTTAATGTGTTCAACAGAAACAAGACTAACAGCAAGCCCATGGGGATGGGAAGAGAGCACACAACCAGAAAGTTAAAAGGGTGGGGGATGGACTCAGGTGTGGTGGCACATGCTTTAATATCAGCATTTGAGAGGCAGAGGCAGGGAGGCAGAATCGCTGTGAGTTCAATACCAGCCTGGTCTATATAACAAGTTCCAGGCCAGCCAGGGCTACCGAGTAAGACCCTGTTTCAACAACCACCACCAGAAAAAAGTAGAGAAAACTTGCCAGACATGCTGGTACACACCTGTTAATCCCAGCAACTGAGGAGGCTAACCCAGGAAGAGCCCAGCCTGTGCCACCAGTAAAAACTCTGTCTAAAAATACAAAAAAGGAAAACTAACAAAAAATAAAATGGGGAAAGGAGTTGATTTGGGATTGGAGGAACCCATGGCCCAAGGGTACATGGAGACGGTGACAGAGGCGGGACACAGATGAGGACAGTTTGAGAGACACTGATCTTATCTAAGTGCTACAGGCTACGTTCCCAAGCATTCCTGTGCTCCCTGGCGGGCGGCAGTACTGGTCCTTACCTCTGGGGAAGAACCTGCTGCAAGAGATCACCAGGCAGAAAGTGAGGTGGGGTCACATGACTTGGGGGGGTTGACAGCTGACCCAGTTGGGTTTTTTTTTGGGAGGGGGGTGAATTTTCTCTATATAACTCTGGCTATCCTGGAACCACCGTGCACCAGCGTGCACCACCGCTCCCATCATACCATGGATCTTTTTAAAATAGTTTAATTACATTTATTTGTTTATTACGGGTAGTGGTGCATGCATGTGTGGAGGTCAGAGGACAACTTTATAATTAGTTCTCTCCTTTCACTTATGTGGGGTCCCAGGAACTGAAGTCAGGTTGTCAGGCTTTGAAGCAAGAGCCTTTACCCACTGAGCCATCCTACCAGCCCCAAATCATGGGTCTTCTTTAAAGATCTTTTTTAAAAAAATTTATTTATTCAGGTACATGAGTGCTCTGTCTTCATGCACACCAAAAGATGACCTCAGATTCCATTATAGATGATTGTGAGCCACCATGTGGTTGCTGGGAATTGAACTCAGGACCTCTCTGGAAGAGCAGTCAGTGCTTTTTTTTTTTCTTTTTTAATGTACATTGATGTTTTGCCTTCTTGTATGTCTGTGTGGGTGTTGGATCCCTTGGAACAGGAATTACAGTCAGTTGTGAACTGCTGTGTGGGTGCTGGGAATTGAACCTGGATCCTCTGGAAGAGCAGCCAGGATTCTTAACTGCTGAGCCATCTCTCCAGCCCAAGATCTCTTTTTTCTTAAAAGTATTTCTTTAAAAAACTTACATGTTTTTTTTTGCCTGCATGTATGTATGTGCTCCACATGTGTGCCTCGTGTCCTCAGAGGCCAGAAGAGGGCGCTGAATAACCTGGGACCCGAGTTACAGACAGCTGAGCTATCATGTGAGTGCTGGGAACCAAACACGGGTCCTCTGCAAGAGCAGTCAGTGCTCTTAACTGGTGGGGGGCCATCTCTCCAGTCTCCCAGATCATGGATTTTACCTGGGTCCTAAGACTCTGCTCAGACACAGGCAGAGCAGGCAGAAGATAAAGAAAAAACAGTGGGTCTCCTGAACCCAGAACACTTCAGAGACAGGGAACACTGAAAAACTCCTTATGCCTAGATTCATACGCTGACACCGAGGCATGGCAACTCTCTCAGTGGACACTACAACAGCCCAGAGAGGGGCTACGGCCTGCCCGGTGCTCCAGAGCTGCTCAGAGACCCCTAGAATCCTGACACAAGGCAGGCTTTCCACAAGACCCTCGTCGGTGCTCTACTCTCCTCCTTATCCCCTTGTGCAAGACAATCCACTCTTCCCACCAAAATCCACTCATCCTATCTAGAGCCCAGAATAAACAGCAACAGCGTGAGACTTCGGGCTAAACCTTACCTGTAGTTCCAGTGAACCTATTCGTTTGAGATGACAGATTTCTTTTTCTTTTTCTTTTTTTTTTGAGACAAGTTTTCTCTGTATAGCCCTGGCTGTCCTGGAACTCACTCTGTAGACCAGGCTGGCCCTGAATTTTTAAAGATCCACCTGCCTCTGCTTCCCAAATGCTGAGATCAAAGGTGTGCACTACCACAGTACAGCTGAGATTCCTAATCACATGACTTAGGTCTGATTAGACTGATTTCTAACCAGTCTGACTTAGGATTTCTGTTGCTTGTCACCAAGCGTTTGATCATGAAGTGAGTGATATTTCACCAACAGCCCCTGGTGTCAACATGTCTCTTTGGCTCCCCGTTCTCCACCACCACCACCATTACCACCGTCCCCACAAGCTGGGCCTCTAGTTACCTCGAGCCATTGCTGATGAGAATGCTCTCCCGAATGGTCAAGGTGCAGTAATACCACACTAGCAGGAAGTTGAAGACTTCATCTGTCACCCTGGTCAGAAGAAACAGCCCCCAGGGAAAGGAGCAGCATGAGCTCTCCCCGCACCTTGACAGGACAGCCAGCCAGGAGCAGCACTGCCCAGCGTTCTTTCTCACTGCTTCTTGGGTGCCTCCTCTCACCTATACTCGGCCCCTGAGCCATCTCTACCTGGCTCCACCAGCATCCCAAGCTCAAGCAGAGGCTCCCTCCCCTGCCAATCAGTCTACATAGCAACCAGAGTGCAACAGCTTCAAGCTAAGAAACACCAGTGGTTGACAGTGACCACCAAAAGTAAAAAGCGCCACAGAAGAGCTTTCTTGAGACCTCAGCTAGCATGATCCTGCAACATCCTGACCTCTCACTTCCAGCCTCCAGAGTGGTAACAGAGTGTGTTTCTGTCGTGTTAAATTCTCCAGTTGCTGAAAGTTCATTAGAGAGATCTTAGGAGAACTGTGTATGAGAGGAGGAAAGAAATGGGAACGTCTACGCTCTAGGACAGTGGTTGTCAACCTTCCTAATGATGTAACCCTAATACAGTTCCTCATGTGTGGTGGCTCCCAATCATAAAATTATTTTTGTTACCGTGATTTTGCTACTGTTATGAATCGTAACGTAAATATTTGATATGCAGATGGTCTTAGGTGAGTCCTCTGAAAGGGTCATTTGACACCCTCCCCCCAAGGGGTCATGACCTACAGGTTGAGAACCATTGATCTAGAGGAAACTTAGAAGATGATTAGAGCTTGATACAGCACAGGCTGCCCTGGGAGGAACCCAGAGGCTCCAGTGTAAGGGCCTTTGACTACATACCAAGAACTCCTCTCTTTCAGAGGGGTAGATGAGTAGGCATTACTGGTGTGCGCAGCCTTTGCCCTCAGGGGCATGAGCCAGGCACTGGCAGCAGGCAGGCATGGACTAAGAGCCTGCAAAGGTCCTTTGTTAGGAAATCCAAGTAGTCAGGCCAGCAGCTGGACTCTTGGCAAGGTGCATGCCAGGAAATACACCCCTGACACTTAGGCCGAATGCCTAAACCATACTTGGCTGCCTTCCCCTTATAGCAGAAAACCCAGGCAGAGAGAGGAGTGGACCAGACTCTCAGCAGTATGGCTCTTGTCTCCATCCTCAGCTCAGCTCTGTCTGCCCTCCCTCTGTTCAGTGATGGGCAGGTACTGAGTACCACCACACATAGTGTGAGCTCACTGAATGGCTATAACCCTGTGAGGTATGGCCTCCTGCCACTGTCTGACAAATGGAGAGACTGAGGACTCCATAGGCAATCTGCCCATGGATACAGCCATTCAATCTCAAAGCCAGGACTTAAATGCAGATGACCTGGGCTGGCTCTTTTTGTTCTTGTATGCATCAATCTTTTTTCTTTTTAGGCGATATGGTCTCATATATCCTAGGCTGGCCACTGGCCTCCAACTCTCTTGTAGCCAATGATGACCTTGAACTTCTGACCCTCCTGCCTCCACTTTCTGAGCATTGGGATGACAGGGTGCACCACCACACCTGGTTTATTCAGTGCTAGAGATGGAACCAAGGTCTTCTTACATACCAAGCAAGCACTCTACCAACTCAGTTACATCCTTAGCCCTACTGACTTACTCATTTTGTAATTGAAATATAATTCACATACCATAACATTTTCCCATCTAAAGAATGTAATCTGGTGGGGTGATGGTGGTGCACGCCTTTAATCCCAGCACTTGGGAGGCAGAGGCAGGTGGATCTCTATGAGTTCGAGGTCAGCCTGGTCTACAGAATGAGTTCCAGTCCAGCTAGGGCTACAAGAGACCCTGTATCAAAAAAAAAAAAAAAAAAAAAAAAAAAGTAAAATTAAATTAAAAAATTAAAAAAAAAAAAGCCTACCCTTGGAGCTCAGAGAACCCTGAGGAAGACAGGGAGGAATGATACAGGAGCCCGAGGGGATGGAGGACTACAGGAGAACACGGCCCACTGAATCAGAGCTCAAAGGGCTCACAGAGACGGAAGGGGCAAGCACAGAGCCCACACGGGTCTGCACCAGGTCCTCTGCGTATATGTCAGGGCTGTCAGCTCGCTGTTTTGTGGGACTCCTGACAAAGGGAGTCGGGGAGTCTGACGCTTTTACCTGCTCTTGGGACACTTTTCTTCCTACTGGTTCCTTTCAGCCTAGATATGAGGTTTGTGCCTTGCTTTATTGTATCTAGTTGTGTTGTGTTTGGCTGATATAATTTGGAGGCCTGCTCTTTACTGAAGAAAAATGGAAGGGGAGTAGATCTGGAAGGAGTTGGTGTTGGGGAGCTGGGAGGAGTGGAAGGGGAGGGGAAACTGTGGTCAGGAGGCACTGTATGAGAGAAAAATTTATTTTCATTTAAAAAAAAAAAGAAAGAGAAAATTAATAAATGTGTCTCTGAACCTGGCCCTTCTGGACATTCCATATCAATGGACGTGCACAATATATGGCCTTTGAACCTGACTTCTTTCACTTAGCACGATGCAGTCAGAGCTCATCCATGTGGAAGCATGTACCCTATGCTAAGGCTGTCTTATATTCCAGAGTATACATAAACCACACTAGACTCTGTCAACCACTGTCTCATGAGGCCCTGCAGGCAGCTATTCCATAGAGCTTGCTAGATGGATGCAGGGCGGGCAGGAATGCGGAACTGGTCCTTTCCCACTCTATAATAGACACAGTCTGGGAAAACAGGAAAGACTGCCTCCCAGAGGACCCCCTTCCTCATGCCCCCCTGCCGCCCACACACACCGCCATTACCCATTACCTGTAGTGAAGGACAAAGCGACATGCCACAGCACCCAAAAGCAGGATTATGGTCAGGTAGAGCTTAAACTTCTCATATTCGTCCTTGTAAGCAAATCTGCCATGACAGACATCCCAAGAAAGGTCTCATATTGCTACCACCCCACTCTGCCCCACCAGCCCCTCGCCCTGCCTCCATGGCCATATCATGGCCATCCATCTATAGGGGAACCCGGTCTTCCATAGTGATGTCTAGTGAGGGAAAAAGGACCAACTACAAAAGGGCCCTGTCCCTGGGTTTCGGGGCCATGTCAGAGATAGACAGGGATCAGAGACAAGTTCTCCACCCTTACCTAAAGATTGCAGCAGAAACCAGGGCCAATGCCACCTGGAAATGTCATCTAGATTGGTTAGACAGGACTCTCTGTTTCCCAGGACAAATGCTGTGGTAAGGTGTAGGACAGGGTATACGTCACTCTCATGGGAAACGGGGGAAACCCTATCCACTAACATACTGACTCCGGGAAAGGAAGGAGAGATCCCCCGAGTGTTCCCCCACTGAGGTGGGCAGGGTCAGAAAGCCAGATAGCCAGAGCCTCAACTGCTAATAAGTTCTGATCCATGCAAGAACCCTAGCTTCATCCATCATCCCTAAGTAAAAAGAACAAGAAGCTGGCTCCCTTTGAGTCAATCGATCTGGGAATACTCACTTGGCCTGATTGCTGAGGAGGGTCACGTTCACATTGCCAAGAACCAGATTCAAGTAGAGCCTGGAAGGAAAGACCTGTGAGGGTGCAACCAACACTTTTCAAGCTTCATGAATGCACGCTGAGCGTCTCACACTAGAAAACACCGCGAAGCTAGAGGTCCCATGGGCCTCACAATGGCTGAGAACAAAGGTTAACTGGACAGCAGGGCAGCTGCATACATGACAGTACAACCATCTGTTTCCCCACTGAGCTAACTTACAGGCCATGTCTCCCAGCCTCCTCTGTAGCCAGATAGAAGCACGTGACTAACCTATAGCTAAAGTGTCAAAGACATTCATCCAACATCTGGGTCAATTTTAAGAAGATTGCCGGCCAATGGAACCCACACTATAGAAGGAGGAAACAGACTCCTGCAGAGTATCCTCTGCCCTCCACATACATGCCAACACATGTGCGCGCCCACAAGCTTGCACACACATAAATACATGTAGGAACGTGAACATCCATTTCCATTGGGTGTACATGCCAGGAGGGTATGTTTGGGTCACAATGTACGCTATCTGTTTAGCTGTTACAAGACATGGTAGCTGTTTTTTGTACAAAGGGATTGTTTACTTTCCTCCCTTTCTTTTTCCTTCCTGAGACTGTGATGGTGGGAACTATTTTTGTCCTCATGGAAGAAGAAAATCCTTGAGGGGTAGAGAAGTACCAGCTAGAGGAACTATAGGCCCCTTGAAGGTCTCATGAGCCCATGGCTCTTGGCCTCTTACCTCTGATTCTTCATACATGACCGAGAGAAGTATGTTCTCATGCTCACATGCTCATTCTCTCTCATGTGTATGGGTGTTTTGCTCATAGGTACATCTGTACATCACATGTATGTGATGCCTTCAGAGCCCAGAAGAGGACTTCAGGTCCCCTAGAACTAGTTACAGTTTTTGTATTTTGCATCAGCTGGGAGTCTGTCACACAGGCTAGACAACTCAAAGTTGTCTAAGAAGAAATGAAGGATTTATAGCCCAGATATAGATCAGGTGTGGATGGATTCTGCCATTTAGATGATGCTATCAGAACCTGCTTCTCATTTAGCTTTCTTTTTACTGTCTTTTTCGATATGCGTATTTATTCCGTTCATAGGCAGGCTGTCTCTGCATACTAGCCCCCAGCTATGCTAGGCTTGCTCCTACCTGCCTAGCCATCTTAGTCGGAAAAAAACCTGGATCCTCAGTGGACTAGAGGGGTACTTAAAACCCTTGTGTGGATTTTCATTGGACTAGATTGTTTCACATGCCCATTCTTAGCCCAATCAGGAGGATGCACTGATTTGATTAAGCCTGGTTCCTGTGACTTTTGAGGTGTGATGGGAACTGTTCTCTGAAGAGATTGCATTGCCTTTATAGGACATAGGGACTGAGTACTAGGTAGGAAATAGGCAAATCCTCTTAATACTTCAGGTCTTCTTCTGTAGACTGCCAGTGCCCCAAAAAGCCACTCAAAGCTCTCTGCTCTCATTTCTCTTCAACTTCTACTCATTCTTCAAAGCTCAATGTAAATGCTATCACCTCAGTGAAATTTCCAATACCCTGCCCCTCAGAATTTACCCATCTTCACTCAAGGTCCCAAGGAGCCTTTGTTGGCACCTCTGTTAGTGTGTTTAGAGCACAGGCTGTTGAACTGAGGCCTAGCCTTGGTGTGGCTCACAGCAGAGGACCTGGGTTCAATTCCCACGCCCACATGGTGGCTGACAACTGTCTGGGAGAGAAAAGCTGAGGAAGAGTTTGAGCAACAGAGTGTTGGGGGTCATGAATGGCGGAGGAACTGCTGTTAAAAGGACTGCCAATCAAATGGGGAGCTTTTAATCCAAATACAACAAAAAGGGAAAATGGATGAGTTACGATGTCCCAGCACTACCATGTCAATACCCATCTGACTGAGGCTTAAGAGGAATCTTCCCCATGAAAATTCTGACTCCATGCCAGGCGGAACTCTGCTTCCAAAACAGAAAGTAAGCAAGGGCAGGTACAGCGCACATCTGCAATTCCAGCACTCAGGAGGTGAACTCAGGAGGATCTCTCCAAGTTCGAGGGCGGCTTGGTCTACAGAGAGTTCCAGGCCAGCCAGAGCAATACAGTGAGGCCCTGCCTTAAAAGATTAAAAAAGAAAAAGGAAAAAAGGTTGGGTATGTAGCTGAGTCTAGAACACTGCCCGGCATGCCAGGATGCCCTGGGTTCAATCCCCAGAGGAAACAAAAGGGGGGAACACTTTGTCTAACACAACAGGTTGCTGAGGTTGAAATGTTGTCACGGCCATGTCCGGTATAATGCTGGGCATGCAAAATGCACTCGATACATGTTGGTTCTCTTGAGAGAGAACACTTTCCTTCTACGCCAGGTGACCTGCACATACATACCAGGTGCCAGCCCACAAGAGTCACCCAGGGATGTCACTCCCAGCCACAGGGGAAGGACTGCAGCTCCTCTTGGATTGGGGGGGGCAGCCTCAGAAGTGCCCTCTCCTCCTTCCTGTCCTTGGACCTTTCCTTTGAATCTCACAGCCCAGCCAAGAGTAGGGACCCGAAATGGGAATCACAGGGCTCCTGCTCCTACCCGTTCTTCTTCGGTAGGTAGGCCTCCATGTCAAAGAAGACATTCTGCCGTTCCTTAATGTTGGCGCCTATCTGCTGGATGAGCTCCGCCTCCTCTTGACTGGCCTGGCGCTTGTACCTGTAATGGCAGTGGTGCTGAGCTCCTGTAGCCTTGAGACCTTGGCAATGTCCTGGAATCTCTGCCTCGCTTCCCATACCGGACAAATAAGGATGGTGTCAGGGTATGTCACGAACAATAGTCACGTAAAGATAATATGAGCGGGTGCAGCAAAGCATCCAGAACAAAACGGCACGCAGGAGCTGTTTTCTATCACGACAGAACTCACTGAGAGGCATGAGAGGATTAGCAGTCAGCCCGTCACGGGCTTCCTGCGGCCTTTGGAGAGATGCAACTCTCAAACCAAGCTGGATCTGGGTATGGTGGCACGTGCTTGTGAACCTAACACTAGGAGACAGAGTGAGTTGGGTGTGGTGATGCACTCGGGAGGCAGAGGCAGGTGGATCTCTGAGGTTAAGGCCAGCATGGTCTACAAAGAAACATTGCCCCCACCCAAAAAATAAATAAATAAAAAAGAAGAAAGGAAGAGGAAAAGGAGGAGGATGAGGAGAAGGAGGTGGTAGAGGAGGAGGAGGAGGGGAAAGAGGAAGCAGCAGCAGCAGCAGCATCACTTAGGAGATGGAAGCAGAGGGACTGAGAGTTCAGGTCAACATCGGACATAGCCAATTTGAGGCCAGCTTGGGCTACATGAGACCCTGTCTTTAAAAGTCAAGAAAAAGGGGGTTCAAGAGATGGCTCAGTGGTTGAGAGTACTGGCTGCTGCTCCAGAGGGCCCTCGTTCAGTTCCTCCTGGGCTCCAGGATAGAACCAGTGCTTTAATGAGACAAAAGAATAAACTGCCTTTGACCTGAGCTACACACGTGCAGGCAAAACACCAATGTACATAAAATAAAAATTAAAGAATCGTTTTCAAAAATCAAGAAAGGACTAGGCAGTTGGTGATGCATACCCTTAATCCTAGCACTCGGGAGGTGGAGGCAGGTAGATCTGAGTTCAAGGCCAGCCTGGTTTACAGTCTAAGTTACAACAGGGAAACCTTGTCTCCAAAAAAAAAAAAAAAAAAAAAAAAATCAAGAAAGGGCTGGAGAGATGGCTCAGTGATTAAGAGTTCTGGCCACTCTTCCAGAAGTCCTGAGTTCAATTCCCAGGCTCAGTGGTTAAGAGCTCTGGCCACTCTTCCAGAAGTCCTGAGTTCAATTCCCAGCAACCACATGGTGGCTCACAACTGTGTATAATGGGATCAGATGTTCTCTTCTGGCATGCAGGTGTACATGCAAATAGAGCACTCATATAAATAAAAAATATATGTATATTTAAAAAAAAATAAAAATCAAGAAATAGAGAACCAAAGTGAGAGACACCAACCCTGAAATGGGAGGGTTCCCCAGTCTAGGACCCTAATTCTCCGATCAGCCTTTCTCAGGTGGTGCTTCTCCTGTGGCAATGCTGAGCAGAGTCTGCAGACATTCGAGCTGTCACAGTAGGGCTGGGAAGCTCTTCTGGTATCTATTGGGGTTCTGATAAGAACCCACAGGGTCCAAGCAGTCTGCATAGCAAGCAATTACTAATAAGGCCAAGTCTGAAAGCCCGAGGCGTCTCAGTTAGGGAGAATGGAGAATAAGCTCAGCACTGCAGGTGGCCACCAAGAGAGCAAAGCCAATCTAGAGAAGAGCAGAACCCAGAGGAAAAAAACAGATTCCTACAAACATACTTTGACCCCTGGATCCAATGATGCCTGAAGCTACCCCTGGTTTTCTCCATTAAAATTTCCATTTTCTTCTTAAGCCAGGCTTGAGTCAGGTATCTGTCCCTTAGAAGCAAGGGAGGGCTGGGATGGGGGGCTCAGTTGGTAGGTGCTTGTGTCGCACATGCAAAGTCCTGGGCTCGATCCCAGCACTGCAGCGACCATGTGTGGTGGCTGACACCTGTCATCCCAACACTCAGGAGTGGGGTGGGGGGGGGGGAAGGAGGATCAGAAAGTCAAGGTCATCCTCAGCTCCTGTCCTGAGTCTGGGCCACATGAGACCCTGGGGGAGCTTTCAAGCATTAGTCTTACCTCTGGAGTGTGTGCTTCAGATCCTTGAGGTGCCTCTTCTGCTTGCTGATGGAACTGCTGCACAGTGTCTGTAGTGCTGTCAGCTCCTCCAGCTTCTGCTTATAGATCCTGTGCGTCTCCTGGAGGGCAGAGCAACGAGGTGGGAAGGTGAACACCGACAGGTCTGGAGAAGTGACTAGAGAGGTCTCCGACGATGGCTACAATGGTACAGCTGTCAGGGCGTGGCTCTGAAAATTAGGACTGCGACTGAGGGCACAGCAGCTAGAGAGTAAGTGCCTGCTTTCTGCCCAGGTGTCATTCCTGGTTTTTATGTGTCTGTCTGTCTATCTATCTATCTATTTTTAGGTAAAGTCTCTGTGTAGTCTGGTAAGTGCCTGCTTTCTGCCCAGGTACCATTCCTGATTTATTATTTATTTATTTAAGATAGTCTTTCTTCCTTTCTTTCTTTCTTTCTCTCTCTCTCTTTCTTTCAAGATAGTGTTTCTCTATGTAACCCTGGCTGTCCTGAAGTCATTATGTAAACCAGGCTGGCCTTGAACACACAAAGATCCCCCTGCCTCTGCAAGTGCTGGGATTAAAGGCATGCGCCACCAGACCCATCTCATTCTTTCTGATGTTAACAACCAAACATGGTGTAGAAGGGCTGCCGTGTGTGTGTGTGTGTGTGTGTGTGTGTGTGTGTGTGTGTGTGTGTGAGGACTGAGGCCAGGTTGCCTTGTATATTCTAGGCACATTTTCTACCACTGAAGTACACCCTCAACCTCCTTGCTAATTCTTTCTTCTTGATTTTGTGAGACTGGGTTTCATGTATCCCAGGATGGCGTTGACTTCACTATGTAGCTGAGGATGAACTTGAACTTCCGATTCTTCTGCCTCTACCTCCTAAGTAGGAGGATTACAACCATATACCAACACACCCTGTTTAACATGGTACTGGGAATCAAACCCAGGGCTTTGTGCATGCTAGGTATACACTCTACCAACTGAGCTATATCCCCAGTCTACCTCTTGTCATCTTACTCTACATGGTATGGAAGAGCTGAAGGTGCCCAGTCCAGTGGTCATGTACCCTGTCCCAGCCAATCATTATCCTTCAGTCTCCTGACTGTTAAGAGAACAACACCCAGTTCCTACTGACTCAGTGAGAGCCTGTCCTGGGACTTTGGAGGGAAGGATTAGTTGAGAGGTGCTTTTTACCCCAGGGTATGCTCACTGGGTGGAAGTCATACCTCTGGTCTGAGTGGACCAAGCCTTCCTAAGAATGAAGCCAAACAGGAAAGAGAATCCAGGGATGATATGGGATGAAATCCTCACAGCATCTGCCAGGGCTTGGGTATGGTTTGTTGTCCAAATGCATTACATGCTGGGTCCTCAATGTAATGGTACCGAGAAGCACTGCTATCTTTACGAGCTGGGACAAGTGAGAGGTAACTGGGTCAGGGCAGCATGATGGTGGAAGAACATTTACAGGGTTGGTTAAGTCTTGTGGGGCTAGATCAGCGCTCACAAGAGCAGACTGCAATGTGTAAGTCTGGTGCTTCTCCCCCAATTTCTCAGAGCATGCTCTTCCATTCACACCCACCCGTTCACTACTCTCGTGTCCCATGATGTTATCTACCATATGATGGTGCAGCATGGCCCTTGCCAATGTGGCCATTGAGCTTGGATTCAGCCTTTAACACTAGGAGCCAAACAGACCCCTTCTCCTTATAAAGTATCCAGTCTCGGGTACTTTATGATAACAACACAAAATGGATTTCAGGTCCTGGGTTTGAGTCATGGGTTGTATGGATAGATAAGTTCCTTTCTACTAACATTCACTTTGAGTTCCTGATCCTTGCAAAGCTCTTGCTAATTCAATTAGGAAAAGCTCTCACCTCCATTGTGTGAGTTTATTTTTAGTTATGTATAAAATAATTGTTTTATGTACTGTTGGGAAAAGGGCCTTTTGTATTGTCTACAGGTGTTGATTGCTCAGGATCGGCATGTACTATCAGTAGGACACCTGAGGAGTTCTGAATCAAAAAAAAAAAAAAACAAAAACAAAACACCTGAGCTCAGATGCTCAGGGTTCCACTGTCCAGTATGGTGCTGGCTAAGATAGTGTTCCCTCTGCTGAGGCCTGGAAGGGTTTGCATCTATGAAAATGCCTCCTTGTCTTTTCTGAGAGACACAGTAGCTGTGTAGCTAGCTACACATCTCCTCGCTTAAAGCCATCTTCCCTTCCCCAGACACCATCACTCAATAAACTTGCTATTTTATTCTTGGAAATAACCCTTCTGAGCTATGCCAAGAGACTTATCCCGATGCTGGGAGAAGAGAACACAGTAAGTTCACTGGGCTCCCAGTACATAGTGTCTGTGGGGGGAATGGGAGCAAACAAGAGAGTATGAGACATAAAACTAAAATCAGTGAGCAGTGGATATAGCTCAAAGAGCCATTTTCATTTCTTTCCTCTTTTTAAACAGAGTCTCACCATATAGCCCTGGCTGACCGGCAATCCCATGTAGAAAGGAATGGCCTTGAACTCAGAGATCTGACTCCCTCTGTGTCCCAAGTGTTGAGATCAAAGCAGGGCCTGTACCACCATGCCTGGCTTAAATAGCCATTTTCTTAGCTGACACAAAAGCATATTAGCAGAGGAGAAAAGAAGGGGATACCAACCAAGTAGAAAGTCTAAACTATTATGTCTGCCAAGCAAAACAGGAAGTTAGAGCAGAAAATTAGGAAGAAGTAAAGGAAGAAAAATAGAAAGCAGACCATGAATGGTGGCACATACCTTTAATCCCAGCAGTTGGGAAGCAGAAGCAGGCAGATTACCACTAGTTCAAGCCCAGCTTGGTCTACATAGCAAATTCTAGGCCAGCCAGAGCTGCATAGTGAGACCATGTCTCAAGAAATGGAAAAAAAGAAAGGGCGAACAACTAGCAATGACACCCAGGAATGTGTGAGCCAGTCACCCTGGACCATTCACTTGCAAGGGAGATGTAACGAGCAGCCTCCTCTCCTGGGCCTCCCAGAGAGGAAAATCATGTTTTCCTCATATGGTTATTTACCCTAAGATGATTTCAAGCTTGCAGACTTTCCAGGGCCATGTGAAGAATGCCCTTCTCTAGACCCTCCTTCAGCCACAGGAACTCTCAGTGTGTGTGTGTGTGTGTGTGTGTGTGTGTGTGTTGTTTCTTTTTCTGTATCAGGTATCAGTAACCTCAGGCAAAACCTGTCACTAACTCTGTAGAGGCTGTAAGATAGGAGTGGGATTTTGAAGGGTTGAAAATAATACAAAATTTAAAATACCCCATGCTCTGTGAACATCACAGGCCACTGAACTGTGGCAGCCGCACACACAGTTTTACTAGTTCCCCGCCAAGCCCATCACACATGGCCTGCGGCTGCTTTGCTACTGCAACAACTGAGTGAGCAGCAGCCACAGAGGCCATCCAGCCTCCAAAACTTTACATGCAAACAGAAGCTCCATTTGGCCCTTTACCAAAGAAGTTTGTCCGCTCTCGTCTCAGATACAACTCACGTTTTGGCAACCGTCTTTTTTTAAATACTTAAAATTACATTTATTTACTTATTTTGTGTGTGGTTGTTTGTTTGCTGCTTGCCACAGTGCACATTATAAGGTCAGAGGTCAAATCCACAGGAGTGGTTCTCGCCTTCCATCCTGGTGTTTGAACTCAGGTCAACAGGCTTGGCGGCAAGCACCCTTACCCGCTGAGCCATCTCACAGCCCAAACTGTCTCTTTCATGGCCTCTGTCTTGCAGATCTTGGATCCCATTCAATTTTACACTGAGTATTCATGTGTGCATTCTTGTCTCTTTAACCTAGGACAGAACTTCGCCCTCCGTCTCTTATGAACTGACATTTTTAGAGTCCAGTTCCATCATTTAGAGAACTTCTCTCAGCCTGGGTTCAGCCTGATGTTGCCTTAGGATTTGATTCTGTTTTCATAGTGGGCGTGGAAAAACACTAAGATGATGTGATGACCAGTCCTCTGAGCTTTCTGTCAAGAGGAACACAGTGTCCATGTGTCCCTCTGAGCCTCTTCTGTACATGATCAAATTCTGCTATTTGTAATTAATGAGCTATCTCAGGGCCGGGCGTGTAGCACAAGGACGTGCTTGTCTTGAACATGTGAGACCCCAGCAACAGAAACGAATAAATAAATGCAATGAAGAAAGTTCTTGGATGCAGAGAGCCCATGTGTGAATGAGTTGTTTATGCCGCAGTGCAACACATATCTGTAATAAAGGAACGCCTCCAAGCCATGGCAGGGAGGGCAGGGACCAAGATAGCACTCTAGTAGGTGGGGCCTTTGCATGAGAGGTCCCAGCATGATAAAGGGCCACGCAACCTCTGGCGCTCTTTAGTGTTAGGTTCTACCTTGGAGAGATAAGACAAAGGCTGCGGAATCAGCGGCCAGATGCTGACCAGACCCTCTTTGGCGTGAATAATTAATATTAAATTTCACCAGTCAAACATGAAGACATTAACCTTTTAAAAATTAAAACATCAGCCACGGCTGAAGTCAGCTCTGAATATTCTCTTAATGGATCTTCTCCCTCCTCCTCGGAAGTCACCACTCTTGCCAATTTCATTCTTTAGTTTTTGAGGCAGGGTTGTGCTATGCAGTCCTGGCTGACTTCACCTTTGCTGTGTGGCCCCAGTTGACCTTGAACTCAAGCAGGGATCCTTCTCCTCAGCCTCTCCAGTTCTGGGATTACATGTGTGCACTAACAACACCCAGCTACCGGCCTCACCTTCTAGACTTTGGGCTTCTCGGGTTCGACGACGTTGTATTTTGTGTATCTGGATGTCTACAGTTTTCCTTTCTTTAAAAATACATAGCCAGGTGGTAATGGCTCACGCCTTAAATCCCGACACTTAGGAGGCAGAGGCAGGTGGATCTCTGTGAGTTCCAGGCCAGCCTGGTCTACAGAGTGAGTTCCAGGACAGCCAGAGCTACAACAGAGAAACCCTGTCTTCAAAGACCAAACAAATAGATAAATAAATAAAACTGTGTGATGTCTTGCATCCAATGCCCAGCACCAAAACAAAAACAAAGCACTTTATGTTTGATTGACATACAAAGGAAACAGCATGCAAATTTAATGTCTAAGATGTGACGAGAGAGATAAACGCACAGCCATAAGGGTGGCACCGTAGTGTACACCATGACCTGCCCTTCACCTCCAAAGGTCTCCTCTCACCCTCTCAACATGTACTTCTGTGTAAAAGAACATTCAAGGCATGTGTGTGGCATACCCTTAGAAGGCAGAGGCAGAAGGATTACTGCAAGTTCGAGGTCCAGCCTGGTCTATTCAGCAAGGTCTGTGCTAGCCAGGGCTACAGACAGAGGGGTAAATAGAGAAAGAAAATAACAGTTGGTATAAGAGCTACTCTCTTTGGTACTTTTGTTTTATTATTTATTTATTATTATTATTACTATTTTTATACAGGGTCTTACTGTATATAGCCCTAGCTGGCCTGGAAGTTCCTATGAAGAACAGCCTGGCTTTCAACTCACAAAAATCCTCCTGCCTCTGCCTTCTGAGTGCTGGGATTAAAGTCGTGCACCACCACATCTGGCCTGGTGCTCTGTAGCAGGCCTCTAGGCCTTACTCATCTTGGTTCTTTTTAGCCCTTCCCCTTCCTTTTATCTACCTCCCAACACCCGCAAAAAAGAAACAACTCCGTATGGTCTAGTCCTGGCCAGGTTAGTCATTAAAGACACCCACCTGACCTTAGACACAAGGCATGGACAGGTCTCTCAGCCAACTCTAACTTTTGTGCCCCTGTGTAAATTCAGCCCTCTACCCCACCCCAAGTCCATGAGCTCGAGGCAGTTACCACCATCCTATTCAGTCACACATAATTAAAGTCAAGGAATGGCGCACACAACTCAATAACAGCATGTGCGAAGTAGAGTCCAAAGGATCAGAGTTCAAGGGCAGCCAGATACATAACATGTTCAAGACCAAGGCAGGCTACAGGAGACCCTGCCTCAAAATACATATAACTGAACCCTCATTCATGCCTCCACCTGGATTCTACCTCGGTCACGTGGGGAAGGAAGGAAGGGCAGAAGGAGCCTCCCTGAATCTCGTTTCACTTGAGGGACCGTTGTTAGCACAGCAAGGCCTTCATGCAGGGACCCTCCTGCCACACACTGCCTAACCTTGGGGGCTCCCTGAAACCATGGAGGGAGAATCCACAGCTTCTTCACTCTTGCATCTTCTGCGCCTCTAAAGTCAACGCCACACCGGTGACACTGCCATGTACCACCACCAGCTTTGGATACATCCTGCCCCCTCACCAACACCTTAGCAGCCTTTATTCAGTTGCTTTCCGGGAGCAGAAATTCCTCATGCTCTTGCACAAGTTGGAAGCTTAGAGGGGCAGAGTCTTGCCCGAGGGCACTCTTCCCTTTACTCCAGTGCAGCGCTCAAGGCCTCTCCTCAACAGCAGGGCTCTCATCTATTTCAGCACAACCCTTGGCTTCGCCACCGAGTTCCCTGGCGCTCTGCAAATCCGCACATTTTGTATTTCTTTCTGTCCACTTGCTCTTTTTCACTGTAGACCTGTGTATGAGTTAGTTATTAATAATAACCATGCCACGGAGTCAATACTACACTGCCCTGAAACGGCCTCAGCCAAAGAAATCAGTTTATTGCTTTTCCAGTTTACCCGCAGGCAAGTTCTCAAGACATGAGCAGAAGACAGCCAGACTCTTCACCAAAATATTACAGGAATGGCCACTGGCCCAGCCGCTAATGTCCCGCTCTGAAACCTCCTGAGCTGGGTCTCTACAGTCTACACTGCTCTCAGCACTACTGCCTTCCAAGTTCCTATGTTCCACGTATAGTGTTCAACTGCTTTTCTAGTCCAAAGCTCCTGAGTCTTCCATATTCACCCAAAACACACGGTCAGGTTCTTCACAGCAACAGCTCACCTCTCCGGTGCCAAGTTCTATCTCAGTTCTCTGTTGCTGTGGTAAAACACCACGATCAAGGCATTTGGCTTGTGTTCCAAAGGGATACGAATCATCACGGTGGGGAAGTGGCAGGGGTCAGGCAGGGAACGGAGAGCTCCCAACCTCAATTGTACTCATGAAGCAGAGGGTGAACTGGAAGGGGTCCAACCTCAAAGCCCACCACCACTGACATGCTTACTCCAGCAAGGCTGCACCTCCTAAACCTCCTCAAATAGCACCACCAACCGGGGACCAAGTATTCAAACGCTGGAGACTATGAGGGACATTCTCACTGGAGTCACCGAGCTAGGCAAGCATCCTACCAACTGAGTCACATCCTCTGGCCCACAGCTTTCAGCCAATATACTGTTCGTGGCATGTCTATCAGGAAGAAAGGGTTCTGTTCCTGTCTTCCTTCTACACAAGGGAATGTCTCCACCATGCTCAGTCCTACTATGCTGTGAGCTGCTTCTCTCGGAAGCCAAGATGAACCAAAGGGGCCATCTCTTCTTCTAGCTCATTAACCAAAATACAGACAGAAACCGCTTAAGGAAGGAAGAGGCTTTTTTAGCTCATGGCTTCAGAGGATTCCACTTATCATGGCAGAGAAGGCATGATGGAGTTCATGATACAGCAACGTGCAACAGAGACTTCTCATATCACTGAGGATCAGGAGGCAGAGGGAGGCTAGACAAGAAGCAGGGGCAGGTATAACCTTCAAAGTCCCACGCCTAGTAAGCCCGCTTTCTACCAGCCAGGCCTCAGCTCCTAAACGTTCTACAGCCCTCAAAACAGCATGACAATCTACAGCACAAGTGTTCAGACACAAGCCCATGGGAAGCACTTCAGATCCAAATAACATTGTTCATAACTTCCTTTCCTCCAACTAACCTTGGTCCCCTCCAGCAGAGCCAGCTGGCTGGGCAGAGACCTCCTGTTGTTTTTTTACCACTGAGACAGCCTTCTACTTCTGTAGATTTCTTTGGAGACCAATCTCTCCCCACATTCAATCCACGAGATCTGGCTGGGGTTGGGATTGGCCTTGACTTAGGCTCAAGGCATATGGCCTGGGCCTGGCCAACTAGAACCTCAACGCTTCCCACTGCCAGCCCAGCTGGAAGGAGTAGGGACGGGCACTCAGAACTAAGAACAGTTAGTGTGGGGCTCGAAAGAGAACTGTTAAAACAGAGTAGCCTCTTTCCCATTAGCTTGGAAGGTAGTGAGATGGAGGTCCAGAGCCAACGGGGCTGTCCTACCAATGTCTAGATACCTGGGAATAAAGCCAACCAAGGAGAAGGAAGCTGACAGGGAGATGAAGGCCGAGCCCTCTCCTGCACCTGCCCTCCCCAGCCCCGTGAAAGCATGCCCCTCAATTCCCAACTGTGTAAGCAAATGCACTCCCCTGTGCCCTGGAGTTATCAGTTCTGCAATCTTCACTGCAAAGGTAGGTGCCAGAACCCACACTAAGGGGACCACGATAGATAAGGAAAGCCACAGACCTTGGTCTAATAACCAGTCTCCTGCCCAGAGCACTGTCCTCTTAAAAGATACCACAAATGAGGACTTGAAAGCCAGTGAGTGGTTCCTTCATCGGGCCAGTAGCTAAGCAGACAGCCACGCATACAGATGTCTAAGCATCCAGGCAGGGTAGCTTTACCCCCAACCTCAGGAGCCAAAGCATTCGTTTTCGACAACTTTGCTAATGTGTAAGTTACAGACTGACAAACATGCACACACCATAGACCCCACACACATACGAGCTCACAATAATGGGTATTCTAACATTCTACCCAGACAATTCAATGACATCTGTTAACTTTAAAATATTGTGTGAGGGGGTTTGGGGGAGGAAGGCGGAGGAAAGAGAAAGGGGGCTCAGTAGGAGGGGGAGGACACGCCATAGCATGCACGTGGAGGTCAGAGAACAACTTTATGGAGTCGGTTCTCTCCTTCCACCTCTATGTGGGTTTAAAAGATCAAACTCAGGCCGTCAGGCTTGCTTGGCAAGCACTGTACCTGCTGAGACATCTCACTGCCCCAGTCCAGTGAGTTTTAGGCATTTATCACGTCGAGTGTCAGACATCCCATCACCCAGCAAGCCTCCTAGGTTCCGTTAGCAGTCGTGGCCCACTTCCTTCTCTCGTGTCTAGCTGCTACTCTCTTTTGTCTCTATAGAAAGTGTCTGTTTGTAAGGGATGTAGCTAGTTGGTAGAGTGCTTGCCCAGTATGTAAGAGGCCCTGGATTTCACCCCCAGCACCAATAATGGTGGTGGCGCACACCTCTAATGCAGTCTCAGCATTCCAGAGGTGGAGGTAAGAGGATTAGAAGTTCGAGATCATCTGATCATGGTATGCTTTTGAGTAGACAAGAATTGAATTGCTGGGTTGTAAAGTAAACACACACACACACACACACACACACACGGCCATCACCAACTCTTCTGAGACAGGGTCTCACCCTGTGACTCTGGCTGGCTTGGAACTGACTCTGTAGACCAGGCTGGCCTTAAACTCAGAGATCTGCCTGCCTCTGCCTCCCAAGTGCTGGGCCATCTTTTTCTTTCTTTCTTATGAAGTAATTTCCTAACTTTTAAAGCAAACACCAAGCTACTGAACTTTACTTCTAACTTTAACAGTGGGTTGGAACATGAAGATACTTACCCCTAACTGGGAACTAGATCTCGGCAGACATAACCATTCGCTCCTTAAACCAGCTTATTAAATATGATTGACTCCCACATGAACTTGCTATTTCTAAAAATAATCCGGCGTGTTGGGAGTACCACGGCAAACAGCTGTGGAGAGGACTCTTCCACAGCACAGAGCAAGCCCAGGTACCCAATTGTCTAGTTCAAGAGCAATCCAACCATATAAACAAAACCATATTATCACAAAATACTTAAAGATGGAGCTGCTGGGAGGGAACAGATAATCATAAAGAAAACACTGCCAGTGAAGAATCAAATGCTAAGACACTTACTGACCAAAAGCAAAAACTACAGGGGCTGGAGAAATGACTCAGTGGTGAAGAGCACTGGCTGCTCTCACAGAGAGTTTGGTTCCCAGCACAACCAGGTGGCTCACAACCATCTGTAACTCCATTTCTAAGAGATCCTATGCCTTCTTCTCATTCTGGAGAACACCAGACACACACATGGTACACACACATACCCATTAGATAAGTCTAAAAATAATTGTTAAAAATAATTGTACAGACAACCCCATAATTAGCAACCTCCTTCCACCCTCAGTGTAAGAACCATAGTGCATACCAGGAGTGTTGGTGCGTGCCTAGAATCCCTGCACTCGGTACGAGGGAGCAGGGGGATTAGGAATGTAAGGTCATTTTTGGTTATGTATCAAGTTTAAAGATGTACTGGGCTATGTGAGATCCTGTCCCCCAAACAAATACCACCTACAGTGCACAAGGAGCCAGGTCACTTCCACTTTTCTTTGACCCCCTCATGCATCGCCCAGCCTGGGCTCCATTGCGCTGAACCCTCACTGGCCTTGGCCGATGAACAGAGGACAGGAAGGCAGAAAAGAGAAGCCGGGATGTTGGTTCCTCCTGCTTCCTTCCTGCTTCAAGCATCCTTCAGCTATGACAATTCCTGATCGCAGCTCCAGCCAAGGTCATATAATGTGACCTTCCCAGCCTTTACCCTTTACAGTTCAGTCTAGACCTGAACTCTAAGGGGGCTTCCATTTAAACTAGGCACGCCTGAAACATCCCCCCCCCTTATTTTTAACCACTGACACTCTTAACAGATCCATTTACTTTTTTCCTACACTAAATTTGGTGCTTCTGTTTTTGAGGCAGGGTCTCTCATGTAGCCCAGGCTAGCTAATATAGCTGAGGATAACCTTGAACTCCTTGACTTGATCCTGCTTCCATTTCCCAAGTGCTGGGATTTCGGGTATGTGGAAGGGTACCCAGCAGAATTTGGGCTCTACTATCACTTGCAAGCCTTTTACCTGAGCTATACACACAGTATCATTAGGCAATACACGGTATTGTCCTGAATGGGTTTAGCTCTATTATAAACGCCATTTTCTGGGCCCTGGGGGAAAGCTATGTGACAATTCGGTTCAGTGATTAAAGGCACTTATCACCAAGCCTGACTGCCTGATTCAATTCCCAGAACACACATGAGAGGAGGGGAGAACCTACTTCCACAAGCTGTCCTGTGACCTCCACGCATGCACTAAGGCACATGGTCATGTGTGAACACTAGTGCACGCACCCACACACATGCACACAAGCGTTGCCCTCTAACCTTCACAAGTGCACTGTAGCATATACACCACAATAAATAAATCTAACAAAATAAACAAAACTACCCACCTAACCACAACAAAAATGTAGAAGAGATTGCATTTGGATTCAAAACAAAACAAAAGGCTACCATTAGCTCTGCGAGCCAGGATGCCCCTAGCATTTTTCCTTAGTGCCTAATTACCACCTGCCACACACGGAAGACACAAACAAGTGAGTTTCCTGGAGGCATGAAGCCAGGCCGCCTCTCTGAGGCCGCATGCTCTGCCCCGGTGGGAAATGCGGCTAATGACTCCAGGTCCCAGCACAGCTGTGAAACATCTGGAAACACCTTCTTAACACAACAAGATGCCGAACAGAGAACTCAGACCTCCTCATCAACATCCACTGCAGGAATCTCCAGACAGACGAATCTCATGGTACCTACAGACAAGCTCTGGCCTGGAGGCAACCCAGCAGTCTGCAACAGAGCCGGGGCCACCACCGTGCCGTACAGCTGAGCCACTTGCTGGTAGTAAACTTTTAAGAGATTCCTTTTTTATACCTTGCTCTCCAAGAAAGCATCTTCAAGTAGACTTCCTGATGCTGACTGCCCCTAAGGAGGACCCGTCACCATGGAAACACAACCAAACATGGTAAGTTCACTCCACCTTCAACTGTGTCATTCCCATGCTGGGAAATATTCTGACTCATGTGCCAGGATTAACAGGTGATGTCTGCCACAGGACCGTGAACAGGACTACTTGCAGGGGTGTTCAGCAGGGAGGGAGGCAGGGTGAAATAACGGTCAAGTGATTACACTCTGCAAAGACACGGCTGAGTCCCAATCTGCACCTGCCAATGTTAGCTGAGTTATGTAATCGATTGCCTCAGTATCCCCAGCTGGGTAAAGGCTAAGAGATGAGGTCTGTGCAGAACGGTCTTGTGTTCCTACAAAGATGACATCATCAAAAAGAAAGGCATGTTACCTGGAAACTGACGTGGCACTGTTTCCTGTGACATTCTTAAGTATCTTTACTGGGGGGAGGGCTGCTATGACACAGAGTTTGGGGATCACAGATAAAGATAATTTGTGTTACATGGCTTCAGAAAATAAATAAATAATAATAATAAAATCTTTAAAAAGCCTGTCCATCATCTCTCTCTCTCTTTGTTTTGTTTTATTTTCCGAGAAAGGGTTTCTCTGTTGTAACCCTGGCTGTCCTGGAACTCACTCTGTAGACCAGGCTGGCCTGGAACTCACAGAGATCTGCCTGCCTCTGCCTCCCGAGTGCTGGGGTTAAAGGTGTGCGAGACCACAGCCTAGTTTTTTTTTTAAACTTTTGCTATTTTGGTTTCCCTCCATGGGATCACCCCTCCCTCTCCCCCTCGCCATCTATCCCACTGACCCCACCACTGCCAGACTCTAAAGGCAGACATATGGCCAGTGCCTGGCTAGTCACTACATTGGTTAACTGAATTTGGAATTATCACATGAACCAAGCTGGGCAACCAAGGCCAACAAAACATTTCCACATGAATCTGCCTTGTGTAGGGATAAAGAGTATAGACTTGGCCAGGCACAGTTATGCAAGCCTTTAATCCCAGCACTCTGGAGGCAGAGGCAGGAGATCACTGTAGATTTGAGGTCAGCCTGGTCTACAGAGCAGTGGTTTTCAACCTTCCTAGTGCTGTGACCCTTTAATACAGTTCCTTATGGTGTGGTGACTCCCAGCCATAAAATTATTTTCATTGCTACTTCACAGTAATTTTGCTACTGTTATGAATCATAATATAAATATCTGATATGTAGATGGTCTTAGGCAACCCTGTGAAAGGGTCCTTCGAACCCCAAAGGGGTCATGACTCACAGGTTGAAAACCACTGTCCTATCCTAGGGAGTTTCAGGACACTTAGGACTTACAAAGATACCTGGGAGAGAAAGAAAGGAAGGAAGGATGGAAAGAAAGAAGGAAGGAAGGAAGAGGGGGAAGGAATGAAGGAAGAAAAGAAAGAAAAAGAAAGAAAGAGGGAGGGAGGGTAGGAAGAAAGAAAGAGAGAGAAAGGAAAGAAGGAAGGAAGATAGGAAGGAAGGAAGGAATGAAATCAGGCCGCAGGGCTGACCAGATGGCTCAGCGGGAGTGAAGGAGCTGGCCACCAAGCCTGATGACCTGAATTCGATCCCCGGGGCCTTACAGGAAGACAAAGAAAATCAAGTCCCACAAGCTGTCCTCTGACCTCCACACATGTGCTGTGGTACTCACACACATGTGTACATACAGACAAGTGTACATTTTTATAAATAAAGGGGGCACGTGGAGAGATGTTTCAGCCATTAATAGTGCTTGCTACTCTTCCAGAGGACCTAAGTTCAGATCCTAGCATGCATCTTGGTCAGTTCACAACTCCAGCTCTAGAAGACCTGACAGCTCTTCTGGACTCCATGAACTCCTGTACTCATACGTGCACACACACACACACACACATGCACGTGTGCACACACATATGCACACATACAAGCATGCATGTGCACACACACACACATATACGCAGATAATTAAACATAAATCTTTGTGGGGAGGAGAATATGCAGGTGCTGGTGTTCAACAGTCTATGTTCAAATCCTGACACCAGCATTTACAAGCGAGGTGACCTTAGGTAACCGACTCAGTCCTAGGCTCCATCTCATGGGGTCTTAATGAGATAACACTGACTTTCCCTTTCCAGGCTCACTCCCCTGTCTTTTTTGTGTGTGATGCTAGAGCCAGAGACATGCCCATTTCCTTGGCAGCAAAGCTTTACAAGAGTATACAAGGCTCCAGTGATCCCCAGAGCCAGGCATTCAGAAAGGTTGCTTCCTATGCTAGGGAGGATGGGGTCAGGTTTCCAGTGACATAAGGCAGGAAGTGGTCATTAAATCTACAGCCCCAGTGTCTGTAAGTGACCTTCTGTGATCGCACCACAGGCCAGGGGGCCAGTACAGGCTGATCTCTAGCTGATGCTCAATTCATGAACATGGGCAAGGCTCCAAACCACCTAAACCAAGTCTCCTCATAGAGATTCAGCTTTCCTCAGAGTCCAGCAAGGTCCCAGGAAACATAAATCACAGGCCCTTTCCCCTCCAAAGTCTCAGGTATTACCCTAGGGCTCTTTTTAGACGAAGGGAGATTCCAAAGACCTTTTAAATGTTCCAGGATCTGAGACGCAGTCTTCCTCTTTCTTCCATTCCAAAAAAGGGAAGGAGAGGAAAAACAGACACAATAAGTCTCCCCAGAAATGAAGAGGTGCAAAGTTGAAACCCACAATGCCAGATTCTTAGGCAGATGTAGGAAAACTTTGGCTAATCAGGATTTCCTGCTGACAAAAAAAAAAGTCTGTCCTATTGTTAACGTTTCCAGTTGCAGCCAGACCCCACATACACTGCTGTATCACCTCCTTGTTCTCCCACAAATCTCTCATCAGAATCTCTGTGCAACACACACACAACATAACTCTGGACGCAGGATACTCTCTTCCCAGGAATTAAAGAATCTAGCACTAACTTCCAGCATGGACTAGCTGTGTGATGCAAGCTAGGACAATTAGCATGACCAAGCTTGAGTTTCCTGTCTTCTAACAAAAACTGTAGATGGGGTAGGGCAGCTGAATGTAATGGTACATGTATGACTTTAATCCCAGCACTTGCAAGGAAGAAGCAAGCTGATCTCTATGAATTTAAACCCAGCCTGGTTTACATAGCCAGCCACAGTTACAGTGAAACACTGTCTGAAACAAAAAACAGTAGCTAACAAAAATGTTAACTGGTAACTCCAGTTCTAGGGGATCTGACACCTTCTTCCTCTTCTGGCCTCCACAGGCACCCACACACTCATGCCATGCACACACAGAGACACGTAAACAAAACTAATAAGTAAATAAATAAACGGGCTTAGTGGTTAAGAGCTCTGGATGCTCTTGCAGAGGCCCGGGTTTAGTTCCAGAACCTACATGGTGGCTCGAAACTGACTATAACTCCAATTTCAGAGGATCCAATGCCCTCTTTTGAATTCCTCCAGCACCAGGCACACATGTGGTGCACAGACATAAATGCAGGCAAAACACTCATATATATAAATAAAAACAATAAACTTTTAAAAACATATATGGAGTTGGACATTTTTTTTTTACTCCATTCTGGGACCCTGACCCCCAGGAAGCCATCCATTACTGAACTCAGACCCAACAGCTAATGATAAAGCCTATAATAGTTGGGTCCCTCTTCCTCAAAGCAGGTTCAAGTCTGTTCCAGTTCTCTGAGGAGCCAGGTCAGAGACTTCATCGGCTCCACTTGCAGGTCCTTCTACAACGCTTGCTGTTTGCCACCAGACAATGAAATCCAGAGCGACACATCACTCCCCTGCCCCTGACCACCCTGGTGTCTGACATATCGTGACATCTTTCTGTCTGAGACGGAACATAACAAATCAAGGGACTCCTTTGCAATATCTGCTTGCCAAGACTTGCTACCTGATTGTTGCTAATTGCATTAATTGCATAGTTCTGCAGTGTAAGGCTCCTCCTCCCCGTAGTTTAAGGCAAGCCAAAAGAAAGGAACTATGAACAAAGCCCCACACAGGAAACCTCTTCTCCCACTCCCAACTCAAAGACGCTGTGGCTGAGCATGGCTGAGCAGCCCAGTGAGATAAAGTGTGTTAAGAAGTGGCTGAATTTACCTGAGGGTGGAATCAAAAGGGTCCCCTGGGAACTATGAGGAACCCAAGATCTAAATCTGAAAGAGAAGGCACCAACCCATGTATGCAGAGACCCTAAGGAGTGACTGCCTTGGGTACCTTAGTCTTTGCACATGACTTAAACAGCACTCTCCTTGCTCAGGCTTGCCAGCTCCCTCTGCACCCACATCAGGACCTCACTTTAGAAAGACCCCTCACAGACACCCCTTGGGAACATCCTCTCCCTCCTGTGGACATGGCAGGAGGACAGTTCAACTGTTTTCACCGACAAGGGAAATGACAATGTGTCTACGGAGGGTATGAGAGTGTGATGATTCCAGGCAACCCAGTGGCTCAAGAAGGAACCATGTGTTGTTCCTCTTGGACATCCCCAAGGCTTCCTGAGTCTCTAGTCCCCAGAGCACACAGCTGAGGCCTCTGGGACCTCTAGGAAGGACCCTCCATATAGGACCTGGCAACGATGGCATTCTCTCAAGAGAATATATATGTGTGTGTGTGTGTGTGTGTGTGTATATATATATATATATTATAATATATATATTATAATATATATATATAATTTATTCTCTTTTGACCCACCAGGTGGAAAGCTCTGAGCCAACAGGGTAAATAAGGGTTGGGTGCAGCTCTCTATCACTGGGTGAGGCAGCCAGGTGTCAGAACTGGCAGGTGCCATCCACAATGCCAAACTCAGCTTGCAGCAGCCTACAGCAGAACCACATCAGAGCCCCCAAAGACAGGGCTAAGACTCCAATACTTAAGAACTGCCTTAGGGTTCAAGGTGAAAGCTTCTAACTACAGCTCTCAAAACGCGGCTGCAGGAGAGGGCTGCCCTGAGGAGTCGAGCGGCCAACCACAGCCAGAGAGTAGCAGGGTTGGGGGAGACCTCAGCGTGGGGGCTGGCCGAGTGTCCTTTGAGTGTCACTGTTTCCTCATGAACACTCCTGGAACTTGTCCTCCGGGGCGAGAGACCAACTTTCTGCAGCGAAGGGGGAACGTGAAGCAAAGAGCGAATGAGAGGGCGGGAGAATGGGGGCTTCAACCTGGCGCCCCACGAGGCTGAGGAACCGAAGCGCTGGAAGATGGGAAGGGGCTACTCCAGGCCACCCACTAGATCATCGGACTCACAACCTGGGCCACCCTCTGGGTCCTATCGCCCCACCTCCAGGGCTGAGGTGGCCAGATGGGGACGGCACCGCACCGCAGGTAGCAGAGTTGCAAGACCAGGTGGCCCGGCCCTACCTGCAGCTCCTGAAATTCTCCCTCCAGCTCATGCCACTCGCGCTCGCAACGCTCCAGCTGCCCCGACATGGTGCAATGGTGCAAGGCGGCCCCGCCGGCCACCAGCACCCCACGCCCGCCCGCTCACTCGCCGCCTCCCGAGCCACCAGCTGTTCCTGCGCAGCCGGAGCCACGCGCGCACCTGACGTCACGGGCCCCGCCCCGGCGCCAGGCCCACCTCCTCTCCCGAGGGTGGGGCCCGCGCGTGCGCACTCGCTTCCCCGGCTCTGGCCCCGTGGACAGTGCTACTTCACAGTCTTGGTTAGGTCTGACTCTTCTTCTGTCCTCCTGCTCTAGAGCGTACTTAAGTTTCTCCTCGGAGTGGGTGGAGAGCTTACCCGTAAGCTGCATTTACGACCTATGTTACTGAGATTGTGTTTGGGGAAAAGTAGGGTGGAAAAGACTTGGGGGAGGAGAAACAAAATTCATGTATCCCCTAACATTGCCTGACTTAGGCCAAAGCCAATGCCCTGGAATGCCGTAGTTGACAGTGACCATTTAGTAAGGTCAAGGGCAGGATGGGAAAATGCAGATTTGGCTCTGTCATCTCACGCTGGCATTGATATTTATTACAACCAATACAAGCCTAAATTCCTGTCCTCTAAGATGTTGGGTGACTCTAGACAGCTGCTGCTGTCGCTCACAAGACACAACCAACTCCAAGTTTATTAAATATAGTCGTCTGTCCCCCATCTCCCCCTTTTCCTTCAAAGTCCGACAAGATATTGAACCAGCTTGGGTTTCCAGTCACAACTCCATCTCAGTGCTCTGGATCCATCTCAGCCATTGTTCTTATCCTGACTTGGCTGTCTTCCCTCTGAATCTTCATGCAGTGGCTTCTTGCCCATCCCAGAGCCTCATTCAAATGATACCTGCAGCTTGGCGTGGTATTGTACAGCAGCTTTGACATAGCAAGACTGTCTCAAAAAATAAAATGAAATCAAATGATGCTTGTGGGGATTGGAGAGATGATTCAAAAGAGTGTATTCTGCAGGTCAAGCTTAGTGGTGCATGCCTTTAATCACAGCATTCAGGAGGCAGAGGCAGATAGATCTCTGTAAGTTCGAGTCCAGCCTAGTCTACATAGTGAGTCCCAGGCCAACTGACACTACAAGACACCTGTAAGACTAACATATAAAACTTTTTGAGATGTAGTACTGTAATAAACCTTAGTTTCTGCTAGGCAAGAAGACTGAAAGTGTCATCAGATAGCATCTCAGGCCTAGAACTAGAATGTCTCCACTTCACTGTAACTATCCACTTAAGATTTTTTACAGTGTATTTTCAAGTGTCTTGATTTATGACTTTCTTTGTTCAGTTACCATAAAAACCTCATCAAACTGTTACCACATTGGAACATGGACTTTGAGGTACTAAAACTGTGTTTCTGGGCCAGAGTCATCATATTTGGCCCCAGAATAAATTCTCTTTTTTTAAAATAATACTTTTGTTAATAATCTGAGTTTTGTACAATGTATCTCCATAATACCCTCTTCCCATTCCTCTCTGCTCCACCACCCCACTCCTGTGCCCTCAAAAAAAAGAAAGAAAATTAAGTCAAGCTTGTGTGGTGGGAGCATGGATGGCCCTTAACTGCTAAGCCAGCTCTCCATCCCAGAATAAACCATCTCATCTCTTTTGAGGCAAAAGCTTTTTCTCTGTGGATAATACCTTCTGCTAATATAACCTCATTGCAACTAATCACATCTGCAAACACCTTATTTCCATTTAAGGTCATATTGTGAGGGTCTGAATCGACACTTCTTCCTGTATAGTAATGATCCCCCAAAACAGTCAGAAAACAGGCAAGAGATAACAGCTCATCAGTGAAGAGTGCCAGCTGCTCTTCCAAGAACCTGGGTTCAATTCCCAGCACTCATGTGGCAGCTTACAACCATCTGTAGCTCCAGTTCCAGGGAATAGAATGCCCTCTTCTGAAGTCCTCAGTCACCAGACAATCGTGTGATACAGACATACATACATACAAATACTCATAAGCATAAAATAAACTGAAAATTAAATTTTAAGTTAAAAAAAGTCAGAAGCCACACCTTGTCTCAATCACTTACACACCCACAGGCACTAGGTTTCTGCATTGTTTCCTTTGTGCAAGTTGTCACTTTCTGAAGTGTTTTGTCTTGGTTGAGTATGTTTCTGTCCAGGATGGGTAATCTCTATGAGATCACAGAGAACTTGTCTCTGTCTTCATTATCATTAGATCTCACGAGCTTAGTGCATAGCAGACTCTCAGTACATATTTGTTGAATGCCTAGAAGGAATGAATAATAGAGTCATCTATGGTAGAGGCTCACAATGTCTGGGATTCACAGATCAATCACTCTTAGAACTCAAGATAAACTCACATAAGCACATAACTAGGCAGTTACGAATACTTGCAGTTCTTGCAGAGGTCCACATGGTCCTGATGGGCTCACAACCATCTGTAACTCCAGTTCCACAAAATCCAAAGCTCTCGCCTGGCCTCCAAAGGCATGAGTCACATACATGGTGTACATACATACACAACAGCAAAACACGTAAAATGGATTTTTTTTTACAAATTTATTATATTTTTCTTGAGATAGAGTTTCTCTGTTGTAATTCTGGCTGTCCTGGAACTCACTCTGTAGACCAGGCTGGTCCTGAATTCACAGAAATCCATCTGCCTCTGCCTCCTGAGTGCTAGGATTAAAGGTGTGCACCACCACCACTAGGCCTAAAAGGATTTTTTTTTAATTATAAAATAATAATTTTTTTTGACACTGACTCTCACTATGTATCCTTGATTGGCCTAATATTCACTATGTAGATCAGGCTAGCCTGCAAATCACATAGATCTGCCTGCCTCCGTTTCTTAGGTGCTGGCATTACACCTGGCTGATATTCTTATAAAGAGAAGTGAAGGAAGAGAAGAAAAAGAAAAGAGAGAAAGAGTTACTTAATATAATTAAATGAAACAAAATCAAAAGCGAAGAACACTGGGGCTGGGCACGGTGCTGAGAACCTTTGATCCCAGTACTCAGAAGGCAAATGCAGGCAGATCTGAGTTCCAGGACAGCCACTGCTACACAGAGAACCCCTGCCCTGGGGGTGGGAAATGTAAAGGGCCTTGAAGAATGACAGTGTCTCCTCCGGGAAGATTTGTGAAAATGCCTCTTCACCCCTCCTTGCAGTTTCCCAGGCTGAGCAGGTCCTTTGTTCCCAGGCAGGAGAGGCTGCTCCTGTCCCCAGGACATCTGGACAGGTGCTACATTACAGCAGGTGACAAATCAGATTACAAGTCTGTGGGACTGTTCTCTCTGAAGGACTGGACTCCACGTGCATTACTCACAAGTACAGGCAGGCTGTCCCCATCAGAGAATCCTATCAGCTGTCAGAAGTCTTACCTAACTGCTACCCTGGCCTCGTTCCTGCACATCATGGTTAATTTTGATTGTTAACTTATTGAGAAGTGGGGTTTTGTGTTTATTTTTAAGACACAGAATCATGTAGCCCAGGTTAGCCTCAGACTCACTAGTAGCTGGGGATGACTTGGCAGATTGAGGCGGGAAGATTCGGAACTTGAGGTCTGCCTGGGCTACATTGGGAGAGTCAGTCTCACGCAAAAGAGGAAAAACAAAAACAAAAAACTAAATCCTACCACAGTGAGTCAGGGATCATCTGTGCTCTAAAACAGGACACCTCTAGTTTTTTTTCTTAATTGAAAAGGGTCTTGCACTGTAGCCCAGGCTGGGCAGGTACTTCATATATAGTCCAGGCTGGGCTTGGTAGCACATGCTTTTGATCCCAGCACTTGGGAGATTTTTCTATAAAATAAAAAATGGGGAAGGAATTCCTGAAATTTAAAAAAAAAAAAAAAAAAAAAAAAAGCTTCAGGACATAGCAACTTTTTTTTTTTTCTTTTGGTTTTTTGAGACACGGTTTCTCTGTTGTAACTCTGGCTGTCCTGGAACTCACTCTGTAGGCCAGGCTGGCCTCGATCTCACAGAGATCCGCCTGCCTCTGCCTCCTGAGTGCTGGGATTAAAGGCCTGAGCTGGCACACTGAGGGGCTTTTGACATCTTGAGACAAGATGTGTCATATAGCTCAGACTGGCCTTGAGCTTCTCACCCTCCCGCCTCCTCCACCTCCCAAGTACAGGGATTATATGCGCATACAGGCTTGGGGGGAAAGTTCCTTGAAATTTCTGACTGGAAGGTCAGAAAGTGTTAGGCGATGGCACGGTTAGCTGGGGTGCAGAGTGACAAAGACATGGGACTCACAAGATGGACAGGGATGATGAGTGGGCCTCCAGGAGCGGTGTATGAAAACCAAATGTACAGCCTTAAAATAGCATGCGGGCCTAAGTACTCAGAAGCACTCCCCATCCTGTAAGATCTGTAACAAAAGTCAATATGAGCTGGTGTGAGAAGTTCAAGGAATGGTGACTCTGAGAGCCCTGGCAGTGCTAGCAAAGTGGCAGAACTCCCACAGCATCAGAGTCGTCCTGTAGGAGCTTCAGAGCTGATGATACCGAAAGAGAACGTGAGGCTGCCACAGCCGCCAGAGGACGGTGTTACCTTACAGCAATTAGCCGCGAAGGCCCTGGCCTTTCCTCCTGATCTAACCAAAGTCTTCCTATTCCCACAGTAGTGAACTTTCTAGATACATCTGTAGACCTCAAAGTACTGGAGAGGAAGCTCCACTCAGACCTCATCCCGAGACACTGTTCTGATACTAATTTCTTGTCCCTTTGAAATACCTAAGTTGTGCTGTGTGACATCTGTCCAGTGTAACCTCGGCCTTAATCGTTGAGCTTCTGGGATCAAGAAGGTGTGTTGAAATCGTTTTCCTTTGGGAGCGGTGGATGAAGCAACTGTGAACAGACGCATCACACAATCACCTGTTTCTGACACCTGGTCTGGGTCTGCCTTTGCCTTTTCCACCCTCCACCACTTAGATCAGATGGGAAGGCTTCAGGTAGCATCCGTGGGACTACCGCTGGGCTTGGAGTGCTTCGCCGCACCCCTGCAAAGCACCCCAGCTCTCTTAAGTCTTAAGTGATGCCCCATCCAAGCCATGGTCCCCACTCCTCCACCCCCGAGGCCAAAGCTGAGATTATAACCTCCCCCAAATTAGCCTTGGGTGAGGAATTCAGGGCTTCCCACCTTTATCAAGGGGTGCTGCTTTCTCCCTCCTCCCCAACTCCCATGTTTCCTATCACCACCTAACACTTGCTGTGGCCAGAAGCCATCAGATGAGGTTGGAAGAACCTGGCCTCCCTCTCTGCTCATTCACTTGCCACCAGCCTGGGAAGGGATGCTGGGTCCTGGTTCTCAGCAGCTGCCATCGCCATCAATGAGCTTTGAGCTCAGGTCTTGGGGTGAACAGAGTAGTCAGGGATGATGGAGACCTATCAGGTCCTTGGTGGTTACCCAGAGAAAGGCCATGCGGAGAGTCTTAAGTGCACATGATTCAGAGCCAGTTGCTTTTCCCAAATCGCTTTTCTTTTAACCCATTGAAGCGGTGTGAACAGGGCTCTCCTGTCACCGTGGCCACCCATCGGGTCTGATGTGAAGCCTGGCAGCTGGAACACAAGGGGCCTGATCCTGGGGACTCAGGTTTCAGTATTACTGCTCCTCAGACACTCGGACCAGAGGAGCTCTATGCCACCGTGTTTTCGGATCAGTGGGCCTGGCCTCCGGGCTTTTGCTACAGTCCCCACTCTGATCAGGACTACTAAATGTTGAAATACGGATGCACACTGAAATAAAGGCAATTTGTTGTGTTGCCAAAAAAAAGTATATACTCCAGGATGACCTTGAACTTGTGGTAGTCCCCCTGCTAAAACCTAAGTGCTGGATCACTTGTGTGAGTCACAAATCCATAGCTTCTCCAACTTTCAATGTGCCCTGGGACCCCCTAGGGGAATCTTGTTAAATTGATTCTGTTTCAACACTTTCCTGAAGGGGAAAATCCTATCATCCTACAGGCTCCCACACAGGCTAGGCATAGCTCTGTGACCAAACTTACAACCAGGAGCTCACATTGCAAGACACCCAGAGTCCTTTCTGAACAAGCACAGCTGTCCAAGGTGAAGTCAAAATTCCAGAGACTCTCCTTTGTCTGCTTTCCACAAATGTGCTTGCTCAAAATAGTCCCCAAGATTACACCAAGCCATTTTGCAAAGGTATTTATAGCAGCACAAACTAGAACCATCTCAAATGCCCTATTCTAGGGACACAGTTAAAGTATATTCTGAGCCCAGCATAGTGGTGTGCACTTTTCATTCCAGAACCAGGAGGCAGAGACAAGCAGATCTCTCCGTCAGAGGCCAGCCTGGATACATACTAAGACCTTGTCTCAAAACTCCCCCTACCCAAAAGGTGGTATAACCAAAATAATGCTGATTAAAGTTATATGACCATTCATACACCCTGAAAAAGATCAGGCAAATTTAATATAACAGAAGTAGTCTATTAATATACATTGATAGAATTTTTTTTCAGAATTACTCAGATGTTTTATTGAACTTAAAATCCCCATTTTAGGCAGGCCTGCCAGCACAGGCATATACTCCCAGTTGTCTGGAACCTTAGCTTTTTCTGTGTTTTGGAGACAGGGTCTCATGCAGCCTAGACTGGCCACAAATTCATTATTTAGCCAACAGTGACCTTGAAATCTTTTTTTTTAATTATTATTGTTTTAATTTTATGTTCATAGGTGTTTTGCCTGCACATACGCCTGTGTACCACCTGTGTGCCTAATGCTCACAGAGGCCAAAAGAGGGCCTCAGATCCCCTACAACTGTAGTTACAGATGAGTATGAGCTGCCATTTGGGTACTGGGGACCAAACCCAGGTCCTCAGCAAGAGCAGCCAGTGCTCCTAACTACTGAGCCAACTCCCCCAGCTCTCCACCCTTTTATTGTTGAGGCAGGGTCTCACTACGTAGTCCTGGCTGCTGTGGAACTTGCTTTGTAGACCAGGCTAATGTTAATCTCAGTCCACCTGGCTCTGCCTCCCGAGTGCTAGGATTAAAGGTGTGCAACACCAAGCTCACCCCAACTTTAAACTCTTGACTGTCCTTCCGCCTCCCAAGTGCTAAAATTATAGGCATGAATGTCCAGCTAATTTAGGACTTTTTTAATTTAGGATATACCAACCCAGCTTCCATGTTTCTTCTGTTTAAGAGATGGACATAAGAAATTCTCTGATTCGCCTGTTGGTTATATCATATGACCTACCTTGTTCCAGAGGAATCCAGACATATGTCCCCTGGGGAACAATGTTGTACAGCAAGCCAAGAAACATCTGAACAGACAGCCCTTGCTACACTTCCCCATCTACAGAGTTCATTAGCAACCCTGCCTATGCAATGGATATCCGAACATTTAATGTCCTTTATGGGCCAGACATGGCATACTTCCAAAACCGGCGGCAGGTGGTTAGGAGTTCAAGGATAGTGGCTAGACTGGAGTACATAAGAGCATGTCTCAAGGAAGAAAAGAAAAAAGAAATTAACACTGATTGCTGTGAACTAAAGTTTCTTAGAGTTTACTCAGATCGACTGTTTCTTTCCATGAATGTCTTTTTTTGTTCCCAGTGCAGACATTAGCATCAGGAATCATCTCCTTCTGGTCTGTGAAAGCATAATTCAGTCTTTCCTTGTTCATCATGATCATGATACTTTTGAAGATATATATGTGTATTCAAATAACAGCTTTTAAAAGGTATGTCACATGCTTCACTGCTTTTTGGAACATTCACAGACCTTGCAGCCACCATTGTTGTCCAGTTCTAGAACATTTTTGTCACTTCTCCAAACAAACCCATACCCATTAACACTCCACTAAAAAAATTATTTAAGTTGGGTGGAGGTGGCACAAGCCTATAATCCCAGCACTCAGGAGGCAGAGGCAGGTTGACCACTGTGAGTTTGAGGCCAGCCTGATCTTCAGTGTGAGTTCCAGGACAGCCAGAGTTACAACAGAGAAACCTGTCTCAAAAAAAAAAAAACAAAAAACAAAAAACAAAAAAAACCCAACAACTGTGTGTGTGTGTGTGTGTTCCCCGCCACCCCGTGCACATGATATGTGTGAGTGTGGAGGACCCTTTGGGTCCTGGCACACACATGACAACTCACAAACACATGTAGCTCCCAAACCAGGGAATCCAGTATCCTCTTCTGACCTCCAGTGGGCATGCACACGGTGCAGAGATAAACATGCAGACAAAATACTCATACACATAAAATAAAATAAAATAAAATTTAAAGACAGCTTGGGGAAGAAAAGGTTGATTTCATCTTACAGGTTACAGATCATCAAGGGAAGCCAAGGCAGAAACTCAGGCTGAATCGGAGGCCATGGAGGAACGTCACTTACTGGTTTGCTCCTCTTGGCTAATAAATATACTTTCTTATACAACCCAGGACCACCTGCCCAGGTGTGGCACTGACCACAGAGGGCTGGCCCTTACACATCAATCATTAATCAAGAAAATGCCCCACAGGCCAGTCTAATAATGGAGGCAATTCTTCCGTTGAGGCTCCCTCTTACCAGGTGACTCTAATTTGTGTCAAATTGATAAAACCAACCAGCACAGGACTCGAAGGATAGAGGTGCTTGCCACTAAGCCTTAGACTCTGAGTTCGACCCCCAGGATGTACATGGTGGAATGCAAACGCCAACTTATGCAAGCTGTCTTCTGATCTCCATGTGTGTGCCAGGTACATTTATGTACACACATACACACACACACACACACCAAATATTAATTAAAAAAATAATGTTAACTCAATGGTAAGAGAGCTTGTCTACATGTACAAGGCCTTGGGCCGCTTCATCAGGACTACAAAAGAGAAGGAAGGGAGGGAAGGAGAGAGGAGCATAAGGATGTATTTATAGGAAACAAAACCCTTTGCTGTCCTCATTGGCTACAGACATCAGAAGCCCTGGATCCTGGACCCCAGCCAAACCCATTATTTTGAAGCAAAATTCAAGCAGTAGAGAAAACACCAAATGTCTGTGGTTTTGTCTTTGTTCCAGAATTAAGAGGAGCGGTTCTCTGATTAAACCATATTTAGCGGGTTCTTTTGTATATTGGCAGATTCCTCTGGGAAATTAAAGAGAAATGTTTTCCAAACACAAGGTAAAAGGCTGAGGCTGGGGGTTGTGGCCCATACCCTTAATCCCAGAGCTCGGAACCTGGAGACAGGGAGCTAAGGAGTGGTCCTTGGCTGTCTGGGTCAGGCTGCATGAGACCCTATGTTGAAAACAAACAAAACAGACAGGCAAACAAAAAACGTACAGAGTTGGCTCAGTTCTTGTTTTTGGTTTTTTTGTTTTGTTTTGTTTAGAGTCTAGCTTAAATCTTGTTTCACTGCGCCCCCTGCTGGCAATTTTGTGGGATTTATTTCCTGCTAACAAAGCAAAAGAGTTATTCAACAAAAATTTTTTCATAAATATTCTAAAAGGCCAAGTTTGAGCCTCAGCACCAGAAAAAGGAAATGAACTTTTCCTTTTTTATTCATTTTAAAAATTATTTTCAGCTGGGCAGTGGCTCGCCTTTTATCCCAGCATTCGGGAGGCAGAGGCAGGCAGATCTCTGTGAGTTAGAGGCCAGCCTGGTCTACAAAGTGAGTTCCAGGACAGCCAGAGTTACAACAGAGAAACCCTGTCTCAGAAAAACAAAAATAAATTTTTTTGTTAGTATACAACATAATGAGTTTTAGTAAAAACATTTTTGTACATGTCTGTGGTAAGTGCATCCCTCAATTATGCTTCTTTTCTTTTCTTTCTTTCTTTCTTTTCCTTTTTTTTTTTTTTTTTTTTTTTGAGACAGGGTTTCTTTGTGTAGCTCTGGCTGTCCTGGAACTCATGGAACTCAGTCTGTAGACTAGGCTACTCTCAAACTTACAGAAATCCACCTGTCTTTGCCTCCTGAGTACTGGGATTAAAGGTGTGTACCAACACTACCCACCTGTTTTTTGAAACAGGATCTCTAACTGAACTGGAGCTTGCAAACTCAACTAGCCTAGCTGGTCAGCAAGCCCCAGGAATCCTCCTGAGACGTCTCCAGCTCCCCAGCACTGAGATCACAGGAGTGTGCCACCACATCTGCCTTTGAAAATACACTTTCTTTTCTTTTTGTTTATGTGGATATGTCTGTGTAAGTGCCCCGCCATGTGTGTGTTAGTACCCTTGAGTCAGGTTGGAGTTACAGGCAGTTATGAGCTGAACTTCTCAAAGCTCTTCTTCTGGAAGAGCAGTGAGAGCTCTTAACCGCTGAGCCATTTCTCTAGCTCTGTTCTGGGAGATCCAAACTCATTCATGCTTTACAAAGTGTAGCATCTCCAAAAGTCTCAAAGTTTATCTATCTATCTATCTATCTATCTATCTATCTATCTATTTATTTTGAGGCAGGGTCTCACTACGTAGCAGTGGCTGGCTGGCCTGAAACTTGCTATGTAGACCAGGCTGGCCTTAAAATTACAGAAATCTATCTGTCTCTGCCTCCCTAGTTCTGGGATAAAGTTGTGTGTCACTATGCCCAGCTCAAAGTACTAATTTTAAATGAGTACTTTAAATTAATAATATGAAATTTTCAGGGTGGCAAAATGGCTCAGTAGGTAAAGGCACTTTTGGCCCAAGCCTGATGGTCTGAGTTCAACTCCCAGAACCTGTGTGAAGGTGAAAGAGAACTGACTGCACACGATTGCCCTCTGACCTCCACACGCATGCCATGACACAGGGACTCACAGCCACATGATAACACATTTTTAAAAAAACGTTTTCAAGGCAGGGTTTCTCTGTGCAGCCCTGGCTGTCCTGGAACTCACTCTGTAGACCAGGCTGGCCTCGAACTGAGAGATTTTCCTGCCTCTGCCTCCCAAGTGCCTCTATGGTGTGCCACCATGCCCAACAATACATACAAGTTTTGAAAATTTAGTGTAACTATTAAATTTGTAAATTCCCATAGTCATTCCTGAATTTAATAACTACATTCTGGCTAGGCCTTTAATCTCAGCACTCAGAGGCAGAGGCAGAGGCAGGTGGATCTCTGTGAGTTTGAGGTCAGCCTGGTCTACAGAGCTAGTACCAGACAGCCAGAGTTACATAGTAAGACTCTGCCGAAAGAAAGAAAGAAAGAGAGAGAGAAACAGAGAAAGAAAGAAAGGAAAAAGAGAGAAAGAAAGAAAACTTGTGTATGTTATAAAAGCATCTTTTATGACAGCCAGACAGAGGAAACAACAACCATGGGATGCAGAGAAGGTTCAGCGGTTAAAAGCACTGGCTGCTCTTGAAAGGATCTGAGTTCAGGTCCCAGCACCTAAGTCGGAAGGCTCACAGTTGCCTGTGAACAGCTCCAGGGGACCCAACACTATCTGCAGCCCTCTGGGGGCACCTACTCTTGTCTGTGCATACCCATACACAGACACTAACACATAAATAATAAATCTTTTAAAGAAGAAATAATCTAAATGCCCATCAACTCATGAAATGTGACATAAAATACAATGGTACATTATTCAGCCATAAAGTGGAATGGTGTGACATGCCTACTGCCCCAAGGGAAAACAGCGTCGCAGTAAGTGAAGAGCTGCGTGCGAGTGTCTCCACCCTACCGAGCTAGCGGGATCTCCCTGCACAGCTCAAGCATTCTCCTCATGTTTGAGCCTTTCTAAAGTTTATTTTTATTTACATGAGGGGAAGATTGTATGTTAGGTTTGGGGGAGCTCACAGAGTGTGTTAGATTCCCCCAGAGCAGAAGTTCCAGGCTGTTGTGAGCTGCCCCATACGAGTTCTGCAAATACAGTCTGTGCCTGTTTTGTTTTGTTTTGTTAGACAGGGTTTCTCTGTTGTAACTCTGTCCTAGAACTCACTCTGTAGACCAGGCTGGCCTCAAACTCAGAGATCTACCTGCCTCTGCCTGCTGAGTGCTGTGATCAAAGGCCTGTGCCACCACCACCTGTGCTTTTAACCACTGAGCCATCTCTCCAGTCTGGTTGCTTGAATCTTGCAAATGCTGGGATTACAGGTATGCACCACCATGCCTGGCTTCCATTTTCCTGATACCCAGTATCAGGCCTCCCCACTGCTGCATATGACCGAAGATCTCTTCCACAGCTGTGATACTCCACTGTGGTGTTCCCTCACTCAACCACTGGCAGACAGTAGGGTCCTTTCCAGTTAGGGATTTAAAGGACAGGGCTGCAGTGGACATGCTTGTCCCTTTCTCCCGGTCCCTAACTAGGATATAAGCTTCTGCCCATCTCCAACCTTGTGACACTAAACGGCCTTTCCTGGTGATTCACACTTCCCAGAGGCTACAAGCCTTCTGCTTTCCCTAATTACCTTTCAAAAGCACATTACATTTAGTTAGTGTTTTTTTTTTTTAAACATCTAAGTGTGTTTTCCTGAAAGCTGACAGCGGACTAATTTGCACTGAGCAGAGAAGTACCACTTGCCAGAAGCACTTGAAAGACCTGGGCAAACTCAGGCCTCTTAGCTCCCTGCTGTGTTTGACAACAGGGCAAACACCACCACTGGTACATTTTCCACACACCTTCGTGTGAATAGCCGCTAGCTGTTTACAATACGATTCACAAACACTACTTCTCTTAATCCCTGTCCCAAGAGGTCAGCTCGATCTCTGTGCATTTTCAAGGTGATGAAATTGAGCATCAAAGGGTAGCAGCTGTCTAGTGGCTGCTCAGGTCAGCTGCCCTGCGATGCAGCGGTTTGTACATAAAGTTATTTTCTTTTTGTCTTTTTCTTTTTTCTTTCTGATTGTAATCTCTTTTTATCACACCATGATTAGGAACCTGAGATACAATCTTACAGGGCAAGCTTTTTTTTTTTTTTTTTTTTTTGAGACTGGCTCATGTAGATGCCTGTGGAGACCAGAAGAGGGCACTGGACGCTCTGACACGGGAGTTAGAGGCAGTTGTGAAGAGCCTGATGCAGGAACTAAACCCAGGCCCTCTGCAAGAGGTTCCGGCGCTGTGAATGCTGAGCCATCTCTTCAGCCCCTCTCTTAGGCATCATTCTTTTTTTTTTTTTCCCGAGACAGGGGTTCTCGGTTGTAGCCCTGGAACTCACGCTGTAGACCAGGCTGGCCTCGAACTCAGAGATCTGCCTGCCTCTGCCTCCTCAGTGCCGAAATTAAAGGCGTGCAACACCACTGCCCGGCTTTTGTTTTTGTTTGTTTGTTTTGCAGACTTCTTTACTAGGCTTTGCTCAACAAATCTTCCTAACAGACAAGAACCAGACTTCCACTTACTAATACTATCTGCCTGTACATACGGAGGTATCCAAGGTTTCTGCTTCTCTGTGTTCAAGGCTAGCCTAGGCTACAGAGTTCCAGGACAGCCAGGGCTACACAGGGAAACCCTCTCTGGGGGGTGGGGGTGGGAGTAAGGCCTCTGTTAGTCTCAAACGCTGGACAAATGGCTGAGTTGCCATTTAACAGCCTCATGTAACAAAGGCTGGCCTCTTAGCTCCCTGTGTAGCCCAGGAGGGTTTAGAACAATCACTATCCCCCAGGTGCTGGGATTACTGGCCTGAGCTACCATGCTTGACTCCTAAAATGTTCCTTCAGGCTTCAAGCCTACTAAAAATGTTAAGAAATCTTTAGGAGTAAATACAAAACTCAAAGTTTCCAAGGTGAAGAGGCTTGTAATCCCAGCACTTGGGACGCTGAAGCGGGAGGATGGGAGTTCGAGGCCTGCCCGAGCTAATTGATTGAATTGTAAATCATTCAAAAACAAAATGAAAGAAGAAAATTCCTTCACGTGGACACGGGTAATTTTGTTAAGCCTTGAAAATCGCAAAATAATGTCCGTGTTTTCCGGTCTCCACATGACTTGATAGGGATCCAGGCAGCACGGGCGGAGCCGCGAGCCATTGCCGCGCTTTCTGCCTCGACAGCCGCAAGCTCGGGGAAGAATCCGGACTCCACTTCCTTCTCTCCCTCCACCCCACCCCACCCCACCCCACCCCACTCACTTCCGCGCAGGCGCAACTTTTAGCAGGTTCCCAGGCTAGTGTTGTCCAGTGCGCATGTGCAAAGGGGCTAGGCCCAGTAACTGCGCGGGAACAGGTAGGTCCCGAGAACTCACGCAACTGACTCCGCCCACTTAAAAATAGGAGGGCGGAGTCCGGAGCCAAGCGGACTTCACCCTGCGCACGCGCACTGAATACAAGTGCAGGGCGCTGGGTGAAGCGAGCTTTACGCATGCGCATTTAAAACGAACAAAAAGTTTATGACGTCAGCCACACAATCTGTCTTAAATGTATCCCGCTCCGCAGAACCCTACTTTTTAAAGAGCTAGAACCCGAGTTCCACCGAATCATTTTTGATTTATAATTTTATTTTACTGTGATAAGAACTCAGTAAGAGTCAGTAAAATTGTGAATTCACATTACAATGTTGCCTAAATACAACCAAATGTTTTATTTAATACTTAATTTTATGTGTATGGGTGTTTTGTCTGCGAGTATTGGGCACCACCTGCGTTCTTCCTGCCAGAGGAAGCCAGAAGAGGGCGTTAGATCCTCTAGAACAGGAGTAACGGGATGGTTGGGAACTGCCATGTAGGTGCTAGGAACAGAACCCAGGTCCTCTCGAAGAGCAGCCATTGTTCTTAACCACTGACCTATTGCCTCAGTCTTTGCTTTTCGTCTTTGAGACAGGGTCTTCTCTTTAGGCCAGGCTGGCCTTCATTTTTGATACTCTTGTCTCAGTTTCCCAAGTGCTGGGATTACCATCATGTCAGGCTTCAAATGCTTGTTTAAGTATTTAAGGTGAGACTGTGGAGAGATGGCCAGTGGTTCAGAGCACTGGCTGCTCTTCCAGAGGTCCTCAGTTTGATTCCCAGCACTCAGATAGTAGATCACAACGGTCTTGCAACTCCTGCGGATCTGATGCCCCTTCTGGCTTGTGCTGGCACTAGGCATACATACAGACATACTACCCATACATGTCAATAAATAATAATAAAGTATTTATTAAGGGCCTACTGTGTGTACCAGGCCAGACTTAATGTCCCTGTGTGCTTTAATAAGTTTTCCCTTATACAATGCATATTGGGAGACAAAATGGCTCAGCAGGTGAAGGTGACTGCCTTCAAGCCTTAGGATCTGAGGTTAATCCCTAGAACCTGCATCAAAGGAGAAAACAGACTCTTACAAGCTGTTCTTTGACCTCTACATACATGTGCAAACACATTAAAATAAATAAAAACTTAAAACCTTGAAACAGCTGAGCGTGGTGGTATACATGCCTTTAATTCCAGCACTAGGGAGAGGCAGGCAGATCTCTGTGAGCTGGAAGCTAGACTGGTCTACAGAGAGTTCCAGGACAGCCAGGGCTGTTACACAGAGAAACCGTGTCTGGAAAAAAACAAAACAAAGCAAAACAAAAAATCCTCAATTTAAAATATGTGTATTTTAAAAAATTTCTTCCCACAATCAACTATACCCTGTCCTTGAATATAGTTCTATGAAATGCCAAAATGACATTCTCTGGTGGTCTTCCAAAGTCAGGAAGTTTGACACTAAGTCTTGGCCACTTCCCCTCCTTCCTCTTTTTTCTAAAAATGTTATTTACATCAATGAGCCTAAGGGTTTGCTGACTTTTAAAATGAAGACAATATCTACCAGTCTCATGGGGTTATCAGAAATACTATTTTTTTAATTGTCTGTGTGTGCACACGTGCATGCATGTGCAATTACAGGTGCCTTTAGAGGCCAAAGACATCAGAACTCCTGGAGCTGGAGACGCAGGCAGTTGTAAGCTACCCAAACATGGGTGCTGGGACTTGAACCTGGATCCTTTGAAAGAAAAGTATGTGCTCTTAACCACTGAGCCATCTCTCCAGCCCAAGAAGTAATTTTTTAAAGTATGTAAGTACAAAATTATGCCTCATTCTAATTACATATTGAATAACAAGTAGTCAATAACTGGCATTCTTCAGTCAGAAGACAACCAAACAGTCCCAGCTGCAAAGTTCCAAAAAGTTCCTCCGAAGGATTTACCTAACTGCAAGGATGGCCAAGTGTGTGTAATGGTCTCTTAGACCATAGGGCAGCCAATATTATGGTCCATTCTTTTTATGTGCTTTCCCTAGTCTATTACTATGTAATAGTATGGCAGGGTCATTTTAATTTTCATTTCTTCAATTGCTAGTGAGGCCATGCATTTTTCCCCTTGGGATAATTTATTACTTTTATTGCTTTGCCTAACAACTATTTTCAAACATTGTAATTTCCACTGGCTTATCCCTGTAGACCTTATGTTTGACTTTGACAGAGCATTTTGCTGGCTTTTTTTTTTTTTTTAAAGAATGTTGGAGAGGCCAAGCATGGTGGTGCCTGCTTATAATCCCAGCTCTTTAGAGATAGAGATAGAGGAATCAGGAGTTCAAATTCATCCTTGGTTACATAGTAAGTTCAAGGCCAGCCTGGGCTACATGAGACCATGTCTTTAAAAAGAGAGATAGAGAGAGACAAACAGATAGACAGATGAAAAAGTGACAGGGGCAAGCAGACTGTTCTTCCCTCTAAAGCAGTTCTGCATAGTAGACCTTTCAGTGATAATGGAGTGTTCTCAGCCTATCCTGTTGCACAGAGCCAGCACCATGGAGATTAGGAACAAAGACAGGAATGAAGGGAGAGAAGAGGGTGTCTGCAAACTTCTCAGGGCGTGGCCTGCATAACTACAAAGGAACTTAAAAAAAAAAGTTCCTGAAGGAGAAAGTCCTAGAAAGTCTGTTTTCATAAGAGGCAATACACTACAGGGCTTGTTGGTACACACCTATAGTCCAAATACTTGGGAGATGGAGATAGGAGGATCAGGGGTTTAGGACCATCCTCAACTATAAAAAAGTCTGAGGCTAGTGTGTGCTATATGAGACATTATTGCAAAAAAAATCCATTTTCCTATTTTTTATACTTCAGTAGAATGTTAAAAAAGGGCTTGGACTGAAACTCAGTGGTAGAACATGTACTTAGCATGTCCAAGTTTCTGGATTCCATCTTCAGCATGACAGGTTACATCTGTAAGCCTAACATTCAAGAGGCTGAAGGTCATGAGTTCCAGGCCAGCTGGGGCTACATAAGTGAGCTCCTGGAAAGGAAGGAAGGAAGGAAGGAAGGAAGGAAGGAAGGAAGGAAGGAAGGAAGGAAGGAAGGAAGGGAGGGAGGGAGGGAGGGAGGAAGGAAGGGAGGGAAGAGAGAGAGAGAAAAAAAAAAAGAGAGAGAGAGAAAGAAAGAAAAAGGAAGGAAGGAAGAGAAAGAAAGAACAAAATAAAAAAGAAAGAAAAGAAAGGGAGAGAAAGAAAGAGAAAGAGAAAAAGGAAAGAAAAAGAAAGAGAGAGAAAGGAAGAAGGGAGGGAGGGAAATTGGCCTGTGACTCACTCTAAACTCCTGAGAGCCCCTAGAGGGCACTCGTTCTGCACAGAAGACTTGATAATCAACAGCCCTACTGAGATACACTTCAAATATCATAAAATTCACTCATTTAAAGTATACGGTTCATTTTAAGATTTGTCACATAGTTGTAAAGCCATCACCACAGTCAATTTTAGAACAACTTTATCACGTCCAAAAGAGAAACCTCAATAAGCCTGGCCTGTTGTTATACACCTCTAATCCCAGCACCTGGAGCTGGAGATACAAGGATCAGAAATCCAAGGTCATGCCCGGCTGCACAGAGAGCTTAAGGTCTGGTGTAGTGGCACATGTTTTTAATTCCAGCACGCAGAGGGCAGAGGTAGGGTGATATCGTGAGGTTGAGGCTAGCCTGGTATACACAGCACGTCCCATGCTCGTCAGGGCTGCAAGTGAGATTCTAAACAAAACAAACAACTTGTACTCATTAGGTGTTGCTCCCTGACGCCCACAAATCTACTTTCTGTACCGATGGATTGGCTTCTCTGGACACTTCAGATGGACGGAAGGATATGATTAGTGTCCTTGGGGGTCTGGCTGTTTTCGGTGAGCATCGTGTTTTCAGGTTTCATCCATGTTCATCCATGTCGTGTGTCATGGCTTCATTCTTTTTATAGCCAAATAATATTCCATTGTACAGACAGACTGCATTTTGTTTATTCATTCACCTGTTGATGGATACTTGGGCTGTTTCCACCTTCTGTCCATTGTATTCAATGGGACTCGCTGGTCCAGACGGGGAGGTCCTTCCTAGTACTTCTGGGAAGGCGGAGATCCAGGTCATTCTAATCCGGGAAGGCTCACTCTCGGTTTCATTTTAGGTCGAACTCTCAGTATGAACGGCACCCGCTGACGCTGGACAATTCTGAATGAGGTCTTGGGTTTCTGTGCTAGGAAGATCCTCCAGCCTGAAGCCAAAGCTCTGGAGCCTGTCTTCAGGACCACACCTCCCCAAGGAAACATTTATCTGTGGTGTGTGTGGGAGCCTTCCTTACCTCACATTACACGGGAACGCCCTTCTCTCACGCTGTGAATGAAGTCCTTGAGAACAGTCTAGTCAAATTCCAACCTCACAGATCTGGCAAGTGATTATTAGAAAGGGATTTGAAGGCTAGAGAGACGGCTTAGAGGTAAAGAGCTTCTGCTGTCTTTAGGGGACTGGGGTTTGGTTACCAGCACCAATACGGAGGCTTACAACCCGGCACAACCCCAGTTGCAGGGTGTCTGGTGTACCTCTTCCTGCTTCTGCAGTCACCAGGCAGGAATGCAGTGCATTTTACATATGTGCAGGCAAAGCATTCAGACATATAATATAAAAATCGAAAAAAACCTTTAGCAACAACAACAAAAGGGCATTTGAGATGGAAGCTCCCAAAAATGGTCTACTAAGGACAGGCCAGTCTAAGCGACCTACTTGGGCTGGGACTCCTGAAAAAAATGCCACCAGGGCTGGGGAGACGGCTCACTCACTGGTTAAGAGTGCTAGCTGCTCTTCCAGAGGACCAGGGCTCTGGTCCCAGCACCCACATGGTGGCTCACCTGTACCTCCAGTTCCAGGGTGTCTGACGCCCTCTTCTGGCGTCTACAGGCCCTGCATGCACATGATACACAGACACACATGCAGGCAAAACACTCAAACATATAAAATAAAAATAGATAAATCTTTTAAAATTGCCATCAACTTCTGACTCCATAGGGAGACCAATCTCACATGCTGATAACCTCCCTTTTTGGCTAGATTATAATACAGATAAACCATAGCTTACAGATCTTTCTCTGAGAGGCAGACCTGGCTTCCTCTGAATTTTATTAAAAGCTGTAAAAGTGCCACTCACAATGAGGAACTGAGATGCGGTATGTTGGGCTGCAGTCTGGCCTAGAAAGAATGAGTGCCTGGACCCGAAGGTGCCACTCAGCAGGTGGCTCAGGACAAGGCCACCAGCCAAAGGACGGTTTGTACTAGGGTAAAGGCTGGCTGCAGCTGCTGGCTGGGTGCCTGAGGGGAAAAGTAGAAGCTTATGAAGAGAACCGGAGTCAGCTAGGGCAGACTCCCTGGATCAGTGGCTCTCAACCTTCCTGACGCCAAGACCCTTTAATACAGTCCCTCATGCTGGGGTGACCCCCAACCATAAAATTAATTTTGCTGCTACTCCATAACTGCAATTTTGCTACTGTTATGACTCATAATGTAAATATCTGATACGGAGATCATCTTAGGTGACCCCTGTGGACAGGTCGTTTGACCTCCAAAGGGGTTGGGACCCACAGGTTGAGAAGGGCTCAAGAACATAGCTGGGCCACCTGAATGCTTGAGATAGAAATTTGGAAACGTTAATTCCTGCCAGGAATTAAAATCACAGCGGTTCATTTCTTACCAAGAGCGTAAGAAGTCTGAGTGATGAGAGATTAAGAGTCAGGCTTGCTGGCGCGCGCCTCCCGTCCGATCCCAGCACTTGGAGGCAGGGGCAGGCCCTGTGAGCTGGCAGAACGGCAGCGCGTTAAGAGCAGGAAGAGGAAGTAGCAGTGTCCGTTAAGCTAAGTTTTACTTCACGTGTGTGTTCACACATCACAGGGCACATGTGGAGGTCAGTTCTCTCCCGGCGCTGTGTCCCAGGGATCTAACAGGTTGAGGCTTGGTGGCTGCTGCCCGTATCCACTGAGCCACCCCACTGGCTTCTCTATTCTCTTTTTATGCTTGAGGGTTTTGTTGTTATTGTTGCTTTATTTTTTTCACAAGATAAAAGTGAGAATGAGAGTGTAGTGTAGTTGTGCACACCTTTAATTCCAACACTTGGGAGGCGGAGGCAGGTGGATCTCTGTGAATTCGAGGCCAGCCTGGTCTACAGAGTGAGTTCCAGGACAGCCAGGGCTACATAGTGAGACCTTGTCTCTCAAAAACAAAACAACAAAAAACTGAGAATGGAAAAAACTTTGTCTTCAGAGATGGACAACTATAGGGGTCTGGGGGAGGGGTGGGTGTTTTGGCAGCAGTGCTAAGCGCTTAAACAGGAATGGAACTTGGCAAGAACACACGGAGATTCCAGTTTTAAACAGGGTGGTTCTCGGAACTCCTCGGAGAGGAGCTGATGTTGGAATAAACCTCTGAAGTAAAGGAAGGCAGGATCCATGCTCTAGAGCAGAGGAAGAGACATCCTGGCAACCGTCCCAGGAGAGCCCAGGCAGGAATATGGCGAACCTTCCAGGAACAACAGGGAAGCAAATGAGGAGCTCCAGCAGGGGCTGAGTGCGAGGGCTTAAGGGGCCCAGAGAAAAGTGGAGGGGCTTGGCAGGTCTTTCGGGATCTTCAAGGCTTTATTAGAAGTTATAAACGTTGTGAGCAGAGTAAGAATTGGACGTGGTGGGGGGAGAGAGCTGGGAGGAATGAAAGGAGGGTAGGAAGGGTGTTGGAATGCAATATATGAAAGAAGAAAAATTCTAATTAAAAAAAAGAAAAGAAAAAAAAATTGGCACCAGTAATCTGTATGCAGCTTCCAGGGAGACGTCTCCAGAGCTTCCCGAAGACACTCAAAGCAGTTCTACAAGACTAAGAACCAATACGACTTTCCTTGCCCTTAAAATTTCCGGCTACCCTGCCTCTGCAGGAAGAGGAGGGCACTGCCAGCTCGCTTTGCTGTTGCCATAACGACCTCCCGGGGCCCAGACTCTGCTATTCCGGCTGCCTGCTGAGGTTGAAGCCCAAGGGTGCTGGTACAGGTGAGCCAGGTGCAGGCAGGTGAGCTGGAGCTCAGAAATGACCAGGCTGTCTGTGCTCCCCCCTCCCCCTCGCTCTCCCGGTGTCCACAATTCTCTCCTTTGTTCTTTAGAAACAAAACAACCTGGGCAGGCTTGCAAGCTTTTCTTTTCCGGTCCACTTCAACCTCTCCTTAAATTCTGAAAAGTGCGGGCCCAAGATTAGAATGTATGATACACAGATGAAGCAGAAACACCTATGGCGTCCTTGGAGTCCAGTGCAGGTTCTCTTGCAATTCAAAGTAAGCCAAGGACACACTGTCACTTTGGGACTCATAAGGCACCAATACCTCCCTTAACTTTTGCTCATCTCTCACTTATTTTATTTTTTTTATGTGTATGTGTGTTTTGCCTACGTGTATTTCTGTGCACAACTCGTGTGTAACCATTTGGCTTCCCTAGAACTGGAGTTACAGACATTGTGAGCTGCCATCTGGCTGCTGGGACACGAACCAGGTCCTCTACAAGAGTGGCAATTGCTCTTAACCACAGAGCTGTTCTCTCCTGCCCTGTTTTCTACTTTTGCTTGCTTGAGACAGTGTTTCTCTGCATAGCCCTGGCTGTCCTGGAACTCAGAGGTCCTCCTGCCTCTGCCTCCTGAGTCCTGGGATTAAAGGCGTGCACCACCACACCTGACTTTGGCTTCTGCTTTTTTTTTCTTTTTCTTTTTGAGACAGATTCTCACTCTGTAGCCTGAGTTGGCCTCAAACTCATGTTAATTCTTCTGCCTCAACTTTCCAACAGTTAGGATTACAGGTTGCATTATTACCCCAGCATCCCTTTGTCCTTAATTGTGCAGATACTGAGCACAGTGAAAAACAGGACATGGTCCCTGTCATCTCACCAAGAATGGCAGGCAGAGCAGGGGTACTCTCAGAGGGAAAAGTTGATACCAAGATTGGTTTTGAAGAACATATAAAGATATTGCAGCCTGGCAGTGGTTGTGCACGCCTTTAATCCCAGCCCTCAGGAGGAAGAGGCAGGCAGATCTCTGTAAATTCGAGGCCAGCCTGGTCTACAGAGTGAGTTCCAGGACAGCCAGAGAAACCCTGTCTTGAAAAACCAATAATAATAATAATAATAATAATAATAATAATAATAATAATAATAGAAAAGAAAAAAGATATGGCAAGTGCAGACTGGTAACCCCAGTATTCTGCCAGCAGCAAAATCCATTCATACCGCTGCTCCCTCTCAAGGATCCCACTCCCCATCTGAAGGCCTCCCAGGAACCAAGATCTCTAAACAATGAAGCTAAAGGACGTGTGGAGAACTGTGCAGGGCCTGGGAAGACAGCTCAGCAGTTAAGAATTGCTCTTGCAGAGGACCTAGGTTTGATTCCAAAATCCAAATGGTGGCTTATAACTCCAGTGTGTCTGTAACTCCAGTCCCAGGGGATCTGATGCCTTCTTCTGGTAAAGGTAGAGGACCAGTTGGTAGAGTACCTACTTAACAGGATGAAGCCCTGGCTTTGATCCTCAGCATGATGGCTCATGCCTGCGGTCCCAGCACTTGGGAGGTAGAGGTAGAAGGATCACCAATTCAAAGTCATGCTGCAGACTGTTAGAGGCCAATCAGTCCACGTTACATGAGACCCTGGCTCAAAAATGAAAAGAAAAAAAAAAAAAGGAAGTCATTCTCAGCTACATTATGAGTTTGAGTCTAACCTGTGCTACATGAAATCCTTTCAGAGATGAGAGAGGAAGTGAGAATGAATGAATGAATGAATGAGCTTGAGTGTGCATATCTACTCTCCCAGCACTCAGGAGGCAGGAAGAATATTGCCAATTTGAGGCCAGCCTGGCCTACATATGGAGTTCCAGGTCAGCCAGAGCTACAAAGGGAGACTCCATACCAAAAAAAAAAAAAATTTTTTTTTTTCAAAACAGGATAACAAAAAAGTGTGAGCCAAGAGTGGTTCCTTCTGTGGGGACAGAGGCTGTACAACTGCACACGTGACAGGCCCAGTATCCAACCTGAAGCACATGCTTTTGAGGCTGGCCCTGTGGGGGTTGTTCAGATACCGTAATCTCCTGGAACTGGCTGGAACCTGAGGGAATTTTGATTGGCAGTACCTGTGTACGTGCTGCTGGTGCAATGTTTAATGGGCGTGGATTTGTGCAGCCTCAACCTATGGAGCATATAGTTGTACTTGTTGATGGGGGACAGGGTTCCCCAGGATTGGACAAGGCCATTTTCTTATCACCCCTGAGCAAACTCTATGGAGACAGATGGAAAGACATGAATGTCTGCTTTGGAGATTTTGGGGACGTGAGGGACACAGATGGGGGCTCCCAGACTGGTGGAGGCGGCCCTGGGCCATCCACTGCTTCTCCATAGGCTACACTAGATAAAGCCATGGAAGAAACTATCCAGAGTGGTTGAGCAGAGTGCTCAAGCAGAGGTCAGGGGTCAGATGCGGAAGGATGACCAGTGTGCTGAGGACTGCCCTCCTGCATTTGTTTTGAGACAAGATCTCACTGTATAGCCAGGCCTTCAGTCCAGGACACTTGGTCACCTTGGAATCAGTCTCTTTAATGTGTGGGATCTCCCTGGCTGAAAGGCAACCCCTGAGCTTCACCGTCTGTCCCATCTACCAGGTAAGTAGGACCAAGAGGGTAACCAGTGCAGGTGCTGAGCCAGGGATGTTTCTGTAGTTTGTGCAGAGGGCAGTTGTTTGCCTGCTACCCTCTAACTTCTGGGGAGTGGTCCCAGCACTTGCCACCATCTGGCCCTTCCCACTGGGCTTCCCTTCCACCAACACCCATTCTGATTGGTCCTTCTAGTTACAAAGTATGTGACTTTCATTCTTCCCAGGGGCAGCTTCTCCCCAATGTCATCATAAAACCTGGGTTCCTATTGGTCTCCCTGAGTTCCAAAGGGATTGTGCCATCACATCCCCCATAAAAGGGCCCCAGGAGAGGCCTGGGAGGGGTCTGCTCTGGGTCAGTACAGCACAGCAGGTTCCCCACTGAGGGCTGCTCACCTGCCCCGGGGACTCAGAACACACATGACCTGCCCTACTGGAACTCAGGCAGGCACCTCCCCAGGAAGCCCCAGGATCCCAGAGATACACGGGATACACTGAGCCCCTGATGCCCCTACCTCTTGCCAGCACCCTCCAACACCACAGAAGCAGCCAACATGCCAGTCACCAAGTGTCCAAAAAAATCAGAGCCCTTGTGGAAAGAGTGGGACTGGAAAGCCCAGAAGAACGGACTGAGGCACCAAGTGTTTGCTGTGAACGGCGACCACTATGTGGGCGAGTGGATGAACAACTTGAAACATGGTAAGCAGGGAATTCTCAAGGGCTCAGTGGCCAGGGTGGCATCGGAGTGGGTGGGCAATACAAAACCAAACCAAACCAAAACAGTGGAGAGATTTTGTTAAGGACATAAGTGGTGCTGTTCCCAAGCCTCCTTAGGGTGAATGCTCAGCAGGACCCGCAGGACGCTTCCCATGCTGTGTGACTCTGAAGCCCATCTCAGTCCTGATTTCAGTTGAGCAAGGGTCTAAGGACAAAGAGAGAGAGAGGCGTCTTCAGAACCCAGCCCAAGCTGAGGCTCTGGGGATGGGGCTGGGTCCCTCCCTGCCTTCTGGTAGGGCTGGTTGATCCTGGTGCTGGATGGCAGAAGAAAGGGTCAACACATTAAGAAAATGGCTTACAGTAGGGTTCTGGGCTTCACCTTATGGAGTGCAGGGTCTAGGCCTCAGGACACAACAGGACATGTCCAACCCTCAGAAGTAATATGATTAAACCTGCGCTTGGGTCTGACCAGCAGGGGGCGCAGGGGTTCTGGTGATCCAGTGCAAATCCTGACTGGTGGCAGGCACAGGCAGGGTCAGGGTGTGGGCTTTATTTAAAAACTTGACAGTCTCTCAGTCCAGTCTTGCAATTCTAGACATAACCACCCTCTTCTGCCTTCCTGGGTTATCTACGTTAGGGCCCGTGAGCCTGCCCTGTTAGAATCCCAGTTCTACCAGCTCAGTTTTGGGGTAGTCATTACTCTGAGTCTGTTTCCTTACCTGTTAAGTAGGAACAATATCTACTTATAACTACTCAAGTTATGGTAACAGGACATAAAAGGCAGAGAGCGGAGGGAAGAGAGTAAAGAGACAGAGAGTGGGGTATGATGCTTGAGCTGCGCAGAAAGGGTGAGAACGCAGTGGCCAGGCTGAGGAGCATTTCATCTGAAGTTTAGACCCGAGGCAGTGTAGCTAGGGTAAGGAACAGGCTAGACATCAGTGCAGCTGGAGCAGAGAGGGCAATGGGAGAGAGGGGGCTAGCACTGAGTGTGGTTTATTATAGGTACCTATAATCCCAGTTATTGGCTCAGGAGGCTGAGGCGAGAAGATCAAGGCTGGGCTATGATCCTGTCTCAAACAAAACAAAGTTGAAAAAAAATAACCCATATGTGATGGTGTATTCCTGTAGTCCCAAGCACTAGTAAGACAATGCAGGAAGGCCAGGAGTTCAAGGCCAAGGCCAGCTTCAGCTACATAATGAGTGTCCAAGGCCAGCCTGAGCTACATGAAACCCTATCTCAAAACAAAATACAAGGCCAGCTGGTCTACATAGTGAGTTCCAGGCCAGCTGGGACTGCATGAGTGAGACCCTATCTCAAAAATAAAACAGAACAGAGAGCAAGGGAGGAAAGTTGCCAGAGATGGAAAAAGAGAGGGAGGGATGGAGGGAGGGAGAGAGAGAGAGAAAGAAACAGTGCAGTGCCTGTATGTATGGCTATCTAACAAATATATTGTGCCTCATGGACCACAAAAAGCCTGATTTTTTTTTAAATTTTATGTGCATTCGTGTTTTGCCTCTATGTATGAGTGTGCATCATGTGAGTGCCTGATGCCTGAAGATCAGAAGAGGTCATCAGATCCTACCGGAACTGCAGTTGTGGTGGCTGTTTGCTGCCTTCCATGTGCATGCTGGGAACAGAACCTAGGTCCTCTGCAAAGGCAGCAAGTGCTCTGAACCACTGAGCCAGCCGCCTCTGCAGCCCCATGCTTTGTCTCTCTTTATTACGGGACAAACACTGTTGAAAAGAAGGGGACAGGCTAGTGAGCACTGTGTATGCCAGACATGTGCTGGGGAAAGGGTGGGTCTACCCTTATCAGGAATAACCTACATCAAAGTTTTTTCTCACAATGTGAATTATTTTATTTCACAATGTTTCAAATATTGTTAGGCAAATGCCATCACTGAGAGATGACTGCAGCCCTACCTGTTCTAGATTTTAAAACCCAAGGGCTGGGCTGGAGAGAGAGCTCAGCAGTTAAGAGCAAGTATTGCTCACTGGTCTTGGTAGAGAACACGCCTTTAAGCTCACCACTCAGGAGACAGAGGCAGGTAGATCTCTGAGTTGGAGGTCAGCCTGGTTTACATGGCAAGTTCTAGGTCAGCCAGGACTACAGTGTGACCATGTCTCAAAAACAAAAAAACAAAACAAGTAACAAAGCTGAGAACCTGAGTTCAGTTCCCAGCGCCCACATCCTGTGGCTAGCAATCACCTGTAAATTCAGCTCCTGGGGATATGATGCCCTCTTCTGGCCTCTGTAGGTACTACATTCACAAGGCATATTCACACAGATACATAAAATATTTAAAAATAAATATTCCTTTATAAATAAATTTTAAAATCCAATGGCTAGGAATGTAGCTCAGTGCTATAACTCAGGTTGTCTTATTTAGATTTCTGTTGTGATGAAACACCATGGCCAAAAGCAACTTGGGGAGGAGAAGGTTTATTTCAGCTTACGAGTCCACATCACAGTCCGTCATCAAAGAAAGTCAGGGCAGGAATTCAAGGCAGGAACCTGAAGCAGGAGCTGATGCAGAGGGCATGAGGAGTGCTACTGACTGGCTTGTTCTTCCTGGCTTGCCCACCCTGGTTTCTTTCTTTTCTTAGATTTATTTCATGTGTATGAGTGTTTTGCCTGTATGAATGTTTGTGCACCACGTTCATGTCTATGGATGGCTGTAAGCCAAGGGTGCTAGGAACTGAACCCTGATGCTCTGTAAGAACAGTAAGAGTTCCCAACCATTGAGCCATCTCTCCGGCCACCCCCACCCAACTCTCCTTTCTTACAGCATCCAGGATCACCAACACAGTGAGCTGGGCCCTCTCACACTAAGCATCAATCAAGAACGTGCCCCACAGGCTTGCTCACCGGCCAATCTGGTGCAGACATTTTCTTCACTGAGGTTCAAAAGTGACTCTAGCTTGTGTCAAGAAGCTAACATAAAACTAGCTAACATAGTGGTAGCCATGGTAGCTAACAACTTGCCTGGCATGGGTGAATCCCTGCACTTGATTCCCAGCACTACAAAAATATAAAAAATAATATATAAAAATCAAGGGAAAGACTCTGATTGGCTCAGCCCTGGGTCAGATCGCATACTCTCTTCTTGAATCTGGAGTCTGTAACCAGAAGACGGTGGAGAAAATGCCAAAGACAGTGGGTGACACCTAACTTGTATTATTGCATAGGGCAAGGGGACAAGTTCTCAGAGTCTTTTCATAGTCAAATTTGTAGAGGGGTGTAAATAAATCAAGGGTATTTTTCTTCATACCCCTCCCCACATTGGGAGGCACCTGGCATTCACTGTTCCAGTGGTTGATGATTCTTCACGACCCTGACCCAGAAGCAAGAACACCTTTCCCTGATACTTCTGGGGGCTGCCAGCAGCTCTTGACTAACGTTTGTTTGGGGCAAGAAAAGGAGGACAGAAAATTCCAGCCTGCCAATGGGTCAGCAAGTGAGTTGAGGAATGCTTCCTGCAGACCTAACATGGATGCTTCCTTACAATGCTTGCTTTCATGGTGACATTCATTGATTCATTCATCCCTTGGATTCATTCATTTTAATCAGACTGATCATGGCCAGGAAAGGAAGCTGTAATCCAAGGCCTGGAGAAGCACAGGTGAAAACACCATGAGTTCAAGGCCAGCCTGGGAAATAGGACAGGACCCTTCTAAAAAATCCATAATATAGAGCTGAGGATGAGTCCGTTGGGAAAGTGCTTCCCTGGCATGCACAAGGTCCTGGGTTGGAGCTCCAGCACGGCATAAATCTAGGCATGGGTGATGTGTATGGGTGAGTGCAGGCATTGCCACGGTATGTGTGTAGATGGTAAAAGAGAAATTTTTGGGAGTCAGTTCTTTCTTCCATGGTGGGTTCCGGAGATCAGACTCAAGTCATCAGGCTTGCATGGCTTTCACATCCTGGGCCGTCTCTCCAGCCCTGATTCGTTATTAACTATAATCACAATGCTGTACATTGGTCCTCTGAAGCATAGTCACCTTACGCTGAAATAGCATAGTTTTTGACCCACATCTCCCTTTTTCTCTTCTTCCAGCTCCTGGTATCCATCATTCTGTTCTCTATTTCTATGAGTTTGACATCTTGAGATTCCACATAAAAGTGATATCCCTTGGTATTTGTCTTTCTGAGTCTGGTTTATTTCGATTTTTTTTTAAGACAGATTTTCTCTGTGTAGCCCTGCTGGAACTCGCTCTGTAGACCAGTATCCTCAAACTCAGGGATCTGCCTGCCTCTGCCTCCCGAGTGCTGGGATTAAAGGTGTGTGCCACCACTGCCCAGCTTTTCGCTCATCTTAATGTCCTTCATCCACATTGAAAACAGCAGGATTTCTTTCTTTGTTGTTTCTCACACCATATCCTGGCTACTTTTTACTTTATTTTGAGACAGTCTTTAGAAGTTGCCCAGGCTGACCAGGAACTTTTCGTCCTCTGGCTCAACCTCACCTCTACTTGAAGTTTGCCATATCAGTCTGGCTGTTAGGCAGTGGGCAGGAGAATCACTGTTCCTAGACAGGGAACTTCCCTGTGTTGTTCTGCATGCTGACAGTCTAACGATGAGGTATAGACCCTATGAAACTCCTGATGAAATTGTTTAAGGCAGAGGTCCCTGAGGTCTGGACAGGCTTCCTGCTTCCGGGTGGCAACGGTCTACAGTGTTGGCCCATTCGTGTGTTACCAGGGAAAGGAACACAGGTCTGGAAGAAGAGTGGTGCTATCTATGAAGGGGATTGGAAGTTTGGGAAGCGAGATGGCTACGGCACCCTCAGCCAGCCTGACCCAGAGACTGGAAAATACAGGAAGGTGTACTCAGGCTGGTGGAAAGAGGATAAGAAATCGGTGAGTGGTTCCCAGAATGCCCTGTGGGTAGGCGAGGCCGAGAGCCAGTGTGTGTGTGTGTGTGTGTGTGTGTGTGTGTGTAGGGGGAAGGTGGGCGGTGGATCTAGAGCCAGGAGGACCAGTGGGTTGGTGTGTGTGTGTGTGTGTGTGTGTGTGTAGGGGGAAGGTAAGCGGTGGATCTAGAGCCAGGAGGACCAGTGGGTTGGTGTGTGTGTGTGTGTGTGTAGGGGGAAGGTGGGCGGTGGATCTAGAGCCAGGAGGACCAGTGGGTTGGTGTGTGTGTGTGTGTGTGTGTGTGTGTGTGTAGGGGGAAGGTAGGTGGTGGATCTAGAGCCAGGAGGACCAGTGGGTTGGTGTGTCTGTGTGTGTGTGTGTGTGTGTGTGTGTGTGTGTGTGTAGGGGAAGGTGGGTGGTGGATCTAGAGCCAGGAGGACTGGTGGGCTGGTGAGTGGGAGAAGGAAGGGGTGGGGTAATTGTAGTGCTTCTCAAAACAAAGCCAAGAAAACAGGAAGCAAGAGGAGTGGGCCCTCCCAGGGAGGAACACTTTAAAAACTCTAAGGCAAGTAGGAGGCAGCAGGCAAGGTCTCCTCCGCCCTCTGCCCCCTCATTTCCTGACTTCCTTCTCCCTGGTACCCCATTCTGAGAATCCTCTCTCGGTTGGCCTGAATCAGATGGGAGGTTAGGAAGCAGGGTGTAGAGGTACATATGGTGATGTCAGCATTCTGAAGGCAGAGGCAGGAGGAGAGTGAGTTTGAGGCCAGTGGGCACTACACAGAGAGACCCTGACTGGAAAGGGAGGCCGTGGAAATGGAGCAAAAGCAGAGGACTCTTGGCCATAGAACAAGAGAGGAAGAAGGGAGCAGAAGCTAGCCAGAGGGAAAGCCTCAGTCCACAGATACCCACCCTGCTGAAGACATACCTACTCTAAAGACTCGGGTGAATCCTCACTCTAAATCACTGAGCCTGATGGTTGTAACAGTGTTGCTATTGAGCAGACACCCTATGTGGTACTTGAATTGACTCTTATAGCAGCCTTTCATCATTGATGTTCCATTTTACTGAGAAACAAGCTCAGAGAAGTGAAGCATCTAGCCTGCAGTTGGTGTCACAAGCTAGCCAGTTGCAGAGCCCGAGATTTCATGTTCTTTGCTCCTAGTGAAAAAACTGGGCCTAAAACAAACCATTTGCCTTTAACACAGAGTTAGCAGTGTTTTCCCTGGAGTTGGGAGAACATGTAATCCAGCCTAGAAAATATAGGGCAGGCGGTCACACCCAAAAAAGCAAGGAGCTAGCCAGGTAGACATTTAAAGGGTAAGAAGAGGGAACAAAGACCTCAAACAGCTTGTCTGCCCTGGGGAGGGGCAACAGCAGTGAAAAGTGGCGTTGGGGTTTTGAGGTACAGACTTATGCTACTTAACCCCCACCTGGAGCGTGATCGTGATCTTCAGCAGTCCTTGGTTTCCTGCGGTTGGTCTCCAAATGTCCCATTTATGTTTCTAAGTTGACAGCGGAGGAGGCCACTGATTGCAATCAGAGCTGGATGGGTGATCTCTGTGGGCTACAAAGTCCACTTCTGGTGGCTGTCTGCAAGTGGGGACAGAGATAAGGGGACTAGAAAAGAGAGAGACTGATGCGGGCTGTGTACAGGCAATGCACAGGATGAACAGAAATAAGCAGCTAGAATCCTTTCACCTCTGCTTGGGTGGCAAGGCTACACGGGAAGCTCAGGTGTGAGAATTGAGATGGCAAATGGTGAGCCATCTTCCTGTTTTCAGGGCTATGGGATCCAGTTTTTCGGACCCAAAGACTATTACGAGGGTGAATGGTGTGGCAACCAGCGCAGCGGGTGGGGCCGCATGTACTACAGCAACGGCAACATCTACGAGGGCCAGTGGCAGAACGACAAGCCTGAAGGGGAGGGCATGCTGCGACTGAGTGAGTGCACCGCCCTATGAAACCACGCCCCAACGCCGCTTGGCCCCGCCCCCTCCTGGAAAGAGCCCAACAATCACGTCCCATAATACCAGTCTTCCTGGCCCTGAAAAAGTCAGATTTTGACTTCCAATGGGATCCAATTAAGCTGAGGCCCTGCGTCAGCTGGGAGGGCTTAGGAGGTCTGTCTGTCTGTCTTGTTGCCTACATATCCCTTAGCTACCTAGAGTGAGCCTGCCTACAGGGAGCATAACCTGGATTTAGTGAGCACTCGCTGAGGCCTGAGCAGAGCAAATGTTCTAGGCAGTTCATTTCTCAAGGCCTAGATTTTGGGCAAGCTTACATGCGTTCAGATCCTGGCGTGAGCCAGTACTGGCTCTGGAACCCCTGGAGATTTGCTTGAACTGTGCTTCATGTTGCCTTGTGGTTAACATACGGCTAAATTTTTTTTTTTTTTTAAATGTGAGATGACTTAATGAGTAACGGCTCTTCCTCATAGGCCTGATCCTGTGTCCCACAAGGTAAGAGAACCGATTTCCCAGAGTTGTCCTCTCATCTCTATGTGTTTTACACATGCACCATGAGATGCAAGTGCCTGCACTTAACACACTAACACCTGGGGTTAGCAGCATTGCTTTGGCTTAGAGGCCAGCCTGTGCTAGCTATGTGGAGAAATGCTGTCTTAAAAGTTAAAACTCGCAGGGTGGTGGTGGCACATGCCTTTAATCCCAGCACTCCTACTGGAGAGGCAGAGTCCGGCAGATCTCTGTGAGTTCAAGGCCATCCTGAACTATAGAGTGAGGTCCAGGACAGTCAGGGCTGTTACACAGAGAAACCCTGTCTCAAACCAGAACCAAACAAACAGGAAACAAACATGTGGGCTTTAATCACAGCAGTTGGGAGGCAGAGACAGGCAGAGCTCTGAATTCCTGGTCTACATATGGAGTTTTAGGCCAAGGCCTACAAGGTGTAGAGCACTTGCCTGGTGTGCTTAAAGCCCTTAGCACTGCAGAACAAAACAAGCTATAATAACTTATCACAAACTGGGACTAGAGCTGAAGCCCAGAGGCAGAGGATGTGCTGAGTGTGTGCCTGTGCCAGGTTCTGTCCCCAACACCGAAAAATAAAACCTCTGGAGGCGGTTGAGATTAGGTGGCACTCATGTTGGCGTCAAGCTGGACACTGACCTACTGCACGGTGCTTAATGACTCTCAGATAGCTAGCACACGCTTGTCAGCAGCTAGGACCAGTGAGGCCCAGGCTGAGTCCTGCCTGCTTCCCTATGCCCAGCACCCATGCTTTCCTGTCCTTTCTCTAGAGAACAGGAACCGATATGAGGGCAGCTGGGAGAGAGGCATGAAGAACGGGCATGGGCGTTTCTTTCACCTGGACCATGGTCAGCTGTTTGAAGGCTTCTGGGTGGACGATGTGGCTAAATGTGGCACCATGATCGACTTTGGCCGTGATGTGGCCCCTGAACCCACCCAGTTCCCCATTCCAAAGGTGTGTGGTCCTGAGACCCTGAAGCCAGAGAGACTGAAACAAGCATCTGCAGCCCCATGTGTCCAGGGACCATAGAGAAGGTTTTTTTTTTTTTGAGCAGAACATCTCCAGCAAGGCAGCCTTCCATGCTCCCTAACCAACCAACAAATCCTTGCCCCTGCTTCCCTCCAGGTAGAGATTTTAGACCCAGACGGTGTGCTGAAGGAAGCAATAGAAGCTCTGAAGAACACAAAGGAAGACGAGGATTGATGCCAGGTGAGAAGATACACCTGCCTACCATCTCAGGCTGAGGCAGCTCTGTGTCCATGAACAATGAAGATCTCCTGGCACTAAAGAGCCCAGGGCAGGACCAGAGGGCAAGTTTCTTGCCTCCTGTAGTTCAACTTTTTCCTTCTTAGCTACTCCTCTTTACAACTCATGTTCCTAGAAGACCAAGTGCATTCCAGTCCTGCTCAGATCTCCTCAGTTGCATTCTCAGCCTCCAGGGGTGGGCACTGAGCTGAAGTCAGGTGGTCTGTCCCATCTAAAGGCCCCTGAATAAGGCTGTGGGCCCTAGGCCTGCACTGACACAAATGATTATGGGGCCTTGTCCTGGGGTGGTTGTGAGACGTTAGGGCAGTGGTTCTCAACCTGTGGGTCACGACCCCTTTGGGAGTTGAACGACCGACCTTTTCACAGGGGTCACCTAAGACTATCTGCACCTTAGATATTTACATCATGATTCAAAACAGTAGCAAAACTATGGTTATAAAGTAGCAACGAAAATGATGCTATGGTTAGGGGTCATACAACATAAGGAACTGCATTAAAGGGTCACGGCAGTAGGAAGGTTGAAAACCACTGCTTTAGGGAGAGGGTGTTGGTGGTTGTACTCCTAATACTAGCTCCAGCATCATCCTAACCTGTGCAGAGAGTACATCAAGGCTCAGGAGAAACTCCAGCCCTTGTCAGCAAACTGCTCAGACTGGTGCAGCTCCTGCAGGAGGAGCAAGCAGCAACTCTGGGCATGCCCTGGCTCCCTCAGAGGGCATCCACTCTTCCAGACACTAGGTTATTCTCTGAAAGTAGAGATAGGCTATTGCTTCTCCATGGCTGGCTTTAGGTACCCACTTACTTAAATCCTTTGCCCTAATGCTTTATATCAGAGTGCATGAAAATAAAGAACCTGGTGGCCTTAGAGCAAGGGCCTGTGGCTTGAGCAGGGAATGGGAGGGATCTGAGGAACAGCCTCATCAGCTGTGTGGATTTCTCCCCAGGGAGGTGTGTGTCGGGGGTGAGTGGAGGGCTCAAGGCAGGGAAGCAGCTTCAGCTCTTCTGCCTCTGAACTAGCCCAGAGAGGAGAGTGAACCTGTACTCTGCCACAGTGGCCACCAAGATCTGAGATTAAAGCAGGTCCCCACCTTTTTAGCCTAATATGGGAATCCTGAGGAAACTAAAAACTATGAGTGCCCAAGACAATCATGTCCTAAATACAACAGCAGAGGCAGGTGGATCTCCGAGTTTGAGGCCAGCCCAATCCACACAGTGAGTAGAGGGTGCATAGAGAGATCTTGTCTTTTAAAAGAAAGACAATGATTTAAAACCACCTAGGATTTTTGCACTCCCCTAGCTCCGTGGGGACATTTGGTAATGCCTGGTGACACTTCTGGTTGTCAAGATGGACAGAGAGGAATGCTACTGGAATCTAGAGCAGTGATGTTGCTAATGCTATAATGTTTTTATAATTTTTGTCTTTTTTTTTTTTTTAAGTCAGTGGTCTCACTATATAGCTGTGACTGTCCTGGAACTATGTAGACCAGGCTGGCCTTGAACTCACAGAGATCTGCTTGTCTGTGCCTCCTGAGGACTAACCTGTGCCCGGCTCAACATGCTACAATGTAAACAGGCTAGAAAGGGATGATTTGGTGCAAAGCCTATCCATAAAACTCTCAGCAAATGCCCCAAATTTAGTGAGGTATGGCTCACACCTGTAATCCCAACACTCTGGAGATGGAGGGAAGAGAATCATTAAGGGTTTGACACCAGTCTGGCCTTTATGGTGATTACAAGGATAGCCTCAGAGAAAGAAAAAAGCTCACACTCACAGGTTTTCTTTGACCCTAAATCCTAAGTATGGTGACCTGCTTCAGGGTGTGGTACTGTCTGTACCTGACTCCAAGATACAGGCTCAACATAAGTACAGGAGCTAAGTGCTTGCTCTGTACCAGGCCTGGTGTGGACAGCTTCAGTTGCCTCTCCTGTGACTCCATAACCCGTGAGGTGGCCTACTGCTCTCTGGGCTGCTTTAGAGGAAACAGCTTTCTAAGTCCCCAAGCTAACATTGTGCCTAACCTTAGTTCTATACATTCTTTTAAATTATTTTTGTGTGTTTGGTTGTTTTGCCTACCTGTATGTTTGTGTGCCATGTGAATGGCTGAGGCCCAAGAAGATGTTACAGATGGTTGTGAGCTGCCACATGGGTGCAGGAAATCAAAACAGATTCTTCTGGAAAAGCAGGTACTCTCAATCACTAAACCATCTCTCTAGCCCCAGATCTATCTATCTTATCTATATCTATCTATCTTAGGGAGTAGGCGTGTAAGAATTGTTACTAGGCACGGTGGTGCATACCTTTAATCCTAGCACTTGGGAAGCAAAGATCTATGTGAAGCCAGCCTGGTCTACATAAATACCATCTCAAAAGAGAGTGGGGAGTAGGATACACTTGTTTATCTATAAAAAGCAAAACAAAGCAAAAAACTGGCAACAGTAGTCACTTCTGGAGACAACAACTGAGGACTTGAGAAAAGGAGTGGAGAACAACTTTTTCCTGTTGAATTTGGAAGCAATTAAATAGATAAGCTACTGTATCCAAAATAAAAATAAAGCCAAAGCAGAAAGACTGGGTTTTTATTCGTCTGCTTTGGTGCTGCTTTTGGGATGGACACAAGGCCGAGTGTGGGCCAAGCAAATGCTCTACCACTGAGCTACACTTCAGCTTGGAGACTGGGCTCATAAGTGGTATTTACTCAAGTTGCCTGGGTACTTGTTAGTAGAAGATTCCAGAGACATACCCAGACCTGCCAACCTGAATTGGAAGCTCATGAGTGATGATCATGTTTGGGTACCTGCATCCTACAAGCCAGCCTGGTGAGTCTTGATCCAGACATTCAGGAAACAAAACATTAGACTGCAGAATCATTGCCCAGGAAGTTAACTCCATCAGGATCCTGGGTTTCTGCAGAAGCTGGTTTAACATGTGAGTGACATCCAGGCTTCTCTGGGGAGTGGAGGTTTCACAGTGGAAGATGTTTGCTTAGGATGCATGAAGACCTAGGTTTGATCCTCAGCGCCATTAGAAAGAAGACAAACAAAACCACTTCATACATTGGGTTTCTAGGACAGATAGATTTTCCACACTCAGGACCTATGGGAGTCAGGTAAGTTATGTTTTTTTAAATTACATTTATTGTGTGTGACTGTGTGCATGTGGGTTCATGTTCCATGTTGCGCATGTGGAGGTCAGAGGACAAACAGAACTGATTGTCTCCTACCATGCAGGTTCTGGGAAACAAACCCAAGTGCTAAACTTGGGGCAGGCTCCTTTATCTGCTGAGCCATCTAGAAAGCCCAAGGAAGGAATTCTGAAGTGGCTTGGTGTGAAACAAGAGGGAGCGGTAGGGACTGAGGCAAAGCTAGGCTCTAGGTAATGGTGGCTAAACCTCAATTCCTGCTCACTTGTAGCTCTGCAAGCTAGGCCCAGTGCCCCTGGATCTTCCCATTCTTCAAGCAATGCCAGCATCTTCCTTGGTAAGATTCTTCTGAGGCTCCAGGTTCTGAGCCTCCTTCCAGCTTTGAGTCCTGACAAGTTACTTTTGGTAATTAATCTTCACTGTCAACTTGACTGGATTAAGAGAAACCTGGGGGATTAATGAAGCACCTCTGGGTCTGTGGGAGCATTTTCAAAGATGATTCGTTTACAAGGTTTCTGACTTGATCAATGGCAGGGAGTCATTCCTCAATGGCTCACCCCAAGCAGTACTGGGAGGTGGCGAGACAATGAAGGCGGGGCTTGATAGGAAGGTCACTGGACATGTTATCCTTGGGTACTGTATCTTACTGCAGTCACTTCCTACATCCCCTTGTTTGACTCTTGGCTGCCGTGACACGAATTGATGTTTCTGTTACACCCTCTCCATCATGACAGTAATACTGGTATCTCTGAGATCATGAGATGAGATAAATCCTCTAAGTTGCATTTTTTGCCTGTTTGGTCACGGGACACAAAGGCCACCTACATTAACTTTCTTGAGCATCAACTCTGTTTCCTGCACAGTGAATAGTAACATTCTCAGAAGAATGCTGAGGATCACATGACCAGTGCACAGTACTTAGAATACCCTATACACAGAAGGACTAACTCATCCTATTTTGTTATTTCAGATGGACTGACACGATCCCACAGACTATTCCTGCCAAAATGCACAATCTGATTTTAACCATGAAAAAAATATCAAGAGAATCTAAACAAGACATTCTGTAAAACCACAGGGTCTGAGTTGGACTGATGGCTCAGTGTTAAAAGCACTGGCTGCTTTTGCATGAAGACCCAAGTTTTGTTCCCAGTACCCTCATGGTGGCTCACAACTGCCTGTAAATTCTCAGGTGATGGGACAACCTCGTCTGGCTTCCAAAGGCACCAGGCATGCATGTGGCACTCACACATGCACATTTTAAAAAATGTTAATGTTGGGGTGGGAGTGTAGCTCAGTTCATAGAGCCTGCCTAGCATTCAGGAGGCTCTGGATTTGCTCTCCAGCCCTGCAAGACACTTGGAATGCCAATGTGCACCTATAATTCCAGCTCTTGGGAAGAGTATCAGTAGTTCAAGGTCATCCTCCACTACATAGTGACTTCAAGGCTAGCCTGGGCTATATGAAGCCATTTTAACAAACCCCTCAAAGGTTCATGCTTGAAGAGACAAAAGCCAGGCAACAATTCCAAATTAAAGGAGACATAACAATGACAACTTATTACTACACATGAGGCAGAGAAAAGGCTTGCTAGGACAAGTAGGAAATAGAACATGAGGACCAGGTGGTAACTGCAATGCACAATATCCAAATTCCTGAATTTGGGCTAGGGATTTAGACAAAGCAGAGCACTTGCCAAGCATTGAAGCCCTGGATTTGACCCTTAGCATCCCATAAAGTGGATATGTGACACACACTGTAATTCTAGAACTTGGGAGGTGGATGTTTCTGAAAGTTCAAGGCCAGCCTGGGCTATATAAGACCCTGTTGTTGTTTTTTTTTTCCCCTTCTGAATTTGACCAATGAGTTGTGGCTATAAAGGGAACACACTTGGTTTTAGGAGGCATATTTAAACTAACAAGGATATCTGTGTGTCAGTATGAGCATACATCATGTATGTGCTGGTGCCCAGTAAACGGTGTCAGGTCCCCTGAAGCTGGAATTACAGACAGTAGTGAGCTGTCCTATGTGGGTGCAGGAAACTGAACTCAGTCTTTTTAAAAATTTTATACGTGTATATGTATGTCTGAATGTTTGTATACATACCAATGTGTATAGTACTCTTGGAGGCCAGAAGACAGCAATGGATACTCTGGGATACTCTGGAACTGGAGTTGAGGCAGTTTTGAGCTGGGTCCTCAGAACTGAACTTAGGTCCTCTGGAAAAGCAGCCAAGTGTTCTTAACCACTGAGCCATCTCTCCAGACCCAATGTTTTCTTTTTCAATGTCTATGAGTGTTATGCCTTGCCTATATGTCTATGAACCACTTGTGTACCTAGTGCTCATACAGGCCAGAAAAGGCCACTGGATCTCCTAGAACTAAAGTCACAGAGGGTTGTGAGCTGCAACATGGATACTAGGCATCGAACCTGAGTCTTGTGGAAGAGCTGACAAGTGCTCTTAACCACTGAGTCTCTCTTACCCTGAAACAAACATAAATATTCCTTCTTTAAACGCAATTATACCTTATACAATATAACCTCTTAACCACTTAAAAATATTGTGACCAGAGGCTGGCAGGAACCTAACTTTGAATTTCTCCTAGAAATAGTGGCTCAGGACGTACACACCCATTTCTGGTAACTTTATAGAGTAACTACCTCCAAAAGAAATGACTGGGTACACAACTTAAATACTATTCGTGAAGGTTTCTTTTGAGTAGAAATTTTCCAAACGAAGTTACATGACTCGGAGTGTAGCTCAGTGGGAGAGTGCCTGGTCAAGTTGCTGGGTTCTATCCCCAGCAACACAGTTTTTGTAGAATTGGCAGACTGAGTCCAGGGCTTTGGCCATGCCAGGCTAGTGTTCTGTCCCTCAGCCCCTTCGTCTCAATTTTTAGGAAGTTTGTTTAGTGGCTCACCTGACTGGAACATCCAGACCCAAATATAGACACAAAGGTGTCCCTTGTGAGTATACTTTGTGTTTAACACACACACACACACACAGCGCACACTTTTGGCATTGAACTGGGAAGGAGGTTGAGGAGGGCAGGATAGGAAGCATCCGGATGATACTGGGGGTGGGGGTGGGGGGAAGAAAGGACAAAGAAAGCATCTGTCCCCATTCCACCCTCCCACCTCCTACAGGAGGGGGACCCAGAGCTGGAAGAACAGGGAGTGCTTATTCTCACAGAAGAAAGTCTCAAAGTGCAGTGATTTTTTTTTTTGTTTTTTTTTAAAGCCTCTTCCACTCTCTGCCCCAGTGAAGCCCGGCCGCCTGCATAGGCTGTCCTCCAGGCTGGGCCAGGACAAGGTCATGGGGAAGGGCATAAGGCCAAAGCTCCACAGGGCCAGCAAGAAGGCGAGGACTTAGGCGTAGTGGGTGCCGGGTGTTAGAGAATGGTCCCCTCTGTGGTCCAGCTGGTCCTGCAAGCGGGCAAACTCAGCCAGCTCATTGAGCTCCTGGAACTGTCGGTCCGTCTTATGGCTGACCAGTGAGCGGTAGAAGTGAACAGCAAAGACGATAAAAACCAGGCCACAGGGGACCATGATGGCGGTGGAGGCAATGGCTGCTGCCTCGCCAGGGGTGATGCCCCCACTGTTGCTGCTGTTGGAGATGACAGCTGACTCAGTAGGGACTTTGGTGGGAGTTGGCTGGCCTGACTTTTTCTTGAGGGGTAAGAACTTGACCCAGCAGAGCAGCACAACCTCAGCCAGGAAGAGCAGCGTCCCGATGACAGTAGAGAAGGCCCAGGCCAGCTCGATGTGGCGGTGCATGCGCTCATGGGGCGACTCTTTGACCGAGTTGAGGTTGTGGACATTGCTCACAGCTTCAATGTTGGGCAGAATGCAGGTACTGATCATGAGTGCAAACAGGTGCACGGCTACCAGCACCGTGGTACAGGCACTGAAGACAATGAGCAGTCCTGGGGGATAGTCATGGTCTGTATCCAGCTGGACTTCCACCATCGCCACCTAGGAGAGGGGAACAGGGAAGTGAGTGGCATGCTCAAATCCTACTTCTCTCCCCATCAGAACTGTCCTCTCTGATTCTCTGTTTCTGGGAATGAGAAAGCCTACCCACCCTGGGTTGAGAGGTAGCAGAGAGTACTGATGAGGCAATCAAAACATGAATCTACTAGCTGTGTGTCCGTAGGAAGGCAAGTGTCTCTGAGCCTCACCATATTTAGCAAACAGGTATGGCCTTTACACAGATTTTAACAAATGAAGAGTCCCTGGTTTACAACAAACATCTTCCAAATGGGAATGCTGTTAATCATAAATGGTGACGATGGTATGGTATATTATGCATACTGTCATTTTTGTTTTGTTTTTCTGAGACAGGGTTTCTCTGTGTAGCCCAGATTGTCCTGGAACTTGTTCTGTAGACCAGACTGGCCTTGAACTCAGAGATCCACCTGCCTCTGCCTTGGGAGGCAGTTCTTTCCTACTACCTTGTGGGTCCTGGGGTGGAACCTCAGGTTGTCAAGGTTGGCAGCAGACACCTTTACCTGCTTACCTATCTCTCCAGACTTTAAAATACATATTTAAAAATCAGCTACCACACGCTATTCCTTATTGGTCTCACACTCTCGTACCAAGACAGAACTCCATTTCCTGTCCTGCTCTCGGGAGAACAGGCTGGAGGCTAGAGAAGTGAAGGCCTTCCCACGTCACCTTTAGGCCTATTCTGAGAATACAGCACACAGGCCAACAAGGAACGGAGAGAGGCTTCCCAGAATAGATGGGCTCAACCCAGTGCCTGTATCTTGGCTGGGCAGCCAGCAAGCCCTAAGGCCATCTCCTCTTCTAGCCCTAGGGCTCACACACTGGTTGCTCCCCATTCCTGGAGACCTGAGGATTTGGGGTCACCAGGGGCATACTCTGAACTTGCCACCTGCTCTTAACATCTGGGCCTTGCAAATCACCCTCATACAAAGGAGCCAGCTCATCAGATTTGGGCCAGGAGCAGCGGGCAATTGGATCTATTGCCAGGGTCTGCCCATGTGGGCCAGAGAGTCAAGGGCAGCAAAGAAACAGGGGAAGTGACAGTATCAAGGGAGGCTGGGGACTGTAACTCGGTAGAACGCTTGCCTCCCACGCATGGAGCCCTCTGTTCAATCCCCAGCAGTGATAGAAACTATGTGGTGGTTCACGCCTGTAATTTCAGCACTGGGAAAGTAGAGTCATTGATGGCTACACAGTGAGTTCAAGGACAGCCTGAGCTACACAAGACCCAGTCTTTAAGGAAAAAATTAAAATGATGATGAATGCCTGGGTGGGTGGTCGTGAAGACTGAGTTTGTACATGCTCTGTGGGGCACAGTAAACCAGTAAAAATGGGTTTATATATTTACTCAGAACGTTCGTTCCCAGCCCAGCCTACCTGAAATCCTCCTGCAGTTGCCACCCTCCTGCTGGAGAGGCAGGCTGAGCCTGAGAGAAGCAGGTCAACAGCAGACCTAGCTCTCAAACCAGAGCCACCCAGACCTCACTCTAGAGCTTTGGTCCAGGCCCAGCCTGCTCTGTAAGACACAGGGGTGAGACTAGGCTCAGAGATAGCCGGGGAATCTGGGGAAAGGAGTGGACGCCTGCATTAAAACAGCCTGGTTTATATATTTGTAAGACTTTTCAGAACATTTCAACGGGATTTAAAGGCTTTTGCCTAAGAATTGCCACAACTAGCAAGGATAAGGATGCTTCAGCCTGAGAATTTACAAAACAGTTCAAGTTCATGTAAATTTGGGGCACTGCCATGAGGATTTTGACCGCTGTTTTAAGATTTCCCTGGTGGCCTAATGCCAACCCTGAGAATTCTTTTGAGCTCATGCGGGCAAGGGAGCTGGGCAACTCGGTGCATGCGGGTGAGGGACATGGTGCAGCATTGCAGGGCACATCTTGAGACTCTGGCCCAGTTTCTGACCCCGCCTGGAAAAGATGGGTACCCTCAGACGCAGCAGCTCCTGCCACCTCCCTACCCCCATATTTCCTCTTCCTGTTTTGGCCTGCTGTCCCGGAACCTGAAACCTGAGAAAAGACAACCAGAAGAGGCTGGTGGATCTGCCCCAGGTCCACCCGCTGCTTGACCCTGGGGTGGAGGGGAATGTGCAGGGCTGTTCTGTGGGTCCAGCGTTGGGAGTGTTTATGGCTGGGCTTGTGTACTTCCCTGCATCCCAGCGATCTCCAAGCGGCATACTGCCCTCTCCGTAGAGCTTTAAGCACTCAGACCCACAATGCAAAGCTGAATGTGAAACCTGTGCTTCAGCTAACAAAGCTGGTGACCCTGGACAAGTATTTAAAATTCTGTGCTCCAGTTTTTGCCATCTATAAAATGGAGGCCTGCTTATGATAGTTATGAAGTTCCAGAGTTAATGAGCATAAAATGCCCTTTAAACATGGTCTGACATATATAAACTTTAGAGTATTAATGATTCTATTAGTGATTACCATTATTGGGGCAGAGGCCGCTGCTCTGCAGTAACATGCTAGCCTAGTGTAGTGAGGCTTTGGGTTCCATGTACAGACACACAAACGCACAGCACTCACTACTCATTTTCAAATAAGGGGCTCAGAGAAATAAGATCAATTGCAGGAAGGGAGCCATCCTGCTCTTGGGTAGGGGAAGGTAGAAGTCAGCCACTCCAAAGCCTGTGTATAATGAGGGTGTGCTTCCTTCACACGGTCACTGAGGTTAAATGAGGTTTTGATGTATAAATGTTTAGCACAGAGTCAGCCACAGGAGAAGCTCAATAAATCTCAGTTAAAAAGAAAAACAAAGAGAAGTGGAAGAGAAATGGGGTGAACTTCCCAGGCCTGCACACTGTTCCCCACTCAGGGCCTTGTATGTCTCTTTCCCAGGCAGCACAAGCTCCCAATGTGGGCAGCAGGGGCAAGTGTACTCCACTCAAGACCTGGCCAAGACAGCACCATCAGGGTCATAAAACCCGGTCCAGGCACACTAAAACCAGGTATCCTCACAGCCTCCAAGAAAGAGGAAGGGCCTGCTGCTGTGCTCTGGAAGAAACCCCCATTACCCTCATCTACCATTCCTGGAAGTCCAACCACACAGGCTGGCTGTATGCACCACTGCCACACGTAGGACCAAGTTCAGCGCCACAGGGCTGCATACAAGAAATGATTCATAAATCATGAACCCTGACAAAAACTGTTCATAGGCCTAAAAGCCATCATCCAGAATGAGTTCTACTGTGAATATGTCCCACAGGGGTGGGAGAGCCTAAAGTCAGGGGAGGCCTGGCAGAATCTAGCAGCTGACTTCCGGGGGCCCAGCACTATCCCAGAGAGATCACATCAGATCAGATTGCATGCAGCTTCACAAGGTAAATATAGCTGGGAGCAGGGCTGTTAACCCAAAATAAACAGCTCCTAGCTAGCCAGAGGGTTTCCACAAACAAGGCCTAATGGAACTTGATGGTAAGACCACCAGCCCCAACTCACACCAGTCTACAGATCTCACAGGAGATTATGGGGATCCTAAATCTCAAGCAAGGGTTAAAGGTTATCGATCCTGTGGGAGGCAAGGCCCTCTAACCTGGCCAGGAGAGTGCCCAACCCACCTGAATACCAACCACCTCTCTACCTTCCAGCTGGGCTTTATGGAGTCCCCGAGCACCTGGCAGTCCTAGTACTTTTGAGGGAATGCCCTCCCTTGCTGTGCCTAACCCCTCATCCACAGTGGGAAACACAGCTTTCTTCTCCCTAGCTCAGGCCTTCCCCTGTTCATCTTTATAGGACAGTACACAGATGTAGCCTTGGGGAGAGCTCCAAGTTCAGTCACATAGGTTTCACTGAGTAGTCTGGATCTGCTAACTCCATCCCAAATGCAGATCACCTATCTATTAAGAGAGATCTGAGACCAGGTAGTGGTGGCGCACACCTTTAGTCCCAGAGCTCTGGAGGCAGAGGCAGGTGGATCTCTGTAAGTTCCATGACAGCCAGAGTTACAACAGAGAAACCCTGTCTGGAAAAAACAGAAGGGGGGGCGAGAATCCAGCTCTAGTTCTGTGGTTTACAAACTCTCTTGACCAGGGCAGTCCAGTACTCGAAATGTTTCTAAAAATACACACACACTTCTATGAAACAGAAACAAAAGTTTCACGAAACACCACCTATTACTCTCACAAACCTGTGCTCACTATTGCCCCACACCCATTTGGTTTAAGTGATAAAAAATTTCATTGAGAATTCCTGGAATGGTGGTTACCTCCTTCCATCCTAAAGAAGGAGGGACGGTACTGTAGGAAGTCACTGAGAAATTAAAACACTGGCCCAAACGTCCCCCTCCCTGACAAGCCAATACAGGGAAGTAAGCCTTCCAAAAAGGTTGGTCTTTACTTTTAACCCAACAGAGCAGGCGCAAGAGAGACCGTCACATGATGGGTTAGGGTGGGGTATGCTGGACCCTCCTAGCTGGCTCCTCAGAAACTGGAGGGGAAACACATCCACTTTCCTGGGGGAGAGTTCTTGGTGTCCAAACTCATTTTTTTTGTTGTTGTTCATTATGAGACAGGGTCTCTCTATTATGGAACTCTCTATGTAAACCAGGCTGGCCTTGATTCACAGAGATTCCCTTGCCTTGCCTCCTAAATGCTGGGATTAAAGGCTAGAGCCACCATGCCCGACCTCACACTTATTTCTGACCCTTGATGAGGCTGTCACTTCACTACATAAAGGTTTCACCCTGAAAATACAGCACAAAGGGAACCCCCCACACCTTTTTATAAGACAGGGCCTCCCTTGGTAGCTCAGGCTGGCAACCCTCCATTCTCATCCTGTCTTCCTTCACAGCTTGTCTTTGGTGTTTTGTTTTGTTTTTTAATTTTTAGATTTATTCTATTTTATGTGTGAGTATTTTCTGCCTTAAAGAATATTACCTGTACCACATGCATGCCTGGTACCCTCAGAGGTCAGAAAAGGGTGTTGGATCCCTAGGAACTGAAGATATGGATGGTTGTGAGCAGCCATATGGGTGCTGGGTCCTCTGCAAGAGCAACAAGGGTTCTAACAGCTGAGCCAACTCTCTAGCATCCATTCTTAGTTGTTTTTGAGACAAGGTCTCTCTATGCAGCTCAGGCTGGCTTTGAACTCATGGTCCTCCTGTCTTGGCTTCCTGTGTGCATGCCTAACACTTTCCTTTCTCTTTGTGGTGCTAGTATTCAAACCCAGGGCTTTGTGCATGCTGGGCAGGTGTTCCACAACTGAGCTACATCCCCAAGCATCCTTTTAACTTTTCTTTTGTGTCAAACCAGGTACATTCAGAAAAACAAGAACTGATTTTTTCCTTTTTCCAGACAGGGCCTTATGTATGGCAGACTGGCTTCAGACCCACTATGTAGGTAAGGATGACCTTGAACTTCTGATCCTCCTGCCTCCATTTCCCAAGTACTGGAACGACAGGCATGAGCCCCAATGCCCCCCTTTGCTTTTAACTTTTCTATTTTTTATTTTTAGGTATCCTTCCAATGGCACAATATTTTATTAGCGTATATACATTATTTATAGAAATATTAACAGGGCTAGGAGTAGTAGAGCATGCCTTTTATCCCAGCACTCTGGAGGCAGAGGCAGGTGGATCTCTATGAATTAGAGGCCAGCTTTGTCTACATAGTGAATTCCAGGGCAGCCAGGGCTACATAGTAAGGTCCTGTCTCAAAACTAAACAAACAAAATAGTAAGGCTGGCACTAAAAATTTTAGTAGATTTTGGAGACCAAAGTTCAGATCAAAGGTTGACCAACTAGGGCACTCAGACTGTGGCTTTATAAAATGTTTTATAGGCCCATACCCATTTATTGACCATGCCCATTAATTTACATATCGTCTAAGGCCAAAGACAGAGTGCTATAGTTGCCTGGAAAACCACTTTGCCCTGACAGAAAAAGCTGGCTGACCGTAGGGTTAAAACAACACTCCCCAAAAAAGATTATTAAATAACAGTCACACAAGAATCCCCATTAAGGGGGAGGAGGACTGACTGGAATAAAGTATAATGGCACATGGATGAAAATGATATAATGAAACTAATTTATTAATTTAAAATTTATTTAAAAAATTGAAATTAATTTAAAAAAATATTCTTCTCACCAAGTGTGATGGCGCACACCTTTAGTTCCAGCACTCGGAGGCAGAGGCAGATGGATCCCTGAGTTTGTGGCCAGCCTAGTCTGCAGAGCTAGTTCCAGGACAGCCAGGGCTACACAGAGAAACCATGTCTCATCTCAAAACACACACACACACACACACACACACACACTTTCCCCCTTCTGAACCAGGCATGGTAGTATATGCCCGTCATTCTGGCACTCAGGAAGCTAAGGCAGGAGGATTAAGGGTTCCTTGCCAGACTGGGCTCTAGAGAGATCCAATCTCAAAGAAACAAAAAATAACAAAGGTCCTTTTTACAAAACAAAAACATCACCACTGTCTGTCCGAGGTCCTATCTGTCTGAAATGTCTCTTGAGAAGCATACGAACAGGCCCTCTGATGTTCCATCAGAGAATCAGCTGATTTGCATTTTAACTTCATATCCCGCTTCCTTCAGACTCTATTCTCCACCTCTACCCAGTGTTCACCAGTGCGCTGCATTGGGAAGCCTACTTACAAAGAGTTTTTCCTTACAAGTCAGGGACCCATCAAGGGGAGGGCCCCTCACTGTTCCTTCCCAGCTAAGAATTCCACTAACATGCCGCAGGCACTTGGGAAGTTTCACAAAAGGCTTCTCTGCTGGGCAGACAGCAACCTCCTCTTGGGACATTCAGCAAAGTTCCATTTACACACAGCCCGCATACAAATCCTGCATGCAGAATTGGGCATCTGGCTGACTCCAAAGGCCTGGTTATCAACCAACCAAGGGGGCACTGGCAAGAGGGGGCAGAGGAGAAAAGGCTCCAAATTAGACACACCAGGACTTGAGCCCTACAGCCGCCGATCCGAGCCTCTGAGGGCCCTGATTTTCCTGTGTGGATCTCACACTTTAAGAGCCACTGTGAAAGAAGGGAGTCCAGCCTCGTGCTGGACACCATAGGAGCTGCGCAGTAATCGCTTTTACCGTCCCTATCATCTTGCTCACGCCATTCCTCTGCCTATAACCTTTGCTAGCTCCCTACTCCCTACTGCCCACACAATAATCCAGACTTCCTAAACAGCCAATCAAGGACCTCTACCATATCGGGCTTTTGTGTGTTTTAAGACTAGGTCTCACTCTGAGACTGTGGCTAGCCTGGAACTCACTATGTAGACCAGGTTGGCCTCGAACTCATCAGGCTCTTCTCCAAACCTCACTTCTCCACCCTCGAGGATCAGCAGGAATCACATTCTTCTAACTCAGCCAACCCTTCAAAAGCAGCCCCCACACCACAGAAACTAGGGTAAACAAGTCTCCTAGATACCGAGGCAGCTATTATAATTTGCAAATGCCAACCCAGCCAATCCATACACCAGTGACGTTGCTGTTACTATTACTTCATTTCACAGGTGAGGGAACTGAGCTCCAAGGAGGAGAAGTGACTTCCCCCACATTTTACCAGTCTGAAGAGGCTTGGCTTAGATTGGCACCCAAACTGGATAGCTGTAGTCTCTCTGTTCCTACTCTTGCTATCCTAGAGCTCCTGGACTGTGTCTCCCCTTGCCATTCTCTGATGCTTGCTTTCTCTCTGAGCCACCCAGAGGGCTACAGTCACTTCCCAGCCAAGTGACTTCACTGAGGCAAGTCATTCACCTGAGACAACCATGCTTGTAGAAAGATATTCTGCACAGTGGCTATCTTAGTGCAAGAGCCCCATCAACTCCAGCAGTAATGATCATTTCTGGGGATTAGTACCAAGCGGTAACAGTAGCTTCTTGCTCATCTCCAGGCTCCCTGACCTAGGGGTATGTCATAAACACCCAATAATGTCTCATGACTTGAGTGCTCCCTTCCAACTCATCTTCCCAGAAATTTCAGCCAACTGCTGAACCTGCTCTGGAACCTGGAACAAAAGGGGGCTGGCGGACAGAACTTGAGGAGGAAGATAATCCAAAAATAATTGATCCCTGGTCATGGAAAGCATTTTGTTTACTACACCAGGCTGACCTTCCCAATTATCGTCTGCTTAGGCTAGAGTTACAGCCAGCCCTCCTCAGTAGACTGGATTGTCATGCATGATCACTGAAGTCCTATCACCATGGGGACAGGGTCAGGCCCAGACAGCTGAGTGGTAACCTTAGGTACAGACAGCCTAGGCTCCAAAGGATACTCTTGGCTCCAGGGACACTGCAAGATGCACATCCACCCTATCTATGTTCAGGTTGCGTTCATTTTGTATCTGCTGAGTCTCACCAGCAGACCAGAGATAGGCAGGGTACATCATCAGATCCTGAAAGTCCTCAGCCCCCTCATAGCCCCTTGTAATGAATCCTCATTCAAGTCAAGGGGAGAATAGGATCTTCCCACCTTACACATGAAAAAACTAATCTCAAGGAAGCTTACCCTCAACATGTTACACTTACTGGCCTAAGCTCTTCCATTGTGTAGTTAAGATTGGCTCAATCTCCACCAGGCTTTTTGGGAGACTCTCCCTCCCTCACCCTCACCTTATGGATGAGCAGGTAAATTTGGCATTCTAGGCAACCTGGCTATAACCATGGAAATCAAAGGTCATGTCAGCTCCGCCACTTTTGCAGGTTTGTAGGAAGGAAGCCCTCTGGGGGCAGGAAGCTAGTTGTGCTGACTCACAAGCCAAGGGAGAGTACTCCAGGAAACTTGTCACTCTGTTACCATGGTATCAGGGTGGCCTGGCACTCCTTCCTCTCTTGAGGCCCACTCAAGGGCTGGGTGTCAGCCCTGGGGGTGGGGGGTAGGGTGGGAAGGAGGAGCAATCAGACCTCAGACCATGCACCCAGAGTTCTTTCTTGGTTTTTCATAACGGGGTCCCTCTGTTGTAACTCTGGCTGTCATAGAACTCACTCTGTAGACTAGGCTGGCCTCAAACTCACAAAGATTCACCTACCTCCTGAGCACTGGGACTAAAGGTGTGTGCCACCACAGCTTGGCAAATTTAATTTAAAGTTTACTGTATGGATAGGTGTTTTGATTACATTTCTGTCTATGCGCAGGAGGCATGTGCCTGGTGCCAGCAGAGCCAGAAGAGGGTATTGGATGCCCTGAAACTGGGGTTTCAGACAGTTGTGAGCCACCATGAAGGTGCTGGGAATTGAACCCAGGTCGTTTTGAAGAGCAGTCAGTGCTCTTAATCTCTGAGCTGTCTTTCCAGCCCACACCCAGAGTTCTTAGGAGTTCAGGTTCATAGCAAAAGTACTTGGTTACCCTCTTGAAACTGCTGCTCAGAATGGAGGCCGTCCTGGGATTCAACCCTTCCTAGCCTGCAGAATTTAGGAGATGCCATCCGTGGAGTCAAAGAGCCTACTCCACCAAGGGTGAGCAAACATATATCCAGACAGACAGTGAGGATGCACACAGGCCCACCCCAGGTTATTAGTTACCATGGCCTCCTAACTTCCTCTACTGTTTTTAGTAGGTGGCCTGACCTCTTGCAGAGGAAGAGAATGAAACTAGCAGAGAGTAGAAAGTGTCACCTGTCTGACTCTCACATGATTCACGAGCCCAAGGAAGAACATATAAATGGGGGCCCCTTCCATGAAGTGTAAAACTTTCTCTTTAGCTTCCAAAGAAACCTTTTGGCTTTGTTTCTCATTCCCTAGGCCTGGTGGTACCTGCCTCTGGCTGGACACTGATCATAGCACCACGGTGGCAAGTGGCACAAGTATCTAAGCAAGCAATAGCTGCCAGCTGACCTAGGTTCAAGTTCTATTTACCAGACTAGCTGTGTGGCCTTGGAAAAGTCCCTTGACAAAAAACAAAGCAGACTGCTGCGGTCTGAGTTAGCCTGCACAGTGCTAAGCACAAATGAAAGATAAAAATGTCTAGCTAAAATGGGGCAGTGGTGGCACACACTTTTAATCCCAGCACTCAGGAGGCAGAGGCTGGTGGATCTCTGAGTTCGAGGGCAGCCTGGTCTACAGAATGAGTTCAAGGACAGCCAGGGCTACATAGAGAAACCCTGTCTCAAGGGATATATATATATATACATATATGAATAATTTTGCCGGAACTAAAAACTAGAGAGCTGCCCCTTTATTTCCTCTCTTTAAGACAAGGTCTTCATAAGTAGCCCTGGCTGTAAGTCACTATGTATAACAGGCTGGTCTTGAGGTCAGTCCTCCTGTCCAAATACTGTAATCATAGGCCATACTGGACACTTCCTCTTTCTCCTCTACAGAGATCCTTCAACTTCATTTTTAAAAGTCAGAGAAACTTTTTAAGAACAGTTTTTATTTGTCATTTCAGAAATCAAGGTCCAGGGAGAGAGAGTGATTTGCCTGAGGTCACCCGTGCAGCCAGTGGCAGGGCTGGGAAGGGTGCTTCACACCACTCCCTCTCCAGGCCTTTCCCATGTGGTCCAGGGCACTGTGGGCCTCTAAGGCATTCAGGCTCACTGCTGCACTGACCCACTTGTTTGCAGTAGACAGGGAGAGACCCAGACACACTCCCTTCCCAAGAAAACACCAAGGGTGCCAGCCACTCCCTTCCTCAAGGCCAAAGGCTTAGCTAATTCATGGGGGAATGTTGGAGAAGGGGAGGGGGGCATACCCCACTGCTGCAGGTTGATGTCACCATAAGATAATAATGTAGTTGTTATGTAGGCCCTGCCTCAGGCAAACTCCAGGATGACAGGCCTGAAGGTATTCCCAGAGTTAACTTCTAGGGCCTAACCTGCAGCCTCCAGGGGTGCCTCCTGCAGAGGCTTCTTGCACCACCTTCTTGGGACTTGAGGGGAAGAAAACATGCCTACCTCCTAATCAAGCAAGAGCCAGTTCAAGGGGAACATGTCCCACCCTCCTCCCCCACACCCAGTGAGTCAGAGACAAGTTTCTGGAGAAGAAACTGAGGGTGGGGAGTGGCTGTCAACCCCTAGGCTGAAGCTCCTGGAAAATGCGGTGGGGGGTAAGGAGGGTCAGAGTGTGTGGAGTATGGGGAGGTGGAAAGTATTAGGAAATCCCCTCCAGTGTTTGATAAAAAAGCCTTGGTAAAAACCGTCTGACTTAAGTGTGTGGGAGGGCACAGTACAAGGTAGCTCTGTCTTCCATCTCCTGATACCTGTCCTCAGCAGGACGGACGTTTGCGTCCTCCCTTTCCTCCTAAACACATGCAGGACAGCCTTCTTACAGACCGACTTCAGGAAAGCTTTTTTTTTTTTTTTGGTGACCCTAACTTTGCCGTACCAAGCTGCCCGTCTGAAAACACCTGCGCCTGGACGTCTCTGGTCGTCCTTCTCTCCCTCACAGCTTAGCACCTCTGGCTCCCCACCGGCGTCAACCGCAGCTCTTCCCCTCACCCCAGGCACGCCCAGCCTGCTCCCAACTGTGGGCCCCGTCGGGGCTGCGGGCGGGAGCGGCCGAAGCAGGAAGAGGGGAGGGCAGGGCGGCCCGAGCTCACCATGGCGAAGCCGGAGAGCAGAGCCGATGTCCGGCTGGAGGCTTTGAGCTTGGCGCGGCTCAAGTAGAGCTTGCGCCAGGACAGCGCCTGCATGGAGTGCTCGTTGAGGCTCATCACCTCGGAGTAACTCTGGCCAATCCAGTCCGGGTAGCTGACGGCGGGCGGCGGCGGCGGGGCCCCCGAGGGCTCCCCGTCCCCACTACGGCGGCGGCTCCGGCGGCTGCCGCTGGTGCTGCTGCCGCCGCTCAAGGGAAGATCCGGATTGCTGCTGCTCGGGGGCGGGGCGGGCTCAGGATGCATGGAGTATGTTGCGAAGGCGCGGCTGGCGGCGGGCGCCTGCGAAGGCTGCGGCCCCGGGCCGCGCCGCACCTCCGCCTGCCTCCCACTCGAGCCTGTCTCACGCGGCCGGACGCACCGGATCCAGAGGCCGAGGCAGTGGCGACAGCACCGCTCCGCAAGTTCCAAGCGGCCGCGACCTGAGCCTGCGCGCCGACCGGCGTCCGGTCCCAGGCCGGCACCTCGGCGCGCTCCACGATTGGACGCCTCCCCGCGATTATTTGCATACACCACACCCACTCGGATACCCCGCCCACAAGGAGGTGGGCGGTGTCCTGCGAGTTACGTGCCCCGCGTCGCCTCCGACGGCTCCGCCCACAGCCCCTGGCGCGCCTTCCTGGAAGCGCCGCACACTGACAGGCCTCGCTTCTCATCGCCGCAGCTGCTCGCGTGGCTTTGCTCCCGGAGCTCCTGAGTCGGGCCATCCCAGGTCACCTCTGGGCGCCTCCTGAGGCCTGTTTCCTTCTTGGAACAAGGTGGCGAAAGGTCTGTTGGAAAAAGAGCAAGCGGCGGTCTAGAGTTGTTATTGAGCGCCTACTGGGTGCCAACACTGTTCCGGGACAGACTATGCTTGTGAAGAAGAGGGACAAAGTCGAACCCTGAGTTGTCGTGTTTGCCTGTAATCCCAACACAGAGGAGGCTGAGGCAGGAGAACCATGAGTTTGAAGGAGTAGTTTGCTCCTGCCTCGGAACACAAGAGAGGCAAAATTCCCCTTGCAGCCAACATTCTAGTAGGAGAGACCCACAAACATCAGTCAGTAAATTAAAGTTCAGAAGGCTGTAAATGTGTAGAGGAAAAAAAAAAAGTGTGTAGTAACAGGGTTATCATTTTGGTTTTAGAATGCTAGTCTCCATTTTCATTTATTTTGAGACTACGTAGCCCTGCCTGGCCTGGGACTTGTTATGTAGACCAAGCTGGCCTCGAACTCACAAGGATCTATCTGCCCTTGTCTCCGGCGTGCTGGCATTAAAAGCATGCTACTGCCATTCCCCGGCCCCTTCATGGAATTTTCTTTTCTGTAGGGGCAGACTATAAACAAGTTCACACCTTGGTTCTGAGACCTGGGCCAGCAATGTAAAGAGCCAGGACCTACAAAGGGAACAAGTGCGGAGACCAAGAGTCAGGGATATCTGGTTCAGGATGTGAGGGTTGAGGGTGGGGCTCAGGTGAGGTAAGGTAGGGAGGGTCCGGGGCTAAGGAACTCCAGGATGTTAAATCCAAAGCAGCTGCGTTAACAGTGGTTTCACTCCTCTAACACCCAGCATTCAGAATGTTTCCTGGCACATACTCCACATTGAAGAAATATTTGTTGACTGAATACAGGTGGGAAAAACAAGAACGAGTGACAAATTTAGACCCCAGTCAAATCCTAAGCATGTGGCATTCCGGGTCGACGGTGTGATATTTAATTCTTGTGAACACTAGAGGGCGGCCCTCCACCCAACAACATGGTGGAAACCGAAAGGTCTCCTTCCAAGTTTTCTGAGAGGCCCCTGGAGGCCCCTCTTCCCTGGTTTATTAAAGATTAAGACTTTGGAGCCAGCGTGGTGGCTTTTAATCCCAGCTCTTGGGAGACAGCCGCAGGACAAGTGGATCTCTATGAGTTCTAGGCCAGCAAGGACTACATAAAGAGACCTTGTCTCAACAACATAAAACAAAAAAATTGAGGACTGGCATTTGAAATCTCACCCTGCTGGGCTTGTTTTGTAGGTGGGTTTTGTGCTTATTACTCTTCGTTATCATCTCCATCTGGGCTCAAATATCGCTTCCAAAAAAACCTTTCCTTTCTGCCTGTATTAGCCTCATGCCAGGACCTGTCTGGTCACCCTGATATCCTCCCTTGCATAGCTCTGATTGTGATAGCATCTGTGCTGGTTAGTTTTTTGTCGACTTGACATAAGCTAGAGTCATCTGAGAAGAGGGAATTTCAACTGGGAATATGCACCTATCAGTTGGCCTGTAGGCAAGACTGTAGGACATTTTCTTGATTAATGATTGATGTAAAAACCAGCCCCCTGTGAGTGGTACTACCCCTAGGCAGGTGGGTAATCCTGAGTTCTTTAAGACAACAAGCTGAGCACACCAGTAAGCCTCGTTTCTTCCCTGCTTTCTGCTTCAGTTCCTGCCCTGACATAGATCAACCTGGGAATCGTAAGTCAAATAAACACTTTCCTCCCCAAGTTGCTTTTGGTCTTGGCCTTTATTATAGAATGCAGCATCTGAAATTGTCTAGCCAATTTACGTATTAATCTGACCCCCCACTAAAGCCTGAGCATCCTAGAGCTGAGTTTGTGTAGAAACTGGTTCAATGAAAAAGATACTCTTGGTTCAGAGAAACCCCTAACTGGAGGGAGGGCCTGAGGTCTGGAGGGAAAAAGAGTCTGGAAGCCAGAAGAAAAGATTATTGATTTAGAGCAACACAAAGATCCGGCAGTGGTGCCTAAAAACGGGCTCTTATAGTAGGGATGGATTCCTCATTGGCACAAGCCCTCCTCTCTGTATAACTGTGAGTTTGAATTAGCTCATCTATACAGATGTGAGGAAAAAAACAGCTCAGCCGGTAGTTCTAGGTTCAATCCTGGCACCAAAAAGCAAAGCAAAGAATAAAAACATCCAAACTTAGGAAGGCTCTAAGCACAGCCCCAACCCCGGAGTATTGAAGTAACTTTTGCCTCCCTTACTAGATCCAGCTGGGACCATGAGTAGCAGGAAAGCCATCCGTACCCGTACTTTAGCAGGTGGAAAAACTAAGGTTGTGGTGAGAAAGCACGGTGCTAAAAGACGGAAAACAAGCCAGCAGAGGAGGAGGATCCGATCCCGGGCTCCTGCTTTATCAGCACCTCCAAGCAACCCCGTGACTCCCCCAGGTGGCCAGAAGGTATGCTTTCTGGTGTCTGAAAAGGCCAAATACAATTTTTCTTTTCCCAACAATTTGTGTATGAGAGTGTAGAGAACCCCCTGAAAAGACAATGGCCTGGTCCTCCGGGCTAGTGGCCATTGCCTGGGGCTGATGAAAGACTGCTACATGAGTCACCTTGGAGGCAGCAACAGCTTCATTTCTTTGAGAGAAAAAGATAGCAATGTAGTACTTACCAGTGACAGGTACTGTTCTAAGTTCTTCATTATAGTCCTACATTTATGTCTATATATCTAGAGTTATGTTAACTCTACTATGTATTATTTCACTATATATTAAGTGTCACGCCACACTCCTGCCAACCTTGTGGTATTAAATCACCATTTTATAGATGAGAAAAACGAGGCTCTTAGGTAGCAGTAGGATGTCTCATTTATTATTTGTTTATTTTGGTAGTAGGACAGACCTTTTTAACTTTATTTGGTCCAGAGTCTGCGTCATCACCATCACCCCACTCACCCTCATTTCCTAGATCAGACTCTTTATAGAGTATTTTTCTTTAAAATTACTATTTAAAAGTTATGAATAGCCATCCAGGGGATCTGGAGAGATGGCTCAGTGGTTAAGAGCACTTCCTGCTCTTGCAGAATATTGGGGTTTGTTTTCCAGCACCCACCCAGTGGCTCACAACTGGCAGTTTACTTCAGTTCCAGGGGATCCAACACCCTCTTCCGGCCTCCACATGTACTGCGTGTTCATGGTGCACATACTTGCAGGCAAATACACTCAATACACAAAAAATGAAACTATATAACATCTTTTAAAGAAGCTATTTAGATTGTAGCAAGTTCTTCAGGTAAAGTTTGAGAACCACTGAACTAGTTTGTCTTTACCATTCAAGTATTTTGAGTCTATTATGTGCTTAACATTGGCTGTACTTTTGGCTGCTCAGCTGCAATATGACCTTGAGCAGATTACTCTCTGAACCTTGGTTCTTTAAACAAAACCGAGAAATTATCCCAGCTTGGTGGTTCAAGACTCTAATGCTGGGACTTGAAAGGCTGAGGCAGGAGTACTGCAGGGAGTTCCAAGCTACCCTGAGCTACATAGTTCCAGGCTAACCTGGACTAGAGAGTCCTAAAATACACAGATGGGGCTGGAGAGATGTATCAGCGGTTAAAGGCAGTTGTTCTTGCAGAGGATCTGGGTTCAATTTAACAACCATTTAATTCAGTTCCAGGGCATCAGACATCTTCTTCTGACCTCCTCAGGCACTGGGTACACACATGATACACATACATATGTGCAGGGAAAGTACCCACCACACACACACACACACACACACACACACACACACACGAGGGAGGGGGAGGAGAGAGAGAGAGAGAGAGAGAGAAGACATACAGTGAGGTGATGTGAGGAGACATGGGAAGACAGCTATCAGATAAAATACACACAAGACAGCAGAAGCTGGGAAAAAAGCCAGAAACAGACCATTCCCTAAAGCCTCTAGAGAAGGGTGTCCCTTCTGACACATTGATGAGGCTGAGTGAAGTCAGAGTGATATGACTGTAGTTGCTGGCTGCCTTCTGGCCTCCATTAACTGAGTGTGGTTGGGCACCGCTGTAATTCCATCACTTGGGAGGCTGTGGTAGGAGAGTTTGAGGCCATCTTGGGCTATGTAATCAGACCTCTTTTCAAACACAAGAAAAAAAAAGTCTAAGTAAAAAAATGAATGGCTCTCTGAACTCCCTAGATTGCAGTGCTTAACAGCAACCTGAAGAAATTTTTAGGATCCTGGACTGCCTTGAGGAGGCTTCAGCTGATCAAGGAGGTTGGATCTTTATTAGGGGGCTGCAAGTACGTTCAGAAATGAGGAAAATCACAGGCTATTGAGTGATGTACACCTGGACTTGGGCTCCAGTTTCTTCAGTGTATAACTCTGCCACTTTGGGAAAGCATCCCAACCTGTCTAAGCTCCATCTGTCAAGTGGGAGTTGTGATGGCACCAAGCAGCAAGGGTTGTTACGAGTGTTTCATGACAGAACGTTTGTCTGGCAGTCAGCACAATGCTCAGTAAATGGTGGCTTTGTTCCCTCTCCTGGGGTGTGCCGGGATCACAGGATGAAGGCAGCCCCATCCCAAATCCAAAGGACTGGCTAACCTGTATCTACCAAGGGCAATTTCAGTGCCGAGAATCCAAACAGGAGAAACAGGTACCAGAATAAAGGAACAGATATGGAACTGACTTGAAGACAGGCTTGTGGAGAAAGGAGAGAGAGGACAAAGCCCTTGTAGGTTGGAGACAGTAGTGGCTCTTGTCCCTGCCTCCCTTTGTCCAGTCTGTGCAGAAAGCCTGCTGGTTGAGTAGCTATAAAGATGGCTCCCAGTGATTCAGACCAAAGCCAGGATAAGAGGAAGAGATGGGCTTGAGAGCAAAGAGGGCCCTGGTCTGGCAGTAGGGTCTGAAATAGTACTGACCTCTAGGGCCTCAAATACTGTATGTAGAAACCAGGTATAAAGATAATATCCACTCAAGTAGTTGGGTACACTAAGAGAACACATACCAGTTTAGCCCGGTGCCTGGCACACAGTAGGCAGTACCAACAAAAAGTCAGCTGTTGCTGCTTATAGGATGGAAAGGGGAAGATGACTGGGGCCAGAGTAAACTCAAGGTACAAGCACAGCATTAGTGTGGAGATATTTTTATCTAGACACCTGTCCCTCTGTCTTGTGTCCATTCTAAGCTGGTGAGTCTATCAGACTCCTTTTAGAAGTCCTGAGTCAGGGCTGACCACACCACGTTGAGGGTAGTAGGAAGTTTGGTCTCACAGCTCCCTCAAAAAGATTTCAAATCCACTTGATTTTCACTTGGTGTCTCTGCCTCCAGCTACTGTTGCCAAATTTCCCTTGCCTCCTCCAGTCTGGAGCTGGGCCATTTCCAGGATCTTTCTTTGTATAATTAAAAAGAAAAATAGAACAGTTGATGTTGCCAAACACGTATTTAAAGTGACACTCTGAACTCAGGGAGTGAAAAATCAAAACGTTTTAAGGTTTAGATTAAAAGTCTCCATGCTCTGCAGTCTCCTGACCCTGGGATTTCTCTGGAGCCTGGCCGCCTTTAATCCTCTGCCCTGGCTCGTAAAAACCCTTTAGACTAAGGGCATTTATTTCTCAGAGAACTATTCCAGGCTAATCGCATAAAAACACCCTGCTTCCCAGGAACACCCTGTCTAGTTAGTGCAGGTCCTGGGAACAGTGGGATATTTGAAATAATCACCTGAGGAGACACCCCAATCCTTCTTTGTTTACTGTGTCCTTCCCTTGTGTATCCAGTGCATCAGAAAACCCAGGCAATTCTGGTTCTTAATAGTTCCTTAAAACCAGAGCTCTTTCTTCCAGCTTGTCCAGTGTATCCAGGGTGCCATCACCTTTCACCTGGATGTCAGCTGTCGCTTGCCCAATTTTTCTGTGGCCATTTTTGATTCTCCAGAGCCCATTCTGTAAGAGCAACCAGAAAACCTTTCTAAAAGGTACATTTCCCTCCCCAGGTATAGCAGTGCACTCCTTTAATCCCAGCACTTGGCAGGCAGAAGCAGACAGGTCTCTGAATTTGAGGCCAGCCTGATCTACATAGTGAATTCCAGGATAGCCAGTTCTACATAGAGACCCTGACTCAGTAAATAATAAATGGTACAACTGATCTGTCCTTTCCATGGTTACATTAACTTCCCAGTTGCACTTAACAAATAATAAATGTAGTTGCTTAACACAGCATAAATTGATTTTTTACTCTTCTGGGTACGAGAAGTCAAAAATGAAGCCACAGGGCTAAACTAAAGATGGAATATCTGGTTTCTTCTAGAGGCTCTGAGGAGGAAAATCCATCTCCTCCTTTCTTCCACCTTCTGGTGGATTCCTGTGGTCCTTGGCTTATGGACTCTTCGATATTCATTGGCTTCCATTATTATATCCTTTTTTCTGCCTCTCCTACTTCCTGATAGGACACCTGTGATCACATTGGACTCAACTGCATAATCTCCCCATTTCAAGACCTTTGATTTAAATCACCTCTGTAAAGCTTTTCCCATCTAAGGTACTATAGTCACAGCTTCCAGGGGATATGGACATCAGAGGGCCATTACCTAGTTTACTACCCCGTGGAAGGTCCTTCAGTGGTTTTTTCAGCTTACCTGATGCTTTATCTGATCCAGTCCTGCCTCCTGCCTTATGTAACCCCATGATTGGGATTAATATGTTCATAAAAGCAGATCAGAGAACATTTGTCTCTTATACAAGACATAAGCAAGAATATGGCATCAATGAGCCAGGAAGCAGGTCCTCATTAAATACTGAATCTGATGGCTTTGTTTTGAGATGGAGAACCTCATGAAGCCCAAGCTGGCTTCAAACTCAGTATGTAGCTGAGGATAACCCTGACTTTCTGATCTTGTCTTCACCTCTGAGTGCTGGGGTTGAGGATGTATGCCAACATACCTGTTCTATGCAGTGCTGGGGTTAAACACAGAGCTTTGCATAGAAGAAACTACCAACTGAGCTATCTCCTGACCCACCTCTTATATTGAATCTCCATGTTCTAGAACTGAAAATTAGGTTTTGGTTAGCCATCTAGTTTGTGGCAGTTTGCTGTAGCAGTAGCCTAGCTGGCTACTGCTTTCCTTTTAGACCTCATCTCACAAGTCATTCGATTTTGAGTGATTTTGAGCGTATCCCCTTTCTCCTAGCCCAGAAGGCCACTCCCATCCTTTGGACCGTCTTTCTTAAACAAAGCAGGGTTTCACTGTCACCCTGGCTGACCTCGAACTTGCTATGTAGGCCAGGCTAGCCTCAAACTCAGTGTGTGCGCCAATACCCCAGGCTTATTTTTAATTGTGTAGCTGTGTCTGTGTGTGGGTTTTATGTACATGAGTGTAGTACTAGCAGACTTTAGAAGATGTAGGATCCCTTGGAGCTATAGTTACAGGTGGTTGTGAGCCACCAGATACATGGGTGCTGGGGACCAATCTCAGATCCTCTGCAAAAGCAGTACTCACTCTCAGCCACTCCAGCCCCTTTCTCTCTTCGACAGGGTCTTTCTGTGTAAGTCTGGCTGATCTGGAACTTGATAGGTAGACTAGGCTGGCCTCTACCTCCCAAGTGATGGGATGACTGGCACCTGGTGGTTTCCTGACCAATGCCTGCTAATAGATAGAAGGGTGGTAGGACAGGGAAGGAAGATGAACGTGGAAGGATGAATGGATGACTAGATGGAGGGGTGGAGAGGAGGATGGATATTAGAATGGATGGATGACTTGATTCCTAATCTCTGAATTTAAGTATCAGAATAAAAGGTCAGTTTAATACCAGTACTCCAAGGCAGAGGTAGGCAGTCTGAGGCCAGCCTGGTCTACAGCATGAGTTCCAAGACACCCAGGGCACAGAGGAACACTGTCTCAAAAAAAAAAAAAAAAAGAGATTTTTTCCCCCCCAGAATTTCTTCAGGCCAGGCTTTATAGTATTCCTTCATGCAGTCCTAGCATTTAATAAATGTCTACTTCTAAGCTTGGTGCAAGTGATTTGTTCACTAATTATTCAATTAGAGAAGCCTTTACTGAGATGCTAGATCTGAACTCATCATCCAATGCAATGTACATTTACCAAACATCTGCCAGATAACACTGACTCCAGTCAGTATCTGGGTACACAGTAGCTCAGCAAATGTTTGAATGAAGGATCCCTGGTCTTCCTGCTGAAATGGTCTGTAAATAAATAACTCTGCCATACAAAGAAAAGGCTGTAATGTGGGTGTGTTCACAGTGCAGGAGACCTTTATCTCCTTGTACTGCCAGGCACCTTTCTCAGACACTTATCTTCTCACCTGGGAAACAACAGCTCTTTGAAGATGAAGCCAGACAGGTTCTGTTCACCTGCTTGTTGGTCTTTTGTGTCCCAGAAGCACTTCTCCTGTAGTATACCTTCATCAAGGCCTGGGGTCTGGTGACTACCACCTTCTCCCACAGGCTGTCACTGCCTTCATTCACCAGGCAGGAGGGCAGCAGCTGGGCTCCAAACCTGGTGCTGCTGGCAATGAGCCGAAAGCCATTCACCCTTCGTTTGGCTTGACTTTCCTCCTTGCTTTGAATGATTTAACTCTTCCTCATCATAACCCTTTGCCTGGGGTTTTATAATGGGGAATTTAAAAAATAATATTTTGTATGTGTGCATGGTGTGTACACACGTCTATGCACTTCCAAGTGGAGGCCAGACTTTGACATCATTTGTCTCCCTGGATCACTCTCCATTTCCTGAGGCAGGGTCTCTCACTGAACAAGAGCTTGTGATTTGGGTAGTCTAGTTAGCTAGTTTGCCCCAGGTATCTAGTCTCTGCCTCACAAGTGCTGGGATTTCAGGTAGTCTCCTAGACCAGCAAGGCTTTTATGTGGGCACTGGGAATCCAAACTCTGGTCCTTGTATTTGCAAGGCAAGCAAGCGCCTTACCAGCTGTGCCATCTGCCCAGCCTAGAAAATTAAAAATTATAATTAGGGCTAGTACATTAGGTATACACAGAAATGACTATGAATCGAATCCTCACTACAGTCACAAAGCTTTAGCACCATATGAACTCCCCCCACCTCTACTCCACCGCCTCAGTGGTGCTAGGGATAGACACGCGCTTTTCCATTGAGTCACGTCTCTCCCTGCCTTGAGACAATGTCGATCAGGCTGGCATGGATTCATTCTCTCCCCCCACCACACACACACTTAAATACTTTAAGCCTGTGCTGTGCAAGCCTTTAATATCAGCACTCAGGAGGCAGAGGTTAGGGTAGATCTCTGTGAGTTCCAGGCCAGCCTGGTCTACATAGTGAATTCTAGGCCACCTGGGACTACATGATGAGACCCTGTCTTTAAAAAAAAAAAAAAAAACAATTGTGGGAATGAATGTGGGCGTGCATGTGCCAAGATTCATGTATGGAGGTCAGAGGACAACTTGTGGGAGTTGGTTCCCTCCTTTTACCATGTGGGTTCAAGGGAAAGAGCTCAGGTCATCTGGCTTGGTGGCAAGTGTTCTCACCTGTTGAGCCAGCTTGCTAGCCTGGTCTGAACTCTTGAGTCTCCGGTATTACCTCCATGCTGCTCAGATTATAGGCTTGTGCTAACCTGCCAAGCCTACCTTCTTTTAATTTGCAGTAAGATACACAATAGTTTTAACTATTATACCCATGCACCACCACAACTGGATTAGTCTTTTCTTTCCTTTTTATTTTGGAGACAACGTCTCATTCTGTAGCCTAGAATGGCTTCAAACTCACAGTGATTCCTGCATGATATTATAGATAAGCCCCCCCTCATTAACCTTTTCTATTTATTATTTTTAAAGACATTTTTATGCATATGAGTGTATGTATGTATGTATGTATGTGAACCACACATGTGCTTGGTGCCTTTAGAGGTCAGGAGAAGGCATTGGATCCTCTGAAAGTGGAGTTATTACAGATGGCTGTGGATGTTATGTAGGGGTCTGGAGAAGAGAATCCCATCCTCTATCAGTGTAGCAAGTATACTCAGCTCTCATTTACTATTGTGTGTGTATGTATTTGAACATGAGTGCAGAAGCCAGACCTGTAGAAGCCAGAAGAGGACATTGGAACCCTGGAGGTAGAGTTAGAGCTAGTTTTGAGCCACCTGATATGGATGCTGGGAACTGAATTCAGATCTTCTGCAAGAGCAGTAAGTGCTCTTTAAAATGAAAACAAAACAAAACCCACTCACTTACACATCACCATGTGGTCATGTGGTTTATCAGTGAAATGTCAGTTTCGAGCATAATTTATAAAGATAACCTTAACAATGTACCAATTATGTTGGTAAAAAATGGCTAATCAAGATTTCATCATAGTAAAACTGGGTCCGTGAGTTACTTTTGAAACCAGGCATGGTTTCAAAGGCATGTATACAAGTAATCCCAGCACTTGGAAGATGGAGGCTGGAGAACATTCAGAGACATTCTTGGCTACATAGAGAATTCAAAGCCAACTACAGTTACCTAGGATCTGATCTAAAAAAAAACAGAAGGTATAGTTAAACTGGTGGAGTGCCTAATAGCCATGTGTAAAGGGCAGTACTGAAAAAAAAAAGAAAAAAAAGTAAAAAGTAAAAAACAAAATTCCCTACTTTGGGGAATCATTGCCAAGCAAAGTACTAAAAATTGTATAACTGTGGGCATGGGTGGACATGAACATGGTGGGGTTCTGAGATTATTGGAAGAAACATTCATCATATTTCCCCAGATTCTCACAAATACAAAATTTTTTTGACTTCTGGTCATCAAAGTGTGGGGATTTCTCGTAGTACCAATTAGTCAGTCAGTTCTTCAGAATCTACAGGGTATACTGGCTTAGTGTCCTCTAGTCTAGTTCAATTCTGGCACTATATGGGCTGGGGGTATTACTCAGGGTAGAAGTTATGCTTAACATGGTTAAGCATGGTTCACTCCATTGTACCACAAAAGCATATTACTGTAATCCCAGCACTTAAGAGGCAGAGACAGGAGGACTGCTACAAGTTTGGGGTTAGACAGGATTACATAATAAATCCTAGGCCAGCCTGTGTTACATAGGAGACCCTTTCTCAAAAACAGCAGCCAAAGAACACAACATAAACAAAATCAGACCATCTTTAATAGCGGAGATCACTTTAGACCCCATTTGTGAGAGCTCAGTCCCTGACACCAGCCCATTTCTTGATACCAGTGCTGAGTCCCAGGCTGTTTTACCTGTGTTTCTGAAGGAGCCACTGCAAACCATGGTTCTTACACCTCTTATTTCACTGCCCCTCAGGAAACTCAGGGAAAGTACACTTGCATTCACCATTCGGCTATCAAGGGCATTACCAAGAACACAAATGTAGATCATTTCAAAGAAGGCTTCTGGGGCAAGGAAGCTGATAGCTTAATGTTGCTGTGACCAAAGGTGAAAGTTCTCCACAGGACGCCATTCACTCCATAGTGCTGTATTTCCCTGAGGAGATAACTGATGAGGTAGACAAGCAGATAATTGTTTCAAAGTTAAAACAACAAAAACCAGGATAAATAATACAGATGAAGAAGAGATTGACTTCTTGGTACCTTTTGGGTACTCAATTTTCTAATAACTTCCTTTTGGGCTTTGCTTTGCAATGCTGGGAATGGATTCCAGGGCCTTGAACATGCCTAGCAAGCATCTGTACCCCTTCCTAAGGTCCCTCCTAGGTTTTTATGGTGACTTTATTGTAAAACCATTGGTGATCAGCTTTACCTTCAGCCCAACCGCCGTCCTGAGGTAGCAGATGGGGCTGAAAGTTCCCACCCTTTAATGTTGCTTTAGACATTCTGGTCACCTAGCTCTAGTTCTGAAGCTATCAGGAGGCTGCCAGGCAGCACTCAACTCATTAGCATATAAAAAGATAAATCACTTTGGAGATTCAAAGGCTTTTTGAAGTTGTAAGCCAGGAAACTGGGATGAAGATCACACATATTTCAGACTATCACAAGTGCTAAGCTTAAAAAATTAGGATATAAACATATGTGTATGGTCTAAAAATAATTTATCTCCATCAATCTAAGAAAGAAAATAGTAATGGTTAGCAATAGCCCCAAGGATGGAAACACAAGAGATGCCCATCAGTGGATGAATGAGAAATAAAATGGCGTGTATTGCTAACAATGAAATAACTGATGGGGGCAGAGGGCCATGGCTACACAGTGAGTTCAAGGCTAACACGGCTATGCAGTGAAGTAAGAGAGGGAGACTTTTTAAAAACCAAAACACCATGGACTATTCAGCCTCAAAAGGAAAGGAAAGCTGAGCATGGTAGCATGCACCTCTAATACCAGCACTTGGGAGACCTAAGCGGGAGGATTAGGAGTCTCAGTTGTATATTGAGACTGTATTGGTATTGGGACTGGAGAGATGGCTCAGTGGTTTTGAGCACTGGTGGTTCCTCCAGAGGACCTGGGTTTGATTCCCAGTACCCTGGCAGCTCACAATTGTCTATAACTCCAGTTCGATGGGGCCCAATAATCTCATACAGATGCACATGTAGGCAAAACACAAATGCACATACAATAAACAAAACTTAAGACTATGTGTTAAATCTACCTCAAACGAAGAGATGCATATTTGAGAGATGCTACAACCGGATGAATCTTGAAGATGTGCTAAGTGAAATAAGCCAGACACAGAAAGTTACAGTGCAGCACTCAGAGGGTACCACCAGGGATGTGGGCAAGGAGAGTTTGGGATAGGTAGTTTTGGATGAGTATAGAGGTAGGGCAGTGGGCAAGCCTTTGCGCAGGAACTAGGAGACTTCTGTCCTAAATGGCCCTGTAAATATGGACTTTCTTCAGTACCCTACCATCGTCACCTCTCCTTCCCTCACCTTGGACTCCAAAGGCCTGTTTTACAGCAGGGTAGGCCCACACAAGCTTAGCAGTTTCTTCCTCCTCCCCAACTTTTCTTTGAGACAATCTCACATAGCCAAGGCTAGCCTTGAACTCCTGATCTTCCTACCTGGCATGCAGTCTGTTTTCTGTGGAACCCAAACTAAGATCTGCTTCTGCAGTTGGCACTCTCTTCCACTGGTGAGCATTTGAATGGGTTCATATCTTCTTGGGATGGCAGACAGTGGTACTAGATGCATCCTTGTCCGTGTTCACCAGGGTTTTCCAGAACATGCCGAGCAGTAAGCCTATTAGATGCTAGGCTACATGCACTGCCAGCCCCATTGTTGGTTCCTACAGCTAAGTCTGGTGAGCCTTCTTTCAGCTCTCTTAGTACATGTATGTCTGCTGCTTCAGCATCTAGGAAGGGCACTTCCCCAGCACACAGTAAGCTAAGCTCTCCTCTCCAAATCAACTCCTTGGAAGGGTCTCCTGACTTTTACCCAGCCACAGACTGGGTCAGTCTTCCCTTTATTATGTACCTGTAGGCATATAGTAGCACCCTGCTAGAGTGCTTGCCAAGCATTTAAGAGGGGCTGGACTCAATCCTCACCACTTGTGTACACACACACACACTCACACACACACTCACTCACTCATTTGTGATATTTACAGGTTGCAATGGTCCATTGATCTGTACAACTATTAGGACAGACTGTCTCCCTGACTACTTTGTAAATTCCCTGAAAGCAGAACCACATAGTAGGCAATTGATAACTTTAAGTCATTCTCTATGTGTGTAACTTTTCTACCACCACCACCACCACCACTACCACCACCACCACCTCCATAGCTTAACTATACAGCCTTGGTTAGCCTGGAACTTGCTACATAGAGCAGATTAGCCTCAAAGTCACACCTGTCCTGTCACACAAAGTCCACTTGTCTCTGCCTCCAGAGTGCTAGGAAAGTGCTAGGATTAAAGGTATGAGCCACCATGCTTGGCATTAGCATGTCTTTTTTTCTCTTTTTAAAAACTTCTTTTTCATATTTTTTGAGAGTGGGTCTCACTATGTAGCCCTGGATGGCTAGGAACTCACAGTGACCTACCTGCTTCTGCCTTCTGATTGCTGGGATTAAAGGTGTTCAAGTTAACTTTTCATTTTTTCAACAAATATTTACCAAGAGCTACAGTATGACAGATTCTGTTTTAGGGGAAGGGATATTAAAACAAATATAATTGAAAAGGAAACATAATTCTTCATCACAGTGGTATCCTAGTAGGAGAATAAATAAAGTGAAAAGAGGACATGTGATAAATGGTGATTACTGCTTCAGAGAAAAGAGCAGAAAAACCAGGGATCATGACTGTGATTTCCCAGGGTCTGATGTCATGCCCTCAACAGCGTGTTTCCCACCGAACAAGTGAGAAGTTCATCAAGATGATGTCACTTCCTCAGGCACACTGCAGCTCCTGTCCTGAGAAGTCAGGACCTGAAAGGTCTGAGACCCCATCTTGGTAATTTTTCTTCCCTCAGCTTCTGACAAGTGCCTTGGACGACAATGGAGACAAAGCAAGTGTCACACGTTCTTCCAGAAGCCTACGGTCTTGCAGTCAGGTAAGCATGTCTCATGGAACCTTGTATTGAGAGCCCCACTGACTCATCAGAGCAGTGGGCAGGTATGCAGCATGATCATGGACAGTTTGCAGATAGGGAGGCTGGCCTGCAGCTCCACACTGACGAATCCATTCCAGAGACCAGAAACAGAAGGTAAAGTAACTTTTAAACAATTCTTCTTAAGATTTATTTGTGCCGGGCGGTGGTGGCCCACACCTTTCATCCCAGCACTCCGGAGGCAGAGGCAGGCAGATCTCTGTGAGTTCGAGGTCAGCCTGGTCTATAGACTGAGTTCCAGGGTTCCAGGATAGCCAGAGAAACCCTGTCTCAAAGAAAAAAAGATTTATTTGTGAATAGTCAGGCGTGGCGGCAGATCCTTTAATCCCAGCACTCGGGAGGCAGAGTTAGAAGGGTCTCTATGATCTGAGGCCAGACTGGTCTACGTAATGAGTTCCAGGACAGTCAGGGTTTTAGAGAGGGACCCTACCTCAAAAGAACAATACAAAGAGATTTATTTGTACGTACTTAAAACTTTTCATTTTTATATTTACTTAATGTGTATGAGTGTTTTGCTTGCATGTATGTGTACAGCATATGTGGTTACAGATGGTTGTGAGCCACAATATGGGTGCTAGGAACTGAACCCAGGTCCTTTGGCAAGAATAACAGCAAGTGTTAACAACCACTGAGCCATCTCTCCTGTCCCTGAGCATTTTTAAATGCGTAGTTTGTGAGCCAGATCCGGGGGCTGAAGACAAAGTCTATCTTTGCAAGGAATTTTTACTTATAACAAGAGAGCAGATGTTAGATGGTTAAGAGTTTTCCTTGGATCTTGAGAGAAGAACCAATGGTCCTTTTTCAGAACATTCCACCCTCCCCAGGGGGGAAGCCTGCTCTCAGCCAGGAATAGGTGGCCTGTGGCATGGGAAGCGAGGGATGGAACAGGAGCATTTCCTATAAGGCTGCCGTGTGTGTGTGTGTGTGTGTGTGTGTGTGTGTGTGTGTGTGTGTGTGTGTGTGTGTGTTTGAAAAGGGTTAAAAGTTACTGACACCAGGGGAAGAGAAACTCTAAGCACTATGGGAGGGAGAGTATGTGGACACTTGGGAGGAATGATAGGGTGGTGGTCTTCCATTTAAGTTGCAGTTTTAGAGTAAATAGACAGAGGTGCTGTTTGAGATACAAAGTGTATTAAATAACGTGACAGACGGGTGGGGGATATAGCTAAATGCTTGCCTATCACGCACAAAGCCCTATACAAGCTAGGCACCTGGGGCAGGATATCTCCAATCTCAGGGCAGTCTGGTGATGACAGAGGCAACTAGATATATCCAGCTCTCTCCATAGCCACAGGTTCAGCATTTGTGGATTGGATTATTATTTGTGTTTGTGTGCTATGTGCAGATGCTTGGACACACACACAGAGGCCAGAGAACATAAGGTGTTTTCATTCTTCACCTCATTGTTTTGAGGCAGGGTCTCTTTCTGAACTTGAAGCTCATATTTTTCAGATAGGCTAGCAGCCAACAGTCTGCAACAATCCTCTCGTCTCTACCCTCACACAGCACTGGTGTGTGTAAGACCAGGCCTGGCTTGTGTGGGTGTTAGAATCCAAATTCAGAAATACATATTTGCTCAGCTTAACCACTGAGCCGCCTTTCCCACCCCTATTTATATTAGATTTTTTATTCTAGGGTTTGAATGTAGGACCTCATATATGCTAAGTACTTTATATCCAAGTGCTTTAGGTCCTCAGAAAATACATTTTAAAGGGTTCTATCAGGAGTTAGGTGTGGTAGTTCATGCCTGTGATCCTATTATTTATGAGGCTAAGGCCAAGTGGATCTTTGTGAGTTTGAGGCAAGTTTGGTCAACATGATGAGCTCCAGGCCAGCCAAGGCTATACAGGGAGGCCCTGTCTCAAAACAACAACAGCAACAACAAAGAACAAACTAGGGGCTGACAAGATGGCTCAGCAAATAAAGATGCCTTCCACCAAGTGTGATGATCTTAGTTTGATCCCTGTGACCCCATAGTGGAGTGAGAGAACTGACTCCTTCCTGCAAGTTGTCCTCCATCTTCTACACAAGTACTATGGTGCATCCCAACACACAACAAAAGCAAATAAAAACGTAAAATGAGAAAAAAAAAACCACAAAGAATTCCATCTGGTTGGCCTTAGGTATAATCCCAGCCGAGGTTCATATGTTGAAGGCTAGCCTGGGCAGTTTAGCAAGGCTGTGTTTCAAAAGAAAAAGGAAAAAGGGTTGGGGATATAGCTCAGCAGTAGAGCTTGCCTACCATGCCTAAGACCCTGTGTTCACCAGTACCAGGGAGAAAATTCCATACTGAACAGCGTTTCAAAAATTTGTTCTCCCCAACCCCCATCTTTTCTGCCTTGTCATTAGTTCCTAAACAACTACATTGTAACAACTATTTATACAGCATTTAAGTACTAGGTATTAAAAATAATCTGAAAATAATTCAAAGGACACCAGGAAGATGGGAGTTCTCCATAAATACTACACCGTTATAGGATCTGAGCATTCTTGTATTTTGCTATCTGCTGGGGTCCTGTATCTGACTGAGGAAACTTCGGGACCACATAATGTGCTTAGCCTCGGAAGGTGGCGGGAGATAAGATACCCAAGCAGGTTCTAGGATAAGGATGTTGGAGAGGTGGCAGCTAGCAGGTGCAAAGGCCTAGAGGAGACAAGAATATTTAGATAAAGAACTCAAAATACATAGAGCAATTAGATCTTGCTTAGAGGGAATCCGGCTGGGGAAACAGCTATCCCATCCTCTGCAGGTGACTCTTTCCACTGAACCTTAAACTTGGAAGAAAGCAAATGTTGTTAGGGTTCTGGTGCCCAGAGCACCAGCTTCAGCTGAGTCACATCATTGGATGAGCCCTCTTCTAACATTGTCTCACACAGTATCCATGTTACTGTAGTGTGTGTGCTCTGTGTTGCCACCTCCATTTTACAGAAGAGAAAACAGACCGGTCCTTCAGCATCTTGTATCTTGATGTACTGTCTAGAGGTTTACAATGTTCCTTTATGTCAATGCTTTATTTCTAGCATGCCTTTGACTTGAGATAATAAATGTCAAAGCCTTGTTTTCTTTTTTTAATAGAGCTATCTACATATGAGGCATCATGAGTTTGTTGGGCTTCTGGCTCCCCCCAGTTCAGCCTGTAGTATTCTGGAAACTCAGGAAGGGGCAACAGCTATAGCCAAAAGGCCAAGTGGCTTCTCAAAATTCCCCACGTCTATTCTGGTTCTCCCTCTGGGGCAGCTCTTAGATACCATCTTCTGCCAACTAGAGTTTGTTTCTCAGAAGCTGTAAGAAGTGGGAGGTTAGGGGAAAAAAAATAAACTTGCATCAACAACAGCAAAATCCCCTGCCACAGCCTGAGCACAAAGGGTTGGAGTTCTGAACAAAGGGCTGGGTGAGACCAGAGAGTAAATGCTGACACATCCTCTCTCCAGCTGTGAACTGGGGGTCTGAGGGCCGCTGCAGAGGTCATCTGTCTCCACATCTTTGGGCAGGAAATGCAATTCAAGCCTTCCAGTGACTGATCACTTTACAAGATTAATGGAAATGTCTCCAACATGGGTCTGTGTTCTGACAGCACAAAAAAGTGAATCAAACTTCTCCCCTGGCCTCCTACTCAGCGAGGTCAGCTGATTTCTTGTCTTTTAAATGTTCAGAACGTTCAGCCAGGATGTCTGTTCCCAGGTATTCCTTTGATAGGAGATCTCCTGTCTCCAAGGGGTTGGACCCAAAGATAGCACCTGAAGGTGGGAGGACTTCTGGAGGCTCTTCTGCTTGTGCTTCATCTTTCAAAATAAAATAAATGCAAAGGGCATGGTAGACCCTGAAGGGTTAACTGCCAGCCTCCTTGTCCATCCCTCAGGGATTGTCAACCAGTGACAACCGAGCATGATGAAGTAATGCCTGCCTTTTTATTTCCATTGGCTACCACACGTGTCCATCAATCCCAAGATGCAAGTTTTGAAAGAATCTTTGAACTTTTATGACTCTCTTCACAGCATTAACCCTTTAACTCACCTGTGGTTTCACGGGTTTTTTTGCAGTCCTCACACAGGAAGAGATAGATGAAAAGCAGGATTGTAGGTAGAACAAGCCTTTCCCCAAGTCAGGCCTGACAGTCTTTGTACAGTTTTGTTTCACAGGGGACTGAGGACTAAAAAACAAAATAAACAGAAGATATTTGAGAACAATCATTTTAACAGAAACAGCTTGGTCTGTTGCTATATTAAAATAAGTATATTTTAAATTACAAAATATAAAATAAGACAAAACTTGTCTAAGATTTGTCAGTGCTGGGTCCTTCATAAAAAGGTTTGGGTGTATTTAATTTCTATTCATGTTTCCCCCTCCCCCAGCATGCTGTGGATTGGACCCAGAGCCTCTACATGCTGGCAAGCGCTCTATTCCTGAGCTATATACCACTAACCTGTTATCTACTCATTTCTGAGTAGGTAACACATACACATCTCCATGGTGCAGAGTTGAAAGGGTTCTATAGCACACAGAACTAAATTAAATCCCTCAGGTCTGAATCAGGCAACATTTATATGTACATGTGGTTAAAGTTTCACAGCGTACCCAAGAATAACTGTCCTTCTCTTTTTATGTCCCCCCCCCCATTTTTGTGTCTTTCCAAAGAAAATTCAATGCATATAAAAAATTAAGTATAGATCTATAGATACATCTTCTTTGGTTTATCAAATAGTGATCAAAATTTAGTATTCTGTATCTTGTTTTTATTTGAGGATATCATCAGAGCATTCCATATTAGCATACATTCTCTTCTACCAATGCTGAAGATCAAGCCAAGAGCCTTGGTTTTAGTTTTTGTGTGTTTCTGACAGGGCTTCACTATTATTGGCCTGGAACTTCCAATCCCCCTGCCTGAACCTCCCAAATGCTGAGATTAAAAGGAATATGCTACCATGCCTGGCTCAAGCTTTGAGTTTTATTATATGGTCCTTGAGTCTATCTATAGGATATATATCATCCTTTATAAGTTTATTTGTAAGATGTGGGCAGCAGATCAATCCCATCCAATTTGTACCCGCCAGACTTCTGCACAGTGCCATCCATGATCCTGGAAGGCACTAGGTGCAAGTGCTTTGAAGCCCAAGGCTGCAAAATTCACATTCTATCAAATGTGCTCTTCCATACAACCTTTGCTAATATATTTGCCTCCACAAACCCTTCCTTCATCTATTAATGTTTGGGGCAGTTGATTATAGAGATGCTAAGCCAAATTGGACCTTGACTTATACATAAATAGCTTGCTAGTTACCTTAAAAGCAATGGTGACAAATACCCTAAGGTTTTATTGTTTTAAGTTTTCTGTTTGCTTGCGTGCAGACTAGGATTGGATCCAGGCCTTGCATACCATGATAGGCAGGTGCTGTCTATCACTGAGCTATAACCCTAGCCCATTAATGTTTGGTTTTGAAACAGGTTTTCATTATGTTGCACAGGCATGTACTACCATGACCAGTTTAACTTTGAATATTTTTTGCTACAAGTATTTCAATAGTGGGTGGTTTCTTGGTTATCATTCATGAGTAGCTGGGTTCCATCCCAAGCTCATGCATGCACTCGGGAGCACACAGACAGACACACAGACACACACAGACAAACACACACATATGCACGCACAGGCCGGGGCAACTGTTATTGGCACATAGGCATATAATATTCCTATCTGTTCTACGTCATAGTCCCACAGGCAGGCTTGCATAGTGGCCAGTCTTGTGGGCTCTGGATTCCTACAAGCTCTTGGTTCAAATCCTGTAGCCACAATATCATCGTGATCAAATAACTCAACATTTCTTTGAGCCTTAGCTATAAATGGGGAGAAATTGGCAAAGATGTAAAGAGATGGCAGATAAGAAGGGCTTTGCTCAAAGGCACTGTAAGTTCTTAAAAGCCTGGAGCTAGAAGCTAGGGTAGTCCCAAGACTCAGGAGACAGAGGCAGGAAGCTCATGCAAAGTTAGAGACCAGACTGGTTTATACAGTTCCAGGCAACCTAGGGCTAGGTAGAGAAAGTCAAGAGCTAGTATAACAGTATGAGAGCAGTTTGTTTCTTCCCAGTCCAGAAATCCTGGCTTCTGAGAGTTCCATCATCAGTCTTCTCCTTGTGAAGCTGTCAGAATACCTCCTAGCCAAGCCCACAGTGTGTATAAGTGAAGTTGTTACTTCTATGTTTTCTGGCCTTTCTGTCTTTGGATACAGAGCTACTCAATTAGCCTGTGAGGATGGATCAAAAAACTGAATGAATTTAACACAGGTAGGATTTGACTGGGCTTTTTACACCCAAACAGGAAGGTACAGGAAGTCATTATCTTGTTTCCCATGCAGCTGACTTGGTGGTTTTTCCACGTTAAAAGTTCATCTTTTGAATAAAAGTTCATCATCATCTTTTCTCTTACTCTCACCTATTCTCAGCTCCTGTAGACAAGCAGCCAAAGTTAGAGCTCAAGGGTCTGGCCCTTCCCCCTTTGGCCCAAAATAACCTCCTCCCCCACTTGGAGTGAATGCTTGGAATTCTTTCAACTGAGGACAAAGCCTTTCATCTGCCAATTACTGATAAAGAGAAAATGCAAATATGCTGGAGAAGGTGATCCATCAAGGGTCCAGCGTTTATTGAGTGACCACTTAGACCCAGCAGCGGGTAGGCATTCTGGGGGAGTCAAAGGGAAACAAACCCCTGGCTGGCCCATTCTTCCCTCAGGTTCGTGGTTTCCTCGAGGTTTGTAAAGGGAGGGGATTAAATCAGGTGACTAGTCAACCCCTTCCCAACTCTGACAAGCCAGGAACTCCCCCTTGATGTGATATATGGACTTAACTGCTTTTATATAAAGGTGGCCAACATCAGAATTTTTCCTAATGCCGGCCTTTGGGGGACTCCAGGAAGTCACTGGGGACAGAGAAGAGCCTCAGGGAGAAATATAAAGAGCAAAGCTCTCAAGTGTCCCATTTGACAGTTTTGCTTTGTGCTCGTACTGAGCCTCAATCCAGGCCCCTCCTTAAAGCAGATTTCATTTTGAAGCATAAATGAAGTTGGTGAACATTTGAAAAGGCAAGCTGTGTGATTATGGGTGAGTGGTTTTGCCTTTCCAAATCCTAGCTCACAAATCGGAGCAACAAGGCAGCGAGACATTTCCTTTAAAAGATTCTTTCTCACGAGAAGAGGCAAATAAAATGCTCCATTTTATTTTATATTTTAATTCTGGTTACGTAACCCAGGGCTGTATGCTTGCTAGGCCAAATGTTCCACCACTGAGCTACATCCCCAGCTGGTCCCTGGTTTTCAACAGAGGGCTGGTTATAAAGGCTGCCCACTGTATGCAACTGAGCCAAAACAGATGTGATTTTGGTTTGGTGACAAATTTTGGTGTTTGTTGCCTCATCCCTATGAAAAAGACTTCTGCTGCTAACATGCATGGATGGATTAAAACAAATTCCAAAGAGGAGCTTTGGGGACAGGCGGGAAAAGTTACAGAATGATACGATAGGAAATTCTAATGTGCGTGAGGAAGAAGCATATTATCTTAGGGCAGTGGTTCTCAACCTAAGGGTTGCAAACCCCTTTGGGGGAGGAGCGTCCCTTTTACAGAGTCACCTAAGACCATCTACATATCAGATATTTACATTACAATTCATAACAGTAGCAAAACTATAAAGTAGCAACAAAAATAATTTTAAGGTTGGGGTCACCACAACATAACTGTAGTAAAGGGTACCAGCATTAGGAAGGTTGAGAACCACTGTCTTAGGGCGACCAATTTTGAGTCGGTGGCTCTCAGCTGATCTCAGATGGCAAGGCCACTTCTTCCCCACATCTGTCTGAGCCAGCACTTGTTGACATGGGGACAAGATAAAAAGGCAGAGCAGCCACCCAGATTCATCATTTCTTGAAGCCTTGGTTTCCCAGTGTGCAAAATGACTGGCTTTAACTTGTGCACTGGGTAAGAAGCTGTAATCTACCTACTAGAACATCTAGGGGTCCCTCAAAGTATCCCTGATGCTATGTCTTTAGATCTTTCAGGGCACAAGAGGCTGGATGAGGAGATTATTTAGAGTCAGCTTTTCTCACAAGTAAAATGGACCTGACTTGTTTATTTTAGAATTGCAGGATCACTCAGGGCCAATTCTGGGAGTAGTTACAAGCACTACTTAAGGGGACAGAGGAAGCATTGGGGATCCGATACTCAGAGTATTTGCTCAGAGGGTGCCCCTACCTCGGCTAAGAAGCTCTATGAATTAATCAAGGTGTGCTATCCCAGAAAGCCACGAAAATTCCCACCACTTTTCTCTCTTAAATTGCCACACAAGGGGGCTTACCTTACCTTTCACCTGCTTGCGAGCTGTGATAGAGACGCCGAATCCGATTTTCTATTTCCCTCTTGTGTATCGATTTATCTCTTCTCGGCGAGCGTAGAAGCCTTAAAAAAAAAAAAAAAAAAAAAAAAGCCCAACTTCTGTTTCAGGGCTCTTCTACCAAGGCTGTCCAAAGGAATGAATGAAAAGCCGTCTTCCGGTCAGCTGCAGTCTGAAAAGGCCGTGGACTGGCTGAATTTCCTGTACCTGAGCGTGTGTGTCTGTATTATTATTTCAGCCCCGGGAGTTTAAAAGTTATGCAGTCTACACAGATATAGAGTTGCGCTGATTTCTTTCTGAGCCCCTTAGATGCCTCTTCCATACGGTAGGTTCGCAAATGGATAGGGGTCTGGGTAGGCTGCCCCCTCCCCTCTAGACATGCAGTAGCAAAGCAAAAACAGAAAAAGAAATTATACATACAGAATACTTTTGAATTTAGGTCACCAGCACAGGTAAAGAGGAGAGTGGACGCAGGAAGAGAGGGACAACCGTGTGCAACCCAAGCAAGGGGGGCAGGGACAGAGACAGAAATGGGGGTCGTTTTGGGGGTGCCAGGCCCCGGGGGCTTTCACGCCAGCAGGCTCAGCTAGCATTTCCGTGCCTCCCGCTGAGGCCATCCGTGCAAATCTGCACCTCCCTCCCCACCCCCTCCCCTCTTTCCCTCCCTCCCTGCCCCGCCATCTCTGGGATGCGCCCGCCGCCTGCAACTCAGCCCTCCAAAAGTCAGCTCCCGGGCGGCGGCGGCGCCTGCGTGCAGAGGCGCACTCGTGACCCAACAACAAAACAGCGATGCCAAGGCGCTAACGGCGCCCGGTGCGTCCTAGGCTCCCTTCTGGCCCTACACCTCCTACTGCTGCGGTCCCCCAACACCCCCACCCCGAGCCCCCCTTCTCCCCAAGTAGCCCCGCCGCAAGCTCGGAGCGCGATCGGCAACAATGTTTACGTTCCGGGGATTATGACGTCGACGCCTCCCCCCCCACAACTGCTGAAAATGGTTTCCTAGGACTTTGCAAACGGATCTGCTTAAGTGTTGGTGCAAAACTTTGTAGATATCGGCTCTGGCTTGCTCTATTTATTTATTTTTTTGGTTTCTTTTCTTTGGTCTTCCCTCCTCCCCCCCTCCGCCAAAATGCAGGGGGCAGGAGTGTTGACAATTAATTGGTGAACTCTCCTAAAAAAATGGAGGCAGAGAAAGACTCTGGAAGAAGATTGGTGTGTAGCTTTTTTTTTTTTCCAAATCTGTATCTGGTATATGATCGTTTTATTTATTTTTTGGTTGTTTCTTGCTGCCTTTTCTTTCCTTTTCTGTATTTTGCAAGAGGACCGGAAAAAATAATAAATTGCATGCAAAAGGAAGCAAGCAGCTTACTCCTCCAGTCTCTTGTGAGGCTCAGGGTCTCAGACACTTAAGTGGGGAGGAGGTAGCGCCGAAAGGCGTGGAGGGGGCTTAGCGGACTCGGGGTTCGCCTGGGATCTGGGGGGCTGCGGGGCTCGGTGCTGGACGGCGGAGGAAAGAGGAAGAGGGATGCGGGGAGTGGTGGGGGAGTCTCCTTAGGAAGTGAGTGTGCGCGCGCGCTTGTAGGGAGATGAGGCAGCTGCTGGTGCGTTTTGGGGGTCTCTGATGGAAGCTTTGTGGTGGGCCGGCTGCCTCTCTCTCCCGAAGCTCTTAACCTCCTCCCCTCCCCTCCTCTTCTCGCACTAGCGGTCGGTCTGTGGGGGCGGCTAGGGTCTCAACCCTTCCGTTTCAGCTTTCCAGCTTTTCTGTAGCTCCGGAGCGGCTCCAGCCTTAGAAATGCCGCCGGCCCCGGGTTCCGGCTTCCCGGGTTGGCTGCTGTGGCCGCCGGGGCTGCTGTTACCGCTGAGCCGGGCGCAGCAGCGGCTTCTCCCGGGGCCTACATCTGCCCCGCTAGTTCATGCCGGGAGCCCCCTTCAGGGGTTACATAACCAGGCTCCCAGCCGAGCGGGCTAAGCTCAGCACATCACTGGGGTGTGGGCAAAGAAAAGCCCCCCAAATAGCACTTTCATGGCTTCCAAAGATGCAGAAGGGGAATGCTTCGTGGATGGGCAGTCGGGCCTTAGGGGTACGAGCCCCCTTCTTTGCTTTTCAGCATCTTTGGCATTTGCGCAAACTTGCTCAGATTGCAATGCTGGGGTGCAGTGGGCGCGCGACTCCTGCACCTGTTCGTGGTGGGCCCAGGGTGAGAGGAGGCCCCCAAGTCCTCTCAGTAATGTCCCGGGTTCTCTGGTTGGGTCCCCGCAGCGTGCGATTGACCGCCAGAGATACGACGAGAACGAGGACTTGTCGGACGTGGAGGAAATCGTCAGCGTCCGTGGCTTCAACCTGGAGGAGAAGCTACATAGCCAGCTGTACCAGGGGGACTTCGTGCATGCCATGGAGGGCAAAGGTGAGGCGCCCCCTCTCCTGGCTGCACTCCGTGCAGAGGGCCAGCGCGCACGTGGGGAGGGAGCTGCTTGTGGCTGGGTTCGTATTTCGCGCCCGCGTCCCCCATTCCAGGGGATCCGGTGACGAAACGAGATCGAGCACTGGGGGTGGGGGGTGGTAAGGGAGGAGGGCAGGCAGGAAGAGGGCTGGGCCTGGCGTGGGCCTAGGCCCTGACTGTACCTATCACTAGCATCAGGGTGGTCACTGCCAAGGGGCTCGCCGACTGAGAGGGACCCGGGCACAGACACTGGGACTGAGGGAGGACGTGAGCGCAGCATCCTTCCTTTCCCAAGCCGGTTGCACTTTCTGCGCAGCCAAAGGTGCAGCGCCTGGCAGGAGCCCTTCTCAACGTCCCTGGGACATCGGGGTGAGGGCTGTATGCCTGAAGCAAATCCCTGTCATCTTGGGCCCTGTGGGTTATGAACTGGAAAAATGGGCTTAGGAACTGGAGATGGCAGCACCTTCCGTTGTTAAGGTTACGCCCCTTCGAGCCTGGGGTCTGAGCCTTGGATCTGTAGCGCTGCTTCCTTTTTCCTTTCATGGGTCTTGCCCTACCGGATTGGAGAAGGGACTAAGTGGGTTGTTGGGAGTTGTAGGCTCTCCCCCTTCCTCCCGAAGCCGGAGGCCTCTAGCGCTACAACCTTGACAGTCTGAACCGTGGGGTCTAGGTTATATATGTGATGAATTACCCCTTCAGGCCTAAGGCTAAAATCTCGGTCTCTTGGCAGTTTGAATAGAACACTTAAGTACTTCTCTGGAAACAGGGTCTTTTCCCATCCCTGAAATGAGAGCTCTGTGACTCCTGGACCTTCCCAGTGTAGAGCAGAAGTTGGGCAAGCCCCAGCTTAGGAGGGACCTTCTGGCTCTGGGTTTCTCCCTGCCTCTTATACTGACAGTGTGGCTGAGAATGTTTTTTAGATGTGTTGGGTGATGTTCCTGTTTGAGGTGAGGCTTTAGAATCCTGAATCATCCCAGCCAAAATCCTGGGGGCCTTTTGTGGACTTTGATCCCAGAACCTCTTGGCCTGTGGTATTGGGGTTTGGGCCTTGCTTACCCAAGACTTTCTAGGGTGTAAGGGTACTTTTTTTTTCTTTCTTTTTTTCTTTTTTCTTTTTTTATTTTGTGTTACCGCATCCCCTTGTAAACCCCTACCCTCTCAGTGTGCTGACAGCCCGGGAAGTGCCTCCCTCCTCCAGGTTCTGGTTGAGTGGCTGAGGCCTAGAGTTAGCCCTAGAGGAGGCTGTCCCTGGCTTTGCATTTTTGAAGTTTCTCTTTTGTGCTCATTGCCTCCTGGGGCTCTGATGGAGTTAGGGAGAAGTTGGGGAAGGGATAGGGAGAGAGAATTTTTTTTTTCCCAAGAAATTTTTCCCAAAAGCAGGATGCCAGTCCCAACTGCATTTCTATTTTCTCTGTCAAAATGGGATTTTAGTTCTTCTTTTCTTCCTCCACTTTACTGAGCTTGGCAGAGCCTATGAGAAAACAATATGCAAAGTCTCCTAGTCATTTGTCAGGAATCTTCAGACCAGGATTTGTGAGGTTTTTCTCAGGCCCATTTGTGGAAGCTGAAACTGGGGGGTGGGTGGGGAGTTAAGGGTGTGTTGGCAGGAAAGTTGCCATCTAAGGAGCCCTAAGGGCATCCTTAAAGCCACTGTCCTGGCTCCTTTCAAAGGAGAGGGCCTTAGGGTTTTGCTTGTTAATTCAGATCTGGCCCCAAAACTGGAGGGAGGAGCTGAAATGCAGAAGGAACCCTTAGCATGGATTCAAAATAGAAGCTTCTCAAACTTCTCTTCCTTTAAATCGGAGGAATCCCCATTCACTGGGAGCCCCTGGGGATCTGAGCCTCTGGGGTCAGGGCTTTCCCGGCTCTGGGTTTTGTTCTTCTCTCTTCTGAGCCAGTTGCTCTGGCCTCCTCCTCCCCCAAGGCTGCCCTGGTGAACTGTTTCCCTGGGGCTGAGGCTTCAGTGGCTCCAGGACTCTTCTCTCTCCTTTCTGACCAGCTGGGAGAGGACTTGTGCCCTTCACCTGATTTGGTAGAAAAGGATGTCTTAGCATCCCTTACCTTCATTGTCAGGGATATGTCTGGGTCTGAGCCACTGGCTTGGGAATTCAGGAAGGAAAGAAAGTAGGCAAAGGCGGAGGGGTTTCAGGTAGGAAATTGGGGGGGGGGGGCAGCTGTACCATACAAACTGCAGATAGAAAACTGCCTTGATGTTTTTTGTTTTTTTGTTTTTGTTTTTGAGGTGGTCTTCTTGTGCTCTGTCTTCACAGTTCACTAGCTCATCCCTCCTGGTTATCCAGTTGAATCAAGTATTGTGATGGGCTCCAACAGAATTTCACTATAGGAAGACAACAAAGCTGTGCCCAGTTCCCTAGTTATTTTGGCACCAAATATGTAGTTTCCAGGGAAACCAGCTCCCCCCACCCCCTTTCACCATGCAGGATATTACAATAAGATTTTCACTGATGCTCAGCTACAATGAGAACCCTCCTTCCTAGTCTCTATGGGGTTTCAGATCCTCCCAGGTAGCATGCTTCAATTTTGCTGTCCCTTTCCTATCTGAACTCAGCCTGGGGTGTATTTGTCTGTCCCTATTTCTCAATAGTAACTGGTGGATTTTCAGTATAGAGTTCTTTATAAGTCTCCTCCCTAGCCCTGGCTGGCCTTGGGCTGTTCATTGACAAGTTGGGACCCGTGGGGCATGCAGAGAATGAGTAGGCAGAGGAGCTGATGGAGGGGATGGCTTGGCTTTGCCTTATCTATTTTCTTGTTATTTTTCCAGAGAGTTCTTACCATCTAGCTAGTACCTACATCTAGTGTGTATGCCTCCCTCCTTTCTCCTTATTGTCCCCCTCACCAATGGGTTGCGGTTCCTTTGCTCCTCAATAACTTAACCAAATGATTGTTTTTAATTCAAATATTCAAACAGATTTTAACTATGAGTACGTACAGAGAGAAGCTCTCAGGGTTCCCCTGGTTTTTCCAGACAAGGATGGACTAGGAATCAAGTAAGTTGCTAAAATTACCCCCTTCTTCCTCAGTCTTCCTCCCTGTCACCATTTATAGCTTGGGATGGGTTCCCCTGCTTCTTCTCAGCACTCCAGAAGGACTTGTCCCTAAAATCCAAGATCACCTTCTCCTCAAGGCCTGTCCAAGGAGAAAAACTGTCCCAAAATGATCTCTTTTGGGAATTTTGGAGAGAAGTCCTGGGGCATTTAAGCAGTGATGGATTTCCCACCCCCATCTGGATTATCCTGGTCCTGTGTAACAACTTCCTCCTGAGCATTGCTTCTTTCCTCTGCTATGTAAATCAGAGTGTGGGTTGTGACAGGCCTGGCTATCCTCTGAGCCTAGACTATGGCAGCAGGATGCATGTTTTCTCGACATGCTCCCAATATGTGGGATATGAGTCCCTTTCTATGAAGGGTATGTGTTGTTACTCCCACTACCACCACCACCACCACCACCACCACCACCTACCTCTGTCTATCTTATATTCTGGCAGAGGACTGCCAGCATTCTGGGTTGGGGAGAGATGGAAGCAGGCTGGAAGAACAGGTTCCGTTCCTTGGGCCAGGATAGGAAAGGAGTTTTAGGCTGTCTCCCTCTCTAGCATCTACTGCCAGGCTTGTTCATATATGTTCCTACAAGAGGCATGAGACTTTTAAGTATCTTCTCACTATTTAGTTCCTGGCTAGCCTGGAACTTGCCTATGTAGACCAGGCTGGCCTCAAATTCATAGATCTGCCTGCCTCTTTCTGAATGTTAGAATTAAAGGCATGTGATACCATGCCTGCCTTTCATCATCTCTTTGTTTTGTTTTTTGTTTTTTGAGAGCCTAGGCTTGTCTCAAACTTAACTATGTGGTGGAGGATGAGCTTCAACTCCTGTTCCTTCTGCCTCCACTTCCCAAGTGCTGGGATTATAAGCTTATGCCATAGTCCATGAAGGCACGATGTGCTCTTTTCTGCCTCCGACTTTATTTATTTATTTATTGTTTAAGTTTGTTATTTTTTGAGCTTGTTTATTGCTGTGTAGCCAAGGATGGCTTGGAACTCACAGTCCTCCTATTTCAGTCCCAAAAGCCTCTGCCACAATCCATACAACTTTGTATGGAAAGAATTTCCTAAAGAGAAAGAGAGAGATACCCTAAATTAAAGCGGGTATTTGGTCTTGATATCATGCTTCAGTTCCCTGCAGCAGAGTTGACTGGTGGTGTCTCATCTTCCTCTGAGGCTCAGCTTTGGGCTTTCTCTTGCAGTGGGGAACATATGCTGTGATTCCAGGTGACCTCCCTAGAGGTATTTACCTAGTTTACCACTTAACCTCTGGGTTATCTCATATTCCCAAGCTTAGAATAAGGAACTCCTTTTGGAAAAAGCGCTTCTCCTTGCATCCAGGGTAGAGTCTAGTTCTGTGGATTCTGTTTTTGTTGTTGTTTAGTTTTGCTTTTTAAATTTTTATATTTTACCAAATGTCTATTCTTCTCTTTCCCAGGATGCCAGATCCTGATTTCACAGTCCGAGATGTCAAACTCCTAGTGGGTAAGTGCAGCAGGGAAAGGGAAGGGGAGGTCTTTACAACTTGTCCACCTAGACTTTCGGCTGCTTTAGAAAAGTATGTTCTCCCTGGAGGAGACTGGAGCAGGTGTAAGCTGCAACCGTCTTATTCTGGAGAACAGGTCAGATTGCAAAGTCCTGAGAAGCCGTATCCGAGGACATTTGCCAGCACAGTTTTATGAGGCGATTTGGACCCAGTCTCTAGCTCCGGAGTCAGCAATGCAATCTCAGATCTCTCCTTTGTGTTTGTTTGTGGGTTGCTGGGTAAACACTGGGTGCTTCATGACCCCTAAAGACTTTCATGTATTTAAGGGGGAGGGATTATGCCTCCTGCTTCCTCAGGGTTCTAAACAGGCCTGGGGTGGGGCTTGCCACTCTGTGTTCAGCAAATGCCTATTAACTCTGTGAGAGCCTGTAGAGTATGGCTGGTGGCTTAGCAATCTCAGCCTTCCACCAGGTAGCAGGTGGTAGAAAGTCCTTCAGTAACTCCATTCTTTCTGGAAGTCATTTCTTGTCTATACTGTAGGCTGTGACTATAATTGACAAGTTCCCTGCCCTCTTTACTGGGATAAAAGGCAATAAAGAAGTTGACAATGTATCTTTCCAATGATCGAAAGGGCTTTGAAGAAATAAAGCAGGGTGCTAGAGCATGGTGGGGTTGTACTTTAGACAGGGTTGTCAGGGGAGGCCTCTTGAGCTGAGAGGAAGCATTTGAACAGATGCCTGAGCCATTGCAATCAATGATGGGGCCTGGAGAGATGGCTCTGTGGTAAAGAGCACTTGCTGCTCTTCAGAGAACCTGAATTTGTTTCTCAGCACCCACATTAGATGGCTTACAATCACCTGTAAGTCCAGCTCCAGTGGATTTGACACACCCTTTTCAGGCCTCAATAGGGACATCGTACACACAAAAACACATAAATGGGGGGGATATACATACATGTATATATCAAAGATAGTCTAGGGTGTGAGATGAGCAAGAGAAAAGGCCAGGGTGGTAAACTTGGTGGTTCAACCTGAATGGTCCAGAGGAAAATGCTGGAAGAGTTGGCAGAGGCTTCAGGGCCTGGTCATCAGGGCTGTGGGGGCCCTGGGAAAATTGGATTTGGCTATTTAGTATAATGAGAAGCTTTGGGGAACTGAAAACTAGGGTGAGGTGAACCTATGTGATTTGATTATTTTCTTAAGGGGTGCTAGCATTTTTTAAATTAATTAATTAATTGATTTTGTGGTGGTGGATATAAACCCAGGGCCTCACACATGCCAGGTAAGTTTCCACCACCTGGGCTATATTCCTTACTCACCTTTTTTTTTTTTTTCAAGTTAAAATAAAATCCATGTAACAAAACACCCTATTTAAAGTGCACTGTTCAGTGGGTGTTTTTTGAATATTCATGATGTTTTGCAACCATCACCACTATCTCCCACATACCCTAACTGTATTTTCCCTTCATTTCCTTTATATTGAAAGACTAGTTTTTCATTTATCCATTCATCCACCGAGGGACATCTCGGTTGTTCCTACCTTTTAGTTGTTATGAATAATGCAATCAGTATTTATATACAAGTTTTTCGTGAACATCCATTTCTCCTGAGTCTTAGGAGTGAAACTGCTGGGTCTTAGGGCGTCTTAGGACGCTTCCTATGGCGGTGATAGACTATTTGACATTGAGTAATTCATAAAGAAGAGGTTTATTTTGGTTCATGGTTTTGAGACTGGCAAGTCTGACAGCACAGCGTGGACATCTGTTGGGAACGTACTGCTTCAACTCACAGCAGAAGGAGAAAGGCCACGACGCAGTGTGCGAAGCACAGGGACTTCTTGCCTTATAACAACTTGATAACTAACTAACTAACTCAGTCTCGGGAGACGTTCATCCATTTGTAAGGGCCCCACCCTCAGGACCTAAATATCTCCCAATGGGTTCTGCCTCCCAACTTTAATATTGAGAAACTGAGGTTCCAAAGTGTGAACTTCTGGGAGACACTCAAACAGTGTAAGGGAACTGTGAGCTGCCAACCTGTTCCTTAATATGCATATTTTATACCAGTCAGCTCTACACGAGGGTTCAGGCTGCTCCTCATCTACACTTGGACTCGTTCTGGTCCGTTTTGGTTTTGATTTTTGCTTTTCGGTTCTAAGTATCATCTTGTTTATTTAGTTTTGTTTCTTGGGCTTTTGTGTTTATTTTTGTTTAAAACGAGGTCTCATTATGAAGTCTAGTCTGGTCCAGAACTTTCCATTCTCCTGCCTCAGTCTTGTTATGATGGATGTGTGACACTACACCCCATCTGTGTTTTTGACGATGGCCATTCATGGAAATGAACGAGAGCGACTGGTTTGAAATTTATGAAATCCATATACATGAAAGGTAAAGGCAGCTGTTTAGTGACATGTCAGGCAATTTGGCCACAGTAACTGGCACCATTGCTGTTTTTTTTTTTAAGATTTTTGAGACAAGGTCTTACTATATAACCAAGGCTGGCCTTGAATTCACAGTGATCTTCCTGCTTCAGCCTTCTAAGTACTGAGATGACAGACGTGTGCTGCTATGTCTGGCTTCGTCTTTCTTAAACAATGTTGCTTGTCTGGACTTCTCCAACTCCCTAAGCCTCTTGTGGATATTATGCTCTGACTGCTTACAGGCTGCCTCTTTCAGGTGGACCTTGTGGGTCTCATGGTGGAAGTAGGAGGATCCAATAGATCAACGGTTCTCAGCCTGTAGGTTGCAACCCCGTTTTCACAGGGGTCCCTTAAGACCAACTGCATATCAGATACTTATATTATGATTCCAGTAGCAAAATTACAGTTATGAAGTAGCAATGAAAATAATTTTATGGTTGGGGGTCAGCACAACGTGAGGAACTATATTAAAGGGTCGCAGCGTGGGGAAGGTTGAGAACCACTGAATTAGATGGTTCTGACATCCTTGCCATACTAGAATAGTATATGGAACAGAAAAACAGGGCTAGCTAACCTGCTTTCTCTGTCAGTTTTTTTTTGTTGTTGTTTTTTTCTTGTTTGTTTGCTTTTGTTTTGAGACAAGGTCCTTTGTAGCCCAGGCTGGCCTTAAACTCACATTAATTAATCCTTCTGCCTTATCCTCCTAGGTGTTGGGTTTATGGGTAAGAGCCACCATGCCTAGCTCTCTTAGCATTTCTGGGGTTAGCATATGTATATAAGTGCTTCAGGAAGGTGTGAGGAGCTTGGACGCTGCGAATGATGTTGGTGGCTGAAACTCTATTGGGGTATTACAGCTGTCCACTGTAGTCTCAGTCTGCACAGGCTTCTGGAAAGTGGTGACACAGTAACGTGTTACTCAGGCTGGCTTAAGCAGAACAGAATAGTTTGGTTTATGAAATACCCATGGTGTAAACTGCAGGCAAGTATAAACCGAGGTGCTCTGAAATTTCTCAAGAGGTCACCTCTTGCTTCAAGCTCGGGGGCAAGTGCTCTTATCTGTAGAACCCTCTCCTGGCCCAGTGTCTCGCTGGCCCTTGCCTTTCTTTTCTCCTGTTTCTCTTTGCTTCCTCTTTCTGACTTGTTTTGGGCAGTGCCTCCCCTTGTGAAGGTAAAAACAGAACCAGAAGCCCCAGGCTGACACCTTGTCACCTACAGGGTCCTCTTTCCTGACCACCCTCATCGATATCCATGTCATGTCTGGCATGGCTGATAGCTTAGCACCATGCCAGTCCTGAACTGGTAGCTGGGGACAGTAAGCCCCAGGGGCTGAGCATCTGTGTAGACTGAGTGTGGGGAAACAGCAGTTCTCCAGGGTTGTCCAGTGACAGAGACACGCTCCTGACATTACCCTGTATTCAGCAAGAAGGGCAGACTGGGGCGCCTGACTGACCAAGCTCAAGGAGGGGTTTTGGGAGATGGCTCAGTGAGAAAAGCACTTGCTCTGAAAACGTGAGGACCTGAGGTTGGATCCCCAGCACCATGTCAGTGCTGAGCAGGTGTACAGCCTACCTGTAATCCCAGTACTCGGAAGGGGTTGAAGATCCCTGGGATTAGCTGAGCAGCTAAACTAACCAGACTGGTGAGCTCTCGGTTCAAATGAGAGACCCTGCCTCTTTACATATGGTACAGAGCGGCTGAGGCAGACACCTGATGTCAACCTGTGCCAACCTGATGGCCTCCGCATACACACACACACAGCAGACCAATCAATCAAAGGAAAAAAAAGGGAGGGTGCCTACAACTCTGGCTGTAGACTCCTCTGTTTTAAAATCAAGCTTTTGTCTACTGGCCATCTGCTCCTCGATAGAGCCCTGCCTTTTATTTATATAAACGGCTCTCAGTATGTTTTCCTGGCTGGTCTTGAACTCCTCCCGGGCTCAAGCATTCCTCCTAAGTCGTTGTGTCTGTAAGCCTCTGTACCTTGTCTGAAAAAGAGAAAGTTTCCATTTTTATTCTATACCTTAAAAAAACTTTTTGAGGTATACACATAAGGAAGTTCACATATGCTAATAGTGTTGACTGACCTTAAACAGTCAAGCAGAACAGCACCCCAAATTCTCTCTTATGTGACCATTACTTTGATAGTACACCTGTGTCTTGCTTGTTTTATTACTCTGTCCTTTTTTTTTTTGAGACAGGGTTTCTCTGTGTAGACCTTGCTGTCCTGAGACTCTGTATCTAAGTCTGGTCCCAAGCTAGTGCTGGGATTAAAGGCGTGTGCCGCCGCCCTGCTGCTCATGTCTTCTTTTACTCAATTTGTACTTAGGCAGTTCATAATATTTATTGTGTGTGACCATAGGTTTACATCACTGCTACATAGGTTTCCATTCAATGAATAGTTCACAGTTGACTTATTTGTGATAATTGACTGACAATCTGGTAGCTGGTAGGTTGAAGGCTATATGTAAGCCATGTAATGACACATGCCTAATAGCCTACCATTTGGACACTGTTGGGCATATAGCTATATGTTGGTTTAGTTTTGGTCAGTGCTATTTATTGTTCTGGTTGTGATTGTTCCCTCTCCCGTAGCCAGTGTTTTTATTCTCATTTCAGCCATGCCACCACAGGTATGCAAGGCCTTGAACTTGGAGTTCCACTGCCTTGGTCTCTAATTACAGACATGTGTCTCTGTGACCTGCACAATTTTTAAAATTTCCCTTGCTTGCATTGTTTTGCTTTGTTGAGGCAAAGTCTCACGTAGTGTAGTCTGGCTTCAGCTTCACGATGATCCTGTTTCAGCCTCCGAGTGCTGAGATTATATGCAGGTACTACAACCGGGCTATGTTGTCTTTTTACATAAATAAAATGGTGTTTTGGCTAAGTATCGTGGCACATGCCTTTAAAATCCCAGCACTCAGGAGGTATAGGAAGGTGGGTCTTTGTGAGCTTCAGGTCAGCCTGATTTACATAGTGAATTCTAGGCCATCTGGGGCTGCATAGTCAAAAGCAGTGGGGTTTTTTTGTTTTGTTTATTTGTTTTGTTTGAGATGGGATTTGGGAGTCTTGCTATATCACTAAGTCTATCTCCAGACTCTAGGCAGACTCTGCCACTTTCCAAGTAGCTGGGACTCCAGGCACCGCCACAGAGCCCCACAGTTCTTTGTGAAGAAACTATTTAGCTTTGCTTTGTTCATTAGCTGTTCTTGCATCTTGTTTGAGGATTTTTTTTTTCCTTCTCCAAGGTCATGAAGATGTTCATCAGTTTATCTGAAAAGCTTTTCGTTGACTTTCACATTTAAATCTCAGCTTCATCTGGAATTGATTTCTGGGTTTGGTAAAAGATAGGGGTCAAGATCCTTTTTAAAAAAAATCCATGTAGATGAAAGGTAGCCTCTCCCCACAGCACCGGCATCGGGTGACTGTGCTTGTGGGGGTCTGTTTCTAGACGCATGAATCTGTTCCTTTGGCCAGTCTATCCTGAAGCTCAAATGTCACACCGTCTTGGTAACTTTGTAATAGGACTTGCTGTAATAGTCTTTCCACTTTTTTGCCCTTTTTATTATTTTACATACATTTATTATTTATTTGCTTATTTATTTTGTGTATGTGGGGGCTTGAGAAAGCTTGGGAGAGTATGTGCAGGTCAGAAGACAACTTGCTGGATTCAGTTCTTGCTTCCACTGTGTGGGTCCTGGAGAGTGAACTTAGAAACTTAGTTCATCAAGTAGCAAGCCTCTTTCCCCTCTGGGCCATCTTGCCAGTTGGTTTTGTTTTGTTTTGTTTTTGTTTGTTTGTTTGTTTGTTTCGAGGCAGGATCTCACTTTGTATCCAGGTTGACCTTCAACTTACTATTTAGTAGTTCAGGCTGGCTTTGAGTTCTTGGTGGTCCTCCTGCCTCAGCCTTAGATTACAGGAGTGTGTCACCACACTCAGTTCTTTTGTTCTTTTTCAAGATTGCTTGGCTTATCACCCTTTGCATTTCCATATTAATTTTATTTTGCACCTGAGAATCGACCCAGGGCCTCCTCATGCTAGACAAACATTTGAGCTGGACATACCCTCGCTCTCTATGACATTTAGAATCACCTTGATATTTTTGCAGAAGCTGAGGTGGGTGTAGTGATGCACACTGTAATCCTAGCCCTTTAGGAAGCTGAGGTAGGAGGACTGAAAGTTCTAAGCCAGGCACTGGTAGCACATGCCTTTAATCCTGGCATTGGGGAGGCAGAGGCAGGCGGGTCTCATTGAGTCCTAGGCCAGCCTGGTCTACAGAGTGAGTTCCAGCAGAGTTATAACAGAGAAACCCTGTCTTGGAAAAAAGAAAAAAGAAAAAGAAAGTTCTAGGTCAGCCTAGGCTACCTAAAGAAACAGTTGTATTTGGGGAGTGGTGGCCATGTCTTTAATCCTAGCACACAGGAGGCAGAGGTAGGCAGATCTCTATGAGTTTGAAACAACCCTGGTCTACAGAGTGTGAATTCCAGGTTAGCCAAGGCTACATAGTGAGATTCGTCTCAAAACACACACACACACACACACACACAAACAAAAATTAATTAGTTAACTAATTAATAAAGTAGAGAAAAAGAAACACTGTTACTGTAAAGAGAAGTTGGGGGCTGGTGAGATGGCTCAGTCATTAGGAGTGATCACCGCTCTCGCAGAGGACCTGGGTTTCATTCCTAGCACCCACTTGGTAGCTCACCACCATTCACAACACTGGTTCCAGGGTACCTGATGCCCTCTTTTTATCTCTCAGGGCACCAGGCACACATGTGGTATACATACATACATGCAGGCAAGATACAACACAAAGTCAAATGAATACATCTAAAAGTTTTTTAAATTAAAAAAAAATGGAAAAACTGGCTTTTTGTAATACTGATATTTCTAAATCATAACATATTCTATTTAATGTCTGGCATTTGTTGTTTGTTACTTTTCTGTAGGTATGACCAAAATACTTGAGGGTACAACTTCAGGAGGAAAGGCTTAGTTTGGTTCACAGTTTCAGAGGATTCAGTCCATGGCTGCATGGACCAGTGTGTGTTTGATAGAAAATGGGTAGGGGATGAGGTATGTGTGGTGGAGGGGCTTCTTCACCTCATGGTGGATTGGAAGCAGAGCATTACTGTAACAGGAAGGGGCCATGCACCATACATTTCCCAAGAATGGGCTCTAGTTATCCATTTGGCCCTGCCTTTCAAATTTCTACCACTTCCCAATAGTCCATTCAGATTTTCAGTGGATTAGATCTTTCAATCCTCAGAGCCCTCAGGATCCAGGGAGTCTGGAGGTGCTCTTGCAGGATACCCGGAGGAAGGCTTTGCTCATCTTCTAAATGTTTCTCAATCCAATCAAGTTGACAATGGCATTAATCATCACAATAAAAAGAGAAGAAATTAATCTCCACAACTTACATTTCTTCATAGACTTATTCCAAGGTCATTGGCTGTTTTTTATTCTGTATGTGTGTGTTACATCCACATATGTGATGAGTACCCCTGCCTGAGTATTTGGAGGCCAGCACAGGATGTCAGAAGCCTGCTCTGTTGCCCTCTCCCTTGTCTTAAGACAGTTTCTCTTCTGAACTAGAAGCTCCTTGCTTTCTCCAGTCTTGATCAGTAGCTAGCTTTCAGGATCTGCCCCTCGATGGTGAGGTTAGATATTTATGCCACCATGCCTGGCTTTTTATAAAAATGCTGGGGACTTGAACTCAGGCCCTTGTACTTACAGGGCAAGTGTTCTTACCCATGGAGACATCTTCTCAGTCCTGCTTAAAATAAATTTTTTTGTAGATTATTATTTTAAATTAGCCAGTTATGTTATCTGCTATTAATTCTAATTTCTTTATTGTTGTTTGTTTTTGAGACAGGATCTCACACTGTAGCCCAGACTGGCTTTTTAACTTGTGGCAACCTCCTGCCCTAGCCTCCTAAGTGTTAGAATTATAGGTGTGAAACCCCACGCATGTCTCAGAATATTGATGGCATTTTTTCCAATCTCTGTGCCTTTCGATTTATTTTCTTTGTCTTGTTGAATTGGCTGAAATCTAGTATTAGCTTTTCATGCTGTAATGACATAAGTAAAGCAGGCTCTCTTTGAAGAAAAAGAGATTTAATGCCGTTTCTGACATTTGGCTTTACTCCAGTGACAATTCTCAGCTGTGTCACCTCATGGCATATCACAATAGCTTGAGAACATATGGGTCCAAATAATTGCACTGCCATGCAGGAAGATAGTGAGTTGTGTGGGGCCAGGCCAAGGCTTTTAGAAATGTCCTTTTCAAGAACTAGCCAAGATCCCAGGAGAATTAACTAGGCCCTCCCACTGAGACCTAAAGGGTTTCATATAATCCATGCTAGCTTTCACCTCCATATGTAACCAAGGCTGGCTTCAAGCCCTTGATCCTCTTGCTATTACTTCTGGGTGCTGGGATGACAAGTGTACACTATTTCACTTGGCTCTAAGTCTTAGACCCTCTTAACATGTTTCCCTCACCTCCCTTCATTGCCATTATAGGGCCAAGCCGCTAACCCTGTGGTTCTCAATCTGAGTCTTGACCTCTTTGAGGGGTCAAACTACCCTGTCACAGGGGTCGCCTAAGACCATCTGCATATCAGATATTTACATTGTAATTCACAACAGTAGCAAAACTACGGTGTATGAAGTAGCAATGGAAATAATGTTATCGTCGGGGGTCACAACAACTGAGGAAATGTATTAAGGATCTCAGCCTTAGGAAGGTTGAGAACCACTGCTCTAACCAATGGAAGACATTACAAGTGTCTATCTACAAGTTCATTTATTTAATCATTTGTTTATATTTTGCTGTGTGCATGCGTTTCTGCATGTGTGCATTTGTATTGGTCTTGAAGCCACTGCATACGTGTGGAGTTGGGACATCTTGTAGGAGTTGGCTCTCTTTCCTGAGCCATGTGGACCTTAGGGGTTGAACTGAGGTTGTTATGTTTGGCAGTAAGTGCTTCCATGCACTGGGCTGTTCCACCAGCCCTATAGTTTATTTTTAAAAGCTCAGTTGGTTATTTTATTTTATATTATGAGTGTTTGCCTGTGTGTATCTCTATGCATCACATGCATGCCTAGTACCTGCTGAGGCCAGAAAAGGGCATTACATCTCTGGGACTGGAGTTAGAGGTAGTTATGAGCCATCATGTGTGTGCTGGGAACATTATTTGGATCCTCTGTAAGAGCAGCAGCAAGTGCTCTTAACTCCAGAGCCATCTTGTGGGGAGGTCCCATATTTTCCTCCTACATACATTTCATGGTGCTGGGGATTAGACCAGGGCATCAGGTATGCTTGTTAAGTGATGTTGGTCACTGGATAGCCTCCTCATCTCCCTTTACATCCCTAACTAACTATCTATCTATCTATCCATCCATCCATCTTCAGTTTTTCCAGACAGGGTTTCTCTGTATAGCCATGGCTGTCCTGAAACTCGCTCTGTTGACCAGGCTGGCCTTGGACTCAGATATCTTCCATCCTCTGCCTCCCAAGTGCTGGAATTAAAGGTGTGTGCCACCACTGGCCAGCCCCTTTATTCCTCTTGATGTTTACAAAGGAGATTCTAATATTCTTTATACAGAAAAACTACATTCAAACTACTATTTCAAACTACAGAAAAGTATTCTCCTGCAGAAACATGGGCACACACATTTTGCTGAGCTGCTTGAGAACCAGCTGTAGCATCAGGACCTGCCACCACTAAGTACGCCAATAGAGATCTCCTAGGAACCCAAGCACCTTCCTACATGACCTGAGTAAGTGTCAGTCACACTCAGGAAGCTAACATTGATACTGTACTAATATGCAGTGATCAATTTGTCCCCAAAATGTTCTTTGTAACTCTCATTTTTCTTTGTTTTTTTCTCTTTTATTTTAGCATATAAGTTAAGGTTCCAGTTGTCCCTTAGTGTCTATGAGGGAGTTTATCTTGTAAATCCCCAGTAGTATTAAAATCTGAAAATGCTCAATTCTGCGTGTTTAAGTCTGCATGAAATGGCGTGATATTTGGCTAATCTATGCATATTCTCTCATGGAGTTTAAAGTGCCCTTAGAATACTTTGACTATCTAATACAATGTTAGTGCCATGTAAGTAGTTGTCATGATGTATCTGCCATAATGTAATGTACTGACAGGAAAATGTGTGAACACATTCAGTATAGACACATTGTATTGCCTCTTTAAAAAAAAAAATCCTTTGATGCGTAGGGGTCTAACATAGGACTCCAAGTATTAGGCAAGTTAATCCTCAGCCCTGACACATAAGTATCCTTGAGACAGGGTCTCCCTAAGCATTCTAGGCTGGTCTTGAACTCTTGATCTTCCTGCCTCTACCTCCTGGTTGCTGGGATTATAGGTATGAACTATCTATCACATCATGTCCAGTCAGGATTGTTTTTTTCCTGAAATGTTTTCAATCTGATATGAATCTATGGTTGTTCTCAAAAGCGTATCGATCTTTTCTTTTGGAACTAAATTGAGTCCTAGGGACTTTTGCCCCTTGCTGGTTTCACCTAGGGAGTCAGAGAAGCTGGGTTTTTCCACCGGACCACTGCAGGTCCTAAGGTATTTTGTGGCCTATAGGGTCTCTATCCTGGGCACTTCATTTTAGAACACTGGGATATTTTTACATCTAGTATTTGGGAACTCAGGGGGTCAAGGGGCTGGAAGAGAGGATTCTGAAGATTGATTGGAGGGCGATGTAGATCAGGAAGGCTTTGAACTCAAAGAGAGCCTTCTGTTTCTTTCTGTGGAGTATGAGTTCCATAACACACCTAGCTTTCTTCCCCCTTCCCCCAGGATACTTTAAGTCTCAGGAAAGGGACTGGATCTTGGAGTGTCGAGGTTTCCCATTGTTACGTCTGTAGTAGCTATCTCTTTAAAGAGATATTGGAGTCAACTGGTGTTCTTTGGCCCCTTTTAAAAAAAAATGTCATGAGAATTGTTTCACTCAGTATTCATTGATCTAATTATAGTGGTAACCACTTGTCTCTTATTGAATGTTTACAGTGTGAGTTCATTTTGTTCTCACCTATAATCTTGTGAATTAGTTGTTCAGTTTTCTGGGTTGGGAAGCTCGAGGCTCAGAGGGAACAACTATGACATAGCTAGTAAGCAGTAGAGCCAGGTTCTGGCTCTGAGTACAGCTTCCACTTCTCCGCTCACTTCGGTCTCGTGTATGTCTGTGTTGCGTCTGGCCCTGTGCTGAGCGGTTGAGGAAGTCAGGAGATGTGGCCTCTGCTCTCAACAGGCTGAGATTAGGGGCAAGACTATAAATTCTCCCGTCCTGGAAATCTGAGGTGTCTGACTTATCCTCAGACTTCTTTGTGCATTATACATACATATGCGTGCGTGTATGTGTACATATGTGTGTGTACAGGCTCCTATGAATATATGAAGGCCAGAGGTTGATGTTGCATGTTTTGGTCTATAGCTTTCTACTTTATGTATTTGTTATTTTTAATTCTTTAAAATGACATTTATTTATTTATTGTACGTGTAGGAATGTGGGCCATGGTTCAAGTGTGGAGATCAGAAGACAACCTTCTTAATTCTCTCTTTGAGCCATGTGAGTGAGTCCTGATGATCAAACTCAGGTCATTAGGCTTCGCTCGAGCTCCTTTACCCGCTGAGCCATGCCACCCTCCATTTTCTTTTTTGAGCCTTGTTCTCTCACTGAACCCGGAGCTCGCCAATTGACTAGACTGGCTCCCATCAAGCCCCCAGAATGTCCTGTTCCTACCTTGAAGCTGGGTTTCTCGTTACTCAGCTCTCCCCTAGCTTTTCACGTGAGTGAAGCTGCAGTCCTGATCATGCTTGTATAGCTAGCGCGTTGCCCAGTGAGCCATGTCTTCAACCCCACTTTTTATTTTTAAATTAAATAACTTGAGATGGACTCTCACGCCACCCCGGCGAGCCTCGAGCTCACTGTGTGGCAGAAACTGACTTTGAACTCCTGATCCTCCTGCCTCTTTCTTTTTTCTTTTCTTTTTCTCTTTCTTTCTTTCTCTTCCTTCTCTCCTTTCTTGCTTTCTTTCTCCCTTTCTCTCTCCCTGCCCCCCATCTCTTTTCTTTTAGATGGTCTTATTATATAGGCTGCCCTGGAACTCACTATATAAACCAGGCTGGGACAGAACCCACAGATTCTGCCTGCCTTTGTCTCCTGAGTGCTGGGATCAAAGACATGTTATGTTTAGCCTCCTTTTCATTTCTTTTCTTCTTAATTTTTTTAATCAGAAAAAATTCATGAATGCTGGGATTAAAGGTGTGTGCACCAAACCTAGGTCTTTCCCTTTTTTGATACAGGTCTTACTATATATCCCAGCCTGGCCTCAAACTCTCAGTCCTCTTGCGTTTAGTCTCTTGATTGCTGTGCATCAACTTGTGTACCACGCTTGGTTTAGACCTATCAAAGCTTTAACATTGTAGACTTTTAGTCTGGTAAGATGGCTTAGTGGGTAAAGGCACTTACTGTCAAGTCTGATGACCAGAGTTCAATCCCCAGGACCTACTTGGTGCAGACATGTCGATATGTGCACGCATGCATGGACACATACACACACGCATGCAGACACATACACTCACACATACACACAATAAATATGAGTTTTGTGATGTAGACTTTTTTATTTGTTCATTAATTATTTTATTATCTGACATGTTGGGGACGGGACCCAAAATCATTTGAACACTAGGCATATGCTTTGCTACTGGCAGCACCATCTTTTTCCAGTTTGTATCTGGGAAAAGGGTCTTAGCTTTCCCGTAGTCCTGCTTTCACAGTTCACAAGTGAGGACTGAGGCCTGGCTTTTTGCCCGTTGAGTTGCTCAGATGGTCTGTGGCCATCTGCTTCAGATGTGGGCTTGAATTTCAGCGCTTGGAAGATGAGGCTTTTGTTCGATCCCAGAGGAAAAGTGACTTGGGTGTGGGCGTAGATGTTGTTTGGTTCTAGCTCCATTAAATTGAGCTCAGGGCAGAAGTCAAGATAGGACAAGTAATTATGGAGGGTCCCAGCTGTCCAGGACAGAAATGTAGGGGTGGGGACATGAAGGCAGGAACACTCAGAATCGTGACCCCCAAGAAAAGTTGTGCTTCAGATTCCTTCCCTGCTATCTTCTCTTCTCCTCTCTCACAGATTTGCTATGAAGTTAAAGTCATAATCATAGTCCGATTGCAGGGAAAACTACACAAACCCTCCTACTATTTCTTCACAGCGTGAATAACTGTCCAGTAGGGGTACTCCTTAAATAATAAATGCAAGTGCTTCTTGATGTGCGATGGGGTCATGCACTGATAAAAGCATTGTAAGAGGAAAATAAGAGTCCACAATGCATTCACTGTATCTATGCTCCTGAACATCACTGCCTAGCAACAGCACGCTGTAGGGTACCAGCCCTTCAGCATCGTGATCATGGAGCTGAGTGGGAGCCTCGGCTGGCTGTTGCTGCCTTCCAAAAGTATCAGATTGCTGGGAACAGATCAAAACTCAGAATTCAAAGTATGTTTTTGTATGTTTTTTTTTCTTTCTGAATGTGTTTTTCTTTTTCACTGCCATAAAGTTAAAACAAACAAACAAGTCTCGTCACAGTAAGTTGGGGACTGTCTTTAATAGCCTTATCAACCACGGCAGATGTTATTATGAGTCTATCTTTCCTTTTTTCTGGTTTCGTAGATTGAACCCAGTGCCTCAGACTTGCTGGGCAAGCCCTCTCCCACCGAGCTATACCTCTCATGCCCATTTTTATAGAAGTCAAATCTGAGGCTCCTGGCTGTCTGTACCTCAGTCATAAGAGTGCTTTGCTGGTATATGTAAGTCCTGGCATAACAAAACTAGAGGGAAAAAGAAACCACTGAGGGGTTAGAGTTACTTGCTCACGGTCAAATAGCCAATGAGTGGGAGAGTCAAGATTGCGTCCATGTCTGTGCAAACACAGAGGGTTTTCTTTCCTTGTCTCTTTTTCTTCCTTTTTTTTAAAATTTCCTTTGAGACTGTCTCCTATCGCCCAAGACAGCCTTGAATCTGGCCGTGGTCCTCCTGCCCCAGGCTCTGCCCTGTGGTCTGTTTTCATAACCTCTGCACAGTGCAGTGTCCAGCTCTCGGCCTCTGTCACCGGCTTGGAGACCTTCTCTGACTTCCTTGCCTGGTTGTATTTTAGACCAGGTTTGTTTGTTAGTCTGTCTAGGTTTTGTTAGGTCTCAAACCCAGGACAAATGGCTCAGTGAGGTGCCTATTAACAGGTCTGTGTCCTTTGTAAAAAACATTTATTTATTTTCTGTATGTGTATGGGTGTTTGGAGGTCAGAGGACAATTTTTAGGAATTAGTTCTCTCTCTTCCTACCATGTGGGTTCCAAGGATGAAAGGCAGATTGTATGGTTCGGCAGCAAGTGCTGTCTGGCCTGCCTTGGATTTGCGTCTTATGGCGGCTCTCCATGAGGGTCAGGGTCTGGAGCACCGGAACAATCCTGAAGATCATTTACAGAGGTTTCAAGATGGGTTTCCAGAAGATATTTGGGCCCTTGCATACATCTTACTTCACAGATTTCTAGATCCCTGGTCTCTCTCCTACACTCTCCAGTTTGGAACAGAGTCTTTGTGGGAACCCCCACTATTGGCCTTACCAAGTGCTTCTGGTAATTATATCAGAACAGGAGGGTTGGTCCTAGTATTCCCCTTTTACAGACAAGGAACCCGAGGCCCAGAAAAGATCAGGAACATACCTGAGGCCTTGCTGTTGGAAACTGTGGAGCAGAGTAGGATACAAATCCGCCTTAGCATCCCATCTAATAAATGTTACCTATGTGTGATGGATAAGTGGGTACTTCTAGGAGCAGCATAAAAAACCAGCTCCAAAGCCTCCTGGCAATTGATGGTGTTCTGGAGCTGTGATGTGGAACATATCTGTGTCCCTTCTGAAGAGTGGGGCTGTAGGGGAGTTTGGGGTCAGTGCTGGCATGTGCTTCCTGTTAGCTTCAAGGTGACTTTGAGCAGTCTCCTCCTGGCTGTGAGCTGACTGATGGAGCCTTCAGATCAGGGGCCACAGGGCTATGGATTTATTCCTGCAGCTGTGTGGATGCAGGAGCGGTCTGTGAGCCCAGAGAGCCAGTGAGACCCAAAGGGAGGGGAGAGGGAAAAGAAAGGAGAGCATGGTATTTCTGGGCCCATAAGAACTCTGGGGTGGAAAAATTCCCCTGTAACCATTGATTTGGGAGCCTGAGATCAGTTCTGTAACGTTGATGTTATCTTCCTCGGCTTCTAATGGCAGCCTGACCTAGTCACCTGGTCTTAACTCATGACTGAGCTGCCTTTCTCTCTCTCTCTCTCTCCCTCTCTCTCTCTCTCTCTCTCTCTCTGGCACTGTCCTTTCTAGTGCTGGAACTCTTCTTGCTTAGAGACCCAGGTCTTTTGCCTGGCAAAATAGAAAGATACTCTTTTGACCTCGAACTCTCCATCCTCCTACCTCTGCCTCCTGAATGCTGGGATTACAGGTGTATACCCAGCTCAGGCTGACTGGTTGACAGGCCTTCCTGTCCCCAGGGGCCCCTCAAGCCTCTCTTTACCCCTGTACTCCAACTAACCCCAGCCACACCGATGGGACATGAGCTGAGTAATGAAGGCTAATGTCGTATGTCGGCCCTAAGAGCCCATAAACGAAATGACCTCACTCAGTGGTTTTCAAAGGGAAATCCCAGGAATTTGGTCTGTACTCTGAGTCTGTCTTCCTTGTCCCACTCAAGCCTGGGCTGCTTGTGTTTATTCATGGATCCGACTCATGTACTCTTTGAAGAGCGAGTTCTTTAGTAAAGGAAAAAAGTCAACTTCTTATTGTCTTTACCTGGCAGGAGTTGGGCCCTGGAATAGGATTTGTCAGGTTTGGTGTGACCATAGCCTGATCTAGGGCTCTTGGCACTGTGCCAGGTGCCCAGAGATGCCCTGGGTACATTCCAAGGTGTCTCATGACACACATGATGGGAAGAGGCTAGGTACTCAGCCTTTCATCCCCCTTCTTCACAGAATTAAAGAGCCCAGATGGGGCTTGGTCGCTCATGTTTAAAATGAGGCTAAGGGGATAAAGGCACCTGCTGCCAAGCCAGCAGTCTGAGTTCTGTTCATGGGACTCACATTCGAAGGGAGAGAAATGCAAGCTTTCCTCTGAGTTCCTCAAGCATGTCATTGTGTTCCCCCGCCAAATAAATAAACGATTAGTAACACCCTCCCCAAAATAACAACAGAAACACGTGAGTACCTGTGAAACCAGTGGTAAAAAAGGGCAGCTTTCTCTTTTAACAGACTCAGACACTTCTGATCTCATGCTTCTTTCTATAGCCCTAGACCTATTTGGTGGCTAGTAAGGGACAGCTGTATAGGCTATTCATGTCAGTTCTTCTTTTTTACAAATGAATACCCTGCAAGTCTCAAGGATAAGTAAATCCTGTAAGCCACAAAGTCAGAAAGTACAGCTGGGGTTTTATTTGCTTGATTTGTTGTTACTTTTCTTTGTTCTTGTTTATTTATTTATTATTATTATTTTTGGTACTATATGGTTTCACACTATAGCCCAGGCTGGCATAAACTTGTGTCAATCTTCCTGCCTTAATGTCCTGAGTGTAGATTGCATAAGTGAGCTATTCTGTCCAGCAGATCAGATTGTGTGTGTGTGTGTGTATGTGCCATGTGTTCAAGTGTGTAAGTGTGTGTAGAGGCCAGAGTATAACCTTGGGTTTTATTCCTCAGGCACCATTTTTTAAAAAAAAAAAAAGATGGGGTTTCTCATTTGTCCTGAATTTGTCAAGTAGACTAGGCTGGCCATCATTGAGTTCCAGCAATCTGCCAGGCTCTGCCCTCAAGTACTAGGATGAAGATCACAAGCAGGGGCCACTACACTTGGCTTCTTTATCTATTTTTTTATATGGGTTGGTTTTTCCTACATGTATGTATGTGTACTACAAGCGAGTCTGGTACCCACAGAGGTCAGAAGAGGGTCGTTGGGTCCCCTGGAACTGGAGTTTCAGATGGTTGTAAGCCATTCTGTGGCTGGCACACTCCCCCCCCCCCAATCAGTTCTAGGCACTGAACACAGGCTCTCACACTTGCAAGCACTTTTCCAGCCAGCCATCTTCCAGCACAAGAATTAAAAAAAAAAAAAAAAGTTGTTTAATGCTCAGACTGAACCCAGTGCTTATACACATGCAGAGTACTGTACTATTGAATTGTATCCTCAGACTGAGAATGTTATGCTACACAAGGACTCTACCATTAGACTCTATCCCCAGCTCCTTGGAAACTGTAAATTGTAGTAAGAATAAACAAAAAGAATAAACTCTCATGCACCCATTGCCTTGACTCAAGGTTCTTTCATAACCATGTCTTCTTCATCAATATAAATCACCATTCTATATACTTTTTTTATTTTTTTGGTTTTTCGAGACAGGGTTTCTCTGTTGTAATTCTGGCTGTTCTGGGACTCATTCTGTAGACCAGGCTGGCCTTAAACTCAGAGAGATCCTCCTCCCTCTGCCTCCCAAGTGATGGAATTAAAGGCGTACACCACTGTCTCCCAGCTCTATATAGTTTTCAGTGTATAGTTTTATCTATCTATCTATCTATCTATCTATCTATCTATCTATCTATCTTTGAGTCAGGGTTTTACTATGTCCTTGAACTCACTATGTAGACCAGGCTGGCCTCAAACTCAGAAATCTACCTGCCTCTGCCTTCCTCCTGCTGGGATTAATGGTGCCTGGTCCTCTGTGTGGTTTTATGTGATATTTTATTAATTCTTTGAGAATTGCATACAATGTATTGTTTTGATTTTGTTTTTGAGATAGTGTTTCTCTGTGTGGACCTGACTGCTCCAGAATTCTGAGGTCTGCCTGCCTGCCTCTGCCTCCCAAGTGCTTGGACTATATATATGCACCATCACACCCAGCTTTGTGTCTTTGACGCAGGGCCTCTCTATGTAGCCCTATGTGTATGAGTGTCTTGCCTACGTGTATAACTGTGCACCTTCTGTAAGCAGTGCCTGTGCAGGTCGGAGGTGGAGCATCCCCTGGGTCTAGAGTTACAGATGGGTGTTAGCTGCTAGGTGGGCGCTGCTCGGTCCCACGCTCTTAACTGCTGACCCATCTCCCCAGGGGCAGAGATTTAAATGGCAAGTTCATCAAGTTCCCAGTGGTTCATTTTTTCCACCTGGACACTTGACTTTCGGGAGCCAAAGATTCAAGCTGCCATTCAAAAAAAGAAAAATGTGTCTGTGCGGAACATATATAGACTTTTTTCTTATCATTAGCCCTGTGTATCAATAATTTATATTATATATAAATATAATATTATACTTATATTATATGTATATTTACATTATATTTATATTATGGAGTATTTATATTTTAAGTATTTTAAGTATTTGACTTAATATGTTTGTGAGGATGCATTTGTGTTACATCGTTTTGTGTAAGGGACAGGAATACCCTTGGATTTTACGTTTGGGGGTTCCTGAAACCATTGCCTGTGGATGCTGAGGGATTACTGTTATAACAAATGAAATTTGACGACTAGATAGCCCTGCCTTCGTGCAGTTACTTCTTTTTAATCTATGTGCATTAACTAATTTTTTAAAAGTTCACGATAACCCGAGGCTCAGCTGTTACCCCCTGTGTTACAGATGGGGAAAATGATACCCTGAGATGCTAAAGGGGTCTGAGACCGTCTGTAGCCCAGCTGGTAGCTCAACCTAGAGGTCTTATACAACTGGAGCCGCGCAGGAGTGACTGAGATTGACCTGTAAAGCTGATCTGTAGCAGCCTCTGGGCTGTAATGTGGATACTCTGTATCCCTTCACCTACTGCCCAGCAGATACCTGTGCACTGGGTCCTGAGCAAAGTTGGGTAGAGAGGTGGACAGAATGGAAGGCTGTCTGAATGGAAAGGGGATTTGGGTGCTATTGTGGGTTCTTTGTCAGGTGGAACTCTAAGAAGGGAAGCCCACCTGACCCTAACCCTTTGGCTGTTAAGGAAGAGCTTTGTGTCAAAGCATGTCCTGAATCTTCAGTAAAGACCAGGGATGCCCCCTGGTGGATATGCACCTTCCCAGTGTAAATGCAAAGTGACTTTCCCTGGGATCTGCTTCTTACCTAGTATCTTGAGGGCTGCAATCAGCCACTGAAAACTGGAATCACTGAAGGCAAGGGTAATCTTTTTCAACCTTTGATAAAATCTGTAGAACTGCAGAGGTGGCGTTAGAGCATGAGCCTGCTATTGCCTTGAATTAGCTTCAAATCCCAGCTCTGCTTACTGGCCGGGCATGCTCGGGCAAGTTGTTGTCCAAGCGTCCAGTTTCTCATGCATCCAGTAAGTATTATTGGAGTTCTGCTTCACAGAGCAGTGGCCATGAAAATGCCTGTGGAGAGGGCGTGCTTGTGCTGGCGTGCTCAGCAAACAGTAATGGCTATAATTGGTAGAAAGAGCATGTTCCAGGGAACACGAGTCAGTTACTCCATGTGTGGCCATGTTTTCCTCATCTGTAAAGCAGTAGATGCTGCTTTCCTACAGGGCTGCTGTGAAAACCCGACCTTGAATCCAAAAGATAAGAACACCTGAGTTCGGTGTGTTTGAGGAGTTATTTTTATAACTCAGCTTCTACTATGTGAGAGGCACTCCATTTAACCAACATTGGCCATTGTCCTGTCACAGGGCAGCTCTGTACCAGAGCTGGGCGTGCAGCACTGGAAGTGATGAGCTGTTAACTTGCATCAGCATTCAGGTTCATCGAGAGCTCTGTTTGGTGCAAGGGTCAGCAGACTTCTCAGAAAGAACCGGAGAGCAAACATTTGAGGCTTTGCGAGTGATGCACTTTCTGTCACAGATGCTCGGCTCTGCCATTGTAGCCTGTGAGACACGGAATCAGTGCCTGCCAGTTGGGACCAAGCAGACTTCTGCGTGGACTTGGGGATTCAAGTTTCAGTTGTTTTTGTAATTGTGTAATATTCTTTAATTTTGACCACTGCATTTAGGAATGTAAAAAATGTTCTTCTGGGGATGGTGCTTTAGAGGTACTCAGAATAGCCTGGCCTTTGACACACAATCATTGTAGGGTTTCCTGCAATACACGCCTCAAACAAAACTAGGTTGTCCCAAACCCTGGTAACAGGATTGTTTACTTTTATACCAAGAAGGTCAGGAAAACATGAAGTCTGCATGTGGTGTGTGCAAAGGCAGACTTTAAGCGGTTCGTGCTATGAGACCTGAAATCCTTATAAAGTTGCCCAAGCCAAAAAACACGTGTGCTGGATTTATCTGTGACAGGATCAAGTGTGCTTTCATTATTAAGGAGAAGAAAATCAGTGTGAAAATATTAAAGGCACATGCAGGGTTGGAAAGTGAAATAAATAGGAAGCTTTTAAATTAAAGTAATAAAAATCAAGTCTTAGCCAGAAGGCAGAGGCAGGTGGATCTCTGTGAGTTCAAGGTAGGTCAGAGCCAAATTGTGAGATCTTGTCTCAAAAAAAAAAAAAAAAAAAAGCAAGGCTTAAAAAAAAAAAAAAGCAAGGAACTGGATGTGGTTCTGCAGTCCTTTACTCCCAGCATTTTGTTTGTTTGTTTGTTGTTTTTTGCTTTGTTTTTTCCATGTAGGGTCTCACTAGGTAGCTCCCGCTGTCCTGGAACTCACTCTGTTGACCAGACTGGCTTCAAACTCACAGAGATCTGCCTGCCTCTGCCTCCCAAGTGCTGGGACTAAAGGTGTGCGCCACCATGCCCAGCCTCATCGTGAGTTTTGAGGCCAACCTGGTCTACATATCTAGTTCTGGGACCAGACAGGGCTATATATAGCAATATTCTGTTTTAAAAAGGAACAAACACCAAAAAAAAGCAGAGCCAAGCATGGTGGTATGCCTGTGTAGTCCCAGAATTTGGGAGAGTAAAGCAGGAGGATCTTGAGTTCAGGATTATTCTGGGTTATATAAGGAGACCTGCCTTTCATTCATTCGTTGGTTTGTTTGTTTTATTTTGTTCTGCTTTCGAGATAGGGTTTCTCTGCGTAGCTTTGGCTGTACTGGAACTTACTCTGCAGTGGTCTACAGAGTGAGGCTGGCCTTAAACTCAGAGTCTGTTTACCACTGCCTCTGGAGTGCTGGGATTAAATGTGTGCACCACCACTGCCTGGCTGAGACCCGTCTTTTAAAAGAAAAAGAGAGAGAAAAAGAATGCTTGGTGTATGGCTAATGGTTGTGATCTCAGCATTTGGGAGGTAGAGACAGAAAGATCAAGAGTTCAGGTTCCTTCTGAGCTACATCGTTGAGATCAGCCTGAGCTACATGAGACAGTGTCTCAAAAAATAAAAATAAAAACAACAGAGAAGCAGGCAGTGGTCTGGATTGGCTGCAGGCCCTGAGGTTGTTATGTGCTAACCCTAGGTGAATGTAGCTGTAACCTTCGGGGTTGTGGTGAATAAAGGGGTTCACCTCTGGTTGTTATTGAATGTGTCTGTGTCTCCAAGGACCATGTATTTGTCACTGAGCTAATGAGGAATTGAGGTCCTTTCAGACCAGATGGTGGGTTTCCCATTGCAGTCATGTTCGTCTTGAGTGTAACATGCAGGAGGTGCCAGCTTCCCTAATAAATCACTGAAAACTTGGCAGCCTGTATTGTGTCTGTCTTCTCCCCCTTCAAGGCTCAGTCATTTTGTCTTGCATGGCAGAAGTTCTAGAGAGACCCATTTTCCCATTTTATAGATGAACAAAGAAAGGTCAAAACTTTGCTTGTTGGTAGGGGATCCAGGGCTAACCTGGGTAGTAGCCCAGAGCTGGTTCCCTTTTCTCTAGGGTGTTGTTTCTGTGGAGTCCACTGCTGGACTTTCCTCAGTAGGATTCACTTCATATTCGATATTTGTTCATTCCCTAGCGTGTGTATGTGCCAGGTCCCTTTCTCTAGATCCTTGTTACAGAGTAGTGAGCAAGACAGCAGGGTGCCTGAACCCATATGCTCCACGGAATAGCAGGGAAAGCAAGCAGAAGTGTAGTCTTTAGCAGTCTCCATCAGTGCTGGGGGCGATGAAGTGCACCGTTACATTCTAGACACTGAGCCAAGTATTTGAGGAGTCACGTGACCTCTTCCTCAGTCATCCTAGCAGAGGCTGACAAGATAAAGACCTTGGGTGTCTTTCCTTAGGAGTCATACCTTGTCTTTATAAGGCAGAGTTTCTCACTGACGTGGAGCTCAGTGAGTCTAGGGTAAGCTGACTGGCCAGGAAGCCCCAGAGATCTATCAGTCTCTGCCTCCCCTGTGCTGGGGTTGTAAGGGCACACGGCCCTCTGTGAGTTTCCGTGAGTTCTGGATATTGACCCCATGTCCTCATGCTTGCAAGGTAAGCACTTTGCAAACTGATCCATCTCCCTTAGCCCCAAGTAAGGCTTTTATTTATTTATTAGAAATAATTTTTTTTTAATTTTAAAAATTAATTTATTTAAAAACTTCTCTGTGTATAAGTGTTTTGCCTGCATGTATGTAGGTGTACCATGCGCCTGCAGAGGTAGGAAGATCCTGTGAATGGAGTTACATGTGATTGTGAGCCACCCTGTGGGTGCTGGGAACTAAATGTCAACCCAAGTCCTCTGAAAGATCAAGTGCGCTCTTAACCATCAAGTTATCTCCTTATCCTCCCAAGTGAGGATCTATCTATCTATTTATTTATTTATTTATTCATTCATATTTTTTGAGACAGGACTGGGATTATAGGTATACACCACTGTGCCTGACTCCAAGGGAGATTTTTAAACTGCTGATTTTCTAGAGCATCGGTTCTCAATCTTCCTGATGCTGCGACTTTTAACACAGTTCCTCATGTTGTGGTGACCCCCCCCAACCATAACACTATTTCCATTGCTACTTTATAACTGTAATTTTGTTACTGCTATGAATTGTAATATAAATATTGGATATGCAGATGGTCTTAGATGACCCCTGTGAAAAGGTTGTTTGACCCCCTAAAGGGGTCGTGACCCATGGTTTGAGAACCGCTGTTCTAGAGCAATAAGTGCTATCTTAGTGCTGTAAACAGAAAGGCCCTGTGTGTTATACTAAGAGGTTTGTTGATAGGAAATGGGGAACCACTGAAGGACTGGAGTAGAAAAAGGTCCATAGCTAGGTCTCTGTCTTAGAAAGCTCATCC